>JAYESD010000002.1:4303016-4917733 GCA_036927565.1 Tuctoria greenei | reverse complement strand
GGTTCCAAACCAAGAAAACCTGTTCCCGGAGCTAATTGCTGAGCCAACGGATGCTCGCTCCATGTCCTTTGTTGGTACCCATGAGTACCTGGCCCCAGAAATTATAAAAGGGGAGGGTCATGGAAGCGCTGTGGATTGGTGGACCTATGGCATATTCTTGTATGAGCTGTTGTTTGGGAAGACCCCTTTCAAGGGTTCGGGTAATCGGGCCACACTTTTCAACGTTGTTGGTCAGCCTTTGAGGTTCCCGGAGTCCCCGATAGTTAGCTTCTCTGCGAGGGACATGATAAGGGGATTGCTGGTCAAGGACCCACAGCACCGAATTGGCCACAAGCGTGGTGCTACGGAGATTAAGCAGCATCCCTTCTTCGAGGGCGTGAACTGGGCTCTTATTAGATGTGCAAGTCCTCCAGACATCCCAAAGCCGGTTGAGCTCGACTGCCGTCCAAAGCAAGTACCATCGACAAATGGGAAGGTTGTGCCCGTTGCCAACCAAAAGGGTCCAGACAATTATCTGGAGTTTGAATTCTTCTAGTTCCTATTTCCCTGATCTGAATCTGAAAGAGAGTGTTTGGAGTTTGGACCGAAGAAACTGAAAGATGCAGAGTTCCTCAAGACACGAGCTTGGCTAGAATTTTGATGTTAGATTGTATGCTCGTTTTAGGAGCCCCAAGTTTTCTTTTTTTTCCCTTTGTACTGTTTAACTCCACGCGTTACTCAATTAAAACATGTATGTTGCAATTTTCAAAACCACTTGTGGTACTTGATATGGATTTGTTGGGTACTTGCTGGAGCTGTCAATGTAATTGTTTTGTACTTTGTAATTGATATTTCTTCTTAGATGATGGTATGCTCTGTCAGCTCAAATGCTGAAATCTGTTATGTGTACCTAGCACTTCGAGGTCTGCAGCTTCCTATCAGTTATGTGATTACTGATTTCTCATGCAGTAGAACCGGGAAGCTTATCGATCGGCGAAACAGCACTTAATCTAGAGTTAATTAACTGAATTCGGGAGACTGACCAACAGTTCGAGAATCGTGAGTACAGGTCCCTGGAGCTGTAGTATGCGACAGCGTGGGATGGTCGTGGAGAAATATATTTCCAAGTTCGCTGGAGATTTCATATTTCTTTCGTCTTAAAATACTTGTTACTTTTAGTTTGAAAGTAGAATAGAGAGAGACAAGGATTTTGGGATAAAGGGAGTATATGTGATGTATAAATTTCTTGGTTCGCTGGATTTTCAGACTTGCAGGCCATGATGCCAAACTGTGCTATGCTTTGTTCGTCAGAGTCCAGGTGTTGGAGGGCCCCCGGCCATTGTACTACCAGGATGAACAGCCTAGCCTAGGTTGAGCGTGCATGGGCGTGGCACTGCCGGAGAAGAGCCGTGTGCTTCCAACCGGAAGCTTGAGGGCTTGTTTGGGTACACTCAATCTAAGTGGATTGAAGTGGATTGGAGTAGAAAATGAACTAATTTTCTCCTAAATCCACTTCAATCCACTTAGATTGAGGTGGATCCACTTCTACCTAAACAAGCCCTGAAAGAGCGCGTGCGTTGAGTCAGATCCAAGCGGCGGGGCGGTGGCTCGTTTTGCGTTCGATCTGCTGAATTGTTGATAGCAGTATTCTGCACCTGTGCTGAACAAAGGTTCAAATCTGGTATGGCACAAACCTGAAACGTACATTTCTTAAATAATTTGTGGTCAGAAGTCTGACAAAATAGGTAGGAGTATTCAGCCTTTTGGCCATTGCTCCGTGATTTTTTCACCAGTTGGGATTGGCAGCGTAGCTTTGCAGTGCAGCGGCGGTTTCGTTGTGTGGATCGCTGCTGTGATGCACGCATGAGATTCGCAATTTGTTTTTTTTTCGACCGTATTCATTTGTGTCGCCACTATACTCTTGATGTTAAGCTGTTAATTGAAGCATCGTCCGTCGTACTCTCGTTTCAAAAAGTTTGCCATTGTATTTTATTTTTTACTACAAAACGATAAGTTTTTTTTGAAACGGAGTACGTACATACTCCCTCCGTCTTCATAAATTTGTCGCTTTGTAGTTTAAAAATGAACTACAAAATGACAAGTTTATGAGGATAGAGGGAGTAGCTGCCAATCAAGAAGTAACTACCCTGAGCATCCGCGAGGCGATCCAAATTTCCACCGGAAACGGACGTCGAGAACAGGAAATTCGAGAACTTTGGGACTCACCGCATCCGAGCCCCTGATGAAACCTGACGGCCCATCTTTCACATAGGCAGTCCAGTCGAGGGAGGGCCGAAGCAGACCTCACAACTCGGGCTTACGGGCCTGTACGAGGCAACTGAAAGCAGACCCATTTTGCGAGAGCATTTTCAGCCCATTCATTCAGATGGCTGGAGCTGGCTTCAAGAAAGAAAAAGATATTCTCATCAAAGAAACGGATAAGCAGTTTGTGCGTTCGTGTGCAATGGAACAGTTTGGCGTTTCATTCAGCTGGAGAAGTCACGGAGCCGCGACACCTGACTCGATCAGCGCCTTGTCCCCTCTCCCGCCCTATTTCGTGTTTTCTTATTGCTTCTTTAGCACGGATGCTAAAGATGGAAACCACTGGATGCAATCAGCTCGCTTGCAAGTCACGGGTAAGCCAGACGGTTTATGTTATTACTTTATCTACCTTAAAATACTGTTTTAGTTCAAAATAAACTGAATATTTTGTTTTAATATTTTATAATGGAAGAAGTTTTTTCTAAAAAGAAACGCCAAGACAGGTTTACACATGTCAGCTCGGGGGAAGAGGAATTATGGAATCGAATAGTTTTGCGGCAGGTAGAATCGTCACAACAGAGGAGTGCAGATAAATCAGCGGGAACTAAAAAATCAGGAGCGTGCACAAGAAACAAGAGCAGCCGATTCTTCTAGAGTTTGGATGATATTTTTTTTACCATGTTTGGAAAGCATGTACACGAAAAAAAAGTGCTACACGTCTCTCTCTCTCCCCGAATATTTACACGCTACAGTCACACCACCAGACCAGGCGCACAAAACCTACTTCTCAGAGGAAAAAAAAAGAAGGCGAAAGCAACAGCCAACAATTCTAATAATATCTAGTCTGCTACGCTCACACGGAAGGCCACACGGATGTTGCAGCACACAGCCGGAGAGAGCGTGGGACGGACGAACGACGGCCTCGGATAGATGGATGGATTGGATCTCCCGATCGCTCTCTCCTTAAGCCACGGCCAGCGGTGCCGCTGCCGGAGGCTCGTCGGGCAGGGGGAGGAACCGGGCTCGGCAGAGCGGGCAGGTGGCGCGGTCGTACCGGAGCCACGTCTCGAGGCAGCCGCTGTGGAACAGGTGGCCGCAGGGCAGCCGGTTCACCGCCGCCTCCGGCTCGAACCGCGCCAGGCACACGCGGCAGTCCGCCGCCGCCTCGCACCCCGTCCCGCCGAACCGCGCCGGGCGGAACCTCCTCCTGAACCTCTCCGCCGCCCCCGCGGCGGGCGGGACGGAAGAAGCGGCGCCGCCGCCACCGCCGGGTCCCGCCGCGGCCAGCTGGTCCCCGTCGTCGCCCCCCGCGTCCTGCAGGTCGAGGAACACCAGCGCGGCACGAACCAGGCCCGCCAGCGCCGCGATCGAGACCACCGTGTTGTACAGCAGGTACGCCATCAGGCTGTCCTGCGGCGCCGGCATGCTCGAGATCCCCATCGCCGGCGGCGCCTCTGGTCTGATGTTGGTGGATTTGGGTTGGGGATTTGGTCCGTGGACTCGCTAGCGATTTCCGCTTCTTTCGGGGGTGGTGGCCGGCGCGACCGGAACTGATGAGTGAGTGGGGAAATGGAATGCGGAGGAGGAGGAGCCCAAGGGTGAGGCGCGCATTTATAGCAGGCCGGCGAACCTGCTGCCTTGTTCGTTAGTGCGCGTTGCCTCCTTCGGGTTGCAGCCGAACACGATTCCCTCCACCGTTGGATCCACGCGGTCACGCGAACTCAGCCGTGCGATCGCCGCGTGAACATCCCACATGATCCTGCTCGTGGCGCTCAATAATGTCCGCCGCTTTGAGCCGTGCCGCCGCGGCCAATAATAATGTGTGCGTGGTTCGTGAGGCGCAGCGAGTCCCAATTATTATTTCAGCGCGATCCGAACCGGTCGGTCGGGAGCACCCGCAGGTCACCAACACGTTCCGTCCGTCGTCACGAGGCAGCCGGCAGGGCCGGTCCTCGGATGGACGGACCCTGAGGAGCCTCGAACGGACGGCCTGGATTCCGTCACAGCCTTTGTTGCTGTCGCATTTGAAACGTGAAAAAGGCTCGCGGTACAATCTCTATCTACTCAAAAGAATGAACGGTCCTCGTATTCCCCGTGGTGTTGTGCTCTAGCCAACGGAGGCGCGCGCGGTCCCCATCGGGGCGAAGCCAACTTGTTGGAAGCGTCGCCTCCTCTACGCCTCGACGAGACTCAGTACTCCGCCACGACTGGCTGCGCTAGCTCGACCGGGAGCGGACGGCGACCGATGCGCGTCGTGTGCGCGCGCCACCTAATTTTTCAATCGTTATTCTTTTTCGAAGTACCTGTTGCAAAAAAGAAAAGCATAATAAGAATGTCAAATATTCCACAAACCTATAACTAAATAAATTCTACACTACCTCAACCCTTAAACAAAGTTTCATTTCTTACCTAGGGCTAGATCATATAATCGTCTAGTAGCTTATAAGAAACAAATAAATACTCCCTCCGTCCCAGAAAGTTTGTCGCTTTGTATTTCAAAAATGAACTACAAAGCGACAAACTTTTCGGGACCGATGGAGTATAAGATTATAGATTATATATGATGATCCAGAAAGCTGATATCCTCTATCTGATTGTACTGAATCATATAATCTGAGCAGAAAACAAACATGCCAGCCTTAATTGTCTCACGTCACGGTAACAATCAGGCGACAGCCCGCGGTGAGAAGAGAATCTTTTGAGCAGGAACATAAGGACGGTAACTGTCGGGATCAGCTCCCGGAAAAATATAAGCGGGAGCCACTGTCAAAAGATGACATGATCAGAACGGAAAGCAATGGGGGGCGATTAGAAATTAGCTCGAACGACGCTACGTGCGAACCCAAGTGGCGCGTAAGCTAGCGCGTTGCGTCTCAGACTCATCACCGACCGGTTTGACTTAATTGCGCATCACGCGCATAAATTTTTTAAAGTGCGTTCATGCTCCAACTGGGTTATTATAGTATTGCTTCGTTAATTAAACGATCCCGTCCTTTATCCAAAAAAAATTTAAACGATCCCGTTCATACGAGCCAGCTGATTTAGATTACGAGAGGAGGACAGCACCTCCATCGCCGAACCTCGATCTCTCGCTACCCGGCCGGGGACGAGGGCTACAGCACCGGCGCCAAATGAATCGCGCCAATGATCCGAGGGGGCCGGCCGGTTAGCTAATATAATCACGGTCCTTGGTCCTTGCCTTCCTAATCACCGGGCAGCGCGACCTGGCGCCGTCCGCGCGCGTGCCACCCGGGCGGCACATCACATGCGCGCGAGCGGGGATCGAGCTGATGGATCCGTCGAGGTCGAGCGATTAGTTTAGGGGGGTGGATGAGATTAGTAAGGGATTAGATTAGGAGCGGATGCTTCTGGTTCTGGTTAGATTAAGCGCGCCGGGAGATTTGGGCAGATTCGGGCCGTGTGGACCACCGGTGATGCCATCGTGGGCGGTGCTGCTCCACGCGCATCTATCGGGAAACCGCGCGCGCGGGTGTCTGGTGACGATCCATGACGATCGAGGAGGCTTCTTCTTTCTTTCTTTCTGCCGAACTTGGGTGGGTCGTGCTCATGCTTTTTATCCCTAACCCTTGATTAGTGAGCCTGACACTCGATCGAGAGCTTACTGCTAGTAAGTAGTACTGCTACTGGCTGTGGCAATCGTTTCGGCTTTATCGAAACTGGGCTACGGCGCGTGTTGGTCACGTGAAGCTAGCTAGGAGCCTGGAGCTAGCTAGCTAGATCCACCGTAGCGCCAAATGTACGTAGTGTAACTGTGATGGCGACGCACGTGGCAAATGCGCCGAGGGGGGGCTCGAGAAGCGCGACGGCGACGCACGAGGAAGCGGACGAACGAGCCCCCGGCGACCGGCGTTGCTTTCCACCGCCGCCGCCCGAGCGGTGCGGTGCACCCACCCAGCGAGCGAGGGAGGACCACGACCAGGCGAGCGAGCCAGCCGTCCCGCTCCCCACCCCCACCCCCCACGCGCCGTCACGTGGGCAACCACGTGGCGACACGCCCTTCCGAAGTCCGAACGGGACGGGGGGACGTGTCCCGGAGCGCTGAACCTTGGCGGTGGGCTGCACGCGTCGAGACGAACGTGGTGGCGACCCCCTCCCGGCCGGGCCCCATCGGTCCGTCCAACCATCCAGCACTGTCCTTCCTTCCGCGTCGCCTAGCGTGAGCGCTCCGGAAGAAGGCGAAAACGACACGCGCGGCGGTGACGTAGGCGTGGCGGCGTCTTCTTCTCCGCCGTGGAAGATTTCATCCGGAAACTGCTCTACGCTTCAGGTTCTCGCGGTCCTTCCTTCTGCGCCCTGCTTCGTCTGTGGAACTAATAACTCTGCTTGCGCGGTGGGTGCCCGTACGCCAGATTAGGTTTTAGTACTGTAGTTGGAGCTTGATCGTGGGAGTCGCAGTCTGCCGTTTGCTTGTTCCTAGCTTAGAACTTACCCTAAGATTAGTGGTGGGTTGATGATTCGTATTTGGTGACTTAAGAATGTCGGGTGATTCTGGTTGCCACTCGGGCTAACACTCGCAGCAGGGCCGGCTCAGCTGCAGCCTGCATGCCTGGTTCGGCCAGAGGAGGGAGACAGGAAGTCGAGTAGGGCTTCTACTTCAGATAAGATAGATTAGATCTGTTTTTTATTTTTCAAAAGTCCTGAATAGGCGATTTAATTATAAGAGGATTATAACATCCATTGTACACTATTTACGCGACGGGGTAGTTCAAGGTAGGGACATAGGCTGCTGCAGTTTGAATTAGTACTTTTTTTTTTTTTGAAAGCGGTAAAAATTTACTAGGAGAGGCACAACCTAGCATTGTAAGTAGAAGGTGAGAATCGAATCTTAGTTGGCTGGATAACATCCACCTCCAGTAGCCAGTACATCCGGCGAGATTCTCAATTAGTTTTTTTTTTTGAAAATTCAGTTTGAATTGGTATAGGGGAGTCATAGATAGAGATAAACTGTTTGTAAAACGGGCTATAAGTAGTCGGGTAGATCATTGAAATAAGTCACCCCCTCGTACAAATATCTCATACATCTTCCCTCAACCCCACGTGAGCACCATGCTGCCTCATCTCCCCCGCGCAAACGACAGAACCAATCTGCGCACACGTGCGGCAACGTGGAGTGCGATTCCGGCCACCCACCTTCACGAAATTCTAACAAAGAACATCATTTTCGGTGGATCTGTGCTGGTTTACTTTTTGTGCTCAGATACATAGGGGTGCCATTTACGTTTTAGATGATCGGGTGTCAGCAGTACTCGTCCCTTCTCAATTTCAAGCTTTGATGAATTGCTCTGGAAAAAAAAAATCAAGCTGGGTGCTGAAATGTAAGCAGGTAAGGCTATATAGTTCATGAGCATTGCAGTCTTAACTCTGTTCTGAACGAAGTTTCATTACTAACTAAAACTTATGTGGAATCTGTATCTGTTGCAAAATTGGAGATACACCAAGGAATTTTCAGGACCAATGATTATGTTTGTACTTGATGACTGACTCAATCGTTTGTAATAATCTAGAGTTCATCTAATATATGGTGCTTTTGTAAAACAGACCCGTTCTCATCCAAACAATTTTTTTTTTAAAAAAAAGTTCCAAATTGGTCGGGATGGACGATTCCTCCATCGATTATTTTCTGGTCCTATTAATTCTTGATCTTTTATTTTTATTGTATTGTAATAATTATCCTTTTTGCAGAACTTGATAAGCTTTTTTTCTGGGGTAGCCTTTTTCAATTGCCACTGAAGAACACGCTGTACTGCAGGCACTGCAGGAACCTGCCACAAGGATCACACCAGATGCCATTGAGGAGATACTTCTGAGGCTGCCCATGAGCTCTCTACTGAAATTCTGCAGAGTGTCTAGCAATGGTGCAACATGATCAATGACCCCCACTTCATCAGGGAGCATTCGCTTCGTGCAACTAAACATCTTCTCCTTCTCTTACCTATATTTGAGACATCAGCGGGCCACTGCAAGATTTTTGAACCCAACGTGCACTGATAATTAATGAGAAATGGTCGCCATCAATATGGGCAGCATCGCACATTGACACTGATGATTAATGAGAAATGGATTGCTTTCTTTCTAAAAGAGATACACGTTGAAGATAGCTAATCATGTAACAGGTCAGCGCTTGCATATCTCCAAGCCTGACGGGGTATTGATGTATGACTTTGCTGAGGTGCACACAAGCCTACAAGCAGGGGTGCAAAATCTAGGCAGTGGTGCAAAATCGTCTGAGACCCTGAGTTCGTTACAACACATCTTCAGCAGGGACCCATCTGCACCCTAGTGAGCTTGGTCGAAGTCGACATCGGCAGTGCTGGTGTTTGGCCCCGATGATTTCCTTTCCGGTTCATGCAATGGGCTTCTTTGCTTGTACACAAAGGCACCAACGATTAAGATTGCTAATTTTGCAACTGGTGAATGCCTGCATCTTGATAAACCTGTTAGGAATTTGAAGTGTGATCACTTCTTTCACTACAGCTTTGGCTTTCATCCGGTTACAAAAGAATACAAGGTCACACCTTCAGGGCCATCCAAGTCTACACCCTTGGTAGTGAAAAATGGAGAGATGTGAGGAGTCCAGAAGCTCTGAGCCTTATCAGTGTGAAAATTTGTAGGGTGGTCAGTGTTGATGGAACAATGTATTGGATGCTAAATGAAAGCACTATAGCTGGCTTGGAGCAAGTAGTTAAGTCCTTTGATCTCGGTCAAGAATCTTTTGCGCGCATACAATTTCCAGCAGCTTATGTTCTGGTGGTGGGGTACTTGAGCTTCTTGTGCTAGGTTCCTCTTTGTAAAATTTTTTTCCTCTTAATGAAAGATACTCTCTGGAGTCTTTGCAGGAGTTTTCGAAAAAAATTTCCAGCAGCTGCACTTGAAGATCCTGCAGGCGGTAGTTCTCATCTCCTTCGTTACTGGATCGCAGATAGACAGGAAGTTGTGTGTCGTAGCTGGCTAAGTCTTCAGTAGTCAGCCCAGAATGCTTTCTGGGAAGATGCGGATTTGGACGCTTGACAGCATACTGGAGCAAAGGTGGAGCCAGAAGTACAATATCCAGTACGCACCAATGTACTCCCTCCGTGTCAATTTATTTATCATTAGAACAATCTTCATTAGTTCATTTTTAATTCTTTTGATTATTTTGAAACGGAGGTACTCCCTCCGTCCCCATGAAATGAACTACAAAGCGACAAGTTCATGGGGACGGAGGGAGTAGTACATATCAGTTGGACCAAATTTCATTCACAGGTATAAGATAGTGACACGGGTTGCTGATTCTGAAACAATATATTCGTGAGTTGCATGGCAAGGACTGTGGCACTGAACTGAGGAATATCGTAAGGCTGTTGAATTTGGATGAGCGCGGTGATGGAGGGGTGCCGTGAGGAGCTTCGGCAGAGTTTGTGTGCGTCAGCTAGATATCTTCACCGCCACTAATTCGCACGCACTGCCGCCGCCATGACTACTAACATTCCTTGCCGCGCCACAGCAGCCAGCCAGGATTAACAATGTTCCACTCTAATGACTACGACTCATAACGATTAGAGTGGAAGCACTGATAATCCTGATATGTTTTGTAGGACGAGAGCCATACACTGGATGCCGTCCAAACGAAGATGATATGTCTCTCACGGACTACATTTATTTCTAGGACACCGCCTGCATGAATCCTTCAACACCACAGTTCCTGAAGACACTTCGCTTGCGTATACCCGGAGACTGGGACAGGCGACAAATGTTGGGATTTGCCGACTGCCATGACGCGAAATACAAGCGTGCTAGTACACCTGTCTTTATTGCCGTTGTTGTCTGATACAAAACCAGCAATTCATTCCCGCAGCCGCTAGAGCTTCAGGTTCTTGCCGCCAGATGGCCGGAACCTGATAGCTTTTGTCCGCTGCGAACCGGGCGAGTCCCCGGCATTAGCATGGCACGTTCTTCGTCCCAAGAAATCGCTGCGGTGGCAGGAAACCAGCAAGAGCCATCAATGGCGGTGGCATTGATGCAGTGCAGCGGTGAGCCGCTGACGACGGACGACTCAGGCTTTTATGCTGTAGTGCTGCATTCTCGTGCGGATGGAGACACTGGCACAATCAGGGAGCAGCGACGGGTAGGTAGATATAGATAGACTCCTGAAATGCTTGGCCAAAGAAGCTTCATTGAAAGCTCATCTTCGTCAGTCGCCCTCATGGCTCTTTATTATTTATTTTTTCCAAATGCATCCCTGCTTCTCCGTTTAAGCTATTTTTTCCATGGTTCGTGTTAAGCTTTTTTTTTCTCAGTTTGAGATTTGAGATCTTTGCTCTGAGGTAAGCAAATCAAAATAAAGTTCACGATAGTGCATAATATGAGCACATCAGAGCACTTGCAAGTTGCAAGCCTTTGTGCCACCCCAGCAATCTTTTTTGCAGTATAAAGAAATGCCCGGAGACATAAAGATAAAAAGCAGGTACGTGTGCACTTGGAGGGCAAAACCCTGAAATTAAGGAGTGCAATTTCAACCCCAGCAACCAGGCATTGTGCTTAGGAGACATTGAAGTGACCATAGAAAGTGACAAACAGATCAAGGTCCTATCAAAAAACACGAGTCTCGAATAAAAGAGTTTAGTAGTACATCTCTGAAGAATTGGGAATAGCTGCTTCGTATGTTCCGAGCTAGCTCGAGCTTGAAAACCGGAATACAGTGTAGCAACGGATGATCTCAGCTTCTTGCCTCGTAACTTCAACCATGCATAAAAGCTCAGAGCTTCCGATGCAAACATGGAAAGATGAGGCAGTGACAGGGGTGTGTGTTCTTTTGTGTGCTCCATATAGTGCGCGACAAATCATCCTTTTGCTACGTGTCTTCCGGAAATTAAAGTTCAAACATGGGATGGTGCCACCGGAACCACCAAGGTGGCTAGGTTAGGTCAGGTGAGATCAGCCATCTCGCTGATGACACAAGTCATTACATATGTTAATGGATACACCACTTTTTTGAGAAGTTTATTTTCTTACACCTCCATGTCCAGTACTAGGATTATCTAGTGAGGGTTCAATAAAAAGCAAAAGATCCAGTACAATGAATGAACTCAATCTATGTCCTTGGCATGCCCTGTTCTATTACGAGTACTTTTTACCTTGAAAGATCACGGTAAGCTGTGTAATCCAACGCAGATAGGCTCAGTGTTGCAGATAGATACCTCAAACTTGTCGTCAATTCATGTTCTGCTTTGGTCAGGCTAGAAAGTGTAGCATTTGTGTAGGTAGCACACTTTACAAGGACGAAGCAATAGGATTGACATAACCTTGAAAAAGTAAAATCCGTTCTGTTTAGCATTCATTTTGTTAGGGAAAATAGGAGGGGAATTCCCCTACTGTACTTCTAGTGATAGGTTAGTGTTAGCATCCTTATTAACTACTAAAATTTGCTGGTGACAGGATGTTCTTATCTGATAGAAATCACCATGGTTGCTTTTAATTATTACTCTTTCTGTCCTAAAATAACTCTATCTAGAGTAGATTAAAGTCAAACTAAGTGAATTAAGTTTAACTAATTTTATAGAAAATGTCACTAATATCAATGATACTTAAACAAGTATATTGTAAAAGTATAACTGATATTCTTTTACATAATCTTGATCAGACTTAAGTTAGCTTGACTTTGATTGATTGTAGGAATTTCGGCACAGATGTAATACTATCCTGAAGGTTACATTTAAACTGACATTTTTGAAGCTGCTACTTCCTGGCACTAGCAATCTGTATTGCTACCTCTGGCGTTTGGGGGGGTTATCAGTTTGCAAGCCAGGAGTGACGTTTTGAGACACTGCAAAAGCTCTTTGCTGTGCAGCAGCGTTTTGAATGTTCTGATTTTGGAGAATGTGACTTCAGTAGCTACAGTATATGTAGCTACCTAGTATGTACTACTGAATTAGGGAGAATGTGGGTCCATCAGCTACATAGTGATTTTGTGCCCTGTAGATTGAGTTTCCTGACCAAACAATTTTGATAGCTACTATTCGCAAGCAAAAAGTAATTAAATGTTCCAAATGTGAGCAGAGGTTGTACCCTATTCAACATTGTTTAACTGTTTCGACCTTTCGGTAACAGAATGTTCTTAACCGACCACCACTTCTAATTACCTTTTGACACTGCACCTAGAGTTATTCTCCAATCAGATCTATCCTCGTAAAGTTGATAAAATTCGGGTTTTTTTTTTACTGAAGGGACAGGAGGCATAGGATCAGATCTTGGCTTCAGCTGGGTCTGAGAAATGTCCTGATGTCAGAGAACTAACAGAAGAATTAGCTGTCAAAGAACTGTGCCTCGTCTTGGAGAAGGTACAGGGTTTTGTCTAAATTAAGCGCGCGGTAAGTCCACTTAAACTTAACCATGTGGTCTCTGCCTCGCTACATCTTGTCATCACCCGCCATGACCGGATCTGAATCTAAATCATATTCCCGTGATGTTTACCACCCTCGTATTACACAAACATTATCAACCATGTGTGGCACCTAACATGCCTCCTGGTTCATCCAGCATCACCCATGTGACCGCCACATTCTAAACCTCAAGTTAAGCGCGAATAACGTTCAATTTTGTACTAACTTAAAAGTGAATTTGACATAGTTGACTAAAACTTTAGTGTTCAATTTTACTGATACAAAGCAATAGATCATAGATAACGTCCGTAGTTACTTCTTTATTGCAATTGAAGGTAACAAATTATAGACAATATCCTTAGCTGCTACTCCCTCCATCCCATATTACTTGTCGTTAGGGCAAAAATTTTAGTTTATTTTGAACTAAAATTCTTGTTCTAAACAACAAGTAATATGGGATGGAGGAAGTACTTCATTACATTTTACCTGCTGTTATCAAGAGTGATAATTTGATTTCATCAACAACAACAATATCGAAGCATTTGTCCCAAGCAAGTCGAGATCGGTCTAGAAATGAAATCTAACAATTATTATTTTATAAAAGAGAAATTATAGAAAATAATGTGACAGTAACAAAATACAAATAAACTAATATTATGAGATTTATAATTTTTTAAAAATAGAGCGAAATAATAAGAGAAAATATAAGAGTAACAAAATTTACATAAAATATGGTTGTGACACGTGAATTGCTAGTTTCAATTTGGCTTCATCAGTAAAAAAAAAAAACTATAACAGACAAGCATTTTGATTGAAATAAGCGTTTTCCACAAAAAGCAGTGCGTTCAAAATATTTATTCCTTTATTTTTCAAGGGCATTGTTTGAACCTTTGGAATTTGTAAGCTTGACACAGACGTGTTAGCTACCCGGACTCCAACAGGGATGTACCAGCCCTGGTCATGATGCTAAGCTACGTAGACCAATGGAATTAACTATGAACAATAGGGTGATTATCTTAATTTGATATTCCTCATTGTCCCTTCCACTCAAAGACATGAACATGTTCTTGCTCGAAAATTTTATTTTTATCACCGCACATCTCATCTTTTCGGTTACTTTCCAGTGGTTTGCCATCTATTCACATGGGTAAGTTGCTGAAAGTTTTTTAAAAGCTTTTGCATTGTACTAACCTTCACCTCCTTTACTTACTTCCATGTGCACCCTAAGATTCCTCTCTCATTCCTTATATTTAACCAACAGGCCACTGATGAATTCACAGGATCAGAAGTAATTAGGACTTGCCGGTTCAAGTGTCATAGTGATATCCATTTTCTGGTAGAGACTTATGCATGTGACATGAACATGCTTTCTGAACTTAACTAAACTTTACCCGTCAGTAAGCTGCGAGAAAAAAAATTGAGATCAGATCACCAACCAGTGTTCATAAACTGAGAAGTACATACGTACACAGTTACAATGAAGTGATGGGGAATAGCGTTCATGTAAGCTTCGGATGATGTTTTGTGGAGAATTTTAGAAACACCATAATCAGAAAAAAATAGTTCAAATCATCAAAAGTTGACGAATCGTTACCAGAGTGATTTATAAATCCCTGCTTAGAATTTTGGAATGAGAAGGAGAATCCATTGCAAAATTACTTACTATAGTAGGAAACAGGGTGCCGAGGAAAGCAAACGTGAACAACAGAACTTAAATGTTGAACTGCATTGGAAAGATGCATTTTTTTACAGCTGTCCTTACGTTAATAAGTTACTACTATCACTGTAAAGGAGGGGATCTGCAGAATAATAGTTTTGCCTGCACCGAACTACTAACCGTAAAGCAGCACTGCTACCGCAGGCCATCAGAAAACATTTAGAAGCTTACACCCAAAGCCAGCAGTAACAGACACGTCAACTCCTGCATCAACCGTACGAAGAACACTGGGATTAAGCAACTGACACTGCAAACTGCTCTTCCAAAGAACATCGGATAAAAGTTGGATTACCGAGAGAATTAACAGTAACCTATTTTCACAGAACACGAGGAGGAAGAGGTGTTTTCACCTCCAAAGACAGCCGCGGGAATTAACAATTCCAGGAGACTGCAATGGTAGTAATGAGTACAGCAACTAGGCATAAACATATGAAGATGATGAAACCAACCACTCCTAAGCCACCTTCCTCCTATCTTCCAATCACCCGGAAATCTTAATGCCGTGGAGTATCCTTTTTTCCTTATTGAAACTAATTCAGGTACAAATTTTTAAAATTTACTCAAGCTAAGATCCAATTAAGCCTGCACTTAGTAGTGGTCGTACAGTCATACGCACCACTGGAACAATCAAATGTGTTCTCTGTTTCGAAAAATTTAGCAGATTGCCATTGTTTAGTAGTGCTCATTTGGATTCAGATCTCTTGTGCTTTCCTTGGTAGAGTATAAACAATTCATGGGGTCTCCCCCTCTACAATCCCAATGCTTGCAAGAGGCGCCAGCGCCACCTCACCAAGCCAGCCACCCATCACATTGCCCCCCCTCGCCTCTCGTCACACAAACACACCCACTCCTCGCCACCGAGGCGCGCGCCAATGCCGCCGTGGTTCGACGCCGCCGCATCGAGGTCGAGGCTCGCGCTTCTCGTCTCGCTCGCCTTCGTGCTTCTACTGGTCTCGCCGTGCCACTGCGTCAACGAGCAGGGCCAGGCGCTGCTGCGATGGAAGGAGTCGCTGCGGCCGGCGGATGGCGCGCTGGCGTCGTGGCGGGCGTCGGACGCGAGCCCCTGCCGGTGGTTCGGCGTGTCGTGCGACGCGCGCGGCGACGTCGTCGGGCTGAGCATCTCGTCGGTGGACCTGCAGGGCCCGCTCCCCGCTAACCTGCAGCCTCTGGCGTCGTCGCTGAAGACGCTGGTGCTGTCCGGCACGAACCTCACCGGCGCAATCCCGAAGCAGCTCGGCGATTACGGCGAGCTGACCACCGTTGACATCAACAAAAACCAGCTAACCGGCGCGATCCCACCAGAGCTTTGCCGGCTCGCGAAGCTCGAGTCGCTTGCGCTCAACTCAAACTCCCTGCGTGGCGCCATCCCCGACGACATCGGCAACCTCACGAGCCTCACGTACCTCACGCTCTACGACAACGAGCTGAGCGGACCGATCCCACCGAGCATTGGCAACCTGAAGAATCTGCAGGTTCTCCGCGCCGGTGGGAACCAGGGGATGAAGGGCCCGTTGCCGGAGGAGATCGGCGGCTGCAGCAACCTCACCATGCTCGGCCTCGCCGAGACCGGCATCTCCGGCAGCCTCCCCGAGACGATCGGGCAGCTCAAGAAGATTCAGACCATTGCCATTTACACCACTCTGCTCTCCGGCCGGATCCCGGAGTCCATCGGCAACTGCACGGAGCTCACAAGCTTGTACCTGTACCAGAATTCTCTCTCTGGGCCGATCCCGGCGCAGCTGGGCCAGCTTCGGAAGCTCCAGACTCTGCTCCTGTGGCAGAACCAGCTCGTCGGCGCCATTCCACCGGAGCTCGGGCAGTGCAAGGAGGTCACACTCGTTGACTTGTCGCTGAATTCTCTCACAGGAAGCATCCCGGCAAGTTTCGGCGGGCTGCCGAACCTTCAGCAGCTGCAGCTGAGCACGAACCAGCTGACCGGCGCCATCCCGCAAGAGCTCTCCAATTGCACGTCGCTGACGGACATCGAGGTTGACAACAACTTGCTGTCCGGGGAGATCCGCATCGACTTCCTGAGGCTCCGCAACCTCACCCTGTTCTACGCGTGGAAGAACCGGCTCACCGGCGGCGTGCCGGCGAGCCTCGCCGAGTGCCCGAACATGCAGGCGGTGGACCTGTCGTACAACAACCTCACCGGCCCGATCCCGAAGGCCCTGTTCGGGCTCCAGAATTTGACGAAGCTGCTGCTGCTGAACAACGAGCTGTCCGGGTTCATACCGCCGGAGATCGGGAATTGCACCAGTCTCTACCGGCTCCGGCTCAACGGCAACAGGCTGTCCGGTACGATACCTGCAGAGATCGGCAACCTCAAGAACCTCAACTTTCTCGACATGAGCGAGAACCACCTCGTCGGCCCCGTGCCCGCCGCCATTTCAGGGTGTGCCAGCCTCGAGTTCCTCGACCTGCACTCAAATGCTCTGTCCGGATCATTGCCGGACATGTTGCCACGCAGTCTACAGCTCGTAGACGTCTCCGACAACCAGCTTGCCGGGACGCTGAGCTCCAGCATCGGCTCAATGCCGGACCTGACCAAGCTATACCTGGGGAAGAACCGGCTGACCGGCGGCATACCGCCGGAGCTCGGTTCTTGCGAGAAGCTCCAGCTGCTGGACCTTGGCGGCAACGCTTTCTCTGGAGGCATCCCTCCAGAGCTCGGAGCTCTTCCGTCGTTGGAAATTTCGCTAAACCTCAGCTGCAATAGGCTCTCAGGGGAGATTCCGTCTCAGTTCGCTGGCCTCGACAAGCTCGGCAGTCTCGACCTGTCGCATAATGAGCTGTCCGGGAGCCTTGAACCGCTCGAGGCGCTTCAGAACCTCGTCACGCTCAACATCTCCTACAACGGCTTCTCCGGAGAGCTCCCGAACACCCCGTTTTTCCAGAAGCTGCCTCTCAGCGACCTCGCCGGCAACCGGCACCTCGTCGTCGGCGACGGCTTTGACGGCTCCTCCCGGCACGGTGCCATCTCATCATTGAAGGTAGCCATGTCCGTCCTTGCCGTATTCAGTGCGATACTCTTGGTGGCCGCCACCTACATGCTCGCCCGCACGCACCGCGGGAGTGGCGGCAAAATCATCCACGGCGAGGGGACGTGGGAGGTGACGCTGTACCAGAAGCTCGACATCACAATGGACAACGTGCTCCGGGAGCTGACATCCGCGAACGTTATCGGCACCGGCAGCTCCGGTGTGGTGTACAAGGTGGAGACCCCGAACGGCAATACCTTCGCCGTGAAGAAGATGTGGTCGTCCGACGAGGCGACGTCCGCGGCGTTCCGCAGCGAGATCGCGGCGCTGGGCTCCATCCGCCACCGCAACATCGTCCGGCTCCTCGGGTGGGCCGCGAACGGCGGCACCCGGCTGCTGCTCTACAGCTACCTCCCCAACGGCAGCCTGAGCGGCCTCCTCCACGGCGGCTCCGCCAAGGGCGCGCACGCGGACGAGTGGGGCGCGCGCTACGACGTGGCGCTGGGCGTCGCCCACGCCGTGGCGTACCTGCACCACGACTGCGTGCCGGCCATCCTGCACGGCGACATCAAGGCCATGAACGTTCTGCTGGGCCCCGCGAACGAGCCGTACCTCGCCGACTTCGGCCTCGCCCGCGTCCTGACCGCGGCGAGCTCCAAGCTCGACCCCACCAAGCAGACCCGCATCGCCGGGTCGTACGGCTACATCGCACCAGGTCCAAACTTTTTCTTTCCGTGCGATTCATGATTCTACCCCCACATTTTATTGATTTTTTACTGACTTTCGTTTTGAAACGAATGCAGAGTACGCGTCGATGCAGCGGATCAGCGAGAAGAGCGACGTGTACAGCTTCGGCGTGGTGGTGCTGGAGATCCTGACGGGGCGCCACCCGCTGGACCCGACGCTCCCGGGCGGCGCGCACCTGGTGCAGTGGGTGCGGGAGCACGCGCAGGCGAAGCGCGACGCGTGCGAGCTCCTGGACCCGCGCCTGAGGTCCGGCGCCGCCGCCGCGGACGTGCAGGAGATGCGGCAGGTGCTGTCCGTGGCCACGCTCTGCGTGGCGCGCCGCGCGGACGACCGGCCCGCGATGACGGACGTCGTGGCGCTGCTCAAGGAGATCCGGCGCCCCGCCGAGGGTGACGACGCGGCGAAGCAGCATCCGCCGTCACCTGCGCCCGCGCCGGTGTCGCCGGTGCGGAGCCCGTCGTCGAGCTGCTCGTTCGGCGTGTCGGAGTACTCCGCCTGACGTGACGTGAGTGACGGGTTGCAAATTAGCTTTTGGAAGTGTAGCGAGCTTAGTCGGTCAGTAAATTAGCATCGTTTAGCAAGCCATAAAAGACAGATAGCGCCCAAATGTTGATTAGCTAATGGACGTGCCGCCATTACTGCTACTAGTGCTTTTGTACTTAGGTGTATCTGGCTGGCCCTTGTACATTAATCTCAGCATGCAATTTAAGCATCAGGTCGCTGGTCCAGCATGTTCTCCAAACCCTCCTTCAATTATCGCCATCCATCTAACACCACAGCAGATCGATCGATCACTGCATTATTTCCGAATCGAGACGGGGGCCACGCTTAGTGGTCGGATTCAGGTGGACGTTCCAGCCATTCGCAAATGATTGGGAGTTCATCATCAGGCTAGTGGTCACTGTCCAGGTGTCATGCTTTTTTTGGAAGAAACGGTTCGTCGTGCCATCGATGGTGGCGAACTTCTGTTCTCTCTGCTGCAGTTGGCACGTCCTTCTCACGCCGACGAGATCGGATCGTCTCGCTGCTAATGATGCGTTGCGTGACCAGCGTTCCCGATAAGAGCGCGGTCCGTGGCCATGCTGCCGCTCTCTGCTTCCAGTACGCTGCCGGTGTCTGAAGTTGTATGGGCCCAATCCTAATTACTTGTTGGATAACTACTCATGGGCCTAGCTTTACTTAATGCGCTGCACGGGCCTAGCTTTTCTTTGTGGGCTCCATGGGCCTAGCTTTACTTAGCGGGCTGCATGGGCCTATATTTACGTAGCGGGCTGCACGGGCCTAGCTTTACAGAATAGGCTGCGCAACCAATTTCCAGATATCCCCGCGATAGAGAGAGTAATCCGGATCAATGCCGCCAATGCAGGTGAAATAACAAAAGATAACCATCATCCGGCGAACGAGATAACACCGGGATAAGATTGTTTTGCCACAACGGATTCCTGTTAACCCGCGACTAATCTATGGATGGATTCAAATCCAAATCCAGATCCCTCGCCGGCTATAAATACGCCTCGAAACCCATCAACGCAGCCACGCCACAACGCATCTCAGCCTCCATTCACCCGCGATACAAGTCCGGGTCACAGCCCTAAGTCAGCCATGGTGCACCGCACGTCCGCCGCCGAGGTGATGTCGATGGACCTCAGCCCCAAGAAGCCCGCCAAGGCCTACGGCGGCGACGCCGGCTCCTACTACGACTGGTCGCCGGCCGAGCTGCCTATGCTCGGCGTCGCTTCCATTGGTGCCGCCAAGCTCTACCTCGCTGCCGGTGGTCTCGCCCTGCCAAGCTACTCTGACTCTGCCAAGGTTGCGTACGTCCTCCAAGGTAAGTCATCAACCGATCTAGTGACGTAACGCACTCGATTTCCATGCATGCATGGTAAGTCATCAACCGAAAACCGATCCATCTAGTGACGTAACAACGCGCACTCGATTTTCATGCATGCAAGCATGGTGGCCTCGATCTGATGGATTTGTTTGCAGGCACTGGTATGTGCGGGGTGGTGCTCCCGGAGGCGACCAAGGAGAAGGTGATTCCGGTGAAGGAGGGCGACGCGCTGGCGCTTCCCTTCGGCGTCGTCACCTGGTGGCACAACGCCCACGCGGCCGCCACCGACCTCGTCGTGCTCTTCCTCGGCGACACCTCCAAGGGCCACACCCCGGGCCGCTTCACCAACTTCCAGCTCACCGGATCCACCGGCATCTTCACGGGCTTCTCCACCGAGTTCGTCGGCCGCGCCTGGGACCTCGACCAGGACGCCGCTGCCAAGCTCGTCTCGACGCAGCCCGGCTCCGGCATCGTCAGGGTCAGGGACGGCCACCGCATGCCCGAGCCGCGCGAGGAGGACCGCGCCGGCATGGTGCTCAACTGCCTCGAGGCGCCGCTCGACGTCGACATCGAGGGCGGCGGCCGCGTCGTCGTGCTCAATACCCAGAACCTGCCGCTCGTCAAGGAGGTCGGCCTCGGCGCGGACCTGGTCCGCATCGACGCGCGGTCCATGTGCTCCCCGGGATTCTCCTGCGACTCCGCGTACCAGGTCACCTACATCGTGCGCGGCAGCGGGCGCGTCCAGGTGGTCGGCATCGACGGCACGCGCGTGCTTGAGACGCGCGCCGAGGGAGGCTGCCTCTTCATCGTGCCCAGGTTCTTCGTCGTCTCCAAGATCGCCGACGACACCGGCATGGAGTGGTTCTCCATCATAACCACCCCCAAGTAAGTAGATAGACCACATGCATCTTCTTCAGCCCGGCCGATATATATTGATCGCTGCAACGAACTGATGTTGCATGTGGATTTTTTTGTGCAGCCCGATCTTCAGCCACTTGGCGGGGAGGACGTCGGTGTGGAAGGCGATATCTCCGGAAGTGCTGGAGACGTCGTTCAACACCACGCCGGAGATGGAGAAGCTGTTCCGCTCCAAAAGGCTGGATTCAGAGATTTTCTTTGCTCCCCCGGCAAAGTAATCGACGCTTGTCCATCAGCATCCTTAGACGATCCGGCGGTAGTTTAATTAGTTTAAATTAGATATAATCAGGAAATTAAAACTGTCTTTTATCTCCAGCTTAGCTTAGGTCGTCATCGTCTGTGTCCCGGATCTACTTTTGCATCACTCCATGTAATAAGATACTAGTTCAGATCAATTGAGCTAGTTTGCACTCTTTATTATTTTTTCGACCTCATTTAGAAGAAGTGATTATCAGGCTTTTTTGTGTTTTTTGTCATGGGCTATGCATTTCCTTTTGATATTCGGGCTAGCCCATATCTGATAACGCTTGCACGGCGCACAATGCCGTCTCCTTGGTTCTGGACCTTGAGCTTGCTTTTTGACCTTGCTTTCCAGTCTACCGGAACCGGATTGACGGGGGAGGCAAATAAAAATACAATTGTACACCTTCCATGTCTGCAGCTTCCTTCTCGATCCGTAATTACCCCACCGGATTACTTCCGGGACGGCGTGGCCATCGGGTCGTTCCACGCGGCCAGGCACGGCGTCACGCCGTCGTCTGCTCGGCCGGGAACTCCTGGCCCGCCGCAGGCGCCGTTTCAAACACCGCGCCGTGGCTGCTGACCGTCGGCGCCAGGACCACATGGACACGGAGTTCCCGGCGTACCTGATCCTCCGCAACAACAAGAGGATCTAAGTCAGACGATCTATCAGACCCATATTACGTATGTCCGGCGAAATGCAGCATTTTATCCATTTTGAGGAGGCGAAGGCAGCCAATGCAACAGCAAACACAAAAGCGTAAGAATATGTTACAAGAGATTCGCGACGTTCTCTAGATCTGGAAATAACTCATCTTCTGATGGCTGTGTTTGATCGCCAACTTGTCATGTAAAATAGTATTGTTGTGCACCGGCCGAATCTGCAGGAACTGTGCATTGAGGGATCAATGGACAAGGCGAGAGGTGAAGGGAAATATCTTTTTTTTCGAAAGCCCCGGGCGTTCCCGGCAAATTTATTTTACATGACTCCACTACGTGAAGCGTAATGTAAGTGAATGGAAAGATCGCCGTGTGTGCATCCGCGGGAAGAAGGCGCGAGTGGAGGAAGGTGAGGCAGTTTGCCGCGATGGAGGGGTTGGCACTTGGCCTGGTGCTGATTAACGATGAGGCCTGCGAAAACGAGATGATCGCCGATGTGTACGTGCTTCCGGTCTCGCACAATAGTGACTCTGATGAGGGTGCTCTGTTGGCCCACTTGAATGTTAATTACTAATTCATACTCGTAATCCAACTGGCCTATTAGCTCAGTTTGTTAGAGCGTCGTGCTAATAACGCGAAGGTCGCAGGTTCGAGACCTGCATGGGCCAAAAATTTATTTTTCGATTTAACCTATTTTTTATGTTTACGTGAAATGTGTTCTCCAGTGGCGCTGGACACGAAGCCGGCGCCGTTCATGGCTGCCTTCTCGTCACAGAGGCCGGACACGCCTCATATCCTCAAGGTTCAGAAATATTTCCCGCGCACACCGCCTCCGAATTCTTTCATTCTTCCCTCACGCTTGACCGAGCATTTCTTGGGCAGCCTGACATCACCGCGCCGGGGGTCACCACCCTCGCGGAGTTCATCCGGCTTGGCGAGGCCGACTGGTACTAGAGCGCGGACATACTGTACCCTGGCGATTACGATTTACGACACCGCAGGTACTGGAGCGCAACCGACACTCTACTGTGCCCTGGCGATTAGCATGTACTCCCTCCGTCCCCATAAACTTGTCGCTTTGTAGTTCAAAAATGAACTACAAAGCGACAAGTTCATGGGACGGAGGGAGTAACTGGAGCGCGGAGACGAGTTGCAGGCGCCAGAGCCAGGTGCAGGATAACACGAAGAAGCCTTCGAGTAAGTCGTCGTTCGTCCTTCCTCCGCGCGACGCCGTTCGGGCCATGTGAAGTGCAGCCCGTCCGCGCTGCGGACCCGGGACTCGTCTACGGCGCGATCGACACGGAATACTACCCTCGATCGGCTTCCTCTGCGCGCTGGGATACAACTCCTCTCCGTCATCGCCACCACGTTCACGGCCTTCCCTTAACTTTGATGGCTAACTCATACTCCCTCGAAAACTTTGAACTATTAAAATCATTTATTTTAAAACGAAAAAGAGTAATTTTTTCTTCGTAAGTTGTAAACCTGAACGAAGCTCGGTCTTCTACAGGACAGTGGTTCCAAACTTGTGCCATCATTCTCTTTTATTTGATCGAACTGAGCGCGGTGGATGACGAGGTATTGAGACATTCATTGTCGTGTAAAATTTCCTGAAGCTACACTGCGACGAAACGTCCATCGCATCATCAATGTTCAGATGTGACACTACGAGAACGGGAATGCAGGTGTCGTGGGAAAAGCGAATGATTTGACGTGCACTCCACTTCCTCCGCGCTGGTGTGCAACATAAATGGGAGCAGTACTTACTGCCAACGTTGTGGGATGGCGCCGCATGCAGTTCTTGTAAGGCTGACTCCAACCCGCAGACGCAAAAACAAGAACGGATACTTCTGTTTGCGTATGGCCAAGGAACCACGGACGACTGCCAAAAACTGCGGTCACCAACGGACAAAACAAAGACAAGACGCAAAGCATCGCTGTCGCGGTTGGCGCCAGTTTTTTTCGGGCACAGAAGCTTTGGCGCCAGAAAAACGGAAGCATGTCGCCTCCTCCACGCCAAAAACACGCGCTGCGCGTCGAAAAATTTCGCGCATGCTCATCCTCTGCACTTGTACAGGGATCCGTCACCGCAGGCGGAAGACTCATATTTCAGTCGCGGACCACAAGCTACGCATAATCAGTCATCAATATCGGTAGCCCGTTGGAGACGTTTCGGGTCCTCCTCATCACCCATTTCGAGTTTGAGTATTCATATTGGTCATGCGTTGGAGTCAGCCTAAGCACTCCTCCTACTAGTCCTTATCTTACTGACAAAAACATTTATCACTAAACTTTCTGTTTTTTTATTATTATCGATTAATTTATTTTTGAATTAACGGTGATAAATAAAAAAAATAAGTAAACTAGTAAAGTGACAAGTAATTAAGTATACATGTATTATTTATGTTTTATTTGAACACTTAATACTATCACGGGTAATGCTGCCGCGCATAAATAGAATCTATAGATAATACTTCACTATTTTAGAAATAAATAACACCCATTAGTTTAAAATTAAATAAATCAACGTCAGTTATTTTGAAAACAGGTGTACTATTCTTTAAGGATCAATCTACATGAAACTTTTTGAGGGAAGAGTACAAACTTTCTTGTAGAAATAGATAACTGGAATGATCAATTTCGTCTCTTAACCTTTCCTCCAAAGATCCTCTTAGTTCTATGCTTCTGATCTAGTGATGCAAATCCCCTGTGGCGCTGAACGTAGACGGTAGAAAGCTGACCGATGTGCCACGTCAATAACTAACTCATACCAAAAACGAATTTGGACTTATAACCGAAGTTTATGGATTAGATTGGCCTCCGTAAAAATTGAGAAATGATGCAGAGTTTCAGATAAAGATTTAGACTATGTTTAGGAACACGGTATTTTTGAAGTTTTAGAGCAATATCGTGATATTTGAGATTACTATGATATTTTCTACATAGTAGTGTTTGACAATCAACAAAAAACTATGTATTTAAAATCACGATTTTGTCTATACTACGATATTTTTGTAGGGTATAAAAAACTTTGGTGTGAATCAAAGTTTCTCTTCTTGTTTGCTCTTGATGTTTGTTACTTTGCTCTCAAACAGTTCTATGCATTGTGAAACTGTAGTATTACAAAACCGTAGTATTGAAATATTTTGATATTGCTATGTCATTTTAAAAACTGTGATTTTCAAAACTTTAGTATTAAAATACGGTACACCCAAACACAAGACGAAATCAACTTTATTCCGATGGATACATACGCGACAAAAAGCAAGATTTCGGATCCCAGGATCGACGCATGTCAGTTCAAAGTGAAAACGCGGCCCCCACTGCCATGCGGGCCCACCTGTGTCCCAGTTGGCAGATGCAGATGTAAACGTGTCGAGACGTCTTGAACCTGGCTTGACGGTTGGACTGGAGTCCAGCCCAGGGACTCTCCACTTCTCAACTTTCTATTCACTAGCAAAAGCAACCGCATGGGGCCCAACCGGCTGTAGGGTACGCCGCGGCGGTGATCGGCGGTGTGCCGGGGGGCAAGGCACCGTCGGAGGTCACCATGAAGGACGATCCGCCGCCAGCGAAAGAGGTGCGTGTAATGGGGGCGGCGGAGGCGGAGCCGATGCAGGGGAATGAAACAGACGACGATGACAGTGAGGAAGATGACGATGAAGCAGAGGGGGATGGAGAGGTGGCCAATGGTGCGGAGGAGGAAGAGGAGGTGGAGGAGGAGCAAGAGGAAGAGGAAGAAGAAGTCGAAGAGGAGGATGAGGAGGGGGAGAAGTGGCTGAAGCATTACTCCTCCATGCAGGGTATACTGCTCGTCGGCGACGGGGACTTCTCCTTCTCTCTGGCGCTGGCGACCGCGTTCCGCTCCGGTGCCAACCTCGTCGCGACCTCTCTCGACACCTATGGTTCGTTCGACCGCTTCCACCCCCCCCCCCCTTCTGGCATGTAAACACTCGCAACTGGGTGATGTATTCATACAACGCGCATCTAGTTATTTACCGATTTCAAAACAATGTAGAACCTTGGATTTTTTTAAAGAAGAATCCTGCGAATTTCACTCCGTTGTGATCAAGAACACCTTGAAATGAGTGCCTTTACATTGTGGTGATCGGGCTATTGCAATTTCAACGTGGTACGGAAACAGGTGGAAGTAATGTGACATGCACTAGATTTGTGCGATGCATTTGAATCTTGCGTTATTGCGTCTCTGGTCTTTGAATATAGCCTTCTTTTTATTAGGCAATATTTTGCTAAATTACTATTTATGTGATTTGAGTGGTAAAAAAAATGTATCTTTGTTGGATATTGACATATCGTGTGGTATGTAAGGAAGAAACACTTCACTTATCAAATTTTTCATTTCTATCGGCATCCTTGAAACCTAAAACAGGCATAGCATGTGTTTATGGGCTTTATAGGTCGTATGGTTGAGAGGATTTAGCTTAGCAGCCCCCATTTTTATCTCTTGACATCTTGATCCGTTCCTCTGATTTTGCAGTAACATCCCTGATGCTTTTATATGGCTTCTCCATCATACTGCACAATATATCCACTTTATTACGGCTTGTAGCATCTTCTCCAGTCCCAATTGAAAAAAGGAAGAAGAAATAGTGATGAACCATTTAGAACTTTGAACATCAAAAAACAACAAAAAATTAAATAAAGCTAACTCATAAAGTTTCCTTGGTTTAAATCTAAGTAATCACCTCTGTTTTTGCTTTGAAATTTTTTTCACCTTCAACGGCTTCAAACTTCCCTATCTGCATGCTAAGCATGAATCAGATTTTTGTTACCACTATTGAACTTATGTAGTCTCTCGTTCTTGTGGACAACCTTTTTCTCTAGAGGATCTTAAAGCCAAGTACAGCGAAGCCGAATCAAATATTATGAAGCTGGAAAGATTGGGGGCCAGGATCTTGCATGGTGTTGATGTAAAAACGATGAGGCTTCACACTGAGCTGAAGAGCAGACGCTTCGATCGAGTTGTCTTTAATTTTCCTCATGCTGGCTTCAAAGGGAAAGAGGATGGAGTCCATCTGATCAAGTATGCACACTGTCTTGTTATTTTTCCTTTTCCAGTTGAATTAGATGAAGTTGTTGGATTTTGAATTAGTTGCATCATAGATCCTTTTAGCAGGATCTTTAAGTCCATAGTTTACTTCAGATTCCCATGTCTGCAGCTGGATACGAAGGGTTATGCTCTTCTATTTATATTTAGAAAGCTTATGAGCAGAAGCAAGTGACCTCCAATAAAATATTCTTTATTTTTCCACTATTCATTAGTCCTAGGCTTCTTCTAAATGAACTATCCAATCTTAATGCTTACAATCAAAATAAGTAACATCTTATATATGTCCTCTATATTCCATAGACCAGGGGATATTCTGCTCTAGATCTTACGATACAGCAAAAGGGGTCATCCCAACCTTTAGTGCAGAAGAATAAGCTAAGAATGTTATTTTGTCAGTTTGATGTAATTTCAGATCTGTATCAGACTTGCAGCACTTTGTGGCTGTTTCTTCTTTGTATGTACAGTTTATGAAAACTGTTGTTGTAATATCTCGGAAGTTTCTTCATACATACGAAATAAAATATATAGGCTTTATTAGAAGGTTGGTTTCTCTATGGCTATTGGCTATGGCCAAAAATTTGCTAGCTTATGGTTTTACTATTACATTTAAGTTATGTAGATGTCTTTTCAAAATGTTCGAATATTTTGTGTTATTATCTTTCATTTCTTATTTAAATTCTCATTAATATTCTGTCGTGTCCTTTAGATTGCACCAGAACCTACTGAAGAGTTTTTTCCGCAATGCGTTCCACATGCTTCGACCATATGGTGAAATCCATGTTAGCCACAAGATGGGACAACCATACGATAGATGGAATCTTGAGTACTTAGCTGCTGGGGAATCTCTTATCATGTTTGAGAAGGTTTGTTTCCAAAAGGAAGACTATCCTGGTTATAACCAAAAGAGAGGGAGTGGTCCAAGATGTGATCAACCTTTTCCTCTAGGTCCTTGTTCCACATTCAAGTTCCAAATTGGAGACTTAAAGAAGCATAAGAAACTGAATCAAAACAAGGCTTGTTCAGTTTCGCTCATTGGAGACCAGAACACCCGTGCTGAAAATTTGGCAAATGACATACACTCATTTCATCTGCCACCTCTTGTTGAAGCATGGTCTTGGCCACATTTTCCTTCAGTGGTCAATACAGTTCCAGTAAGAGATAGCTACTCTTACTTTGACCGCCAACTATGTCTGCAGAGGGAGCGTGAAATGCAAAGGCAAGCGATGATGCTTGGAGCAACCGGCTTGATCGGTTCTTCTGCCTTTTTGGATGATCGCCGCAGGGAATATGGTCCACCAGGAAGAGATGACTACTCTTACTTTGACCACCAACTATGTCTGCAGAGGGAGCATGAGATGCAAAGGCCTGCGATGATGCATGGAGTAACCGGCTTGATCTGTTCTTCTGCCTTCTTAGATGATCGCCACAGGGAATATGGTCCACCGGGAAGAGTTAACAACTCTTACTTTGACCGCCAACTATGTCTGCAGAGGGAGCATCAAATGCAGGGGCAAGCGATGATGCCTAGAGCAACCAGCTTGATCTGTTCTTCTGCCTTCTTGGATGATCACCGCAGGGAATATGGTCCACCAGGAAGAGATAACTACCCTTACTTTGACAGCCAACTATGTCCGCAGAGGGAGCATGAAATGCAAAGGCCAACGATGATGCTTGGAGCAACCGGCTCGATCTGTTCTTCTGCCTTCTTGGATGATCGCCGCAAGGAATATGGTCCACCAGGAAGCGACAACTACTCTTACTTTGACAGCCAACTATGTCTGCAGAGGGAGCATAAAATGCAAAGGCCAGCGATGATGCTTGGAGCAACCGACTTGATCTGTTCTTCTGCCTTCTTGGATGATCGCCGCAGGGAATATGGTCCACCAGGAAGAGATAACTACCCTTACTTTGACAGCCAACTATGTCTGCAGAGGGAGCATGAAATGCAAAGGCCAACGATGATGCTTGGAGCAACCGGCTCGATCTGTTCTTCTGCCTTCTTGGATGATCGCCGCAAGGAATATGGTCCACCAGGAAGAGACAACTACTCTTACTTTGACAGCCAACTATGTCTGCAGAGGGAGCATAAAATGCAAAGGCCAGCGATGATGCTTGGAGCAACCGGCTTGATCTGTTCTTCTGCCTTCTTGGATGATCGCCGCAGGGAATATGGTCCACCAGGAAGAGATAACTATTCTTACTTTGACAGCCAACTATGTCTGCAGAGGGAGCATGAAATTCAAAGGCCAGCGATGATGCTTGGAGCAACCGACTTGATCTGTTCTTCTGCCTTCTTAGATGATCGCCACAGGGAATATGGTCCACCGGGAAGAGTTAACAACTCTTACTTTGACCGCCAACTATGTCTGCAGAGGGAGCATCAAATGCAGGAGCAAAGGATGATGCCTGGTGCAACCAGCTTGATCCGTTCTTCTGCCTTCTTGGATGATCACCGTTGGTAATATGTTCAGAAACTGGAATGGCTGCGCTGGAAGATGATGTGCGATTCGCAGTGAAGGATCGAAGGATTGACGGCACTCAGTAGTGTATATGCATCGTCCTAGAGGATCGATCGAGTGGAGAAACTTGACCTCCCAGATAAGCAATGTTAGAAACTACGAAATGTTTTTGTATATGTAGGGCCATTTTGTGTGGCAACCACTGTCCACAGCGTCATACTTCCTCCTTCCCATATTATTTGTCGTTTAGGACAAGAATTCTAGTTTAAAATGAACTAATTTTTTTGTCCTAAACGACAAATAAAATGGGAAGGAGGGAGTAGTAGCACAAGTGATACCTGATTATAGTTATCCAGCACATGTATCATGTCTAAACCAAGTACTCCCTCCATTTCAAAATACTTGTCACTCTTTAATTTTTTTTAATCAGATAGTGACAAGTATTTTGGGTCGGTGCGGTGAGTTCTACCATAGAGAGCGGAGTTTGATTTTTGAGTGCAATGAGGCTGTCTTTTGAGACGTAAGTTAACTTCAGATATCTTGCTTAAGTGGTCCTTGCGGTTAGAATCAACAAATTAAAATATTATGTTATTATCATCAATCCAAATATATCTAGTACTATACTTCGTATTGTATTTGAACTGTTGGAAAAAAAATCTGGATTTGGTATGCACCAAAACGTGTGTGCATACTGGATTTGGTCTTTTTTTTCTCAGTGATGAGATTAATAATAGATGATGTGGCGTCAATCCGAATGGGTATGCACGGAGGTTTTGGTGGATGTTGAGAATTCGGTTTGTGAACTGTTTGAGTCTTCCAAGTTCCAACCGAACATACCCTTCATACCCTTAGGTCCCCTTTGGTACGGTTCCAAATTCGGAGAGAATCAGAAATGTTCCAGTTTCAATGTAAAAACGGTTTCAGACTCTGGAATAGAGTCACTTTAGAAACCGTTTGGCTAGCATATGTGTTTCAAGAGAGAGAAGAGAAATGTTAAATTGACCCATTTAACTCTGTCTGGTTTGTGGTTATTTTTCATTTATATTTGTGATTATGTAATGACGTTGACAATAAAAAAATAGCCTCCGGTCGTAATGTTGATTCCTAGTGAGAATGTTGTAACATTTCGGTAAGTTTTTATTTTATTTGTATTATCATGTTGACGAGTTAAAAAAACGAAGATAAAAAATTTTGGTCACTGATCCGAAGCATTCTACAGTGATGGCAGATCATCGTAATTTTTGTAGAACTTGGACCCGAGTTATGGTTGACCAAAGCGTTACAAGGTGTAGAACACCTTTTTAGGTGTTTCACCTCCACAGTAAAAAAAGTGAATCACTTCATAGTGTTTCTCTCCTGAAACGTTTCTCTTTTTTACCGTTCGGATCAGTTTCAAGTGATTCTACCAGAATCACAAACGTTTCATCCATCTAAACGTACCCTTATTATCGTGGAGCCGTTGAAAAGCCGAACGTGCAAGCAAACAAAACCGCCTTTTGTCATCGGTCAAAATCATCAGCAGGACAATCATGCACCGAGTGGATTGGCGTATACGCCATTCTTCGCCTTTCCGGAGACCACTTGATGACTCTTGAGCATGGCAGTAGTTGATTAGATATTGTGCCCGCCAAGTGCACAAACCGTAGCCTAAAAATTCCGGACCAAACTATGTGCCCAGGAATAAAATGGAACACACCCGCAAGGCCGCAATGGAAACACCAGCCTGCCCTCCAGATTGGTATCATTCAATCAGATGAAACTGAATTCCACTAATATGGTACTACGAAGCAGTTTCGAACAAACAAACTGAGTAAAATTCATCAACGCGAATAATAAATCGCAGGAACTATTTCCCATTTTTTTACAGGCGGCGATCGAATCGTCGAGGGGGAGAGTGACCGCCCTAGATCTCGGCGAGGCGGCTACGGGACTGAGGAGGAGGAGGAGGAGCCATCCCTAGTACGGCGGCGGGGCCAGGAGGAGGTGGCCGTAGGAGCGGAAGGATCCCCCGTCGGCGGCGGCGGCGGCGTGGTGGTCGCCGAGGTGGATGCTGCTGGTGAGCTTGTGGAAGCCGCGGGTGTAGATGCCGAAACCGAAGACGACGCCGACGAGCACCAGGATGATGAGCGTGCAGATGCAGCACGCCTTGCTCGGGCAGCAGCACATCCTCCGCGCGCCGGTGTTGCGTCTCCTCCTCCTCTTGCTCCTACACTAATCGCCCGCGGCGGCCGCGTCGCGCGGCGCAGGGAGAAATGGGATACGAAAAGGCTAGGGGCTTTTCGCCTTTTGGTTCGGTTCGGTTGGGAACTGGGGTGCGTGTGCGCTCGGTACTGCTGGCCTGGGCGTCCGTGCCCGGCCGCGCCGCGGGTTATAAAGGGCGGGGCCGCGGGAGCCAAGGCGGATGAGGGAGCGGGATCGAATGTGGTGCGGCCGCCGCGCCGGCGCTGTCGGATTGGTTGGGTCTGGGTGGCGTCGGGCGTGACTGACGGCTTCGGTCCCGTCCCGTTGGGGCCACGCCTTCTTCGCGGCCGCCGTGGCTTCCCTACGACGACTCCGTGCCGGAAACGTCGGTAGGCCCACGGGCTCGCACGGTGCGCCGTTAGGCCCGTTTTTTCAGCCCATGAACGCAACACGACCTACTACGGCCCAAACAAAATGTGCTTCGTAGCCCGGCGGTGAAATTTTTGCTGTTTGGATCGAGAGCCGTGTGCCGCCGCTAGAGATAGACGCCGACGAATTCGAGGAGTGATCCCTCGTCGACCCTGCGTGGCTGTTACGAGGCACGCCCAGATAGTTCAGGCTGGGCTGCGACCATTTCGCGCGCCGTGGCGTGCAGAACGCTCGCTCGTTCGCGCGCGCCGAGTCTGATCTCTTTGTGCCACATCACACCGACCGCCCCTGCCCTCTCTCTTCTTCCTCCTCACGCCCAACCCAGGAACCTGCCGTCTCCCGGAGCCGCCGGCCGGAGCCTTCGCCTTCATCCCCTCGCGTCAGAGGTCCATACCGTCCGTGCAGGACGGTTCTTTCTCGCTTCATGTGTCCGTACGACCGTGCCCATTGCATGCCGCATGCATATGAATTGATCCCAAGAACTCGTCTGATGCAGGGGTGCGAAGGCATGGATCGGCGGCCCGAGCGCAAGGCGGCGAAGCGCGGGAGGGAGGAGGATAACGGCGACTTCCCGTTCGAGGAGGCGGCGGGGGATGGCGGCGTCGGGGAGGCGTCGCGGCGGCCGCCGGGGGTGTTCCAGCTCCCGTGGCAGAAGTGCCGCAGCGGGCTCGGCGTGCCCGCCGGCGGGGGCGCCCCGGGGTGGGAGCTGCGGGACGTGTTCTTCCGCTCCCTCGTGGACGGCGGCGCCGCGGCCATCGGCGTGCCGGTGGACCGCCTCGTCTCGCCGCCGCTCACCAGGCCCGCGCTCCTCGAGGGCGTCGACGCGTGGCTCGCAGTCGCAGACGACCCGAGTGTGATGAATTAACGGGTCTCCTGCCCGGTGGGGGATTCAGTGCGCGGCGGCGCCTCGCCCATCAGCAGCCGCGTGACGCTGACGTGGCGCGTTGGTACATGCCTACATGGATCAGGATGGAGGCAGAGTGGCGACAGAGAAATGGTCCGAGTGCATGACTGCATATCATGCTGTGCGGAGGATAATCATGATGTATTCGTTTCATGTCCGTCTTATTTTGTTTTTCCATGCGAATTATTTGTGGTTCATGTTGTACTACTGCTTCATCATGTGTTCCTCAGTTGAGCTGCTTCAGTTTTGTACAGCTAAATTTTACCAGCGGATGAATGGTCCTAGTACTGTCTGTTGTTCCATATGTACCTTGAATATATCGCTAATAAATCCAGGAGGTTTACCATCCTCTCCGTCCATCGAAGCCAGAGTAGAATGCAGTCGATCTGCACTCCTTTTTCTGAAAAAAAAAGTCCAAACGTTCACTCCAAGGCACGCCATGCAGATATCCTTTGGCCGTGAGTTTCCATCTTCGCAAACGCACGCACGCGCGCGTGTCCTGGCTGGCAGTCCTGCGCCTCAACCGCAACCGCAAGGTCCTCGATGTCATCATGGACTCGCATGCTTGGGCGGTGGCGGTGGGGCCGTGGTCATGCCGTGCTCGTGTGCTTCGAGGGCCAACCAGAACATGCCAACCACACGTCTAGATCGGCGGCGACACCGACACGCAACGCGTGCACACCCGAAAACAATTTATGCGTCTCGTTTTCTTTGTTTCCAGTCAGCCGGAATCCTCGCAGCGCAGGTGTTGCTGCATTCCAGCGTGGCCAAGGGGGAAGCGATAACAGCGACGAGCAAACAGACCGACGCGGCACGCATCGGATCGGCCTCGCCCTCGCGCACGCCCGTCTCACCTCGCGCCGGTCCCACGGCCCCGAAAACTCGCGGTCGCGGCCGACGCGCAAACTAACCAGACCTCCACCCCGCCGCGGCGCCGGCCAGGGCCACGGCCACCCCAGCCCAAAATAAGCAAGCGCTGCGCGCTCGCCCCTCCCCGCCGGAAAGCGACCGCCACCGCCCTCATCCCCAGCCCCTCATTCCCTCTCAGACGCGGCGGCGGCGGCAGAGCGTGCCCGTCCTCCGCGGCTCTAGGGGCAGTGGCCGCGAGGGCCATGGCGGCGGCAGCGGTGCGGGGCCGGCGGTGGTTCCGTGGGGCGCTGCTGCTGCTTCTCCTCGTGTCGGTGCTCGCACCGCTAGTGCTCTACGGCGGCTCCCCCGTCTCGGTCTCGCACCTCCCGGACTCCACCGGTGCGTTCCCTTTCCCTTCGGCTCGCTCCGCCGCCGCCGCCGCCGCCTGTCGGTTCGGCAATGCCTGCAAGATCCGTGCCTAACAGATGCGATTTCTTCGTGGTGTTTTGTTTTCTTTCTTTTGGCAGCAGCGAGCAGCGCGTTTGATCGGGGCGACGCATCCAATCTGGTGTGGCCGCAAATGACCTTGTCTGAGGTGTCTCTAGCCAAAGGTAAGTTTTCTCCCCTCCCCGCTTCCGCTTCATTTGGTCTATCTTTTGGGGTAACATTTGCGCTTCTGCTGTTCTATTAGGGCAACAACTAGAATGCAATCTGACATGACGGTTTTGTTCATTTGCTATTAGATAGAGTGATCATTTTTCATTCCAGTGTTCTAAAAACTCATGTTCATTCTGGTTAACCAGTCAAATAGGACGGTTTTGTTCACGTTGCTAGCACTCTGAACCACTAGTTGATGACGAATGTCACACATAAGCTTTTTGAAAGAATTTTGTGTACATTTCTTTTTTAGATCTGACGATTGAGCGGCTTGGGGAGCACAAAAACCGTGTTCTGTCAGCAACTGATCACTGGCAAGTGGTTGAGTCAGCGAGTAGGAGCCGTGTATCTGAAAAATCTGATGCTAGTGTAGTGGGGGAGGAATCTGTATCGCAGAATGCAGATGAAAATATTGTCTGGAATGACAGCACTCGGTTGGGGAAGGATGGCATTATAAAGGAAGTCGTTGGAAGGGAAAGAAGCTATGATGGATCTGATCAAGCAGTCGATAGCAGAGCTGAATTGCAGAATGTAAGTGGTGTTGATAAAGAGTTTCCACATGCTATTGATGTAGAGTTCAAGGATGGATTGGGTGAATCATAGCTGAATAAGTTGGTACAATATAATTTAGTAATTTACCTCATTAGAAGATGAATCAAGCTTTCCAGTAGTATAGCAATTAGCCAATATGAGATGTAAACATGTCAGTCAGTCAGGTCTGAAATCCACTTCTCATTCAGTCTTATTGCTTTCTTTTTACTCCTAAAAAATCGCAATATCCTTTATATCTTAGTCAAAGGTATTCTAGGTATCATGTTAATTTTGGATAACCACTGTTATTTCGAAACTGTACTTATATTTTGTTGTTCCTGTCAGCTAGTATCATATTAGCTAGTGTAGTCATTTCAGTTGCGTTGTGCTTTTTAATGCATCATATCATCGTCTTCCTGGGTCATGCCTTGATCTGACTGCTAATGTTCCAATGACCCAGGAAAGCATTGCTCATAGATCATTTGAGCAAGCTAGAGATGCTCACCCCAGAGACCATCGAGCAAGAGCAAGCAGCAGTTATGCCCGTGTTCATGCAACAAATATTAGTGCCGATCAGCCTGCAACTCTGCCAGATGCTACTATCCGCATTATGAAGGACCAGTTGATGAGAGCAAAGACATTTCTTGGATTTCTTGCTTCTAGAGGCAATCATGGTTTTGGAAGAGAGCTCCGTTCACGAATGAGGGACATACAACGGGTACTAGGCGATGCGACCAGTGATCGGCAGCTCCCTCAGAAGTACTTTCTCATTCACTGTACCGAGTTTTAATTGGCATGCCTCATGATGGTTTGTAATTATATTGCTGAAACTTTTATTAGAACTGAACATTTTGACCTGATTTTCTATTATCTCAACAGTGTCCACAGCAAAATTAAAGCAATGGAGCAGACACTAGGAAAGGTTAGGAAAATTCATGACAATTGCTCAGGTGCTGTGAACAGGCTCCGTACTGCCCTTCACTCAACAGAACAGCAACTCCAAGCTCATAAAAGAATGGCCAACTACCTAGCGCAAGTAGCAGCAAAATCTCTACCCAAGGGCATTCATTGTCTTACATTGCTTCTTACAAATGAATATTATTCCACCAACTCGAACAATAAGAAGTTTCCATATTTGGAGAAGGTGGAAGACCCCAAACTCTATCACTATGCTTTGTTTTCAGATAACGTATTGGCTGCTGCAGTGGTTGTTAATTCCACTCTTCAACATGCTAAGGTATACCACATAGCTTCTGACTGATATTAAGCTGCCATATGTACTGCTGATTAGCAACTGTGAATCGATCTTTTATCATGCTAACTTCTTTAGTAGGATTATTTTATCTCCCACTCCCATTAATAGTTCATATATTACTCAATGCAGAAACCAGAAAACCATGTCTTCCACGTTGTGACAGATAGGCTTAACTATGCTGCAATGAGAATGTGGTTCTTGGCTAATCCCTTGGGCAAAGCTGCTATTGAGGTTCAGAATATTGAAGAGTTGACATGGCTAAATTCTAGCTACAGTCCAGTCCTGAAGCAGCTAGAATCTCGGTTCATGATTGATTACTACTTCAGGAGTGGCCAGGCTAGGCGTGATGAGAATCCCAAGTTCCGGAACCCCAAATATCTGTCAATTCTGAATCACCTAAGATTCTATCTCCCTGAGATCTTCCCCAAACTTAACAAGGTGTTATTTCTAGATGATGATACTGTAGTGCAGCGTGACCTAAGTGCATTGTGGTTGATAGATCTGAAAGGAAAGGTTAATGGTGCTGTTGAGACATGTAGAGAGACCTTCCATAGGTTTGATAAGTATCTCAACTTCTCAAATCCTATTATTGCTAAGAATTTTGATCCACATGCATGTGGATGGGCATATGGCATGAACATATTTGATTTGTCGGAGTGGAGAAAGCAAAATATTACCGAAGTCTACCACACCTGGCAGAAGCTGGTGAGTATTTATTAGCGTTGCATGCAAATTTGTGCTTCTGCTTCCCGTGTCATTACGAACTACTCCCTCCGGTTTCAAAAAAGAAGTCATTTTAGCTCTGTACTCAAAGTTACATAAAAGAAGTCATTTTCATTTTCCAATGCATTTTTGTCAAATATACTCCTATATGGTTCCCTTCGTTCCACGTGCTCAACTAATCAGCCAAGATTTGTATGTAGATGTAACTGTATTTATTATGGGTAAAGAAGGAAACCTGTGGTAAAATTAATGACTCTTTGGTATGCGAAATCTTGTCTAAGACTTCTTTTTCGAAACCGGAGGGAGTATGCAGTAAAATGCTAGAGATAAAACTGAAACAACCTAAGAATATAAAATTTGCTATCAGGCACATCACCGAAAATTGAGCAGAAGCAGACTATGCCTTGGTAGACTTGCTTCTTTATTTGATACACTAGCACGCTCATGTAGGATTTGGACATTATGTACTGTTTTTTGCATTCTTACCAGTTGTATATTCCACTCATGACTTGTCTCATTTTCCCAGAATGAGAACAGACTATTATGGAAGCTAGGCACCCTCCCGGTTGGTCTTGTAACGTTTTGGAACCGTACATTTCCTCTTGATCGGTCATGGCATCAGTTGGGACTTGGTTACAACCCAAATGTGGATGAAAAGGTTATCAGGCGGGCATCTGTCATTCACTACAATGGGAATCTGAAACCCTGGCTTGAGGTTGGAGTGCCCAAATACCGCAAATACTGGTCAACATATGTCAATTTTGAACAAGTATTTCTACGGGAGTGCAATATAAATCCCTGAATGGCAAATAGGAGTGCATTATTTTTTTTATTTATAGTAGGTCAATTCTTTGTGCTCTAGGTATTTTAAGTTGCCTAGAGCCCTTATTCTTTCTAACCGGCCTCTGTCCTGATGTAAAAATCATTGTAGGTTTAGATCATACAAACAACTAGGAAAACAGGAACATATTACATTCTGTATAATTAATGTGACATTGTGTCAGATTTTTTTGTTATGTGAAACTTTTTTGCAAATAAGAAATTTTTCTCTACTTCGAATTACTAAAATTTGCCGTGTCTTGTAATTCTGCTTACGAACTATGTCCATTTGCTATACTGGTAGCTGCATGCATGTTACGTGATGATCCGTCACCATATAAAGTTATAAGATGACGGGTAAAATACCAGATACTAATAAGACCCCGAAGGACAATTTTCATCTATGCCATACGATGTCGTCTCACTTTTATTTAAATAACCAACAAGATGAGCATGGATAAAATGATTTACACCACTAAGTCAATTTCTTTTAAATAATTTGCAAAAAAAACTTTTTGAATAACCCAACCAGATAAGGAATGAGAAAATAAATTATTTCGATTCACTGAAATTTCATTCGTGAAATTATTTCCATATATTAATGATGCATTATTTTTGAACACATCAATGCTGCATTTTTTTAAGCAGGAACTGAAAAATAACTAACCGAACTTGCACAGAGTCTAGACAAATTAAGAATATTGAAGTGCCGTAACAAGGTCCGTTTGCAAATGCATTGACACGTTACCCTTCTTTTCCTCCCAAAGCAAACTACAAATATCCCCGAGATCGTACCACACATCGGCACAACAAACCACAGCTCCGCATAGCTTGGAATCAAACATCACAAAGCCAGCTCGAAAACCACAGTAATGGCTAACGCTAACCACGCCCTCCTTTCACTATGCCTTCTCCTGGCCGTCGCCGGTGCCCTGGCCGCGACAACGGTGGCAGCGGATGCGGCGTCGCGCCGCCGGCTCCAGCGGATGCCTAGCAGGTTCGGTGACGATGACCCAGCCAGTCCTCCCCAAAAAATCAATGGCCCCACGGAACCAATGTCGTCGTCGATATCGCCGGCGGCCGCGGCCTGCTGGAAGTCTATCCTGGCGACCCAGGAATGTGCGGATGACATCCTAAAGTCGCTGGCCAAGCTCGAGGTGCGCGTCGGCAAGGAGTGCTGCTCGGTGCTGGAGAAGATCGGCGACACGTGCATCGCCGTCGACGCCTTCTCCAGATTCCCCTTCAACCCGCTGTTCCCGCGCTTCGTCAAGCGCGTCTGCAGCCACGCCGATTGAGATGGGGAGCTGATCCACATGCAGCGACTCGAATTCGACAATGAAATAAAGAGAATGTTTTTTTTGAAACAAAATAAAGATAATGTTTTGAGTTCACGTGGATTATGAAAGTCGCAAGACAAGTGTTTATGAGGGGATTTTTTTTTTTGAAAAATGTTTCAGTTGTTTTGATGTTTAAGAAGGAGCAGTGTTCCGAGTTTTCAGTATGTTTCTCTCCGCAGAGTTCCGAATTTTGATGTTTGAGAAGAGGGTAGCTGGTTACAAAACAAATCAATCCAAACGGTCTAGAATTTTTGTGTTCAATAGTTTTTGAGTTTGCAATGTTTATTTTTTCAAACGAAAAAATAGCAAGCGGCTAACACCCGTGCTATATATCTGGCTGCCTTGTAGGAGAGTACGTGACAGGCAGAGGTTTTCCGTGCAACTCGCCGCCATAACTACCTGCCCTTAGTATAAGATCTTGCCGATCGATGGCGAACATTTTCGCGTCGTTCGCTGCGTGCCTCTGCTGCCGCGGCTACGTCGATGACGACCGCCCCAAGAAGCCGGCGCCCGTGAAGAAGCCGAAGCCGAAGCCGGCGCCATCGGCGAAGGCGAAGGCGAGACGCGGTACCCCGACAAGGTCCCGGACTGTGGTCGACACGTCGGGCGTGTACGTGGCGCCGTACAATGGGTGCAGCGGCGGTAACCATCACCACGGAGGTGGCTGCGGCCACCATGGTGGCGGTGGCTGCGGAGGTGGCTGTGGTGGTGGCTGTGGCGGCGGTGGTTAGAGAGTATAGTTGGCTGACAGCTGAATGATTTCTACGATGGCTATGGTTTTATCTGCTGAGTATGTTAACCTTGTTTTTACTTAGTTTATAAAGTTAGGATTTGATTATAGATTAGATCAATTAGACATAGAAAAAATCTGATTCAGTTAAGATTGGTTAGGAAAGGTAGAATTTATTTCTATCTTTCAGGAGGAGTTTCACTTTAGAAACTCGATCTGTAGTTGAGCTATAAATAACTAACCATTTTAAGGAATTAATTATTGAGATTTTAAGTCCCAAATTCGAACATGGTCGTAACCACCCGTTTACGACCGAGCGCTTCCTCTTTCTCCAGTACCTGGACGACAAGACCGCAGAAAACTGGTATCCCAGCCCCGTGTCAGCCGGCGAGGCCAAGGCGCCGTTGTGTTACATTTTTTTGGAATTCTCCATTTACTCCCTCCTTTCTTAAAAGATTGTCACCTTCTAGTACAAAAATAAACTAGAAGGTGACAATCTTTTGAGAAAGGAGGGAGTATAAAACATCTTTTTATATCGTTCAAAAAATAAATAATTCACGTATGTTAGAATATGTATATACTGCTAGGTATACAATGAAATTTGATTTATATTGCTAGCTATCATATATTCTACAAATGGTGGTGATCTCTTACAAGAGAATACTACATCAAAACATTTTATTTTCCTTTTGACAAATGGGAGTAATCAATTCGCTGGCACCTTTCAATATGAATCTTTCTATGCAATCGTCAACTTTTGAGATTACAATCTAACTCCTGTGATATGTTAAGCGTCATAGCTAGCTCCACTGCAAGCAAGATGAAAGGTCATATAATTTCAACTCACAGTAGTTTAGGGGAATTTTTTCTTTAGGAGATCGCGAGACAAGAGTTACCGTAAGAAAAATGTTTCAGATTTTTTTATGTTTGAGGAGGAGCGGTGTTCCGAATTCGGAGCTCGTACGTTTTTCTCTCCGCCGACGCCGAGCCGGGTTTATCTAAACGTCCAACAGTAGCTGTGTACAAACACAAATCAATCTAAACTGTTTGGATTGTTTTTATTCAATAGGTCTTCAGTTAGCAATGTTTATTTTCAAACGAAAAAATGGCTGCTGTAGGATGATGAGAGAGGAAAGTCTCCACACTTGTATTGATCAGAGGTTACAGATTTATACATGAAGGTGCAGTGCAACACACACGATCCCTCAAGCGAGGCTAACATGCAAACGTGGTGCGAACATCTAGAGATCGGCTACAAAGTGCGTACGTGTGATGCGGGCTGTGAAGCATCACGTCCCGTGCGAAGGCAGCGGAGAGTTAGTTGACCACGATGGCACGGCGCAGATCGACGTGCTTGTTGGAGATCCAAGAAAGCAGGATCGGGAAGATACGTTTGTTAACAGGCGCGCGGCTATTAACCTGATCCTGGCCGATGCGTTGTGTGTGACGTGACAGGCAGAGGTTTTCCGTGCAACTCGCTGCCATAACTAATACAGTAGTCGCCCCCCTTAGTAGAACTGTAGAAGATCTTGTCGCCCCCGGTCGATGATGGCGAGAATTCTCGCGTCGTGCGTCGCGTTCCTCTGCGGCCGCTCCCACGACCACGACGACGACGACTGCCCACCCAAGAAGCCGGCGCCAGTGAAGAAGACGGCGCCGGCGCCATCGGCGAAGGCTAAGGCGAGACGCGTGCCCGCGAGGTCCGGGACGGGGATCGACACGTCGAGCATGTACATGGCGGCGTACTTTGGTAGCGGCGGGGGCCATCATCATCGCGGTGGAGGAGGCGGCGGCGGGGGCCATCATCATCACGGAGGAGGAGGCGGCGGTGGCGGCCACCATGGTGGAGATGGATGCGGTGGCGGGGGCGGTCACTGTCATGTCGGCGGCTGTTAGAGTTGGCTGCTGACGTACCGATTATTCCTACGTACGATGGCTATGGCTTTATTGTTAATTACTCCCTCCGTCCTCATGAACTTGTCATTTTGTAGTTCATTTTTGAACTACAAAGCGACAAGTTCATAGTGACGGAGGGAGTACCTCGTCTAGGTCGTCTCGTGATCTCGCTACGTACTGCCTGCAGGCTCATAGTAGTGCCAGGAACAATGCTGGTTGTTAGATCTTCAGTTGTTCGACTAATTAAGAGATCATGAGCTTTTGTTAGCATTACTTTGTCGTCGGATTGTAAGGGAAGCGTCGTCAGAAACAAATATTCATTAGGTCTACTCGTCTTCTTCAAACACATCAAAGCGAATAGCTATCGTTGTTTTGCGTATTACTAAAACGGTTGAGGCCCATGCATCTTCCTCAAGTCCGGTCACTGGACCGATCGAGCCCCGTTCCACCGCCGGATCTAGTGCAACAGAACGATCCTAGTTCGATTCCTCTGGTGTGCACGTCTTCCTCGCTCCTCGATCGACGCACCTCTTTGTGTGGCCATCGTCGTCAATCCACCTCTACACGAGCCGGGCTCGAACTTGTTCTCCATATGACAAGCTACGCAGCCATCTCCTCGGTCGTAAAAGCACCCGTCCCGCCGTCCGCCACCTAGATGAGCCGCGCGCCATCCTGCCTCTGTAGGCTATAGTGTCTCGCCGGAGCTCGCAGCACGATCCTTTAAGAAACTTCAATAAGACTGAGCGCAGCAGCAGTTTCCCAGATCTTCACACTAACACGCCGGATATAAGGGCACCTTTATGTGAAGAGAGAAATAAAGTAGGGAAAAAATGAGGAAGAAAAGAATAAAATAGATGCAAAATGTATAGAAATTAGAGATGAACGAATGGGAGAACAAAACTGTAAAGAGCAAATCTTTTTAAAAGTGAAATATTGATGTCAATGAATGCGTGTAGTCTAAGAGCTGTATCGTACTATATGTACGACAACGCCTTGCAACACTATTGATTGTGCAACAAACACCAATTGGTCCTCAGGTACAAGTTGAATGCAATACAGACTAGGCGTAGGCGTTCGGTTGGGTTAAGTCCATTAAGGAAAATTTAGATTGTGAAGAAATGATAACTGTATGTGATAAACAAGTCATAACAGTTATTTCGGTTTGATTTTACGGCTAATGGCATATTAGTGTAAATATAATTATTAGGTAAAAATAATAATAAACACAAGTTTGATGGAAGCAGTTCGTCCGTAAGTTTAACCTCCGAAATTTGAATGTCGTCAGCGTATGTTGAACCTCCGGAATTGGAATGTGGGTACTCTCACCATTCTGAAATAAACGACGTTATTCTTAAAGTTCATGATATAGTAGGGAGTAATAATTTAAGAGACATTTTCATCTCCTCACTGCTTCACGCACAATTAACTACGGTAATCAGAGGAAACAGCATCTTAATTCTGCCCGTCATCCTTGACTTGACCTGGGACATCACAACTCGAGCACCGCTCAGGCCCCCTCCTCTTCTTTGCTTAATTCTTAAGTCATGGATCCGCACCCACTCGGTCGCCATTATCTCACCAGAGACACGGCACGACTGAGGCGTCATCACCCGGGGGTGCCGGGAACATCAGGGCACTAAGCAATCTCGGTTACATTGCTTAGATCAGGCGCTCAACCACTTGCTGCCCCACGTTAATTGCCCACGTCCACGTCGCGTGTCAGAGGGGCACGACGTGACTTGGCCAATGAAATTAGAAGTCAGAAGCAGTTCACATGCATCCGTTGTTCGTCCGTAGATGGAATGGAATAGTTGAGTAGGTGGTGGTAGTACAGCTGAAGCCGGTTAGGATATTGACGAGAGCGTCGTCCGAGATGGACCGCTTCCAAGTTCCAAGCCCGCCGCCCACACACAGCCCACAGGTGGTGGCGAGCCAAATCAATCTCCTCCGCGCTAAGCAAAGCTAGCGGGGACAAGCGCCGCGCGTTTCCGCCCGTGACGTGACGGCACCCGTAGTTTTTCCGCCGTGCGCACGCGACCCCGCCCCGGCGTCCCTCGCTCCAACCCCTGCGCTGCCTTGTTGCCTCTATAAAAGCCGGCCGCTCCCGTGGTCCAAGAATGAGGCTGCCTGCTTCTGCTGGGCTGCACACTCACTCACTCTCACACATCGTTAATTGTGTATCCAAGAAGGCGGCAAGAAGAATGGGCGCGGAGTTCCTGAGCGTGGCGGAGGGCGGGCTCTGCGGGGAGGCGCTCTACTGCGCCGTCATCCTGTGGCTGTCCGTCATGTCGTGGATCATCTTCGCCTGCGTCGACGACGGCGACGGGAGGAAGCAGGGCAGCCGCGGCAGCCCCGTGTTCGTGGGCGCGGCGGGGCTCTGCGACGGCACCGGCCCCGGGTGCAGCGGCGGATACGGCCCCTGCGGCAACTGCCTCGACTAGCCGACGTCCTCCTCCTCCGACGGTTCCTGGCTGGTAACCTCCGACGCTTCGATCTGCTTGGGAGACGAGGCACCGAGCTCCCCTCTGTGAAGAAGCCAATAAGAGGGAGCGCGTGTTTGCCGGGTTGTATCGTCGATCGATCACAGCTAGTATCAGTTTTTCGTCTTCCCGGGTTGAGAGTCTTCATAAAATCTGTAAATTCCTTGACGAATCGATACCGTGTTCTACTGCTCTTCAGATGTTCTTCAAGTATGGCAAATAAATCTTCTCTCTATAGAAAGGAAAGGAAAGCGAAATTGACGTGTTCCGTGCGCCATTATCGTCTCTGTTTACTGCAATTTGACATTTGTAGCTTGTGGAGCCCTGTGGAGCAAATACGATCGTTTTCAAGCGGGGAAAAAATTGCAGGGTTGTTAGTTTGTTGGGAGTTGATTCAGTTGAACAGCTTTTAGCCGGATGGAAGCCAAGATGGTCAGTCTTGCTTAGTGGGAGCCGCACCATTAATTCTTGCCGACTCATCATCCTATTCGCAGCTGGGGGCGGCCGTATGCAGGGAGTGACGACTCGAGTCTAGTGTGAACAGAGCGTGAAATGTGCGGCGAACTAGTATCGGCCTCCAACTTTTAAGTGCCCTTGGCATCTGCCGCTCACCGGCTCATGGCGCATGGAACTGTTGTACAAACGAACGTGATTATGCTTTAGCTAATGAATTCTAAAACTAATTATTCATACTGTAATAATTTTTGACTGTGCACATATCAAGAATACTAATCTGTGGTGGGGTAGAAAAAACAGGATGGAGCTAGAATTATGGAGATGCGGAAATTCTGAATGCTTGAAAGCATTTAACATCTCCATATTGTATCAGCCAGTTAACATGCTCAACCGGTCAAAATACTCGAGTGCATGGTTATTTGCGTTGGTGGTCTGTGATGGCTGGTTATGGTCTGTTTGAACTCGGCAGTTACTCGTCGACTTGGTCACTTTTTTCGAAAAATCGACGTGGTCACTTGATAAAGAGCAGACAGGCAGTTACCAAGGCTATTGACTCGGTACTATATGAGCTCCCGTTCCCATCACGAAAAAAAATGGCAGATCCCCTTGTAGCGTGCGAACTCAGGAGTATGAGCTGATCTTACATTTTAACATCGCGTTACTAAGCGATTCCCTTCTAGAGTAATTTGTATCGACGATTTAGCTCTTACGGCCGACGATTTAGCCAAACGAAACTGGTCATGCAATCCAACATGTGCATGTGCATTCTGTCATCCTGATTTAGCCTGATTTTCGAAAAAAAAACATCGATTCATAAAAGAATGCTGCGAAGAGTGAGGTGTAAACACAGCTAAGGTAAAGGCTTCCACGAGCCTTTCCGCCACCTCTCTGTCTAGGTGAGAGCGAGAGTGAGAAGAGTGAAGGAGGACAGAAAAAATCATCAGCTGAAAAGCAGCATCCCCTTCCTCCTCCTCCGCCCCCAATCCCCTCCCCCGCCGCACGCCCAACTGCACAAGCACAACCCTAGCTGCCTCCCGAATTCATGGATCCCACCAAATCCAGCACCCCTCCGCCGGCTCCGGTCATGGGCGCGCCCGTCGCCTACCCTCCGGCGGCGTACCCTCCCGGCGCGCCCGCGTACGCCCCGCAGCTCTACGCGCCGCCCGCGGCCGCCCAGCAGGCCGCCGCCGCGCAGCAGCAGCAGCTCCAGATGTTCTGGGCGGAGCAGTACCGCGAGATCGAGGCCACCACCGACTTCAAGAACCACAACCTGCCGCTCGCCCGCATCAAGAAGATCATGAAGGCCGACGAGGACGTCCGCATGATCGCCGCCGAGGCCCCCGTCGTCTTCGCCCGCGCCTGCGAGATGTTCATCCTCGAGCTCACCCACCGCGGCTGGGCGCACGCCGAGGAGAACAAGCGCCGCACGCTCCAGAAGTCCGACATTGCCGCCGCCATCGCGCGCACCGAGGTCTTCGACTTCCTCGTCGACATCGTGCCGCGGGACGACGCCAAGGACGCCGACGCGGCCGCCGCTGCGGCGGCCGCCGGGATCCCGCGCCCCGCCGCCGGCGTGCCCGCCACCGACCCGCTCGCGTACTACTACGTCCCCCAGCAGTAATGTATATCGTCGTCGCCACTTAGTCGTTTCCCGACCGCAGATCGTGTTGTTCTTGTTGCCGTTGTAGTTGCCGCGTAATAAGACTCGTTGATGATAATTTATGGGCCTCCCCCCGAGCTTACCAATGGAGCCGCTTGTTCTAGAATCCGGGTAAAATATCTGTACTGGGGGAAGCCCTTTGATTGCATTGCTAGTGTACGCCTAACTCTTCGGATGGTGTAATCCGATCAGTAGTATGTACCTGTTGTGCCGTAACTATTGTGCAAATCCTGTTCTTCAATTTGTCAGCGCAATACTCTGTTGGCCAGAATATGGATGTGTCATGACAGTCTTGTGTGGTACTCGTTGAATTTTGTTCTGCTAGTGCTTGAACCTTAACAAGCATAAGTCTTGAACTGATTTGAGCTCGGAATTCAACCATTTAATCATCTGGTGGTAATTTTGCATGTCATTGAATACTGATGTATCCCTTATTGTTAGTTCTTGAGACCAAGATCCTGGAAACTATTGAAAACTTAATGGCTGGATTCCCTCCGTGTTTCTTCACATTGTTGTGATTGAATGAATACGTTCCTGTTCCTTAATCTTTTTCCCTTTTTCTATATTATTTCTTTTATTGGTACATGTGTATTACAAATAACGCTTTTCTGTCAATCCTGCAAATTGATTTTTTTGGATACCAATTATTCAGTCCTATTGGCCAATTTTCCAATGATGACCGACCTGGCGACCATTCTATTAATGGGTGATTAGCTTGACCTGCTGATTTTTAGATATACTCTCTGCCTGCACTTTTCACTACTAACCCCGTACAGTATAATGAATGCAAATTATTGGAGCTTGAAATGGGAAATGGAAAAATTAATAGATGTGCAAAAAAAGGTACTCCCTCCGTCTCTAAATAATTATCAATCATTTAGTTTTAAATGGTAACAAATATTTGAGGATGGTGAGAGTATTCATTTGTCCAAATTCTATTTGTTTCAGCATCCACACTTCAGATGTGCAAGTGTGATTCCTTGGTGACCTATTGGCCACCGAATCAGTCACGAGTGTTTCTATATGTTTTCTTCTTACTCCAATTTAGTCTAACGTCACAGGCTCACAACTACTAATATGGTACCATTGGTACTCCCTCCATTCCAAATTATCTCTATTGCTGACTCTCTAGTTTATTTTTGAACTAGAGAGTGGTAAGTAATTTGGAATGGAGAGAGTATTGTCTACATGCATGGTTAGTATATTTCATGCGGATTTGCTGGCAATCTGATTTTTATTGTGTTCAATTTGCCGTGTCACATTCTTGCACAGTGCCATTTCTTCTGCGGGAACCGTAAGGCCTCGTTTGGTATTTGGATATATATTCTGTAAACAACAGGTTAGTTATGTTTGTGATGGATAAAGGCATGAAGACATGTTACTATTTCTTTATGCATCTTTTTTTTGTATCATTGAGTAGCATGGGCATTTTTTAGGTATACGTTTTGTTTTGAAGGTGCCTAGATCTGTTGGTTGCTATGGATATTATTGGATTCTAAATGCTGCGCAGCAGAATGATGATCGCCTGACACTTTTATCATTTAATTCGGATGGTAATGTACTCTGTCCATCTAAACTTTTTGGGACGAAGGGAAAACTTGTTGGAAACTCCTAAGTTCATCTAGCTGTAGTTTCTCATCCTCTGATGAAGCTTCTTTTTATTGCTCATTTTAGTCGCCTTAGCATCTCATTTGAATATACGCCCCGAGTCCTTGAATCTAGATTGAACGATTAGGACTTATATTATTTTCTATAATCAATATATTATTTTTTCGGAAATACTATAAATCAGATGCCTGATTTGAAAGAAAAAAAAATCAGGCGCCGTTCTCCACCGTTGGATATCTTTAATATTTGTGCAAGTAATATATTACTTCTCCCTCAACGCTAACCGCTCCCAATCCAGATCGAGCATTGGTGGCGGCACCCGCCGCCGCGCCTTGCTCGCCGGCGCCCGCGGCCGCTCCCAAGGTTTTTCTCACGGTTACGGATGAACAGGCGAGCTGCTGCCCGTTAGTTACTCTCGGGCCGGACACGCTTGTGGCAAAGAAACGTTTCGGTTGGGAGGGCTTACGGGCCAAGAAGTGGATATCAGGTTAGGGTGGGCCAGTTTTTTGGCCCATGAACAGCTATCCCGGCCTGTCTAGGTCATTCTGAACCGAGGTACCTTCTGCTCAGAGACAGACGACGACGTCCGTGTTCGCTGACAATCCGATGGACAAATGCAGAGAGAGAGACAGAGAGAGATCCGCCGGCCCGGCCGGTCGAGCATTCGAGAGTAATACGACGTCCTTCAGCTCGCAGAGCCTTCTTCTTTCCGCAGTCACCCATGATGGCTCTGTGTAGACTACTGCGCATGCATATGACTCCATGGGCGAGATGACAAGAAACCGAACGGAGCAGAGCAGCCAGAAACCAGAAAGGCGCGCTCGCCTGAGCGCACGCCTGAGAGTGAGAGACGACGAGAAGCTCATCACCAACCAATGCAAGGACCACCCACCGCCCGGCGCCCCCTCCACGACTCCGGCGCGGTGCCTCGAGCGGGACGGACGCGCGCGCGCGCGATCGAGCGAGCGATGTACGTACCGACGACGGCGACGCGCGGGGCGGGCGAGGTGCCGTGGCTGCGTGCGTCCCACCCACCCTGCTGGCCGGCCGGCAACAGCATCATGCGTGAACACACATACATGTGCGGCGCTCCGAGATCGTCGTCTTCATCGCCTGACCGTCCGTCACGTGCTTCTTCGTTCTGTGCCACGACGTACGCTCGAATCGAATCTCTCTCGCTCTGCTAGCTGGTGAAACCCTCGACCGGTTCTCGGTGGATCGAATCGAACGCCACAGGTACGTGGCCGGCCGCGGTAAAATATTTCAATCCAGCGCGCGGTGGGCGAAGCACTGTACCGTCACGAGCGCGCCGTACGTAACAGGACAAACAAAGGACAGACAGCATCCTTTGTTACAGCGCCAGTCCAAAGAAGGTCTGCTGAACCCTAGCTTAGCAGCTTATGTTTAAACACCCCCCTACCCTATAAACCTTTCACCCAAAGGACCACCACTATTCGAATCCAAATACCTAAAATCAACCAGAGCTGATCAGTATCACGTTGTAAGTGTGCTTCGTGTCAAGTGACGTCCTATATGCCTTCACATGGGTCCAAGTACGTAGTTGGTTTTGACTCGGAGACGACCCTGCATGGCCCTCTACTAGCTCTGCCGCTGGCGTCGTTCGTCGTACGTCCTCGGAAAGCACCACCGGCACGGTTCCCTTCCTCCGCCGCGCGCACGGCAGCTAGCTGCCGCCCCAGCGACAGTGCGGAGCGGGCGACGCGTCTCAGCATCTCCCTTCTCTCTCTCCCTCTCACTGACGACGGCGACATGGCATCGGCGGTATCCGTTGCTTGCAAGTCGACGATGCAGGCTTTATTTTTCATTAACCTAGGAGCTCGGAAACAAGGCACGTGACTAGCTCTGTCGCATGTCTCTACGCTAAACTCCTCCATGCATGCTGAACCGGTTGTTGAAATTTTTTAATATTAATATGATCCATGCAAAAAAAAAATGATCCTTTAGAAAAGATATACTCCCTCCGTTCTAAAATAATTGTCGTTTCAGACAACTAAATAAATTAGAAATGAATTAATGAAAATTGTTCTAACGACAATTAAAACGAAATGAAGAGAGTATGTGCGATCGATGATTGCTTTGAGGAAAAGAAGATAATAATGGGTTGAAGTACCATCTCCTCTCACTTGGTGCACTACGAAATATCAATGCATTTATGCATCAGTCGGGGTGGATTTTTCTCTCTTACCTAGGGAAGAAACGCACCACGTGAAGACCGATGTGAATGGATGTTAATGCATTCATATTCGTGTGTAGTAGGACTTTGACCTTGAGGAGCTGCATGGAACCAATGATCGGTAAGAATGTTCATGATGCGCTTGGATAAATTGATCACAAGTAGGACCTAGTTGACTTCTTGCTATATGCATGGGGTCGTCAACATTGATTCCTCTCTAAGACCTCAAACAACCTTCACTGTACAGAAAACACATGGATCATTCATCGAGCAAGCATTTTCGACCTTGCAATGAAATTAACATGATCCTGTCAAGCTTCCGCATATATTTAAGTTCTTAAACATATATGGTCTGTTTAGTTCTATGCCTAAGTTGTCTAAGCCTAACGTTAGGCATGTCACACTGTTTTAGGCGAGTGTTTGGTTGTTGACTAAAGTTAGGCGCGCCACAAAAGTTAGACAACTTTTACATCCATTGCCTAACAAAAAATTGCCTCAACTGAGGCGCTCAAATCCACCGCTTAAGCATGTCACACTTTCTTAGGTGCGCCTAAGCTTAAGCTACGGTAACAAACCAAACAACAGCTAATATTAGGTAGCTTAGACGTACCACAAGTGTGACAAGTGACTAAAGTTAGGCTTAGGCAACTTAGACATATAACCAAACATGCCCATAGTACACCAGTAACCCGATGCCAACCTAACACTAGTCTCGGTGCTGCGTCACCCCGGCCAACGAGTCGTAAACAATTCTGACGCCGACGTTGAACGGCGTGCCGCGCCGTGGCCCGTGAGCAAATTAAGCTGAGATTTCAGCCCGCCCAGCCCCAATGTACTCATCAACTTGGCTCATGCGTGTGAGACCGCGCAACAACACAACACTGACGCGCCATCGTTGTGTAAGCAAACGAAACATTTTTCTAGCGCCAACTCGAACACGATGACTGACGCGGAAGCTAGCTAGCCAGTGACCCCACCGACACTGCACGTACACGGGTCGTCGTCGCTGACACCGTATGTACGTACGCCGCCCACGCAAGTGTACGGGCTTATAAACAAGTGTTTCGCGATCAGCGGCTGCTGCCCTTTCTTCAGACTCTCGTGGTCACGGCAGAACAGATCGCAGAACCGCAGCAGCAGCGGCCGGAGGCAGAGTAGTCACCAGGTTGGTGTAGTAGTTACTAGTGTAGATCCTTGCATGTAGTAGTAGTTTTCTCCTGTCTACTTGCTGATCCAATGCTTTTAGTTGGTGGTTGGGTTGTGCTTCTCGTTTCATGAATGTTTGGACTGAAATGCCGGTGCTCATGGAGTACTTATTACTAGTAGGAAAGTTTTGTATGAATTTGTTTTTGTTTTCGTTTTTTTGGGTGTTGAGTGAGCTGTTCGCCTGTTCCAGACATCAGTTCCTGTTTCATCTGTTCGGGAGTTCCCAGGACGCGTAAATGTGATGCCATCTGCTGCTTCTGAATTAGACTTCTTTTTCAGCAATGAATGCGAAGCAAACATCCACTTCAGTGATTTGATTATTTTCTCCTCGGTTTTGTCCGAGTCAAGATCTGTGAACTGAGACTAAAAAGACGCCCTTTTTGAAGCTCTTGCAGTTTGGGACCCTCCAAATACGACCCTCCTAGTACATCAATTCTCTCACCTATAGGTACATTTCAGGATCCTGCGCGCAAGCTCAAATTCGACAGAGAATCACAACAATGTCAGGTAAAATCGCGATAGCGTCCGTCTCGCGTTTCTTGCCTGAAACTCACGCGCCGCCCTGCAGCGAGACATTCCGACGAGCACGAGATATCGCTGTGCGATCCCAACTCCGAGGACGACAGGCGGCGGCGGAAGATCGGGTCGCTACGGCGGAAGGCCATCCAAGCCCTCCGGAAGAAGCGCGCCAGGCGGCGGGTAGACTTCCGCTTCCCGGCGGACATCCCCATCGAGGACTTCCGCGACGCCGAGGAGGAGCGCGCGGTCACCGCGTTCCGCCACCGCCTCGCCGCGAACCGGCTCCTACCTGACAAGCACGATGACTACCGCATGATGCTAAGGTTCTGTCAGACAAAAAAGGCTCATTTTTGTAGCAGTTCCTACCCTATAGCTATTCGCTAATCATAAACTCCGTCTGCTTGATCTCATGATTAATGCAGGTTTCTGAAGGCCAGGAAGTTCGACTTCGAGAAGGCGATGCAAATGTGGGCCGAGATGCTGAGATGGAGGAAAGAATTTGGCACTGACACAATCTTGGAGGTGACCAGAGACTCAGTTTCCATGCATGTTCGAGTTTCAGTTTGAATCTGTTCCTGATGATATTTGGGATTCATTTGGTCAGGAGTTTGAGTTCAACGAGCTCAATGACGTGCTCCGATACTATCCTCAGGGCTACCATGGTGTCGACCGGGAAGGCCGGCCGGTGTACATTGAAAGGCTCGGCAAGGTCGATCCAAACAAACTCATGCACATCACCTCGATCGACCGGTATATTAAGTACCATGTGCAGGAGTTTGAGAGGGCCTTCAGGGAGAGATTCCCTGCCTGTACACTGGCAGCTAAGAGGCACATTGATTCCACAACCACCGTATTGGATGTCCAGGGCGTGGTATGTCAATGAGTTTTCATATGCCTATGTTGCCGGTAGTGCTGGATATGCTGTTGCTTCAGTTCATTGCTGCATTTGCAGGGATTGAAGAATTTCTCAAAGACTGCTAGGGAGTTAGTTCAACGTATGCAGAGAATAGACAGTGATTACTATCCTGAGGTACTTTTGCATTTGAGTTCATGTGATGTACCAATTTGTTTTTTTGGTTGAGCAGCCTTTTAAGTGACATTGAATCTGCAGACACTACATCAAATGTATGTCGTGAATGCGGGTAGTGGGTTCAAGCTGATCTGGAACAGTGTAAAGGGGTTTCTTGACCCAAAAACATCTTCTAAGATTCATGTAAGACCTGCCTGAGACATGTCTGATCATCTACTACGATAATCCGTGTTCCAATGTATGCTGCAGATATTTAATTTGAATGAAATTGATCTTTTTCCTCTTCATCAGGTTCTTGGTTCAAATTACCAGAGCAGACTTGTCGAAGTTATTGACCCACAGTGGGTGCCAACTCATCATCTCTAGTAACATTTTGTGTTCAAATTCTTAAGCCAGATATCAAAATTAACTAACAAGTTGTGAAAAAAATTGTGTTGCCACAGTGAATTGCCGGAGTTTCTTGGTGGTTCATGCACATGCAGTGACAAGGGAGGTTGCCTTGGTTCTAACAGAGGCCCATGGAACGATCCTTTCATTTTCAAGGTACCTCTAAATTATATTATTCTGTGACCATGTCTTATACAGGTTCATGTCATTGCTCTACATACTTGAGTCTGCCAGAGAACAATAGTGAATTATTTATATTTCTAGAGTTTTACCTGTGACGGGAGATATGTTTTTATATTCTCTTGAAAATGGCATAATGCGTCTGCCCTGTGTTAAACTACTACATCCAGTCACAAACAAGTGTTGTATTGGGTTGCATGTAGTCACAAACAAATGTTATCTCTTTAAATATTTGTTTCTAACTTTTGAAATTAGTAAAGCTAGATTTGTTTTGAACAGTAGTTTTGTAATGGGAGAATTCCTTATATGTCATTGTCTTAAAATTAAACCCCTAATATGCCACTGACAGTGACTGTGGTGGGCCCCACATGTCATAGACACATCGTTGACATATACGGTATTTGAAGTTTTTCGGTGGCATGTAAGGAAATTCTACATTTGTAATTGGTGGTCAGAGTAGTGTGTTGGTCACCATGTCGATGTCCATTGTCCAAACGACACTTATTCTGCAATGGCAGGGGGTAATAAATATGAAATTTTCATTTATAGCTGATAAATAATATGGAAGGCAGTAGTGTGAGAGAAACCAAGCAAGTTTCTGACGGGGACGAAATAAGTGGCTCTTCCCTAAGGGCAGAAAATCTGAAGGCAAGGTTCTGAACTTCTGTTTTCTTAGCCATTCCAATCTTTAAGAGCTGACTGCTGGTGAGTTTACGAGGACATTGATGTTATTATTTCTTTTTGTAGCAGGACATGCTCAGTGATATATCAAACTCTGAATCTGAGCCAGATGTTGATGATGTTGGTCCATCAGTTTCTCGGAGAAGTACAGAATACAGTGTCCTTACCCCAGTTCGTGAAGAAGTATGTGTTGTGCTAATCTGTTGAATTATTATTGACCTTAACTAAAATAAAATTGTTTCATTTGTTTATGTTTGCTCTGTTATTTTGTATCTGCAGCACCTTCATTGAGTTGTTTTTGGTATCTCATGCTTTCCACAGGTCAAGGGGCCAGATTCCTCAGCCTTTTGTAGTTCTGATAGTAAGCATCTCCTGGATATGACTCCTGGATTTCCTCAGGACAGCCAGCAATTGGAGAGCGTGCCCATTCAGTTGACCAGCCAGAAACAATTTTTCACCTCTGGATGGCTACATAACTTAGGTATCTCTTCTTGTTCCCGTTATTTTACTCAGTAATTAGGCCTGTTTATTTTTTTACTATATCTGAAACTATTGCTACTTGTGAAATCAGGGAACATTGCTCTTAGTTTGCATGGTGCATCTACTGGAAGGACTTTGGGAAATTTTGTTAGAGGACTGGCCACAGTCTTGATCAAGATAGCATCATTCTTCCACCTTTTTGTCAGTAGCCGGGAAAGGATCCTAGAAAATGTTCATCCTTATACTGCAATAGCGCAACCAAAGCCTCAGGGTGTAAAAGAAGAGGACTTGGGTGCTTGTTTACAACGTCTTGAGAAGCTGGAGTCATTGTGCAACCATCTCACGTGCAAACCTCCAGATATGCCAAAGGAGAAAGAACTCGTATTGTTGCAATCTCTTGATCGGATGAAATCCCTTGAAGCAGAACTGGAGAGCACAAAAAGAGTAAGTTTTTTCTTGTTATAGTTATATTGTGCAGATTTGTAGGATATAAATGTCATATGTATGAGACCAGTCAAAAGCTCATATCCTATCCAAAATCAGCTCCTCTTCACTCCAGTTCCCCATTCTCAATAATGGGTTCTCATTACCAATGTTCTACGATCCAGACGCCTGGCAGCGTATTTAAGTATTTATACGCTTCTTGGAGCAGTTGTTTTTGGCTTTCACCATTTTTCAAGGTACCTGAATAAAAAATAAATATAAAAATAATCAAGGATCCTTTCAACAGAAGTATTGCAGATAGACTAATTCAAACCATGAGACCACAAACCACGGCTGACATTCCTCTCAATGATTATACTTGCAGTTACAGTTCTAACTCCTTATCTCACCAGGAGCTGCAAGCGGTCCAGGCGAAGCAGATGGAACTGGTGGAGACTGTGGAAGCTCTGCAGCGCCCTTCCACTAGTGTTAGGGTAACTCACTCGTGATATCATAATTTTATTGTCTTGTTCATGCAACTTACGTGATGACAGAACTGAACTAACGCATCAACGTGATTAAATGCACAGAGGAGATCGTTCTGTTGTTCATAGGGATAAGATCTTCGCCGCGCCATAAGCTGTCTGAACCAACTGGTAAGCCTGAAGAACGAGTGATATGCTTAGCTCGCCGTGGACTACCGCGCTCGGAAGTTTGGTTGGTAACATGAAAATGCAGTGCGTGGCAATGGCGCGGCCGGAAGTTTGGTTGGTAACATGAAAATGCACTGGATAAAGATCGGTGGCTCGACGCTGCAGGGAGGGGCATTGGTCCTGTCCTGCGGCGAGCAACAAGAGCGTTGGGCACTGCAGTTGTTTCGCTCATTTTGGCGCCTCTGGAATCGAAAGAATGCGATCGCCTCTTGCCCGGTCTTCCAACACTGCAGTAGAATAAAGAAATCCGCACCGGCACTGCGGATCATGAACGTGACGAAGCAATGGTACATATATATAGGTTGCTGGTTGTTTCTCAGAACTATGGCGTGTACTTCTTCCGTACCTAAAAACTTGTTGTTTTGTAGTTTATTTTTAAATTACAAAACGACTTTTTTAAGGACGGATCGAGTACTTATCAGATTTAAATGTACTTGTCTCTGCTACGTGACACTAGAATTGCGTACTTCCATTGTAAATGCAGCTTCTATTTTTAACCGTCCAAGGCACCATCAACTATTTTTGAGCACCCCCCCTCCCCCTCCCATTTGACTCGCCACGCACGCGACGGCACCAACCTCTGCGCTCCACCGCCTCTCTCTGCCTCCCGCGCGTTTCTGCATGCCGGTTAACCACTCCCCGCGTCCTCCCGCGCCCGTCGCCTACAGGTCCCTGTGCCTTCCTTCCTCTTCCTCGGACGCCGGAGGAGAAGGACCGATCCGATCAGGGAGGAGGCGTGGCGCGCCAGCGATGGGTCTCCGCAGAGGCGTCGCGCTGGGCGCGGCCGTGCTCGCCGCCGTCCTCGGCTTGGCGGCCGCCGGGTTCATCTCGAGTCAGTCACCCCGTCACGTCACTGACCTGGTGGGTTTCGAATCATTGGCTAATCTAACAATGGCAGACGTTTCGCCGTGGGTGCAGATGACGCGCTGCTGGAGCGCGGGCACGACGGCACCGGCCGGAGCTTGCTGCAGGCCAAGAAAGGTGACGCATTTTACTTCTTGATTTGTTCTCGATCAGCGCAACAATCTGATCTGGTTTCTGCAGATGTTAAACTCTGGAGTATTTTTGTTTCCTCTGTTTCGCAGATTGCCCGGTGAGCTTCGAGAACGCCAACTACACGGTGGTGACGAGCCGGTGCAAGGGCCCGCTGTACCAGCCGTCGCTGTGCTGCGGCGCGCTCAAGGACTTCGCCTGCCCTTACTCCACCTACATCAACGACGTCACCAACAACTGCGCCGCCACCATGTTCAGCTACATCAACCTCTACGGCAAGTACCCGCCGGGCCTCTTCGCCAATACCTGCCACGAGGGTGACAAGGGCCTGCAATGCCCCGAGGATGTCCCGCAGATCCAGCCGGGGCAGGAGGCCTCGTCCGGCGCGGCCGCCTTCGTCGCACCGGCCGCGGCCGCGGCCGCGGCGCTCGCCGCCGGCGTCGCCGCATCGTTGCTAATGTCCTTGTGAGGACCGGCTGTTCGTTGAGGCCGGAGAGCCTTGTAATCAGCACCTTGCTCTGACTTTCTGTACTAGTTGCCTGTTATGCTACATGAATGGTTTTGCAGTTTTTATATGCATGCATGTATTTATACCATGATCATGAAGAAAAAAATGGTGGTAAACTGCTAACCTGATGAAGTCTTCCAATTACTCCCTTTCGCGGATGGAAATTTCGATCCAAGTTTAAACCACCCGTGAATCAATGTTCAGAGCGAGCCATTGCATCCACCGTTACTCTCAGATCTGGCCAAGTGACTCTACAGAGGCAGAGACAGTGGACATTCACGTTGTTGGAGGAGGAAAAAAGTTGTGGTTGGGAAACCTTATCGGGCGCCCTCCAATGGCCACGCGCCATGGGAACACCACGAAATCTTCCGTTTCTCCACCACTACACTAATCTCGCGCTCCCCCACCCGGCCGTATCTGCCAAGTCTGCAACACGCTACATACTCACACGCGAGGATCATCAAGAAACGCCGCCGCGTCTCCAGAGAACATGGCCGCCTCGACCGCCGCCGCCGTGCTGTCGTCCCCGCCGTCCGTGGCGGGCCTTCGCCTGGCGCCGTCGCGCCCCTCGGTGTCGTTCCGCGCCGCGCCGGCGAGGCGTTCCGTGGCTGCGGCGCGCGCGGAGCTGAGCCCGTCGCTGGTGATCAGCCTCAGCACGGGAGTGTCGCTCTTCCTGGGTCGCTCTTCCTGGGCCGCTTCCAGCAACGGATACGACCCCAGCTTCTTCTGACGACCGGTGCTTCCTTGTGATCTAGTACTGGATCAGCAAGTTCCGCTTCTGGATTTGTGATATATTTAATGGTGAAAGATTGATTAATTTGGACTACAAGTAGTGCTACACTGTCGCGTGAATTCGTTAATCCTCTGTCGGTGCATGTAATATACTCTCTATTTTCTCGAAAGTTTGTCACTTTTTAATTCAAAAATAAATAAATAAACGACGAGAAAGGAAGGATATGCTGCTAGGTATTCTTCTATTTGGGGTGATTATGCTGCGATTCAACATATGGCTCCCTCGATTCCCGTTAACTGTGTCCTGATCACAGTCCCCAGGAAACAGGGCGGTTGACAGATCTTGCAACCATTTTAATGAAAAATGGAAACGTTCAGTTGTTCTTTCTTGGCCCCTATAGATTCCTCGAACAAAATTTGTTACAAAGTGCAAATTTGGGAAGCGATTCATGCACAATATTTTACAGCAGGGGAGACAAAAAAAAATCCAGGAACATGAATATGATGTATCTAATTTGGCCACATGAATTTGGTCGCCCTCAGTATCTCCCTAGTTATTTGCAGCATCGCATATCCCAGTTACATTGTGCGACTTCATGACTTCAAAAATAACCCACGAAAGAGCACAACAGATAATCAGCAGGAGCCACTTGTCTGCTCAACTCCAAAATCCAGAGAACCAAGAACAGTAAATTTATGATGTAATACTAGCAAGATCGAATTGTGTTACAAAAATGAAAAGTCTGTAAGGTGGCAATGCCTAATAAATTACAGGAAACAGACTTTTGCTGAATGTCTACACAAAGACTGATTGGCAGAAAAATTTCTAACCTCAAGTAGGTACAAACTCGGTAGAGGAGGGCAGGAAGCGCATGAGGAGGGACCCCACGGCGATGCATACCAGCACAAGCTGGATGAAACAGAACAAGGAAGTTCTACTTGCTCCGGCCTGCAGCTTCAGGACTTCTGAAGCCTCAGAGAGCTCTTTGCATTGTGCCTCTAATTTATCAACAATCTCCTCTAGCATCATTGCCCTGTTTTCAGAGTGTCGCAGCTTAATTTCTATGGTTCTGTGATCTCCGGACAAAGATTTCTGCATCTCATTGTTCAGCAATTTCCATGCTTGTGACGCTCTAGTCAGGATGAAGCACTGAATCTCCGCTTCCATCTTCTCTAAGAGTAGTTGCTCAATATCAGACTGCAGAGGCAATAGATTGCTGTTACATGCCTCCTGTTGTGTCTGGTCGAGTGCAGTGAGCTCAAGTATTTTTGAATCTTTTTTGTTGATGAGGACAGTTGTTTGTTCCAGCTTTAGTTCGAGGGCCTGCAACTTTTCACTTAGTTCTTCTATAGATTCCTCAGAGTGAGTTGTGGAACTTTCATCATTTTCTTTTCTGATCTCCACAAACCTTTGGATCTCTGCAGAACATATACTGGAAGATAAGTACATTTCTTTATTTACAAAGTTTTCGTTTTTATAGCAAAACTAAAATAATACTTCACCATGCCATATAAATATAATGGTGTACTAAGACTATCCTTGAAACACCCACGTCCAAAATCCGTTTACCGCCTAACCCCACGTGGGGCAGGCACATGCATTCACATAGCGCCCTGCTTACGCTTTTATCCCTGTTTTGTGTAAAAGAGTTACCTGAAGGTCTGAAGGATGAAACAACAAGGTTATATGCTGACCTTCACCCACCTACACAAATCCATGTGGGACTATTCCCACATAGTGGTGGGAATTGGGCCGGGCCAGACTCGGGCGGCCCGAAGCACGACGACTCGGCCCGAGGCCCGGTCCGACCCGGCACGAAGTATATTCGGGCCGTGCCGGCCCGGCCCGAAACACCGGGCCGTGCCGTGCCCGGTTTTTGGGCACGACGGGCGGCACGGCACGGCACGCCGATCTGGGCCGTGCCCGGGCCGGCACGGCCCGAAACGGCCCGATGACCCGACTCGGCACGACGGCCCGACTCGGCACGACGGCCCGAATTGGCACGAAAATTGAATTAGGCCCGAAAAAGCCCATCGGCCCGAAAACGGCCCGAAAATTGAAAAATGAGGTCTCCACTGCTATTACTATTAGGGTAACGGTTCTCAAAAAGAGTCCAGACCGTTAGTTGCCACTTGCCCCCGAGTCCCGACCCTCCCCACGCTAAACCGCCGACGCCGCCGCCTCAGCGCCCCCGCCCGCGCCCTCGCCCTTGCCGCGCGCTCTCCACTGCTATTACTATTAATGTAAGATTTTTGCAAAAAATCATTACAAAATGATTTCTGAATCTAGAAAAAAAAAGGGCAGCTGGCCGGGCCTAGGCCCAGCCAGCACAACTGGCCCAAGGAGCAGTGGAGCACACGGCGCCACAGCGCGCAGATCCACGAAGCACGCGGATACGGCCCATGAGGCCCACGACGAACGGCGCGGGAGGCGGGAGCGGTAGCGGGAGCGGGGCGGTTTCAAGGAGATCGATTATGACCGCCCCGCTCCGCCTTAAAAGCCGGCCGCGTGACTCATAAACGCCCGAGGTGGGACTAAAAGGGGCAGCGCTGGAGCCTGGGCGCGCCGCGCGCGCAGTGCTGGGCGCCTGGGCCGCGGGACGGCGTCGGCGGCCCAATAGGCGGGGGCAAGGGGGGCCGGCGGCCGGGAGCGGCCCAATAGTGTTTTTTTTTCCTATTTCAATATTCAAACTTGTTTATCTTTCACAAATTAAGTCCAAATTTTTTGATTTTTTTCCTATATTCTTAAAAAAATAATCTCTACCAATTGGAACAATTAGTTTCAAACTTATATGGTTATTTTTGTAACTTTTTAATAAAGAACCAAAACATGTCATATGTACATATTCTTTGCTATTTTTTATATCTCCAAAAAATCAGCAAAATGAATCAAATTTCTTTTTTGTAGGTGTGTATTATATTTATATATGTGTATGATTTTTTGGTGAATTTTTTGAAACATTACAAGTTGTAAAAATTCAAAATTATACTCATTTGAGTCAAAGTGTTATAACATATGTGCCATTCTTTAAAAATCAAACACACATTCATTCATTTTAATTTTAAAAATTCCCAAAAAAATTTCATAGGTATATACTTTCAGATAAAACTCCCCCAAGAAATACCACTTCCAAATTCATTTTATTTTGAGATATATAAAAAAGACAAAAAACAATTTTTTTTTTGTTTTTTTTGTTACACTTTGTATATTGCGAATTTATGTCTAATTTTTTATGAGAACATGTAATATAACTATATGAAGCTACAATTTTTTTTCTGATTTTTTTGATTTTTTGTTCATTGTAAATCTGCAAATTTCGTTTTTTAGTCTATGATTTCTGGGCCCACTTGTCAAACTTGGTGAGCAGTCTACTATATGAAGGATGAATCACTTTACTGGGCCGTGCCCGGGCCGAGCCCGGCCCGACGTCGGCCCGACGGGCCACGTGCCGTGCTTGGGCCGAGATTTTCGGTAGCCGGCCCGACCGGCCCGGCCCGAGTCGGCACGACGGGCTTTCGGGCTCGGGCCATTTCGGCCCGAAGCACGACCGTGCCGTGCCGGGCCGGCCCGGGCACGGCCCGAGTCCCACCACTATTCCCACAACTCCACTTCACTATTGGGCCTCATGGGTCGAAACTTCAATCCATGCGCTTGTGCAGCAAGAGACGGTTCTGATACCATCTGTAACACCCCGCATCCAAAATCCACTTTCCGCCCAACCCCCATGTAGGACGGGTACATGCATGCACATAGCACCCATCTTATGCTTTTGTCCTTGCTTTGTGTAAAAAGGTTAACTCAGAGGTGCTATGCTTAGAACAATCACACTGTCCGTAGTGGTACGTTGTAAAGGCTACTGTAAATTCTATTGTAAAGCCTACTGCAAAGCATACTGGAAGTTTTGTGAGATTAAAAGTAAATATAGAGTAAGTTATAGAGTATGATGTGACATCAATTAGACTTTAGAGTATGTTATAGAGTATGTTGGTGCTGACCCTCACCCACCTAGGCACCTACACAAATCTATGTGGGATTATTCCTACAACTGCACTTTGCTATCAGGCCTCATGGGCCAAAACTTCAACTGAACATCTTACTAAAGGGCGAGGTGTTAAATGCTGCAGCTATATGGTTACATGGCAGATAGCATGTACGAATTTATAATGGAAAGTTACATAATTTAAAACAGTCACAGACAGTCTGTGTTGTTACTTGCTCACTGTACGTTAAATGACTTCTAAAAAGCTAATTGGAAAGAAAAAAAAAAGACAACACATGTTCTCTACTTTCACAACTAGGACATGAAACAGGTCCATTATTTATTCTCAGCTGAACATTTCAAACAAAGCATGGCCCAGTACATGTTCAGGAAGGGTCTCATGAACTGGGCGTGCCAACAATTTCTGTACCAGGCTTTGAACTAAGTGGTTGATCACTTCAACGATCAACTGCTTGCCTGGCTTAGACATGTCAAAAGGCAACAAGTCAATGCTACTTTATGAATCCAGAGTGACATCACCTTGAGTTCTTGACCTACCCATCTTACCGCAAAAAATTATCGAAGAAACTATTGTACGATGTCCTCACTCAATGTGAGTTACGTCCTACACATGGTCTGGCAAACTCCTCCGTTGGAGCAAACAAATCCAACAGTGACGCAAGTTATTGAATTAACCAGCACTTGGTATGGAAGAAGTGTGAGAATTGCATTTTTTTTAAAGCAAGCACCATGTTTATTGACTGTGCCTTAAATAAATGATCACTTCGGTCAGCAATTACTCATGTAGCTCCAGCAAAAAGTTGCATTACGAAATTGAATAATGAAATCTCACAACGCAATTGCTAAGATAATATGCTGTTCATAGTTATCTGGAGTTTCAGAACTTCACACTCGAGCTTAGCAAACTGAAAAGTGGACTTCATGTTCAAAAAAATAATCTTGACAATTAGAACTCCTCAAAAAATGTTAGGATAACAAGATCTTTCACTAAGCATATCATAGACAAACAATACAAGCCCATAAAGAACAGAACTGAAATATGGAGCGATCATCGTTAATAGGACGAGCTTTGGAGTAATGAAAAGTGCAGATAAAAAGCTGGCAGAGGGGAATTCGATCATACCATCCTCAAGTGTTTCTTGTGCCGACTGAAGCAACATCATGGACTCAACATACGCATCAGGAACTGGATGAGTCCCGCCATTCCCAAACTTGCCAACACTCGCTTCCTCAAAGATTCGATCATTGGCATCAGAATCACTGTTTTCCATCACCAATCTCCCTACAATACTCCCATTTTGCTTGTAGAAACCACCAGTTATATACCGGGCCTCCTCAGTTGGAGGTTCTCCGTCACTGAGATGATCATCAGGGAACAGAACCTTGTGAACGCCGTTGCTTGTGACGCTCCCACAGGATTCCCGGGGCTGAGCAGTGCTAGAACCGCGGAGGTTGGACTCAACGCTGGAGCGTGAATTCTCCGCTTCCACCGGCGAGACAGGTGAAACTGCAGCACGAGCACCGGCGCCGCGCACGCGGGCAGCACGGAGGTTCTTGCCGTGAGCAGCGGCGCCTGGGACGCGGGATCGCGCCCTCTCGCGCTCCCGGGCGAAGCCGCCGAATGAGAAGTCGTGGCGCGGGAGCGCGCCCCGCGGCGCGCTGGCGGCCGTGGAGGACTTGCTGTTCCGGTCGTCGCTGTTCTCCGAGTCGGCGCCCACGGAGAAGCCGGCGGTGGCGATCAGGAGGCCGAGATTCGGGTCGAGCCTAGTCGGGGCCGGAGGCGTGGACACCTGCAGCGGCACGAAGCTGGACTCCACGGACGCGACTGAGCTCTCCTCCTCCTCGGCGGCGGCGGCGTCCTGCTTCCCCTTAGGCGCATCCGCGGCAAGGGCGAGACGGCGCTTGTGGAGCTGCGTCAAATCCTCACCAGGGACAGCGGCACCGGGGCTAGCGGGGGACTCCTCGTGGTGGTGCTCCCTGGGGATACGGCGCCACCGACGGAGCCCGCGGCCCTTGCTGACCTTTCCAGTAGGGCGTGACATCGATTCCGGCTCCGGCGACTCGCCCACCGACTCGGCGACGCTGTTGCCACCGGAATCCATGCCGCCCGCCGGCGCAGTTGGCAATCAAAGGCCACGGCTTTGGGACGCGGATGGGATCACGGACCGCATCTGATCGCGTTTAGGCACGACCTCTCGGGATCGGTGCGAGTGCGGGGTGGGGCTCCTAGGATCGGAATTCCAGGGCTCCGCCTTGAAGTTGGAAGATCCAGCTGAGGAGTGGAATGGGAGAGGAAACAGATAGCACCAGAAAACAAACCCCAGAAAATGATTTTTTTTCCCACGCCTTATCGTTCTTCGCTGTACGTGGCCGGTATCTTATGCAGGTGGCCTGGCCACTGGGCCGTACAAAGTACGCAGACCAGCGTCATCGCGACGGGCCGCCGGGGTTCAAAAGTACATTTGGGCCGCGCGAGATTGGACTGCGCCGGTTTTGCACGTCCCCAACAATCCAAAGTTCATCCTCTCAAAAAAAAAAAATGAGCAATCCAAAGTTGAACGAGAACGAAAAGACACCGACAAAAGGAGCAGACACATACAGGATGCTTATTACTTTTGAATACTTATTTTTTGAAGGAAGAACAGCAGCTTATTACTCGACATTAAGTGTTCGAAACCATGGTCACTGGTGCTCACTGCTCAGGCACCGATCAGGCGACGCGGCGACACAACGTGAGCCCGTCGGCGATCGCGAGCTGGCAGACGTGGACCCGGAGGTCGGCGGCGACGGCCGCGTTGAACTCCCGCGTGGCCGCCGCGAGCGCACGGTCCCGCTCGGAGAGCGTCTCGTCGTCGGGCGGCGCGGCCACCGTGCCGGACCACAGCGTGTTGTCGTAGGCGATGAGCCCGCCGACCCTGACCAGGCGCAGCAGCCGCTCGTGGTAGTTGAGGAAGTTCACCTTGTCCGCGTCCACGAACGCGAAGTCGAACCTGCCCTCGTTCCCCTCCTGCAAGAGGCGATCGTCACCATCTTGAAAGGAAGAAAAGAGCTTGTACACAAACAAGTGGAGGGGGAAATCACCTGGGCTAGCAGCTGATCCAGCACCGGAAGCGCAAGCCCGACGCGGAAGTCGATCTTGTGCGCGACGCCGGCCTTCTCCATCACCGGCGCTCCTATCTGGTCGTAGCTCTCACGGCTGACGTCGATGGCCACAATCTGTTACCAACCACGGAGATCAACTTCAGCGAGGCAGCAGGGGATCGTATTCGTGCCGGCGATTAGCACCAAAGAGCAAAATAGACCTGCAGGACGGCGACGCACTAACCTTGCCGTCGTCCGGGAGCGCTAGGGCGGTGGCGAGCAGCGAGTACCCGGTGAACACGCCGACCTCGATGGCGTTCTTGGCGCCGAGCATCTCGACCAGCAGCCCGAACAGCTGCACTTCGTCCGGCGACGCCGCCATGCCAGCCCTGCAGTGCAGCGCGCGTGACAACCCGTTGGGACAAAACGTGCCGTGCAAGAACGACGTAGCGAAACCGGAGACGGTGGCTCACATTGGGTGGGCGGCGGTGGCGAGGCGGAGCTCGCGCAGGCAGTCGGGCTCGCGCGGGAACACCGTGGATTCCAGTATGTACTGCCCAAGAAGAGGATCGCGTCGGGGAATGGATGGAAGAGACAGGTGTGAGGTGAAGCAGGCGGTGATTTCGGTGGAGCGGTACCTGGTACAGTGACTCGCTTTTGAGGAGAGTCTTGCTGTGGAGGCTGCTCCGGGCGGCCGCCGCCTTTTTGCCTTCCCCCTCGCCGGTGGCGGCCATCCTCCACGCGGTTGCCGGTTGGTTCTGCTCGCCGACGATTAGGGCGGCGCGTGCTTGTTGCAACAAGGAGATGTCTTTTGTTGGATACAGCTCAGAAATAATTTGAAGAAAAATCAGGCAACAGCTAATTACTATCATTAATAACGAATAGTTGTAGTTAATCATTAATCTTAAATATTGACAAAAAATAATTTTCGATGATTTGTACAATTTAAAAATATTTTAATGAACAATTTTACAACTAATTAATCCTTACAAAATAACAAAAAATAGAAAATTAAAAAAAACTCACGTCCTTTTTTTCCCTCTACGGCGGTGGTCCCGCCGCCGGCGGCAACCGCCCTCATGTGTCGCTCCACCGGGCTGAGGAACTGAGGAGGACTGAGGAGGCCGATGTCTGAAGAAGAGCAAGGGTCGGTCGAAGACGTAATCGCCGAAGTGCGTGTTCGGGTGCGTGAGTCTGACGAGTGGGTCACGTGTGCGTGTGAATGACCGGTGGGTCCAGGGGAATGCCCCTGCGGGTATGTACTGAACCTTGGCCTCGAACAGAGAATCAACACGTAACAAACTACAACAGAATCGGTTGCTCTCGCTCCGTCTGTAACCTCGCTCCGCTGTGCGCTCGCCGGCGACCACCGTAGCTGCTCACGTCCTGGGGCTGGCGATCCCGGTGGCCAAGGGTAGCTACAGTTGGCATCAGAGCTCGACGTTCTTGGGGAGGGGAGCGGATCGCTTTCGGTAGAGGATTTGAGACTCCCAAATTTTTTTCTGCGCGGAGGCGTTTGGGAGTGGCGGTGTGCCGTCTTCGAGGAGATTTTGGTGCCGTTCACAACGGCGCCCGCGAAGCCTTCTGTTCAGACCACCTTGGTGCTGGAAGCAATGGCGGCTTCATCCAGATCAGAGGAAGAGCGCTGGGAGCGGATGTTCTCGGTGATGGACAGTCTGTCTCAGCGCCTGGAGACGGTGGAAGGGGTGCAAAGGGAGATCCTAGTGAAGCAAAACCTGACGGCGCAGATCGCCGACCAGACGGCGAAGGACCAGGACGTTCTGGCTCGGCAGGTGGAGGAAACTGGGAGGCGGGTGGCGTCGCTTACTCTGGAGCGGATGGCTGCAGGTATGGAGAATCAAGAGGAGGAGCAGGAGTCGAGTTTGGGTAGTGTGGAGCGAGGCACTGGTGGAAGGAGGTTTGAAGAGAGGATGGCGCGATCGGAACCTTTCCGGGAGCACCAGGGGCGCGGTGGTCCTCGTGAGCCACGGGGGCGTCGGCGGCCACCGGATGGAGGAGGTGATCGCTCCATGATGAAGCTGTCGTTCCCGAAGTTTCAAGGTGAAAATCCGAAGATCTGGCTTGATAAGTGTCTCGACTATTTCTCTCTGTTCAATGTTCCTGAAGCAATGTGGGTGCGCGCGGCTTCTCTACACATGGAAGGCAATGCATCTCGCTGGCTGCAAGTGTACAAAATCACTGAGGGTCTGGGATCGTGGACACAATTTGCTGCTGCTGTGACAAACAAGTTTGGTCAATTTGAGTACCCAAAGGCGATGTATGACCTCTTGCACTTGCGTCAAGTTGGGGGACTGGAGGAGTATGTGATGGAGTTTGAGGAGCTCCGCTATGCTACTGCGATGCACAACCCTGAGTTGGATGAGACATTTTTTGTTACTCAGTTCGTCAAAGGGTTGCGGCCGGAATTACAGAACCCAGTGTGGACTCATGTTCCCTCAACAGTCACACGGGCGGCTCTGTTGGCGCGATTGCAAAATGATGTTGTCGACTGTTGGAGTCGGCAGATCTCCTGACACTACTAAAGTGTTGAAGGAGTTTGTAGTTCGGTGTGGGCGCGCGGAGACTCAAGAAGGTGAATCACGATTGGACACGAGAGACTCAGTGGTTTACGTGGTTCGGACCGCCTGAGCGTAATACCCTACTCCACGGGTGTGTGTGTTGTATTAGCTTATGTCTCAGAACGTTCGAGAGACTCCTTCGTGTATCGTCGGTCTGTCCTTTTATAGTACAAGGACAAACCGTTACAAGTTAGCCTGGCCCGACATGTGGCCCCGGCGGTTACTAGTATTGATTCACGATTAATTGTTGTTAATAACTCTGTAACGGGCCCCGACAGTGCCGTTACAGGTGTTAAGATTATCTGATTAATTGTCATTAACATGGGATTAATGACAATTAATTGAGTCTTGAAGTCCGCAGCTATCCTTTGAAGATCCGGAGTTGTTAGAATGTCTTCCGGTGGTTTAAGGCGGCCAGTTCCGTCGTTTGGACACGTGGCAGCTCCGGAGCTTGCTTGTGGGAAGCGGGAAGCTCCGGGGTGGCCTGGCACGTGTCAGGTCCGGAGCTTCTCTCGGTCAGGGGTTAAGTCCGGAGGTGCCGTTTCGGTATCTAGCCCGGAGCTTCATCCTTGTGGGTAGTAGCTCTGGTCTGGCAGTACACGTGGCAACCTGGGGGTTAACTATGTTGGAGAAGCAGGTCCGGTTATGTCTGACAAGTGGGCCTCCGAGGGTCTTCAATTTGAGTAGACGTCCTTCCCTTGAGCTCTTTGTAACCTCAGGGGGTGTACGGTTTTTAGGGTACCGACAGTGGCCCCCTGGACCTACCTCCGGGGAAAGCCACCGGGGTGAAGTCATTCCGTCGGAGGTGGGTCCATACTCGCGACTCTTGAACTGGGTCTTCAAGGGTCTTTGGAGGTGTCGTTGGCGGGGCTTTACGGTTAAATCCCGACGCGTGGCGCACCTCAGGCGGCAGATAAGATCTTTGACGTGCGGATCTCTCGCAATTGAAGGTCGCCGGTTCCCGATACAAAAACCGTATCGATTCCGCGCGCCTTGTCAGTTCGCCGCCTTTGGGTTTCCCGCCTCGTGATGACAACTGTTCGCCTGGGTAAGAGCCTCGACTCGTCTCCGGAAGTTCTCGTGGTAGTGCCGGACCACGGGAATGAAGATGCGCCAGCGGCACCCGTCCCGGAAGTGGAAGCTACGGGTCTTGGTGCTGCAGTAGTAGAAGCTCCGGCTGTTGAGTCGGAGGAAGTAGCAGTCCCGGCTTCGGAGCCGGACAATGCTGAAGCCCCGGCGATTGAGCCGGAGGTAGCTGAAGCCCCGGCATGCGGGCCGGAAGTTGAAGTAGTTCCGGCAGTTGAGCCGGTTACTTCTGAAGCTCCGGTCGCAGAGCCGGTGATTGTTGGAGCGCCAGCCGCAGAGCCGGCGGCTGAAGAGGTGAGGGAGCTTGAGCCTCCCTCAGAAGAAGTGTCCCGGCCGGAGCCAGTGGAGGCGACGACGTCGATGGTACCTGTGGCAGAGCCAGAGTGCCTGAACGAAGTCGCCGGCCCCCAGCCTGAGGGGGCAAATGAAGATTTGGTGGCGGGACCTCCTTCGATGGCGACTGAGGCCATCCCGGAGGAGGGCCCTAGCGCTTTGGAAGCTCGGGGTTCCACTCTCGTAGAGTGGGACCCAATTTTTGTAAGTGAAGACCCGCTGGAACCAGCGGAAGAGATCCCAGCAGGTCCGGAGCCCATCCCGCTGTCGATGTCCATCGACAACGCCTGCTCCAGTCTACGTCAGGTCCAACTGGCCTTCTTCCACAACAGCAAGGCTCTTGAAGAGGAGCGCCAAACCCTTAGGCGGTGGCGTAATCGGCTCCACTTCGAGACTAAGCTGGCACAGTCGAGGCTTGCGGATGACAAGGAATGGATCAGGCGGGAGAAGATCCGCCTGGAGCTCTGGGGTGAACTGCTGGACGAGAGGGAGAGCATGACTCACGCCCTCGACACTCAATCCCGGGAGTTCCATGACCAAGCCAAGGCTGCTAATGACGCGGCCAATGCTCGGTTTGATCAGCTCGAGGCCATCAGCACCGCACTCATCAAGCGCCGAGCGGCACTTGAAGGGAGGGAAAGACGGCTCGAGGATGAGGAGCAAAAACTCCTAGAGCTACGGGATGACGTCTTGCGACGGGAAGAAGAGCTGCGGAGAAAACAGCTCTGGCGGACAAGGGCCTCGAGGAGCGCACTAAGAAATTGGAAGAGCGCTGCCTCGAGGAAGACGAGAAGACCTGAGTGCGGGGGCAAGAACTCTACGAATACGAGTGTGCCCTTGTCGCCCGGGAGAAGAAAGTGGAGGCTAGGGAGAAGGACCTGGTCGACCGCCGGAACAAGATCCACCTCCGGGAGGAGGAGCTCGGAAGACTTGAGAAGCGGGTTGCTGCGAAGATCCAGCAAAACGCCAAAGAAGTTGAGCGCCTCGCCCGCGAGAATTCGGAGCTGACGGCGGCCCGGAGATCCCTGGAGGAGATGAAGAACTTGAGGAAGGCGGACTCCCTGCAGATTTGGGAGTTCCTGGGCAAGGCCGACGACGCGCTGACGTCGATGGGTTTCAGCCCCGTGCACCCGGATGATCCGGAGCCGGAGCCTGACCTCGCGTTGCAAGCGTTGAGCGCCGCAGGCAGCAAGCTCTCCAAGGTGGGCGATGTCATCGCGGACCAGCTGGAGGTCGAGGGGCAATCCCTGGCTAGGAACATCACAGAATATGTGTTGACGTGCTACACCAGCCGGAACTCTCGATTTCCTCTGGACCCGGTGCTTGAAGGCCCCGTCGAAGGAGAAGGCGAAGCTACCCGAGCCCGCGTGTCGGAGGTCGCCCAGAAAGTCGCCGAGTTCTTCCATAGGGTCTAGGACCGTCTCTTTTAGCCTTTACTTGTATCTTCTCTTCTTCCTCAATTTTGTAATCCCTTGTCTCCAGATGTAATCTCCGGTCTTCAGATGAAATGAAATCCCCAATTTTTTGCGAATTTCATTCTTTTGTCTTCAACATCTTTATCTTCACTTGGCCCCCTGGTAGATGTGCACAATTTGATTGTGGACATGTACCAAAAGGATGTTGAGTTTTGTTGAAGATGAATTTGCTTCGAACTTGTGGAATTTAGGTCCGAAGTTTTTGATAGTGAAGGTCCCCTGAAGTTGTCGGAGCTTAGAAGCTCCGGCACTGTCTATCGCTGGAGCTTAGTAGCTCCGGCAATAGCCTCTATCAACACGTTGAGCGTCGATGGTTAATACTCCAAGGTGTCGGAGCTTAGCAGCTCCGGCAATGACCTTTGCCACACTTGGTTTGTTGGCAACAGACTCCAGTGACGGGGTCTTCTCACCATCTTTTAGTCAACGCCGACGGTTGACGCCCTGGTGGGAGTCGGAACTTGGTTAGCTCCGGTTTTTCTCCATCAACGCAAGGTTCATTTTTCCTGCACACTTAAGCCAAGAAAAATAGTAAAATTCGTTCCTTGTCTATAACTTCGTCGCGGCTTACGGTTCTTAAGAAAATTTTAAGTTTAACACGATTTTTAATACGACTGGATGAATTGTCTTTTCTTTTAGATCCAATTGTCCATGGACCCACCTTACTTCGGCCTGTCGGGATGTAGGTAGAGTGACGTACTTAGGGTGCTTGACCAGGCTAAGTCGATAGCGCACTCCAGCCCTAGAATGGCTTGGCGGCTTTCAGGCGGGTTGGCCACAGACGATATTTAAATCCAAAAAATCTGACAATTCAACTCGAATCGTATGTAAACCGGTCAAACTAGAACTTCTTAAAAATTGCACGTTTCTGTTATAGACAAGAAAGAGAAAAATAAAAATGTCGAGCCTATGCAAAGATGAATGCACGTAGAGTCTATTTCACATGAAGATGTCTTTCATTATAGGTCCGGGGTACAGGGGAAACAAGTACACTCTTAGGGTACGGAACCAGGCTAAGTGTGTTTGGTTTCTCGTTTGACCCAGGGTAGTTAGCCACACTTTTAGTCCGGAGACTGTGTCAAGTGTTGCATGAGCTTTTCAAACCTTTCGGGAAAGGTCCGGCTGCTCTCCCGGAGGAACTACCCGACTCTGTACAATGACTCTATAACATACATTTCAAGTTACTTAAGACTCACCTTCGTGAAATTAAGTGTAGAACTTACGGAGGTTCTCGATGTTCCAAGGATTTGGGAGAGGTGTCCCATCCTCGGTAGCCAAGCGAACGCTTCCGGGACGGGATACTTTGATCACTCGAAAGGGCCCTTCCCAGCCGGGGGAGAGTTTGTTTTGCCCTTCTCTGGATAGTATTCTCCGTAGCACCAGATCGCCTTCCTCGAGCTGTCGGTTGTGTACATGCCGCTGGTGATAGCGCCGTGGAGCTTGGCGGTATCGGACATTCCGAACAGCTGCTTGGCACCTTCCCTCCTCGAGGAGGTCTAGGTCTTCGCGCCGGAGCTGGTCCTGCGCGGCTTCGTCGAAGGTCCGGACTCGGAGGGAACCCAAGGTGATTTCCGGAGGAAGGATCGCTTCAGCTCCGTACACCAGGAAGAAGGGTGTTTCTCCGGTTGCCCGACTTGGAGAAGTCCTGTTGGCCCATAGAGTGGGCGGAAGCTCTTCGATCCAATTGGCTCCGTGCTTTTTCAAGCGCTCATAAGTGCGTGTTTTGAGTCCTTTAAGGATCTCTGCGTTTGCTCTCTCGGCTTGTCCATTGCTGGCAGGATGAGCTACGGAAGCGTAGCAAACTTGTATGCCGAGGTCTTCGCAATATCCTTGAAATGCGGAGCTTGTGAATTGAGTCCCATTATCAGTGATGATTTTATTTGGGACTCCGAATCTGCTCACGATGGATTGTAGAAAATTGATTGCAGATTGTTTGTTGATCGTCACAACGGGAGTAGCTTCCGGCCACTTGGTGAACTTGTCGATGGCGACGTACAGGAACTTGTAACCTCCGACGGCTCTTGGGAAGGGTCCCAAGATGTCCATCCCCCACACAGCGAAAGGCCATGTAGGAGGTATCATTTGTAAGGACTGAGCAGGTGTATGAATTTGCTTTGCATGAAATTGGCATGCTTTGCATTTCTTCACCAGCTCAGTGGCATCCTGGAGCGCTGTAGGCCAGTAGAAGCCGTGCCGAAAGGCTTTTCCGACCAGCGTGCGGGAAGATGTGTGGTTCCCACACTCGCCTCCATGGATTTCTGCGAGAAGCTCGCAACCTTCTTCCCTTGTGATGCACCGCATTAGGATGCCGTTGGCACCGCGCCGGTAGAGATCCCCTTCTACCAACGTGTATCTTTTAGCCAATCTGACTACCCGGTCAGCGGATACATCATCGTCGGGAAGGATGTTGTGTTTCAAGTAGTTCCGGATCTCCGAGATCCATGCATCGGAACTGACTTGAGCATTTGAGTCTTGCGTGCTGGGTTGCTCGGAGGTTCCGGCAGCACCTACGACCCTTGATGGCTGCCATGGTAACAAGGCCATCGGGACCGTCAGCTTCGGGATGCTGATCTCGCCCCCTTCGTTCAGTTCGACAGGCTGAACTGTGGGTTTTGACAACCTCCGGACAAAGGTTCCGTCTGGAGCCGGAGCTCCAGTTGACGCCTTGGTCGAGAGTTCATCAGCTTCAGCGTTGTGAGCATGTTGAACATGGCGAAGATCAAGGACTTCGAAGTCCTTCTGAAGCCTCTGGACTTCAAGGAGGTAAGCAGCTAGCTGGAGATTATTGCAGGAGCATTCACCCTTCACCTGCTTGATGACAAGTTGTGAATCTCCTTTGACCAGCAATTGTTTGACACCGTATGATAGTGCCACCTTTAATCCATAGATGAGTGCTTCGTACTCCGCCATGTTGTTGGTTGCCTTGAAGTCAAGGTGTACTATGTATTTCACCTTCTCCCCAGTTGGTGCGAGGAGAAGGATTCCAGCTTCGGCTCCCTGCTTCTGCATGGAGCCGTCGAAATAAAGGGTCTAGTGAGGCTTAGTGAAGGTTGGAACTTGAGGTTCCGTCTTCTGCTCGCTGGGGCCCCCAGGGTTTAATGGAGAGGTAGTCCATTCTGCCACGAAATCTGCCAACGCTTGACTCTTGATTGCTTGTCTCGGAATGAATTCAAGATCGAATTCAGCCAATTCCGCTGCCCACTTTGCAATATTCCCAGTTGAATTGGGATTATGCAAGATCGCTCGAAGTGGATATGAGGTCACCACCGAGACTTTGTGAGCTTGGACATAGTGTCGAAGCTTCCTTGAGGCAATAAGAACTGCATAAAGCAGTTTATGCACCTCTAGGTATCGAGTCTTGGCATCATGTAACACTTCACTGATGAAGTATACTGGGCGTTGAATGGTCCGGACCCTCCCGGAGGGGTCCGGAGCTTCCTCTTCATTGATCCGGACCCTCTCGGAGGGGTCCAGACTCTCTTCGGGGACCTCCGGGTTCTGGGTGGAGGAACCCGGAGCTTCTTCAGAAATGACCTGGACCCTCTTAGAGGGGTCCGGGTCCTCTGAAGTGGCTTCTTGTGGGTTTGAGTCTGGGAGCTGGGACCCAAACTCGCTTTCAGGAACCTCCGGACCCTCCCGAAGGGGTCTTGATTCCTGAGTATTAAGTAGTTCCGGTCTCTCTGCAACCAGAACCATACTGACGACTTCGTCAGTAGCTGAAATGTAAAGCAACAAAGGCTCACCAGGGTTCGGAGCTACCAGGACTGGTAGGGTGGTGAGGAACTCTTTCAGCTCCTGGAATGCCTTCTCTGCTTCTTCAGACCATTGGAATGGTCCGGACTTCCTCAGTAACTTGAAGAAGGGAAGTGCCCTTTCCGCCAGTCTTGAAATGAACCGGCTGAGGGCTGCTAGACATCCAGTTAATTTTTGGACATCTTTGATGCGGGTTGGTGGCCGCATGTCTTCTATGGCTTTTATCTTCGCCGGATTAGCCTCTATGCCCCGGTGACTTACCAGGAAACCAAGAAGCTTTCCGGAACTAACCCCGAAGACGCACTTGTCTGGGTTTAGCTTCGTGCGGGTGGCCCGCAGCTTATCGAAGACAGCCTGCAAGGTGTCCAAGAGGGACTCCTTGTTTTTGACTTTGACCACGATGTCATCGACGTACACTTCCACTATGTCTCTGATGAGTTCTTCGAAAGTTTTGTACATAGCTCGTACAAAAGTTGAAGCTGCATTCTTGAGACCAAACGGCATGGCTGTGTAACAATACAATCCATCCACTGTGATGAATGAAGTATGCTCTTCATCCTCCCTAGACATCCTGATTTGATGATATCCAGAATATGCGTCTAGAAAACACAGTAACTCGCACCCGGAGGTGGAATCCACTATCTGATCTATTCTAGATAGTGGGAATGGATCTTTTGGACATGCCTTATTCAGTGTGGTGTAGTCGATGCACATCCGAAGTTTCCCGCCGGCCTTGGGCACAACGACTGGGTTTGCCAGCCATTTTGGATGGTAGACTTCTCGGATAAATCCAGCTTCGAGCAACTTCTTCACTTCTTGCCGGATGAAGTTTTGTCGCTCTACAGATTGCTTCCGAGGTTTCTGATGCACAGGTCGAGCGTCGGGGTAAATCTTCAGATTGTGCTCAATCACTTCCCTGGGGATCCCAGGCATTTGTGACGGTTGCCAAGCAAATACGTCAACGTTAGCCCGGAGGAAAGTGATGAGCGCGAGTTCCTATTTGTCATTCAACCCACCCGATATGCGGGTGGTTTGAGTGACATCAGAACCAATTTGGACGACTTTGACGGGGATGTCGGTGTCGCCGCTTGGCTGCACACGGGGAGCAGAGGTTGAGCCTCGTTGCCGAATGCTCGGAGGTTTTGGAGCTTGCCCCTGTCTGGAGTCCTCCTCTTGCGCAGTGGTGAGTGCATGGAGCTCCTCCAGAGCAGTTACTCCGGCGGTGCGATCTCCACGAATCCGGAGAACGCCTGCTGGTGTTGGCATCTTCAACACCAAGTATCCATAATGAGCAGCTGCCATAAATTTGTATAGGGCAGGTCTACCCAAGATGGCGTTGAATGGTAAGTTGATCTGAGCAACGTCGAAGACCAACTTCTCGGTGCGGTACTTCTCCCGTGTCCCGAAGGTAACGGGGAGAATTATAGCTCCGAGTGGGGTAATGGCCCCCGGACCTACTCCGGAGAATGGTCGAGAGGGCTGAAGATCCGAAGGTCGAAGCTGAAGTTTGGTAAAAGCTTCAAAGCTTATAAGGTTCAGCCCCGAACCTCCATCCACCATAACATGATGGAGCTGGATGTTGTTGATGGTGGGAGATACCATCAAGGGTAATTGGCCAGCTCCGATCATGCTTTGAGGACAGTCCGAAGCATCAAAAGTGATGGGTGTGTCCATCCACTTTCGATGTGGCTCCGGTCTAGCTGTAGGAGCTACAACAGCCATATCCCGTCGCATAGTCTTGATGACACGACGAGAGAGTGATGTCCCATGATCCACCAAAGATGGTGTTCATGGTTTTCCGACGCTCGTTGTCGGAGACGTCGGAGTCATCGTCGACGGAGGTGTAGACGGCTTTCAGGACCTTTTTGGGGTCCTGAAACCCTAACTCCTCTTCAGCCGGAGCTTCGTCAACCTTCTGTTTTCCCTCCCTCTGTCGGAAAGGAGACCCTTCCCGGCGCTTGTTGTAGCGCTCGGCAAGGTTTTGGACCTCCCGGCAGTCCTCCAGCCTGTGGCTGCCCGTTTTGTGAATGGGGCACCACATTTTGGATTTGCCACTGTCTTCGGAAGACGGTCGAGGTCGCTTCTCAGGGCGTGGCCCCCGACCACCAGGAGTTGCAGTGGCTGCAACGTTGGATGTGCCGGCCGACGGCTTCTTCTTGCCGTTGGTCTTCTTTTTCTTCTTGCCACTCCCGGAGGTAGCGACTTCTTCTTTGGAGGATTTTTTATGATCCTCCAAGGCTGGTTTGGAGTGCATTTCACGGCCCTCCGCAGCTCTGGCACATTTGTCAGCCAAGCTGAAGAGCTCCGTGACGCTAGTGATCTCTTTGATCGCCAACTTCTCCAACATCTTCTTGTCTCGTACACCCTGTCTGAATGCCACAATGACAGAAGCGCTTGAGATAGAAGGGATTGTGTTACGTACCTGAGAGAACCTCTGGATGAATGACCGCAAAGATTCTCCCCCTTTTTGCACGACCGCAAAAAGGTCCAGTTCAGTGCCCGGTCGGGTGTATGAACTCCCGAAGTTGGCAGTGAACTGACGGCACAGCTCCTCCCAACTGTCAATAGAGTTGGGTGGAAGGCTCATAAACCAGGACCTAGCGGTTCCAGTTAAGGCCACTGGAAAGTAGTTGGCCATTACGGCCTCGTTTCCTCCAGCTGCTAAGATTGCAGTGGAGTATATCTGCAGAAATTCTACGGGGTTGACAGTCCCGTCGAATTTTTCCGGCAAGTGTGACCGGAACTTCTGTGGCCATCTAACCATGCGCAGGTGCATGGCTAGGGCGGAACAGCCTCCTCCTACTCCTTCCAGAGTAGAAAGGTCTTGAGCATCCCGTCTTTCTCGAGCTCGCTCGATATGGACACGACCATCCTGTTGGCGGTATCGGCGATCAAGCTCCGCCCGGAGGTCGTGTGTCGAAAGCCGAGATGCCGTATGGGTGCGTCGTGCCCCAGAGGGCAACGACGTCACTTGCTGTGACGCAGCTCGTCTTCGGTTGTTGGAGACATGTGGACCAAGTCTTCCTGACAACGTCCGTCGCTGCGACGGGGCTCGCCCTGAAGGAGGAGGACCCTGGTTGTTGAGTCGTTCGGCCGCTGCTGCGACCAAATGCTCAACATCAGCCCTCCATTGCTCCATAGCATCTTGAGATGCATCCGGAGGTGGTGGTCGCTGGAGAAGAGCACGCGCTGCATGGAGCGCGTGTTATGGGTTGTCACGACTTGCCGGCGCAGTATGTGACGCCGGCGCACCATCATGTTGCCCGACACATCTTGCCGGAGAAGATGGTGGTGGTGGGAGTGTGACTCCTGCTGGTGCTGAGGCTCCTGCTGGTGGCTGCACGTTGGAGGGATTGTCCCCGACAGCTTGAGCAGCAGGTTGCCCGTTGGATGATCCAGCCGCAGAATTCACCATTCTTGAAAATCTCAGGCGCCCCTACCTGGCGCGCCAACTGTCGACTGTTGGAGTCGGCAGATCTCCTGACACTACTAAAGTGTTGAAAGAGTTTGTAGTTCGGTGTGGGCGCGCGGAGACTCAAGAAGGTGAATCACGATTGGACACGAGAGACTCAGTGGTTTACGTGGTTCGGGCCGCCTGAGCGTAATACCCTACTCCACGGGTGTGTGTGTTGTATTAGCTTATGTCTCAGAACGTTCGAGAGACTCCTTCGTGTATCGTCGGTCTGTCATTTTATAGTACAAGGACAAACCGTTACAAGTTAGCCTGGCCCGACATGTGGCCCCGGCGGTTACTAGTATTGATACACGATTAATTGTTGTTAATAACTCTGTAATGGGCCCCGACAGTGCCGTTACAGGTGTTAAGATTATCTGATTAATTGTCATTAACATGGGATTAATGACAATTAATTGAGTCTTGAAGTCCGCAGCTATCCTTTGAAGATCCGGAGTTGTTACAATGTCTTCCGGTGGTTTGAGGCGGCCAGTTCCGTCGTTTGGACACGTGGAAGCTCCGGAGCTTGCTTGTAGGAAGCGGGAAGCTCCGGGGTGGCCTGACACGTGTCAGGTCCGGAGCTTCTCTCGGTCAGGGGTTAAGTCCGGAGGTGCCGTTTCGGTATCTAGCCCGAAGCTTCATCCTTGTGGGTAGTAGCTCTGGTCTGGCAGTACACGTGGCAACCTGGGGGTTAACTATGTTGGAGAAGCAGGTTCGGTTATGTCTGACAAGTGGGCCTCCGAGGGTCTTCAATTTGAGTAGACGTCCTTCCCTTGAGATCTTTGTAACCTCAGGGGGTGTACGGTTTTTAGGGTACCGACAGATGTGAATGACAGATCAAAACCACGCGCTCTTCGGCAGGGCATGGGGCGTCCATTGTAGCCTGGTAAGTGGGAGAGCAAGTTCGGTGCAGAGTCGAAGGCAGTGGTAGTGGGATCCGAATTGTCGAAGGAGCGACAGATTCGGGACTATAGGAGAATGCGCGGACTCTGCTACTCTTGTGGGGAGCGATATGAACCGGGACATGCTGAGCGTTGTTCGAAGAGGGTTCCATTGCAGCTGAATGCATTGACGGCCGAGGAGTTGGAGATGCCCTTGTCGGATGAGGTGTTAGAGAAGCTAGAGGAGGAAGAAAGGTTAGGAGAGACCTGCTGTCAGCTCTCTACACATGCGATAGCGGGTACTCAAGGAGCAGGGTGCATGAGGCTGAGGGCGTTAGTGAAGAATCAGGTGTTCCTTATTCTAGTTGACTCAGGTAGTTCAACAACGTTTGTCAATACTTCGTTTGTACAGAAGGCTGGACTGGTGACGTCCAAGTGTCCTCCCTTGGCTGTCACAGTGGCAAATGGTGAGTCCATGACTACTACTAGTCTGGTTCCACAGTTGGAATGGTGGTGTGGTGGATTTACATTCTCTACAAATATGCATGTGTTGCCATTGGGGGCCTATGATGCTATTCTGGGATATGATTGGCTTTCTTGTCACAGTCCTATGTTATGCGATTGGGATGCCAAGTCTTTGGAGTTCTCTCACCAAGGCAAACAGATCACACTTCAGGGAACCAAAGATGTCCAGCAGAGAGAACTCTCGGAACTATCAGCATCACAGCTGCACAAGTGGATTCTGAGTAATGAGATTTGGGCTTTAGCGGTGGTAGAGCACAAGAGTTTGGAGCAAGACAGAGTGCAGAACAGAGTAGAGGAGCAGAAGATATCTCATCTCCTCAGAGAGTTTCAAGATGTATTTGATGACCCTCAAACCCTACCACCAAGTCGACCATTTGATCATGTGGTGTCCCTGGTGCCTGGGGCTATTCCAGTGAACTCTAAGCCATATAAGTATTCTCCCTTGCACAAGGATGAGATAGAAAAGCAGGTCCAAGCTCTTTTAGCAGCAGGCCTTATAGAAAATAGTGTGAGCCCATTTGCTTCTCCAGTTCTCTTGGTCCAAAAGAAGGATGGGTCTTGGCGTTTTTGTGTGGACTACAGAAAATTGAATGATATTACTATCAAAAATAGGTTCCCTATGCCTCTGGTGGATGAGATCCTAGATGAACTTTCTGGTACCAAGTTATTTTCTAGTCTGGATATGAGAGCTGGCTATCACCAAATTCGAATGAAGGAAGGAGAGGAGTTCAAAACAGCATTCAAGACTCATAATGGTCATTTTCAATTTAAGGTAATGCCTTTTGGGCTTACTAATGCACCTGCTAGCTTTCAATGTGCTATGAATTCTGTACTGGGTTCCTATTTGAGAAAATTTGTGTTGGTTTTCATTGATGATATATTAGTATATAGTCCTACACTGGAACAACATGTGGAACACCTGAGGTTAGTCCTGACTAAGCTGAGAGAAAACAAGTTCTTTATCAAGTTATCTAAATGTGCATTTGCCAAGCATTCCTTGGTTTATCTGGGCCATATTATTTCTGGAGAAGGGGTGTCCACTGATCCTGCTAAAACAGAGGTCATGAAGCAGTGGCCCATACCTCAAACTGTAACAGAGTTGAGAGCATTTCTTGGCCTAACAGGGTACTACAGGAAGTTTGTAAAGGGTTATGGTGCTATTGCTAAACCATTAACCTCCCTGTTGAAGAAGAAACAATTTGTGTGGACAGAGGAAGCACTGGTGGCTTTTAATGAATTGAAGAATGCTATGGTGTCTACTCCTGTATTAGCCCTGCCTGATTTCAACTTGCCCTTTGTGGTAGAAACTGATGCAAGGGTACCCTTGATGGGGGAACTCTCTGCCCTGACGACTGTTCAGCCATTATGGGTTCAGGAGGTGCTTAATTCCTATGTGACAGATGAGGCTGCTCAACAATTGCTCACTAGACTGGCTGTGAAGAATCCAGATGAACAAGGGTTCAGTTTGCAGCAAGGGCTGATAAGGAAAGGAACCCTGATATGGATTGGAGACAACTCAGCTTTGAGAACAAGGTTGATCTCTGCCTTTCATGACACTCCAATGGGGGACATTCCGGCAGCCAAGCAACTTATCAGAGGTTGAAGAAGAGATTCTATTGGAAGGGTCTTAAACAGGATGTGGTGGAGTTTGTCCAACAATGTGGGATTTGTCAGCAGGCTAAAGGAGAGAGGTCTCATCCTGCTGGTCTATTGCAGCCTCTTCCAGTACCTCAAGGAGTGTGGCAAGACATAACAATGGACTTTGTGGAGGGTCTACCTAAGTCTGGAGGCTATAATGCCATTCTAGTGGTGGTGGACAGATTCTCTAAGTATGCGCACTTCATGCCAGTCAAACATCCCTTCACAGCTATTCAGGTGGCTTCTATCCTGCTAGCTAATGTGATTAAACTACATGGTATGCCAAAAACTATGCTATCTGACCGTGACAGGGTGTTTACAAGTGTTGTGTGGACTCAATTGTTCTCTCTGCTGGGGGCTAAACTCCTATTGAGCACCGCCTACCACCCTCAGACTGATGGGCAAAGTGAACGCGTAAATCAATGCTTGGAACAATATCTAAGGTGTGCAGTACACGACTCACCTCATCAATGGAAGGATTGGTTACCTGTGGCTGAGTTCTGGTACAATTCTTCTTACCACTGTTCTCTGGGGTGCTCTCCTTTTTCTGCTCTCTACGGCTACGACCCAGATATGCTTGTGTCCCCTGTAGTATCTCCAGAGACAGAACCATCTGTAGCTGAGTAGATTTCTACTCATGACTCTCATCTCAAAGTGCTAAAAAGAAATTTAGAGATTGCTCAGAATCGTATGAAACAACATGCAGATAAGAAGCGCACGGAGAAGGAGTTTCAGATCGGGGAAATGGTGCTGCTTAAACTGCAACCATATGCACAAACATCGCTGGCGGAGAGATGTTCTCCTAAATTGTCCCTTAAGTTCTATGGGCCCTATAAGATTATGGAGAAGATTGGCAAGGTCGCTTACCGTCTACAACTTCCGGAGTCCGCTCAGATCCATCCCGTTTTCCATGTGTCACAGCTCAAATCCTTTGTGCCCAAGTACACCCCAGTCTTCTCTGAGTTGCCAACCACCATCAATCTGGATGTTGCTCACCTCAAGTCTGTCAAGATTTGGGACCGTCACCTAGTCAAGAAGGGGAATCAGGCGGTCGTGCAAGTGCGGATTCAATGGTCGCCGGGATCGAAGGAGGATTGTACCTGGGAAGATTGGACTGTGCTCGTGCGCCGGTTCCCGGAAATCGCTGCTTGGGGGCAAGCAGCAGCTCAAGCGGGGGGAGATGTCACGGCGGAGCCGCCGAGGGCTGAGGAACTGAGGAGGACTGAGGAGGCCGATGTCTGAAGAAGAGCAAGGGTCGGTCGAAGACGTAATCGCCGAAGTGCGTGTTCGGGTGCGTGAGTCTGACGAGTGGGTCACGTGTGCGTGTGAATGACCGGTGGGTCCAGGGGAATGCCCCTGCGGGTATGTACTGGAACCTTGGCCTCGAACAGAGAATCAACACGTAACAAACTACAACAGAATCGGTTGCTCTCGCTCCGTCTGTAACCTCGTTCCGCCGTGCGCTCGCCGGCGACCACCGTAGCTGCTCACGTCCTGAGGCTGGCGATCCCGGTGGCCAAGGGTAGTTACATGCTGTGAGCCACCGCTACCACCGCGTGCAGCCACCGCCACACGCCGCTGCCACCGCAAGCTACTGTCGCGCGCCTACCGCCGTCACCTTCGCCCCTCCGCGCGTCGTCGCCATTGCCGCTCGGCACGGTGCTGCCACCTCCGCCACAGCGGCCGCGACCGCGGCTGCTCCATGCGCCGACGACCTCCTTTCAATTCGGGATCTGCAGAAATAGGAGGAAGAAGATGAGGTTGGTACGAATCTCGAAGCATATCTAACTGCCGCTCGAATAAATCTTAGATTTCAAATACCTGATAAATATTAGTATTACCGTTTAATGAAAGCAGTACTCCACATAACGGGGGTGCGAGAGGAGAGAACACACGAGGAGCCATCCCCATCCAACAGTTCCTGTTTTTTGGTGTCTGGTTTGCAAATATTCAGTAAATTTAGCACATTGGCGGTGTGTCCATACACCTCACGTGAAGGTAAGTTCAATTATACATATGGTTACCCTCTCTTCCAGGAATCAGGAGATAGGGGGATTGACAAATGATACCGCGAACTTATTCAGATTCAGCACTAGTTCAGGTAAACCAAGATTCCGGAGCTCTACCAAATGGTCTTAAACCACTTCCGCTCGCATATGATTTCCAGTACGCGGGCACTACCGTTGTTCCGTGACAACTTCTCATGAGATGCTTCCTCCAGCAGGTTCATGTTACATGTTCAGAAGACAGCATGCCAATCAATCTAGTAGCCATGCCTACTTTGTGAAGGGAAGGAAGGACATTTTAGCTCATTTTGCACGAAAGGTGCCCGAGCTGTACGAGCATATGCATCTCAACCAATGATCATGAACATAACCTGAAGGGAGATTGGCTGTCCTGTTCACTTGTTGCAGGTACCAACGGATCGAAACGGATGGATGAGTCCTGGAATCATACTTTGTGCATTCTCTTTCTACCCCGGCCCATGGTGTATATATGACATGCCATGTCCGTGGCTGCCCCTAGCCAGGCTAGCCTGATATCTCGATTGGCCATTGGTGTACCGCGCAGAGGAAGCTTGCCATGGACGTGAGCTTCGTCTGCTCAGGGGAGGAACCTTTCCAGATGGAGGTGGGCTTCTTCGACACCGTTGAGGACATCAAGCAGAAGCTCCAGAGCCGCCGAGGCTGGCCCTCCGCCGCCGTGTCGCTCCTCCACGACGGCGACGTGCTTGAGGACGTCGACGGCAGCAGCATCGTCGAGCGGTACGGCATCGTGGAGGGCTCCGTCATCCACGTCACGCTCCTCGACAGACAGCAGCAGCATCAGCAGGCGAAGGGTCAGATGCCGAGCAAGAGGCGGTACGAGGGCGCGCCGCTGCGGGTGACCGTGGTGTCGCGGTGCGGCGCGGGACGCGTGGAGGTGGCCGTGGGCGCGCGCGCTGCGGTGTCTGTGCTTAGGGCGGAGCTGGAGTGCGCGCGGGAGGCCGCGGCCGAGGCACGGTTCCCGCTGCCCCGCGACGGCGGTTACTTCTTCATACACCGGCAGAGCGTTATGGACGAGGATCAGTCGTTCGAGTGGCACGGCGTGGCCACCGGCGACGAGGTCGTCGTGTTCGACGGCTCCGTTACGAGGGGCCCCGCGTACTGAGTGAGTCGAACCGGCATGCCACAGACATCCATCTGCTACTGAGTCGAGTTTACCATCAAATCAAAATGACTAATACTCCTTAAAGCTGCTGCCATTTAACTCGAGTTCGCAAGATATCCCCTCCGTGGATAGCTTTCGGTTGTTCTGCACACATGTATAGCTGCAAAGCTCGACGCGAGCGCACGACATGAGCTGCACTTGCACACGCGCGCGCCTTCGTCGACGACCAGTGACAGTCAAGGCCTGAAGGCCCTGTTTACCTCTGACTAGTGAGATGTCTATGCCCCTTGATATTCTTCAATGGCCCCTGGGCTGGGAGACAACAGTCTTCAGGCTTCAATAGTTGTAGTAACAACAAAGGTCATGCCTGGCATCAAATCTGAGCTAAGCAGCCAGCCAGATAAGTACAGAATTGCGATCAAAACGCAGAGCCACCTGATTTGTGTTAATGTGCTACTTTCTTTGCTGTAAAGTTTAAGAACACTTAGACGAATTATGGGACCTGAAGAACCACCGCTACTGTTTTATAGCAGAATATGGGAGCTATGGACTTGACTACTGACCTGCTATTTTCAGCCAAAATGAAATCAGGTCTTCCAATTTACTAAGAAAAAAACTTAAGTTTTGCAGCACTATTGACAAGATAGTATATACAACATGAAAATTTGATTGGCTGGTTTCCAATTTCCATCGTCTCAAAGCATTCCATTCCTGATTACAACAGGAAGAATTTATCATCCTCAGTATTCTTTGCTTCAAAGAAATGCGTGAAGAGGAAAAAAATTTTGAAGGGTCCACTAAAACAAATCAATTACGCACCGATGCTATCATGTATACAAGCTGAATCAATTCTAGCCCTTTTCCTTCCCTATTTTTTACATTTGAGGGCCAAAAGGAGGCCTGCTCATCATCTGCTGGTAAGCTGATGGGGCTGCATTTCCCATTGGGAAGCTCGATTGAGATGACGGCTCCGTCTTCAGCTCTCCTGGAATGATCGGCCCTGGGTAGCCCTGCATGGCTGATGAACTTTGAATCATCTTTGTTGGAGCAAGAGATCCTAGAGAAGGCATCGTAATCGCCATGCCCGGAGGGACCATCCCGAAATGAAAGTTGCCTGCTGCTGGTCTCAAATGACCTCTCGGTGGGAAAACAAGGGAGCCAAAAGGAGATGTGCCCCTGAAATGAGCAAAGTTGCCTTGTGCTGGTTCTTGCCTACGGTGAGAGGCTTGTGCTGCAGATGGAGCGCTGCCAGAACCAGATCCAGCTTGCCCACTGTTTCTGGCTACCGGAACTTCATGGTTATGCTTTCCCTCATACGTTGTGATGACTGACTTCAGATCATGGGATGCCCTTTCGACATGCTTGCGCACCGAACAGCCTGGGTGTGTACATTTGTAGTAGCTCCTGCAGACAAGTGAAATGATGTCACCTTGTTACATGAAGTGGAGGATATATAGTCAATTAATGTAAGGAATGGTACTGAAAGTGTCACCTCGGATTTGGATTGCCTTTAACAACCTTTTGCCCATATTTACGCCACCGATACCCGTCGTCAAGAATGTCGACCTCGCTTGTGGTCTGAACAACAACACGAGGCTCCCGGGCAGATCTTGAGGCCGCAGCTCCCATGTCAATGGAACTGGTAGTGGAAGCAGTAGTGATTGTAGCCATTCCTAAAGAATCCATTTTTCTGAAAAAAATATCACTATTAAAGCCAACAGCGTGTATTAAGCAGCTAGGCAGTATATGATACTTACCTTCTTTTAGATTCAGTCTCATCTTCATCACCATCACAATCTGCAGAAACAGTGCCATGTGTTACCCTTTCTTCTTCATCGTTAGACAGCGTTGACGAGACATCAACAGCATCTTGAGATTCCATGATAGATGTACCGCCATGCGCTGACACAGTAAGACAAACAGTTGGCTGAGCCACAATGCGCTCCCCTTGCATATTTTGGTTTGTCTCACCAGCTACTTGTGCTCCAGCAGAATAGTGAAACATTGAGTCAGATGTCACTGCTTTAACATTTCTTTCATCATTGTTATCTTTGACTGCATTAAAGATTGATTGAAGACTGGATTCCTGCTCACCAAAACTCGAGGACTGGTTTTGCTGATAAGCACTGTAATCCTGTAAAAATAACATTCTTTTTCAGATGCATTAATGAACAAAATAGGGAATTTGGTGACCAGGACGGCAATAAAAGCAATCCAATACACTACAACCCCAAAAGAAAAAATGTGATAGACGATAACATTCCAGGAGATGACCTTTTCAGCAGCTGAGGAACTTGGCTCTTTAGAACCTAAGTGGGGTTGGAAGGAAAAAATGTCATTATCAGTTGCATAATCTTCACTTATCTTGGCATCTAGTGATATTGTTGAGTTAGAATCTGTAGCCACTAAAAATGGCAATTTGCCAGTTGTAGGAGATGGCTGCACCTGCAATAGATCATAACAAATTAAGTTACACTCACATGGAAATCATTAAAAAGAAAGCTAATATATGTATTTGTGAGTTTAAACTAAAATTAGCATATATAAAACTGTAAAAGAATAAGACCTTCCAAGACACCAATTAGACAATCGTTTCTAGGATAACAATGTTAAAGACATCAATTGATATAGAATCATGCAGAACTATACTGCACAAAACTATGCTCTACACAGTATACACCAATAAATATTATTCTATATACTGCACAAACTCAGGGTCTGTTTGGATTGTTTCCTTTGTTTACCTTTCCAAAATTTGGTGTTGTCAAATTTTGGTGAAGGATTTGGCCACCCAAAGTTTGGCCAACATTGATAGAGAAAATGAACTAGCACATCACATTAGTCCATTGGCTTGCCAAATTTTGGCTTCAATCCAAATCCACTCATATTTTATGGTCAACTACCAAATTTTGGTAAGGTAACTATTGGCAACAATCCAAACACACCCTCATTTATCAGGGAACTGCACCTTGCAAGTTTTTAATGAATGACTCCAATTATATTTTATTGCAACCTTTATCAATGATCTATCATATAAGTCCTGAGAGCGGCAGCAAAAAAATTATATAAAAATGGCATACCATCTTATTACAGAGAAAAACAGGTGACTCAAGAAGTGTAGCTGGACTGAGACCAGGTGGAATCGACACCGGTGATCGAATAACTGTGGATGAACCAACTCGAGAAGTATCGATATTTGGGACACTGAAACCAGCTCTCGCAGCCCTGCGCTCTGCCAAACCACTGTGTGGGTTTGATTTCTGAATAGCACTGAAAAAATTTGTCTCCAGGGGGTAATCCTTTTGAAATGTAGCTTTTGCAGCTTGAGCAGGCATCTCCATGCTCAAGGTCACAGGTTCTCTGCTCTTTTCAGATCGATCAAGGGGCTGCTTGTTGCCAGGATCATTGAAAAGATTGGAGAAAGGACCAGAGCTGAATTCTTCATTCAGGAAGCTTGACATGAGCGTCCTTGGGCTTGGTGTGGGGAGCGTCATCCAGTCTTCCATCAGGGATCCGTGGTCACTTGTGCCGGCCATGCGGCCTAAAATCTACCTCTATCTGAAATAGGTGTCATGTAACAACATATTAGCCCTGTCAGAACGTCTTGCTGCTCTTATTACATAAAGAAGCACCTGATTATTGATAATGAAGTCAAGCAAAACAAATCTCCCCCTATTTACATGAAGCACAAAAGAAAGGTTGTATACTGATCAAAATCATATGCTAGATACCAGTTGATTCTTGATCATACGTGTTTGATTTTTCTCATTTTTGTGTTATAAACATATGCAGCGGTACACAAAACTTAATTTTGGTGGCAGTATGTAAGAGTTAAAAGATCAAATACATATGCTCAAGAATGAAACTAAACTAAATCAAACTGTGGAGTAAATTCAATTGCGAGAACTCAGGCATGCACTTTAATCGAAAAATGGAGAATCCAGTCCATTGCTCAGGCAAGTAAACTGCAATCCGTGACGCGAACTTTCCTTCAACGAAGCACTACATACCCGCAAATGAATCCAGAAAGATGCAAATTTGACGCGAAATGGAGAGAGCCCACAACTGAAACGAGAAAAATAAAAGGTTCAAACCAAGACACAAACTTTGCGATCCCCAAGATCAAACCAAACCTACAGAACTCTGTAACACGCAATTCCATCCAAGGCTAGCCTCACCCTGATCACAGAACTCGAGCACAGATGCAACAGAAAATCGCAATTAACAAACGTAGAAGCAGAAAAAAGAATTCTAACCGGCACCTGAAATGAGCGGCGAGGTCTTCGATACCAAACGATTGCTTCCTCTTCTCCTCCCAAAAGCGAAGCAGCAGCAGGGTGGGCGGACTGGAACAGCGCGGCAAGGAAGCCAGGATCAGGCACGGATCGTCTGTTCTGCTCAGTCCTACCGATACAAGAGGCGAACAAGCCGAACAAAACCTAGTCGCCGAAACAAATTCCTCCTAATAAAGGAACAGTAAACGGCTGAAAATTTTGGAAAAGTCTTTGGGTTCCGTTTACTGATGTTCCACTCGCACTTTCACCAACCGAAAGGCTACACCAACACACGAGGGGAGACGAAGATCTCGCGGGCACAAATTGAGTTGAGCTCTAAGTCCACCAACCAAGAACCCCGAAAACAAAAGAGGGAATTCTCACTCAGCAAAGTGAGATTTTCAGCCTCTCTTTCGCCAGCCTCTCGGTCCTCCGGGCGCTACTTTTTTAGAGGGAGGGAGGGAAAGAGAAGGGTAGGAGAGAGAAAGGCGGTTTGACCAAGAAGAAGAGGATCTTGTTTGCCAACGATAGGCTCCTCTGAGTGGCAAGAGTTGTCCTCTACTGGCTACAGCGTTCTACTTATGTGGATTTTTAACTCCCCAATTGTTTTCTTCTATCATTCCACAGACAATTGAGCATACATATCAATTCCTCTTTCTCTCCTCTAATATAAAAACTATCATACAGGGAAAGTTCGGATAAAAAAACTCACTCTAGCATTTAACAGTTCATTAAAAAATCTCCCCTAAGTAGAGGGACAATCTCCTCTCACCATTACATCGCTTGGCGTTGGCACAAATGACTATTCTCATGATCCTCTTCGCGCCATATCCAGGCTTCGTCCATCCCTCCTTGTCGCCGTCGTGCATGAGCCTATCTATTGTAGGGAATCACAATCATGCAATGAGAGGGTCCTATACTCTTCGAAAGTGGACCAACATGGAATAGGGAAGGCAATTTTTCAACTTAAAAATAAAATAAAGATGTTATCCTATCATTAACAAAAAAACCAAGGAGGTACCAGATCTCGTTGTGCCATCATGTTCTCCACATTTCCACCACTACTCATGTAGAAACTCGAGGATAGATAAGTGCATTTGTCAAAATTATTTATAACCATCAAACATATTGATAAAGTAATTAATAACACGACCAATCACTAGTATAATGGTAGCATTGCTTTGGATGTATCACTCTTCATGGCAGTGGATAGAGAAATAAATGGAAGGTGAACTCAACATCATCAGTAATAAGATTGTCAAATAAAGCACGCCCAATGCTTGTTCTTTATGGGTGTGTATAAAAGTTTGTAAATATTGACCGTACATAAAAGTGAGTAGCTACCCGCCCGGGAAATATTTCGTTTGAACTGACGCAGACATGTGGTCTTGTCCAATATTAAGCTTAGTTTCCAGGATAATCCACGTGCAATTATTGTGATGCTTGCGAGTATATATGCAGGTCACTTTCAGAACGGTTCCTTTTCCAAATGCAAACGGAACTCTTCTGATTCTGCGACAAGTTTCAGCAAATTAGGTGGGGAAAGACCCACTTTGGGTCCATGCCATGCCCACCTCTTGGCATGGAAAATATGCTTCTTGGCATGAGTGCATGGTAGGTGAATTGCACCTTCTTTTGTAGCAGGGTTAGGTGTCATGTATTAGGAAGAAGAACCGTCAAAGTTGTAAGCAAATACTCCCTCCGTCTCGGAAAGTTTGTTGCTTTATAGTTCATTTTTGAACTACAAAACGACAAACTTTTCGGGGCGGAGGGAGTATTTTTGAGTTCAGATGGTGAGAGACTTTTTTTTTTCTGCAACCTGAACAATTGAAATTTATCTTACTTTGAGGCCCATCCTATCTCAGCCAGTAGGTGGCGTTCATGTAGCATTAATTTTACAAAATTTGATCATACTTTAGAAGGAATTTTTTACACCCTTCCATTATTATTTTCTCGTTGGAAATGGTGCTTAAAACAGATTATTTTTTTTGGGGGGGGAAGACAAAAATCCTATGATTTTTATTGAAATGTAAAGTACTCCCTCCTTATCTTTTTAATTGACGTTTCAGACAAAGATTTGAACTACAAATGAACTAGTTTTTCCTGTCCCAACGTCAATGAAAAGAATCTAGAGGGAGTACCATATAAATGATGGAGTGAATTTACCAAGTAGGAACGGTCTGTAATTGGTCGCCAAGCATTGACGTTAGGTTGAAGTATCCTAATCCTGCCCATACGCCGAACTCTGAGGCCGGGGGACAGAAATGTTGTAGCGAGCAACACAGAGAGTAGAAATATTCCCTGCCCTCCGAGCAAAGTGCGGCCTGCATGCAGTCTTCAGAGCCTCCTGAACTCAGCCGACCTTCGCTTTTGTCCCCGGTTGAGCTGCATCGCAGCGCATGCATGTGATCGGCTTGCTTTTCCAAGTACCGTTGCTGCTCTGTCTCACGTCGACTGAACTGACTGACCCTGAACACCCACCCTCCCTTTTGTCAATCACTTGGCACAAACGAATAAACCGTACTGACAAGGGGACAGTTACTGTAGCTATAATTGTCCGGTCCTACTTGGCAGGCTCGATCTAGTTTATTGCAGAAATTGAGAAAGAAAAGGCCTGATTTCCGCAGTATTTTGGCAGCAGTAGCAGCAGCCATGCATGGAGGACCGGAGGCCAGTGGTGTTATGAATAATGCTTTGTTTTATAAATGTTTGTTTAGAATAAGGTGATGATAACTAGATGACTAAACACATTATTGTGGACCGTACTTCGTAAGCCAATATTATGGCACATTTATCGCTTCACATTTTTATAAGTGCACCGATTCAGCATCTATGACTTCTCTGTAAAGTACCTACATTTAATATTGTGAAATTCAGTCTGAAATTTGCTCCCACCGAGAATCGAACTCAGAGTACTTGACCACTAGGTCAAGTCTACTTTCACTATTTTTATAAGTGCACCGGCTATATCTAAGAGCAAAATTTAGACTGAATTTTACAGTACTAAATGCATATACTCACTCTCCCTTAATTAGCACTACTCAAATCCTGGAGTTGGAACCGCGCGAGTCCTTTCACCAGTTGGCCGAAATGGCATCTCTGCGCGACGCAACGCAACAAGGATCCGCCGAATCAACACCTGGAATCCAGGCGCAAGATCGAGCAATGAATCTAAACAAATCGGCATTGTAATCTACGTCTAATCTTCCTCGGATTAAGCGCCGGTCTGATGGATCGGCAGGCAAGAACACGTCACCGATGTCGCAGGGAACGGGAAGAAACTTGTTGTCGAGAGCCTGGTTAGCGCGGCATGCGTACTCCATATACGGTTCGATCGTGATCTGCATCTGTTGCTAAATTTTTTTCCATGAATGTAAGGTCTGAAATTGTGGACCATTTTGTTTGGGAGATGATAAGTACTCCGTCCATTTTAAAATAAATGACGATGTTTAGTTTATTTGTGTCATTTATTTAGAAATAGAGGTAGTATTTGTCCTGTTCAAGTCACATGACCACCGCGGCTGTGCCTGATGTGACGGTTTCCGTCGGTCTGTCCAATCGGAAGGCATACACATGGTGCAATGCTCGAGTGCAATGAACTAGACGAAGGCTTAAAATCGGGGGTTAAAGATGAGAAGGAACACGAGATAATGATGTTCACTTGGAGATTATCGCTGTAGATGACGCGCTTTAGGTTGTATCGCCCGAAAACAAGGTGAGCTGAAGCAGACCCCGGCTTTGCGTATGCTCTTGGTCGAACGGAGGTTTCATACCACGAACAAGAACTGAATAAGGTCGAGTGCAATCACAGAATGTGAAAAAACAAATATAAGAAAACGAGCCACTTGCACTTGCAGCTCCAGCTGATCTTCCTCTGGTACGTCTTTGGAAGCAAGCAATAATGGCCGTAAGATCGCCTCCTCACGTGGGATCACATGCACAGAGCCTGGACTTCGCATCACTCCAAAAATCTTAACAACATCTTTCCTCTCCATGTCACTTGCGCTGATTATCTCCTTATATAAAACTCGCGTGGCTGGCTTCTCCGTCGATCGTCCGACAACGAAGACCAAAGCCGCGTCTTGTGGCGCGCGCCTGCCGGTTCATTGATCGTTCGCCGCGTTTGATTAGCCTGATATGGAGCCGGATCCTCGCTAGCTAACCTGGCCAACAATTTGATTGAGGGTAAATAAGTACTCCCTCTATTTTCAAAAGTTTGTCATGTTGCAGTTTTTTTTTGAAAGGCCGATTAGGCATTCATTGATAAGCAGATGAGAGTTTGACGTACAAGTTATACATCAATGTCAGGGACCAAGAAAAAGAAAGGGAAAAGGGCAGTATTCAGATGTTTGGACTACACAGATGAGATCAGTAGGGGCGAGAGCCCAGCAATCCTCCAAAGTTGAAACTCGTCCTTGATGGTCTGCACTAAAGCTTCCACCGATTGCTCGTTCCCACCAAAGACTCTTCCATTGCGTTCCTTCCACACCGTCCAATGTACCAGAAGCACCAAGGATTTGAGGGGTTTCGATTTACATACTCCTCCAGCAGCAGACAGTGTCATGTGCCAGTCTACGACCGATAACCCGCGATTCCAATGATCAGGGTGCAGTCTCTGCAAGCCCGTCCAGGCACTGATCATCTCCCAGATATGTAGTACCGCCGGGCATTCCATAAACAGATGATGAGTCGTCTCCAGATTCCTGATGCACAATCGGCAGAAGTAGTCATTCGGCCATCCCCGACGAAGGAGTCGATCAGCGGTCCATATCCTTTGCTGCAGCATGAGCCAAGTGAATATCTTGATCTTCATTGGAGCCCAGGCTGACCAAATTTCCTGACCGCAGAGGGGGCGAGTGCTACCCTCAAACTGCACCAGGTAAGCCGACTTGGACGTGTACACCCCATCACTCGTTAGGGTCCAGACGATGGTGTCCTGCACGCCTGGCCTGAGGACTAATTCAGTTTCCTGTATCATCACCCAAAGTGCAACAAACTGCTGGATCAACTCAGGGGTTAGGGCATGCATGATATCCCGGACCCAGGCGTTTCCTTCTAAGGCCTCCGCAACACTTTTCCTTTTGCCCTTACTGTGCCTGTACAACTTAGGGAAGAGGCATGCAGGCGCATGTCCCTTAACCCAGCTGGCTTCCCAGCCAGAGCGCAATTTGAACTACAAAACAACAATTTTTTTAAGACGGAGAGAGTAAAATAAACATGCAGAATTGTTCAGAAGCTACCTGAGCAGAGAGGATATTCCCAGCCAGAGCGCACTCTGCACTCACCCATGTCCTTCCTTGCAAAGAATCCAGCTCAATGATGTGGTCTGACATTATCTAAAAAAATGATATGGTCTGTTTTGTACAGCAAAAAGAATTGAGAGAACGAAATACAGCAAAAAAAAAAAATCTGGCAACACGCTACTAGCCGAATGAATTTTTAGACATGATCTGAAGTGCCCAACTCATCCTCGGGCTTCCCCTCAAACCAGCGGCCTGGAGGAAGGACCACAGCAACACGTCGTACTGAACCGGACAAAAGTGACTGACAGGAGGAGAGGTCCCGTCACCGATGCAATGGCATCCAGTGGGTGATCATGATCCCGAGAGCGATCATCATGGCAGTTTGGACTTTGCAGGAGAATCTGCATGCCCCTCGGCTACCAGAACTGCAGGACGGCCCTGCAGAGAGATGCCGGGGAAGTGGAGTGGGATCGTACCCAGGTATGCACATGTTGTCGATTTTCCCTGACAGTGAACGTACTTGAAATACAGAGCAGCTCAGTTACAGTTACAGTTCAGTGTTCAGTGGTGCCTTCTTTATTTTTAGAAAACTCAAGTGTTCATTGGTGCCTTGTGGTACGGTGAATGTCCTTAGACTATCCGCATCAGCATACTCTAAAGCATACTCTATACACTATTCTCCTTCAGCTTTTACAGTATGTACTCTAAATTACACTGCGAAACAGTGTATCCAGTATGCTTTACAGCATACCACTGCTGATGGTCTTAAGATGTTTCATAGGAATTCTCTCGGTTTTGTTTGAGACTACTACGCTTTGTTTTACGACACTACTCATGCCTGAACTTACTGACTGAAATACTAATATTTGCGCCAGCAGAAAGTAGAATTCCATGTGCACGGCTTCGTAGTTAAGACCGTAGACAGCCACTTGCTATCGAGTTCGCAGTAGCATACTCGTTCAGATAAGAACAGAAGCATGTGAACTAGGTGCCAACAATGGGCATAATACGAGATAAGAAATTCAGGTTAGCAAAATGTCACATATCTACTGCCATTCTCAGGAATGAAAATGGTATTGCCACGACACATGATCAACATCAAATACCATCAGTCGGTTCAAAAAAAAATACCATCAGTTCTGTGACCAAATATATTTGCTGACATCTTACCATCCTGCAAACGTTCACAGTACAAGATCAACGAAATAAAAACTATTTTTAATGATACATTATGATCACAACAACTCAAACATCATTTCCAAGATGGTGATATTTTAAATGTACGAGTATGACATGACCACATCATTGCTAGATTCGATGTAACTGGCATGATGATGAATAAAGATCTCTTTTAGAAAAAAGAGAAAATAATCATTTCTAGATCTTTTTCAGCAGAAGATGATGATCCTACAAAGCAAAACCAGTACATCTGTCCAAGAGTAGGTCCCATCAACTATTTCTTCCAGATTCTTTGTACTAGAATGAGTGTTTCTAAATTTTGGATATCTGCATTCAAAAGTGTATCTGGTATAAACCAAACCATACGCAAATGACACCCCCCCCCCCCAAAAAAAAAGAACACACGCACACACAAATTTTGTGCAAGTATGCACTGGACTTGCTAATGGTTAGGTGTTTAGGTAATTTTGCTGATTAACCTTGCTTAATTCATCTAGATTCAGTGTTGCCTCCCTCTAGTTTTTTGTTCACGCTCCATTGGAAAGAAAAGATGATAGAACAGTTTAAACACATTTGTTATAGCTAAGGCTCAAGGACACTTCATAAATTCAGGTTCTCAAAGATGGTATGTTGAGTGTTCTTGTCATGCACGTCAGAGAACGAATGAAGACGGAATTCTCGTAGTCATAGATTATGGTTTAGACAGCACTGGACTACTAGTATAAAATGTTTGGGCTTCAGTTCAGACTAAAACAAATGCAAGCGCTGTACTCTTCTAACTACCGCCCACACCACAATACTGCTAGGACGAAAATCTGAAGATTACAAGTGTGCTCTTTTTCCTGACCCTAAATTGGCACACCCTGTTGCATCGTAAGCTCGCACTAATTTATGATCTTTTGATACCTCAGAAAGCTGCGGGGCTGTCATCCAGTTGTTCCTCATCCTCTATCTCCACCTCCAAGATTTCCTTCCAAAAAAAATCATCAATCAGTCAATTACCAACCAACTGAATCAACACTCTCCTGCACTGATGTTCTAGTCAACAACGCAAGCAGAGCAAGAGCATGCGCCGCGAAAGACAAAAACCTTACCGGGATGCGGTTCTTCAGAAAGTTCCCGATCCGTGCGACCACGGTGGCGCGTGTGTGCCAGAACTTGCCCTTGAGCCGGAGCCTCACGAACGGCCCGTCCAGCTCCGCGAGATCGACTTGCCCTGCCACCGACAAGGCAACCAACCACCATCCACGAAAAAAATTATGGGAGGCAAATTACAGTCACGAACCAGTTAAGGATCCGACCAGGATTGCTTATTAGGGTAGGAAATCGCCCCGGTCATCACCTGTGATGCCCACTGACGTGTCGAACAGCTGCCCCAGCTGAAGCGCGTAAGACCAGAAATAGGGTTAGCTCGAGGCTGGCATGGTGGCATTTCGATAGGGGGACGGTGTGGAGAGAGTCGGTTGAGTTGCCTTGCCTCGGATTTTGCTTCGTCGAGTGCCATCCGGACATTGTCCTCGGTGAGGTCGAGCGACGCGGTGATGGCCGCGACCGCGCGGCTCCGCCCGCCCCGGCCCCGGCACCGCGAGCCGCGGCCTGCTGTTCTGAAGCTGGGTAGGCATGCGAAAGATGTAGTGGATAATATTGGCGGCGAATAGGCGGGCGGCGGGGTGGGGACGGCGAGGAGGCCGGCGCGGAGTATGGCGGCGAACGCCATGGACGTTGCCGGTGCGGAGAGCAGACACTGCCGGGTGGGCCTCGCTCCTTATCTTTTTGGTCTCGATGGGGGAAAGAATTTGTGGCCAGTAAACTTTACTGATCCACTCAGACGATAACGTAGTTGGGCTGGCCCAGGTTAGTGGCGGACTGGCGATTTTCCTGGGGTATGTGGGCTGGCAAGTTCGCTTTTCGCCCAGCTAAAGTTCAGTTCAAACATGTGGTCATTTTTTTTTACGTTTTTACCTGCTTTCAGCTAGTACATGTCAATGCATAATTTTCATACATAAAAAACGTCTGATAATTCAATCCATTGCACCATTTACTTGAAATTCATTCCGAGTTCCATGATTACATCATGTTTACTGAAGTGGCTCAATGTACAGCGTCACACTTGGATAGAAGCCTGCATCTCCGAGAGTCATCCCCAGCTGTTGATGCCCGTAAGTCTTCCTTGGATAGTTTCTCGCGAGTTGATATCTTCCAATGCCTGGTATCCCCAATGCATCAATGTATCTGTAGATTTCTCTGATGGTGTCCGTGTGACGGAAACTCTGCTGCCTTCTCTCACCGTTGGGCAACCTTATCAATACCTGCAAACAAAAAAAATGGTAATAATAAGAGCCGTTCTCCCGGAAATTCTAGGTGTGAAACTCTACTGTGTATCCCGATAATTCATATCAGTGAGAGAACCTTCTGTGACTGAAAATTTTGCCCAATTACTGTACCTTAGTGTTTGCTTCAGTTCTGTGTGATTTTTCACTTTCCTTCTGAGCAGGTGGCGCTCTGTTTTGAGCAGGTTCTCTAGCTACATGCCCAAGATATCTTGGGCGAATATCCTGTCCTGCCCTTGGCTTTGCAGTTCCCTCTTGCAGACTCTTCCGAGATCTTTCTTTCTCCTGCAGCATCCAACATACATAGTTCATATCAGCTCACCTAATCAGCTCGTTCGCTCGTTCAGAGCACCATGACATGCATGGCGATCTAGCGTTACAAACTTACCTGGTCCTTCCGAAGCGATTCGAGGTAAGCCGCGTCCTGTTCTTGTCGCAGTCGTTGAGCCGATCTCCTCCTCTCCTCTTCTTCAGCCGCCGCCCTGGAGGATCTCAAAGCTGTAGCCAAAGCTGCTTGCTCGTCCGGCACGGAGTACCTGAAAGCTGCACCTTGCTCTTCGATGGTGCGCTGCAAGATCTCCACCAGCTCTGACGGTGAAACTGGCCCCTCTACCTGCGCGCAGAGATGCATAAGGTGCGTGGCGGCTCAAGACAGAACAGGCCCAAGACGAGAAGTGAAACAAGAAGGGCCAAACTTTTACCTGCTGAATGACCGCGATGCTTTCGTCGGAGGAGACGGGAGCGACGACGGCGCAGAACGGGAAGCTTCCGGGATGCAGCGACGCGACCATGCCCGGCCCCTCACCCCTGTCGCTGACGGCGCCCCACGACACGAAGTTGGCGTCGAGGAACTCCACCACCACGTCGGCGCCGAGCGTCCTCCGGCAGAAGGGCTCGGTGTAAGGGTGGTCCGGGTCGTGGAGGTACAAGAACACGAGCTTGCCCTCACGCCGCGCGGCACTCAGGGCGTCGGCGAAGCGGCACCCGTAGAAGAACGGGTGGCGGTCGCCGTACTGCTGCTCGAAGACGGTGAAGAAGAACAGCTCCTCTGGCACGAAGTGGTGAGGAGGAGGAGGCCCTTGCGGTGGCGGCGGCCGGAGCTGAGCCGGGTGGCTCCGGCGGCGAGGGATCGATCTCGACAGACCCTCCATGATGCTGACCGGGATCCGTGCCAGGGTCCGGGCGAAGTCGTTGCAGGAGTTCCGGACGCTCTCGCCAGAACTGCTGCCCCTTGCTGAACCTGAGGACATGGCTGGATTCTGCAGCAGCGCCTGCTTCTGCTAGGATCGGTCAGATGGTGTGCTCGTCCGGGGTAAGCATCTGGGACGATGTGCATTTGTTCTTGCAAGCAGTTGGAGTGGACGGCAGTCACAACACTGGACTAAGTAATGCATCATGCTTTGCTTTTTCTCAAAGCAGGGAAATAAAATGAAGGAAATCGAGATGCTTTGAGAGCTTTATGTCTTGTTCTCTGACGCAAAGAACACCCGGTTCTTGGCAGACGTGTAGAGGCTGCTGCTTTTCATCAGTGGTGAGAACGCAGTAGAGTGTACCAGCAGCTAATCACAATGCCATGCAGCAGGACAGAACTCCTGCCCCTTTATAAAAAAAAATATCTCCCGTCCTGATAAAAAACCTTCAGAACTGATAAGTGCTAACGAAGAACATAATTACCTGCAAGTTTTCGAAAACGCCAATCCAAACAAAACTCTGCACGTTAGAAGGGAAGTGGTAACAGATAACGTTCGACACCAGCTAACGTCAAAAGTGATTCAGCACCATAATCCAAACAAAATTCCAAAATACTTGTCATTCTTTTAGGAATGGAGTACCACTAAAAAATTTCATCACAATATCTCATGCAGGATTGAATCCACAAAGGACTAATGCCAATACAGGACAAAGGCAACAAAACACGAAATCATTATAAGACAAATCCACGTAAACGCAGTAACAAACATGAAAGAATACAGAAATAGAAATATCTAGCATATTATAGCATTGCGAATAATTGTGAAACTCTTCCACAAAGCACCGTAAGTTCTGGATCAACCACCTTCACCGCCGAGCAAAACAGGACAAAACAGGAAACGTGCCTAAATAATAGTTGGGTCCAGATAAGACACTGCGAGTAACTAAAGATAGACGCTGCCTTCCCAGCTTAGTCGACCTCCTCCATCTTGCTCTCGCCGGCATCCTCCTCCAGCGGGGGCATGTCGGCCTCGGCCTCAGCGGACTCGTCTTCATCGATGCTGAGCCCAAGCTTGAGCATGCGGTGGATCCTGGTGCCGAAGGTGTTGGGGTCTTCCAGGCTGAAGCCGGAAGTGAGGAGGGAGGTCTCAAAGAGCAGCATCACGAGGTCCTTGACGGACTTGTCGTTCTTGTCAGCCTCAGCGCGCTTGCGGAGCTCATCCATGATGGGGTTCTCCGGGTTGATCTCCATGGTCTTCTTGCTCGACATGTAGCCAGACATGCTCGAGTCCCGGAGGGCCTGCGCCTTCATGATCCTCTCCATGTTGGCGGTCCAGCCGTACTCCCCTGTAACAAGGCAGCAAGGGGAGTCCACGACACGGTCAGAGACCACCACCTTCTCAACCTTGTCGCCCAGCACCTCCTTGATCACCTTGCACAGCCCCTCAAACTTCTCCTTCAGCTCCTCCTTCCTCTTCTTCTCGTCCTCGCTCTCATCCAGCTTTAGGCCTTCCTTGGTAGCAGAGACAAGCTTCTTTCCCTCAAACTCCTTGAGCTGACCAATAGCATACTCATCAATGGCATCAACCATGTACAGAACCTCAATCCCCTTCTTCTTTAGCTTCTCCAGGAAGGGAGAGTTCTCAACAGCCTTCTTGCTCTCCCCGGTGATGTAGTAGATGTCGTTCTGTCCTTCCTTCATCCTGGTCACGTAATCCTTAAGGCTTGTCAACTCATCACCACTCTTGGTGGAGTGGTACCTCAAGAGCTCTGCAAGCTTGCTCCTATTCTGGGAGTCCTCATGGACCCCAAGCTTGAGGTTCTTGGAGAAAGCCTCGTAGAATTTGTTGTAGTCCTCCTTGTTCTCAGCAATCTCAAAAAACAGCTCAATGCACTTCTTCACAAGGTTCTTGCGGATAACTTTCAGAATCTTGTTCTGCTGGAGCATCTCACGGGAGATGTTCAGGGGAAGGTCTTCTGAGTCGACAATACCCTTCACAAAGCTAAGCCACTCGGGGATCAGCTCCTCACAGTTGTCCATGATGAAGACTCGGCGCACATAGAGCTTGATGTTGTTAGCTTTCTTTTTGGTGTCAAAGAGATCAAAGGGTGCTCTCTTGGGAACAAAGAGGACGGCCTTAAACTCCAGCTGACCCTCCACAGAGAAGTGCTTCACAGACAGATGCTCCTCCCAATCATTTGTCAAGCTCTTGTAGAAGGCTGCGTACTCCTCCTTGGTGATCTCCTCTGGCTTCCTCATCCAGATGGGCTTCTGCTTGTTCATCAAGTCCCACTCGTGGGAAACTTCCTTGATCTTCTTTTTCTTCTTTTCCTTCTCCTCTTTCTCCTCATCAACATCCTCAACCTTACCCTCCTCAGTATCCTTCTTCTCATCCTCATCTTCATCATCAGATATTTCCTTCTCAGTTGTCTTCTCAGTCCATAGGGAGATAGGGTAACTGATAAACTCGGAGTGCTTCTTGACCAGATCTTTGAGGCGGCGCTCCTCAAGGTATTCCAACTGCAAATGAACAACTCAAGGATGAATATGAAGCAACAGCAGCAAGGTACCAGTCAAAGCAAATTACTACTGCCTAGATCACTACTTTCAATTTACCTATAGGATAAATGCATAAAATAAACAACTAGATCAACATTTAACAGTTTGCACAGGAACAGGGTGGGACAAGTGGCTATACTTAAACTAAGGCAAATTATCGACAGAACTCACTCTACTACATTATATGTATGATTAATCAGTCATAAATTGCTGCAGCACAAAGCTGTACTGTGGTAAAGTTGTAAAGCAAACACAGGCATATGCTGAATTTTTAGTAGTTTCCAGCCAGATATACAGGTTTCTTTCACTGTCGATAGAAAAGGATCCACAAACACTTAAGTGCTATAAAGAACGGAACATCAACGAATTCCATGCATTTCAAAAGCTTAGGCATGTCAACCAATTCCATGATATTCAAATTCACATGTCTACCTATTCTATGCAATTCAAAGCTTGCATGTAAATCACACCCTAACCATAAAACTGAAACAAGAATGACAAAACTTGTGGTTTGCTGTAACTGTTTTTTTCTTCCATCCTTAATGAAATATGTGCACTGCATTCGCAAAAAATAAAACTGAAACAAGACTGACGAATTGGAGTAGGAGCATAATTGCTATATACTCTATGGATCGCAAAACTACTGAATCAACTTGAGATCATAAGACAATACTATATTTAAAAAAACAGGTAAACAAACGTTCAATTGAATATGCATACCTGGTCGTCCTTGAGCTGGAGCGTGATCTTGGTACCCCTGCCCAGCATCTCCCCGGAAGTATCGCGGGTAACAGTGAATGACCCACCGGCCTGGGACTCCCACACGTACTGCTCGTCATCGTTGTGCTTGGTAGTCACGACCACTTTCTCGGCGACGAGGTAGGCAGAGTAGAAACCGACACCGAACTGTCCAATCATGGACACGTCGGCGCCGGCGGCCAGGGCCTCCATGAACTCCTTGGTGCCGGATCTGGCGATGGTACCGAGGTTGTTGACGAGGTCGGACTTGGTCATGCCGATGCCGCTGTCAATGATAGTGAGCGTGTTGCTCGCCTTGTCGGGGACGATGTGGATGAACAGCTCCGGCTGCGCATCGAGCTTGCTCTTGTCCGTGAGGCTCTCGAACCTGATTTTATCCAACGCCTGCAGAAGTCAACCGAAACCGCGCCAATTAGATCGAAGACCCGCGGATCAGAAACAAAATGAATCGCAATGAATCAGAGTATGTCGGTGCTCAGACCACAACAAATCCACAAGCAAGCTAGTGAAGCAGTAAAATACAGAGATGCATACACATTTCTACATTCGAGGGGGTCGTTGGGGTTGGATTTGGTCACTTACATCAGATGAGTTGGAGATGAGCTCACGAAGGAAGATCTCCTTGTTGGAGTAGAAGGTGTTGATGATGAGCGAGAGCAGCTGGTTGATCTCGGCCTGGAAGGCGAAGGTCTCCGTCTCCGTCGCCATGGCGCCCCGAGCTTCCCCGCGAGAAGGAACTTGCAGGAGGCGGCTAGGGTTGGGAGGGGTTTACGGATCGCGAGAGGGATGGCAACGGGTGAAATGGACGACTATTTATGTGTTTGCGAGGTTCCAGAAGGTTCCACTTGGGCCAGAAACTCGGTGTCGCTGGTCGCCTTTTGCCGTGACTGGTTGCCGTCTGGGCCTCGCGAGCATGTGTAGAAAAGTGCACGCGAATGTATCTAGATGGGATGGGCCTTGCATATTTCTATGGCCCACCAAGTTCGAAATTTGAATTTCAATTTTCTGTCTGACAAAATGTGCAGCATTTCTGTAACTTTGCCATGCTACAATAGAAGGTTCTGAACATCACAAAAGGTTAGGCGTAAGAAAAGGAAGCTATTTTAGCCTAACATTTACTTAAGTTAGACTGTAGAAGCAAAGTAAAGTATGTGCCAAGGACGTAGTATGTTATTTTGACGTTCCATTTTGAAACAAGGAATCTCAGCAAATTTGTACAAAATCAGAAAAAAAGAATAAACATGGCACCCAATATAAAGATCTTATATTTATACATATGGGTACAAATCCAGGATGAGTTTGATTTCGACTTTCACAGAACCCGTTATTGACATTGGTAGACAAGGCGGCAGGTGTCTCAGTACGAACGGAATTTGAGTTGGAAGGCACCAGAACTATGATTCGAGCAACCTCATTAAAGGAAGCAGGTAACCAATTAGGCTGTACATATGGTAATCTTTGCTTACAAATCCCTAAGTTGAATTACCACAATTATGAGCGACATATAATTCTGCGTCTAATGTCTAACTACACTTCCTTCTCGCCTGCTAGGAGCCTGCTAGGAGAGGCCGTGTAATTCGAAGAAGCAGATCACTTCGTATCTGCAATCATTAGTCATGTCCCTCTAGAATTCTAGGCCCTGTAGATATCGTCAATTCTTCATCTGCATCTACACCCAGAACTACGGTTAATAATCCACAAGGAGAACTAATAAAAGGTCAATTTGTATATCCTGGAGAACAAATAGTTGGAATAAAGTGAGGAATTTGTTATGTTATTTTCATCCGTAATTTTATGATTTCATGTTTTTTAAGGGAAAGCATATCAAAGTCATGTATAACATGAAGCACATGCTAAATAACGGTGTGTTGTCTTACTAGAATCCTCATCGTCATCTGTATCGTCCCCATTTTGGGAGGTGAAAATGGGGGTAAAATATTTTTTGTCCAATAAAGCGAAAGACGAAGTGCTACAAAAACAAAGTACATCATCAGAGTGAGTATGGGCTCTAGGCAAGACCAACTAAATCGATTGAAACAGTGTATAGCCAACATCTGTTCTGTAGTTTGTACTACTTTTTGGCCATTACTAAGCATATCCCAAGAAAAATATTACATGGCATACCTTCTCCTTAACTCTCTCAGTTTTAATTTGAATTTGCTTGAAGTGGATTCACCTTCATCATAACTTTGGCCCAGGAAATCAATACTGTTGCTATTGGAATTGTCCTGCATTTAGCATGTAAGATGTTCATAATACATGAACCACCAGGACCATTCATGCATTTGTCCATGGACAGTGAGATATCCAATGATGAATACAAGTAAAATACTCAAACTGCATATGATGGTTCGGCAACTCCATGATAAATCAGTAATTACACCATATCCTTTGTAGTTTTATATGCATATAGCAAATAGGCTGCATTTCAGGAGACAACCATTCCAAAGCAAATTTTCCATCAAATGCAATGGAGTATACATTTTTCTTTTATTGTATCATCTAGCATTAAGCTTAAAAAGCACATCGAAAAATCAAATTACTTTATTACAAAACTTAGCTGGCTCTACGCTGAGAATCATGGTGAAAAATCTGGGCAGCAAAGTGTGAACTTGATGCACACAACATATCTACTTACCTCATACAAATGGCGATAACGATTGCTGTCTCCAATTACTTGTAGAGCTTTGAGCATCGTTCCAGTTGATCCTCCGATAAAAAGCACCTTGAGTGTTACCATGAGAGTTAGTTAAGGGTCATTTGAAACACAGGCTATTCAGAGGAATTTTGCAAGAATACCACAAAAATCAGCTCAATGCTCTAGAATTGCAAAATCGTAGGGCACATCCAAATCCTTTACATACAGGTATTCTTTGTTCACAATGATATTTCTATATTTGTAAATAATACATCTGGTGCAGCGGTAAAGTTGTTGCCTTGTGACCCATGAGGCCACGGGTTCGAAAACTGAAAACGGTCTCTTGCGGAAATGCAGGAAAATGTTACGTAAAGATCCAGAGAGGGTCGAACCCTTCTCGGACCTTGTACAAGCGGGAGCTACATGCACTGGGCTGCCATTTTTAAAAGAATACATCCAGCAACTTACAGTTAGAACAACGATAGATGTGGTAGCAGTGAAAATTGTCTCGCCATGTCCATCAGGAAGATCATGAACAGATTGAAGGGCAAGGGCAAAAGCCATAGCTCCTCTAAGCCCTGAATAAGCCTAAACATCAGCATTTATAAGCACAACTCGAAAATATATTCTCAACATATTTTATGGCATACATACCGCTATACCAAAGTGCCAGCTGATATTGCCTAGGTATTTGGCAGTGTAGTGGCCGTGCCAAATTTAATATGTATGAACAAGAGAAAACATTTGCAGCCCTTCAAAATGAAATGGGATGAGGAACTGACATTATAGATCTTTCGAAAAAAAAAAACTGACATTATAACCTCTTAAGAACATGAAATTAACGGAAATGATTCCCAAAAATCTCAGGATCAAGTTGACACACAGCCCAAGGAAATAAGAGGAATAGTTTAGCTAGCCAAATGATACCTTGCAAGTAATATGAATATCTGCATTCCATTGACGGACAAAAGATTAAGGAAGCAACAGAAATAGCAAGCCATTTCATGGATAGTTTTAAGTGTATAAGTTGTATGGATTTATAAAGCTAAAGGATACGATTGAGAAAAATATGAATCCAACATGTGACCAGCTTTGACGTCCCATCGCAATATTGAATCCCATGTATATGAACCTGCACAGAAGCATAGCCAACTCATCATCTAAGATTGTTCGATTACTCGATTAGCACGCTGAATTGCATACCAACTTACACAAAAGCTTCTGCTAGTGATGAGATCAGATGGAAAAACCGAGCTGTAAAACGCTGAGAATCTTCTGATAAGTTATAGAATGTGTATTTCTTCATCACCTAGAAGAAAAATATTTCAGTAAGCATATTTGTTATTTGAGGGTTCACGAACCAGTAAGTTAAACATTGGCTAACGAACTTGAACTCTGTAAGTTACAAACAAAGAAGATAAACATAAACCTTCTCAGAAAAATCCAGTAATCAAGTTAACTTTACAAAGTTCAGAACAAAATCAAAGACAACATTAGCTAAATTGAACTTACAATCCCAGTGAAGAGAATAGAAACAATGCCGGATAGACCAAGGCCTTCGGCTAGCATGTACCTAATACAAATGTCAATAACTATGAGAAACCTTCAAATGAAATGTTAAACTTAACAACGTTGGAGGAAGGCTTACGAGAAGTAGGGGAAAAGCACAAACAAGCTACTCTCCAAATTATAAAGGCTGAAATGACACGATGTTTAGTTGCCTGTGTGATGTGCTCCAGTTTTGGACAAATTAGATGGGTCAGATTTTACTTACTTCTCGGTGCCTAGCGCTGCATACTTGAAGAGGTTTGACCAAGTTAAGGAGTAACAAGCTTCGTATGTAAATTGAAAAAAAAAAAAAAAAACTCGATCAGCGGGGAGATGTGTTCCTACTGACATTATATCAAGAAGGAGCCTATTGAAGCCAAACTGGGGCAGGATTCACATGAGTGCTAGCAGTAGCACGTCTGATGAGTGACGACCAAAATACCAGCTGCAGCCAAAGCCAGGGAAATGGGCACAAGGTATGACATACGGGCATGAAACTTGGATGGGAACCCTTCCATACGTGACGGAAACCCAAAAGTGAATTCACGAGTTTTAGGTTTTATTGACAGGATAGAAGAGAAGTTATAGATCCAGCAGTCCACGTAGCTATCATCCCTGTTTGGGGCGAGCTTCTTGTTCAGCTTTGGTACACTGGAACAAAGGTTAATATTCCGGTAAATGTGTGCGTGTGTGACTGTTGTGCCAGCTTATTAAGGAAGCAAAGTTCCCTTACAGCTTTAACCAACTTTGTTGTTGGGATCCGGTGGTCAAGATTTATGGAAATATATCACTTATGTAAATATTTTAATTCTAGACTAATGAGAGGAAATTTATGGAGGGGGCTGATTTAGTTTTAGCGATGTGTTTCCATAGGGAAAAAATAAAGTCCCAGTGAAAATCTTGACAACGCTATGGTGAGCGGCTAGGCTATGACCATGATATGTAAAATTTTCAATTCTCTTTATAGGACCTATTACCATTGGTGTTGGCTAACTTCACATGAACCACATGAGCAACGACTTCCTAAGAGAATAAAGAATGAGCAGGATTCTTTTGTTTAATGAGTTTAATCAGGTTTTTCATTGAATAAAAATCAAAGGATATGAGAGCAGAAGTCAGTCCAACACCAATGCCTACATGAAAACAGTCATTAAATATCAAATGTAAAAAATAAATGTAAGCACTATAGGACAATGGGATATTCTGATACGATTGAAAAATTAGGAAAATACCTGATGACATTGAGCCGACAAAGTTCTCGAGAAATCTCAAAATAACGAGGAAAAAATTTTGGCCAGCAGAACTCGTCCTCATAGATACCATAGTCCTGAAAGCTAAAGGTATTCAGTATTCTTTTTTTGGAAAAACAGAAGAAGCATGTAAAACAAAAATAGTTCTGAAATCAGACTGTCACCTGTATAAGGATATAGCCACCTTAATTGGCAGAAAATAGGTCCAAGAATTACATAAGCATCAGTTGAAATAATATAGACAAAATTGTTGTAAGCAAAAGATATACATACAGCATCATTGAGAACTGACTCTCCAAAAACCAGTGCATAGAGATTTGTATCAGTGCCAAGTTCCTGAAATTCATAAACAGCATGTCATTCTTTCTATGATAATGTAAACATGAACAGTGTGTAATCATTTGTTTCAAGATAGAAGACATGCACATATTTAATTTGAGTATTTGAGAAATGCGGGAAAAACCTGAAATATAGACAGAACTGTCACAGGATCAGTTGCTGACACAAGGGCACCAAACATCATACATTCAACCAGGGGCAGTCTGTATATAATATAAATCAACCCACCAAGGTATCTGCCACAGGAGTGTAAACTTGTATTATTATCATTTACCGATAGAAGAACCAGAAGGAAATATGCATGGAGGCAATGAAGAAGGGTTCTTACATTAGAAAACCTGTGACAATGGAGGCAATAAAGGTTCCGAGGATTGCAAATGTTATTATGGCACCAAAATTTGAAAAGAATGGTTTCTACAAAATAACAAATAATAATATGTTTAACTTCAATTGACAGTAGAATAAGAAAATAAGAGGCCTCAATAATTCAAAGTCAACACTTACTGGTGCTAAGCTGAACCCAGACTGGGTACGATGCAGTCAAGTAAAACATGACAAACTTCCCAAGGGGTAATTACTAATTAACAAAGAAAGAAGGAACATAATAAAGGATATAATATAATTGGAGGCAGCAAGAAGAGAAGAAAGAAGTCCTCCTGAAAATTAAACCATCTCCTGAATTAACAAACAAAGTACATTAACATCAGATGTTGTTCAGAATTACTGATGATGATGCTTGTGGATGCAATTCGGTTGACAAGAAGGGATGAGATAATGTGTATAGACCTGGTACTTTTCTGAGCGTTTGATATCTTGGCAAGCCCACCAACAATCATCCCTGATACAAAAAGATAGCATCATGATTTTTCATTTCTCAATAACACGGTGCAATCTTAAAAGCTTTAGTTTATTGCTATAACCTTGTGGTTCACAAAATTGCAAGATCTAGGAAAATTCTTTCACGTATTTTCCAAATGGAATGAACTGGCCAAACTATCTTTAGTTCTTTACCGAGGTGGAACCGAAGTAAATTTGTAAAGCTATTAGTACATTTTCTGTGTAATTGAACCATGGTTCTAGTAGTTTAATTTGTTTCTAATTAGAATTTATAGAAAGTATATAATACTAATAGTTAGTATGGTATTACATCAAGTGGAACGTAGAACCCCAAGTATGATAATCCCACACCAAGTTCAACCACCCGACACGGCATAACAGTAGAATTGGAGGGCTAATATATTTTGCAATACAGATAAAAACAAGCACTGATGGAACTATACAGTATAGCGCGTGAAGGGCAGGCATCATTCATCTGAACTATGCAATCAAGGGTCCGAATAAAACACGCTCTCCCGTGCCAGCTGAACATTGTCTTTTGCAGAGCTTTGTTTTTTTGGAACGGTTCAGGTCGCAGTGTCTCGTCAACCCGAAACCGGAGTTAATTGGCCCCCATACCACTAACACACGATCGCGGCAAATTTTGATGTATCCCGGGGACTAGAATTAAAGGCAATGACTAGTATGCAATCTCATCTATGGTGCAAGCATGCAATCATCCACTCCCAACCATTGGATGTCCATGCTAGGGTGGTTGCGTTTTTTCACTTAACTCCCTTCATGTGGTGGAGGGGGTTAAATGAAAAAACGTATCCACCCTAAGATAGACATCTAATAGTTGATGATAGATGATTGCATGCTTGCACCATAGATGTGATTGCATACTAGTCATTCCCAGAATTAAAACCCCTAGTTCTTAGTTGCTTTGATCGGCATTTCGGAATTCGAACGAAACAACTGTCAGGCCTCCGAGGATCAAGGACAACGGGTGGAGGTATGACGCACCAATGAGGAGGGAGGCGCTGGCCTCGGGGACGTAGTAGAACTTGCGGCGACGGAGGAGGTGGCCGAGAACGAACGAGAGCACCAGCATTGATATCTGCAGCAGGATCCCCACCCCCGCCGCCTGCTGCTCCTCCACCGTCCCCACCGCACCGTCATGCGGCGACGCGGCGGCGGCCCTTGTCACCATTCCCCCGCACGCCTTCCCAGCTCCTCACCGCGTGGGTGCCCTCCGCCGCTTCGTTCGATTCTTTCGCGGCGGCCGCGTGCGAGTTTTCGGTCGACGGTTCCGTCCCGGGCTGGGCCCGGCGAATGAGCAACGGAGAGGCGGGGAAGGGGTCCGACACGGACGGTTAAGATGCGTCGTCTTTTGATTTGATGAACTGGGTGGGCTAGAGCACGTCCCATGATTTAGGACTTGTTCTTTTGAACTATAATTTGTCTAGACTATATAATGGAGCTTAAATAATTTTGTGGTGAGTGGTCCGCCACCTCCTTCACAGGGCCTTACTAAATATGTAGTCGAAATTGAGCTGCTATTAGGGAACAATTATTGTGCAATCTTCTGTTTTGTGCAAGCATGCAATCTTCACATCTTAATCGTTTTCTACCGATGCAAAGGTGTTGCACTTTTACCACTTAAACCCCTCACATAGTGTTGTTGACAATATGCGAAAAGAATCTTGAGTGCAGTCACCCTTAAATTGGTATAAAATAATTGAGATGTAAAGATTGCATGCTTGCACAAAACAAGAGATTGCATAACAGTTATTCCCTGCCATTAGACCATCCGCACCAATACATTGTAAAAACGTACTATAAAACTTACTGAAAAAGTTTAAAAAAAATTACAGAGTGTACAACTATCTACACTTAAGATGCAAATGTAATAAAGTTTGCATGACTATATGTCTATATGTGCATGACAACAGAAAAATACCACCCACCACCTCTTAAGTCACTCGAATCTAAAAGCATGAATTTATGTGTCATTTGCAATGTTATAGAATCTAGGTTGCGCTGTCATTCTGAAAAAGCAACAAATAGATCAGAATTTTGTCATTTTGTATACTTTTTTCGAAATTTTTTATTTATCGCATGTTAGTTTAAAAACGAACTAGTCGATAACAAATAAAAAGATCCGACAAAAGTAGGTCGCACATCATTCTTTTTAAAAAGAAAACAATTAATTTGATATAGGACCACTATTTTAAAATAGGCCCTACATGTTTGTTCACATACAATAAACACTTCTGCTCATTAATAAGATATTTTTCTATTACTTTATTACAGTTACATACTCTCTCCATCTTAAAATATTTGTCACTCTTTAGGTCTTGTTTGGAACTGCTAAAGCTAATTATTAGCTAGCTAATAATCTATTACCTAAATTGGACCAACTAATAATTAGCTAGCTATTTTTTAGCTAGAGGTCGTCTGGAACCACTAGAGATAATTTTGTTTTTAGATACTAATTAACTGTTATGCCTCTAAATTGAACTTGACGGCGACGACCTGCAGCCACCGGTTGTCTGCAACCACCGGTCGTCCGCGGCCCTGGCGGCGTCCTCGAGGAGGCACACTGCGGCCGGTTTGCCCTTGAACGGCTCCGCTGCGAGGGCACCTGCGGTGATCACGACGACGTCACAACTCCTGCCAGTCGAGATGAGAAGGGAGCATGGCTGCAAAGAGAATATAGACCAACCAGGTACTGACCACAACGGGGGTGGCGGCGTGTGCGGCCGTGTATAGGGGAAGGCAGCGGGTGCGGTTTGAGAAGGGTTCGGTTTCTGTCTACGAGAGGAGATGAAGAGATAAGTGCAGAAGTAAAATGGACTTTAGCCAACAATTAGTTGGGACTAGCTAGGTTGAAGCAGCTAATGATATAATTGTTAGCTGAGGAGTTAGCTAATAATTAGCTGTTCTATTAGCTGAGGAGTTTGGAACCTCTATAACTAATTTTTAGCAGCTAACTATTAGTTTTAAGAGTTTCAAAAAGACCCTTAGTTTAAAGATAAATCAGATATGATAAGTATTTTGGAATGGAGAGAATACTTTATTTATAAAGACAGCATTTACACAGTTAGCTACCTTTATAACCATTATTATTTTCCATTCAAATCGTTTGTCTTCATGGAGGAAATGGAAATATCGGGTTTTGTGGGCCATAACGGAGAACGCAAGGCCCATCCTCATGCAGATACACGAGATGCCAGCGAGGCCCATTTTGAACTGGTCAAGCCGACCACCAAGCGCGATGGCTTCCAAGCCCATGTGGAACCTTCTGGAATCTCACCACACATAAATAGTAGCTCACCTCGCTCGTTAGCACTCCTCTCGAGATCCGTAAACCCCTCCTAACCCTAGCCGCCTCCTGCTAGCTCTCGCTCTCGAACGGAACAGAGCTCAGGGCGCCATGGCGACGGAGACGGAGACCTTCGCCTTCCAGGCCGAGATCAACCAGCTGCTCTCGCTCATCATCAACACCTTCTACTCCAACAAGGAGATCTTCCTTCGTGAGCTCATCTCCAACTCATCTGATGTAAGTGCCCAAATTCAACCCCAAACATCCTCTCGAATCTAGAAATGTGTAATAATCTCTGTATTTTACTGCTTCACGAGTTTGCTTGTGGATTTGTTGTGATCTGAGCACCGACATACTCTGATTCATTGCGATTCACTTTGTTGCTGATCCGCGGGTCTTCGATCTAATTGCCGTGGTTTCGGTTGACTTATGCAGGCGTTGGATAAGATCAGGTTTGAGAGCCTCACGGACAAGAGCAAGCTTGATGCGCAGCCGGAGCTGTTCATCCACATCGTCCCCGACAAGGCGAGCAACACGCTCACTATCATTGACAGCGGCATCGGCATGACCAAGTCCGACCTCGTCAACAACCTCGGTACCATCGCCAGATCCGGCACAAAGGAGTTCATGGAGGCCCTGGCCGCCGGCGCCGACGTGTCCATGATTGGGCAGTTCGGTGTCGGTTTCTACTCTGCCTACCTCGTCGCCGAGAAAGTGGTCGTGACCACCAAGCACAACGATGACGAGCAGTACTTGTGGGAGTCCCAGGCTGGAGGGTCATTCACTGTTACCCGTGACACTTCTGGGGAACAGCTGGGCAGGGGTACCAAGATCACGCTCCAGCTCAAGGACGATCAGGTATGGAGGTTTTAGTCAAAGCTTGTTATTACCTGATCTTGTAGTTGTAAGTTATGTGATTTTGGGACGTCTGTGTTCGCCAGCTGCGATTTTAGTTTTTTTTTTTTTTTTTTTTTTGCTTATGTGACAAAGCTAGATCCGTACTCAACTTTTGTTGCTGTGACATAGCTAGCTTCGTTTATTTAACGGATCACATATTGTTTAGCTTGCTTTGTCTTTTTTTACGGGCTTTATTTTCCAGGACGCTTTAAGTTCACTTGATTTTTGTAAATTTTCCTATGATCAAAGAAAGACTTGATTGCTTAGCATCTTAATTTTTGTGTGAATGAATCGGTAAAACAAACATGCTATTTAATTGTGAACATGATGAGTCCCTTTTTGTGAAACTGCTAACATCCACTATATTATATTAGGTGGAGCAATATGAGCTTGATCTGTTACTCTATCGTGTATGGTGCTCCTTTTCTTAGTAAATAGTAATTGCCAACTATGCACATCATACTCAGTCAGACATGCAACAACAGACAGCTAATATATAACTGATTATAAACAGTTAAAAATGCAAGCATTTTTTGCTAACCCTTGCAAATTATGAGTATACCTACATTTTAGTAGGATTAGATTGGTGATCTGCTTAATAATTAGCATTTATGTAATTCTGCTACTTATATTAATTATTGATCTGTCCACCTGTAGTTGGAATACCTTGAGGAGCGTCGCCTCAAGGATCTGGTCAAGAAGCACTCCGAGTTTATCAGTTACCCTATCTCCCTATGGTCTGAGAAGACAACTGAGAAGGAAATTTCTGATGATGAAGATGATGATGAGAAGAAGGATACTGAGGAGGGAAAGGTTGAGGATGTTGATGAGGAGAAAGAGGAGAAAGAAAAGAAGAAAAAGAAGATCAAGGAAGTTTCCCACGAATGGGACTTGATGAACAAGCAGAAGCCTATCTGGATGAGAAAGCCAGAGGAGATCACTAAGGAGGAGTACGCAGCATTCTACAAGAGCTTGACAAATGATTGGGAGGAGCATCTGTCTGTGAAGCACTTCTCTGTGGAGGGTCAGCTGGAGTTCAAGGCTGTCCTCTTTGTTCCCAAGAGAGCACCCTTTGACCTCTTTGACACCAAGAAGAAATCTAACAACATCAAGCTCTATGTGCGCCGTGTCTTCATCATGGACAACTGTGAGGAGCTCATTCCTGAGTGGCTGAGCTTTGTTAAGGGCATTGTCGACTCAGAAGACCTTCCCCTCAACATCTCTCGTGAGATGCTCCAGCAGAACAAGATTCTGAAGGTTATCCGCAAGAACCTTGTGAAGAAATGCGTTGAGCTCTTTTTTGAGATTGCTGAGAACAAGGAGGACTACAACAAGTTCTACGAGGCTTTCTCTAAGAACCTCAAGCTCGGGATACATGAGGACTCCCAGAACAGGAGCAAGCTTGCAGAGCTCTTGAGGTACCACTCCACCAAGAGCGGTGATGAGTTGACCAGCCTCAAGGATTACGTGACCAGGATGAAGGAGGGGCAGAACGACATCTACTACATCACTGGGGAGAGCAAGAAGGCTGTTGAGAACTCTCCCTTCCTGGAGAAGCTGAAGAAGAAGGGGATTGAGGTTCTTTACATGGTTGATGCCATTGATGAGTATGCTATTGGTCAGCTCAAGGAGTTTGAGGGAAAGAAGCTTGTCTCTGCAACCAAGGAAGGCCTGAAGCTGGATGAGAGCGAGGACGAGAAGAAGAGGAAGGAGGAGCTGAAGGAGAAGTTCGAGGGCCTTTGCAAGGTGATCAAGGAGGTGCTGGGCGACAAGGTTGAGAAGGTGGTGGTCTCTGACCGTGTCGTGGACTCCCCTTGCTGCCTTGTTACAGGGGAGTACGGCTGGACTGCCAACATGGAGAGGATCATGAAGGCGCAGGCCCTTAGGGACTCGAGCATGTCTGGCTACATGTCGAGCAAGAAGACCATGGAGATCAACCCGGAGAACCCCATCATGGACGAGCTTCGCAAGCGCGCTGAGGCTGACAAGAACGACAAGTCCGTCAAGGACCTCGTGATGCTGCTCTTCGAGACCTCCCTCCTCACTTCCGGCTTCAGCCTCGAGGACCCCAACACCTTCGGCACCAGGATCCACCGCATGCTCAAGCTTGGCCTGAGCATCGACGAAGACGAGACTGCTGAGGCCGACGCCGACATGCCTCCGCTGGAGGACGACGCCGGCGAGAGCAAGATGGAGGAGGTCGACTAAGCTCGGATGCCAGGCGTTAATCCGTGGTTACCCTGTCGTAGCTTAACTACAGTTCGATGTTTTTGGCATGTCTTGTTACTAGCGCGGTTAAGCCGTGCCGTGCTTTCTTCGAACAGAACCACTTCACCTTTTGGGCCGCTGAGCCTTGTTATGTTGCTACAGTTGTTAATTTATTATCCTTGAGGTTATTCTGTCAGGTCATGATTATTAGTTAATTTGGGCAGCTGAGCCTCCCGAGTTTCGGAAAATTAGCACGCTTCCAGTTTTTCGGTTTTTCTTTCAGTCTGTCCGTTACCCGCTCGAAACTGATTTTTGGAGTCATTTCAAACATAATTTTCATGGTACATGCGAGAATAAATATTATCTTTGTTCTGAAATAATTGTTGTTTTAGTGAACTAGTGAAGGTTGTTCTCGGGACAAATAAATAAAACGGGAATGCTCTCTTTCAGTTGCCTTATGGATCAGGCGAAGGCATCAGCAGGCCACCACCAGTTGGGTGATGAGCATTAATTGCTAATTGTATTAATTAGTTTTAAATCTTGTTTAATTTATAAGAATTATGTTAGTTGTAAAATGATCAAATAAAATATTTTTGTAATTGATAAACCATAAAATAGTTAATGATAGTAATTAGTTGTTAATTACTCGTTGCCTGATTTTTTCTAAATTTCAGACGCTTGAAATTTAGACACACCCAGGAGTAATAAATATAGTTCTTGTTGTATCCTTGAAGTCTATCCAATTTCCTCTTGTCAGGATTAACAGGCAAATGGAACATTTCTCGCTGAAGTCACAATGGCTTACGTTTTTCCAAGTTCCTACAGGGGTACCGACTAATGTGCGTAGTTAAATACAGTACACATCGACGTTTCTCTTGTCAGGATTCCTAACAGATCTTCATATACTCCGCTACTGTTTACATGACGATCCAAAGATGATCAGCATGTTATCAGAACGGAACTAATCTAACACGACGATGGAAAGATGATCAGCATGGCATGCACGTTTCCCTTACAGATCGAGAGGAACGGGAGCGATTACTCTAACAAAAGCATCACCATCATATATGAATTTTACCTTATGAAGATCAACAGCCTTGACGAAGCTAATCTAGACTAGGTGGTCATATCCTTGGTTTTAATCAACATGTCTAATTTTGACATGGCCAGTTTCGCCCTAACCTGGGCTGCATAAAAGTATCCTTATTTTCAACTCTTAAGGGTACAAAACATGGACAGATGAGAGACCGGGCAACTGCCCGAGTGGCCAGCGGCTGCAGTTGTCAGCGCTGCCACCCAAGTTCGGTTCTCAGGAATCACAACTCTGAGTTTCTTATCAGGATTTATTCCTAAATAATGTTTCAGGTGTTTCTAATACGTGAAGACACAATGATAGAGTAATGTCTCTGTCGCACATCAAATTTTGGTGGATTCTTGAAGAACGCAGTGGTAAAAGTCATGTGTAATTGTAGGCTGTATGTGTGTGAAAGGTGTGTGTAAGTGTGCGTGGATGGCGTGAGTGCGTGTGTATTCACACATAAACAGATATTACAACTATACCAATAGAGAGACTTCAAAAAAAAAAACATGGACAGATGCCGCAACCTATAAATGTATATGTCAAAGTATTCCAATGCAAACTGATTCATGGAGCATCCAAGAGAAGGAAGCCACGGGCACCAGAGCTGTTCTTCCTGCCATGCCTAGAGGTCTGGAAGGGAAGCAGCACCGCTGCGAGCTCAAGGCAGCCATAGGCAAAGCAGAAGAAAGGCAAGGCACTCTGGATGACATCCTGTATTCTCCACAGAGCATGGAAGCCGAGGCGATTAGGGCACCATCTCCCACAGGCATTCTCCGAAGGTCGCCCACTTCACCTCGATAGCTCTTATGAGAACAACCCCCAGTGACAGAGAAAGTTAATGTTCCGGAGGGCTATCGGCACTCGTTTCCTTTAAAACATACTCTACACTATTATTCTTTTACTTTTATAATATATCCTCTAAACTTCTACATATCTAGTATCTTTTACACCACTGCGGACAGTCTCAGGAGCCAAAACATCATAGCCAGGAGGGTTAGCTTCAGATTACCTGATGAATCTGACATTCATCATTCCCGCACACAAGATTCAACTGACAACGAATCTACAGAGGATGCAAATGAAGACGACATTGATGCCAAGCAACACCATATGTTATAACCAGATACTAGTAGGATTGCCTGTTGTGCAAGATCAACAAAAGAAAACTAGAAGAAAAAATTATTGCTTCATCAGAGAATAAACTCTGCATTTATCATATTCCATTCAGGTCTGCAGAGGATACATCTGTGTGATTATCCTTCCAGTTCTCCATAGTATTGTAACAGACAAAATTTTCACCTTCTCTGATAGATGGAGACAATATAACAAAGGTTCTGTATTTTACAGAATCTCCACCTACATCTGCAGTGCAAAAATACTTTCCCACCAAATATTCAAATATGTACAAACTCTATTTCTTGAGACACACCACAGACAGTCAGACAGTACTATAAGTATATCTTTTTTAATACAACGACCAAGTGACTAGTTCTTAATGCTAACATACATTCAGTAAATCAGGGCAAACATCAAGAAACACAAACTATTCTACTAAACTTATCTATATTCAGATTTGAAGCCTTCTGTCAGAGCAACAACCTTTGAATGCAATTTAGATTGTAATCTGGAAACAGCCTGTCGAATATCCTACAAAATGATCATCTGGGTCAGATTAGTTCGGCTATTTTATAAGGATTTGATATATTATTAGCAACATACCTCAAAATTATACCGATTTGAGAAATGGGTGAGTACGATCGTTTTGTTCCTAAACCACTGGGAATGCTCCATTATCTACGGATGGCATAAAAACGCATGTTAGTGAACGAATCAGCAATTGTCTCCTTTAAGAAATAGAATTTCATACGGCTCATTAGCTTGTGCAGGGAGTGTCGGCATGTGTATTCTTACCTCAGATAGATGCATATGGCCATGCTCCCTAGCATGCTCGACATCAATGTGGTCGTCTAGGAAGGTTGCCTGCATAATGGTGAATTATACTTGTACGGTTGTACCAAATGATGGGGGAAATGGAGAAGTTGCTAATCAGGTTTAAGATTTTAAGAATTATCCGGTAAAAAAGATTATTCTATCTATTACATTATGTAACAACTAACCAACAGATGCAGCATTACTATTTTTTTAGCAATGGCTATATATGCTATGCACACTACAGATACTACATCTGATTTCTACTCAGCACTCACTAACGTTCGAGGAGCACCATTAGATGTTGTTTGGTTGACAAAAGAAGTTATATCCCTAAAGGCCTAAACATTGTTGGAAAAGGAGAATTGGAGCCCAATTTTAGGATTTACTATAGAAAAGTAACCCTGAAAGCTCCTTGATCGCTATATGTTTTTCCCTTAAAAAGTGAATCCCCATCTTGCAAACAAGCCATAAATTACCAATATCTAGCATTTTCCGTTCTCTGTATTGAATGCTGTTTCTTAAAATAGTATATACACATCAGAAATAATCATTCTTACATGTTTTGGAGCAAGATGCAATAATAAAATGTCAAGTTTTAAGTGTGCTCATAAGAAAGGAAAGATGTCCAATACCTCAGTTATGAGAACTTTTGCTCTCAGGGCATCTGCATTTCGTGGGTCAACAATAAAATCAGATTTTGTATCCCCGGTGAAGGCAACTTCTGGGTACAGTATGGTATCTGTTATCTAATGTTACATCATGCAGTGAATGTCAATAAGAATTTTCCTAATCAAGAGTAGAAAATCCAAGAGCATGCTGTCACTCACCTCAGCGCCTGATTGTTTCAATTTTGCTATTTGACTACCCTTCAAATGAGCATACTGTTTCTTTAGCTTTTTCCGAATAGAGTAGATGACATAACCCTTTATGCAATTCAAAAGATGGTCAATGTCAATAAGAATTAAAATGTATTGAAGAGCAAATATACCCAATTAAATTGCACTCAATGGAAAAATATAACTGTCTGCTAACTCCGATAGTTCAATTGATGTAAGGGGCAATACCTGGCTGGGTATGACATGGTAAGTTTGAAATGGCCTGGCAACAAGGTCATTACGTATTTCATATGTATCACCTGTAAGAAGTTGCAGCATAAGAAACACGGAGGCAACATAAAAGAAAAAAAAAACAATGGTGAAAAGCCTATCCATACCCAAATCTAGTGCAACTAATTCAACATTCAACTCAATTTGACTCATTCTACGATGGACCTGAAGCAGCTCCTCGACATCATCCTTGATACACGGTGGCACAAATACAGTTGGAGGCTTCAAGTTATAGAGTCCACGAGTTGCTATGTACATTGGAAGGCCACCCTAAACAAACATCACAGCAGAATTGTGGAGTTAAGCGTCACAGACAGAGTGACAGTTCTATTGTCTGAGAGGAAGTGCATGTGGAATTGCGGATGCACTCAACCCATCATGGTAATTTTCCCCCTAAAAGCTACAATAATAAGTACTTATAACAACACTATTCTGGGATAAGCTATTTCTAATTGATCTGTAAGAGGCTAAGAGCTGCAGTTTGCAATGACGCTTCTAAGTTCATCTTGAAATGCATAAGCGAGTCAAATAAAAGCAAAAAATGGAGCCTAGGCAAATCATGGCAGGGTCCGGGGTGCTCACAATGTGGTCGAGGTGAGCGTGGGTGATGAACAGGTAGTCCTGGCTCACGGCAAAGTTCGGCCCGCGGCCAATGTCGAACGCGACGTTCAGCGACGGCACGGTGACGCAGGTCTCGTGCCCGCCCACCGAGAGCCCCTCGATGGCATACCCCTCCGCCTCCACGCCCTTGCGCTGCACCTGGGCACGCGCGCGCCGGTACTCCTCCTCGTCCGCCAGCGCCCGGTCCAGAACCGACAGCAGCCCTTTCCCTCCTCCTCCTCCGCCGCCGCCGCCGGTAACGAGGGTGGAGGACGCCGGCTTCCTCGCGGCGAGCGTCTGGAAGCGGGAGGCGGCGGGGGCGGAAGCGCGGGACAGGAGGCGGAGCGGAGGGAGGGAGAAGAAGGAAGTTGTCGCCATTTCTGGGGTCGCGTTGGAGAGCAAGCGGGATGAACGGTGGCGAGAGGCGTGTGGTGACCGTCGGCGCGGGGGGGTTTGGCTTGCTCTGGGTTTTGGTAAGCTCGGCTCGAGGATAAAGGGATCGCGTCCTGAGTAACTGAAAAAAGAAAAGTACACCGTGGAAGGTCGGATAAAATTTTATGAGTTTTTTTATATAATTACATTAAAACCGGTAATTGCATCTCAGTCCCCCGTTAATCGGACTCCTCAACAATAAATTATGATATTTACGTGATACACTGGTCTCGGTGTACTACTAGCTAAAACGCAGATTTCCCGTTTCTTTGAAAGAAAAATAATGTTCTTTGGATTTATTAAAAATAGTACTGTTAACTGTAAATTGCTCGATATATATCGAGGGTCATGTCTGGAACAGTATGGAATGATGATTCATACGGAACTTTTCAAGTTTTATCCACAGTAATGAAATTTTATGCAGTACTACAACTTTCTGTCTTCGACTTCAGTGCGTAGATGGATCTCCATATATGAAAGATGCAAAACTGTGGCACAGAGATGCAGTTGACGAGATGCAGGGATACTGCTAGCCTTCTACGTATAGTAAGTTTAAAAGCAGAATAAAATTTAGACATGCAGCGTCAGCATGTAATACGAAGAGGAATGTATATAATTACGTCAAGATCTGCTAATACTTTCTTCGGATCTCTTTATTTATCACCGACTACTTCATTTTTGAACTAATCTGTAACAAATAAAAAAATCCGGAAAGAATAGTTTACTTAGAGTACTTAGTCTTGAGTTACGACCACCTAATCAACAAAGTCCCAGGTGAACACTGGTTGAACCGTACCGTGTACTGGGCGATTAGTATTAGGTAGTCAAGAGTGAAGAGTGCATGCTAAATTAAGGCACCTAAAGACAATAGACAACGAAAATTGAACGACGACTAGGAGGTAGTACCAACACAGATTATTTTCTTGCATTGCAGGGATGAGACCTAAACACCTGATTAGTGCGTTGTTGCGCACACGCAACGAAATCTGTGTTCCAAACCGTTCTGTAGATTGTACGTAGATCATCCACGAATGCACTGTAGTGAAATGGGCGGAGCGTGCAAACGGTATACGTACGGAGTAGCTTAATTGGGACTTTGTAACTCGATCCACGGGGTGATACATCTCACCATCTGTTATAGTACAAGATATAAACTAGGCACCGGCCAAATTCCCTCATTTTTGTCGACCGGTGTGAAATGTAAAATGCTCCTTAATTGGATCGCTAGTTTTCAAGAACATACTGTACTCCGGCATCTCTGAGTGTTTGAGAGTGAGGTTTTGAATTAGAAAAATCTTTAGCAAGCGATGTCATCGCACGTCGAGAAAATGCAGATACGCACGACCACTTTGATGACGTTAGGACATGTTAGTTACTTCCTCCGTCTCGAAAAGTTTGTCGCTTTGTAGTTCATTTTTAAACTATAAAGCGACAAACTTTCCGAGACGGAAGTAGTAGTTCATGTTTTAAAAATGATTACCTTTTTTTTCTGAACATCGATAAAAACAATCGGAGGTAGAGTAGTACACAGTCAAACCTAAGGAAATTTGTCCCAAACGAAACATAGACACGACGCCAAACAAGAACAGCGAACCGAGACCATTACCAATTTACCATGCATGGAGAGGAAAGCTAACGAATGGTGCTTGGACTGCGAGAAAAATGCCTGGCTTTCCCTTGTATGCCGCCGACGAACATCACAATTCACTACTCAGCTTCGTCCTCAGTCTTGCCGAGTCTTCACCACCAAATTAAAACTCCCCTCCATTTCTTCCGCCGGATCACTGCCCTAGGGCGCTTCCTCCTGCAGCGCCGAACAGAAGAGATCACCGTCCCCGGCGCCGGAACTCCCGGAGCCGGCCACGACATGCAGCCTAGACGTGAACGGGAGGCGCCGGAAAGCAGCATCCAGCAGTGCACGGCCTCCTCATCCTTGCCGCCCATGCATGTCGCGGCAGGTAGCTAGCTAGCAATGTGAAGGTGGAAGCATGCGAGGCTGGAACGGCTGAGGACTAAAAGACATGAACCAGAGAAGGAGGAGAGATGTTTTTCAGAATTCAGATGCTACCTGCTGCCCATCGCCCCGGGAATATTTCAGCGGAGCTTTTAAGATTGTCCGTATCGCAGTGTAATTTAGAGTACGCGCTGTAAAAGTAGAAGGAGAATGGTGTATAGATTAACACTCGTTACTCTATACTCTACTCTATATACTATTTTCCTTCTATTTTTACAATATTTACTCTAAATTTACACTACTCAGCATCTTTTACAGTATTATCAGTGTGGACGGTCTAAGGACGGGACAGGGGAAAGCTGGAGAGGCGCCGGGGCAGGAGATCTGCTCCGCCGCGCGTCCGGCAACGGCACGGGCATGTCCTGCGCGCGCGTGGGTGTCAAACCGGACCGGCCACGCTCCGTGCCTGCACTGCACGAGAGTCGACGTACGCGCGCTTCCTTTGACGTCGCAGCCTGGCAGCCAGCGTACGCGGCCGTGAAATTCCGCGCCGCCAGCGCAGCGGCACGGCTCGCGGCAGTCGGCACGCCGTGCACGCGTACGTCCACCGGTTAGAGCAGCGGCGGTTGCGTTCGCGCATTGCTGCCGCGGGCCGACGACGGTTGGAGTGGAGCTAGGTCGTCGATAAGGGGCCGGCGACCGCGCCGGGATAAAGAAAAGAGGAGAAACCCCTCCTTTTTTTCCCACGGTGAAAGCAGGTGGTGAGAGCATCGAGATCACTGTCCGTGGAGCGACACGCATGGGCGGAGCCCGTACGCCGGTCTGGCCGGTGCAGGTGGGGGTTAGCCGCAACGACCGCGTTGCCCGCAGCTCATCATGATGATCCGGAGGTTTGTTTGGTTCCTGTGCTTGTTAAGCGGATCCGTTCCAGTGGTGTGGCGAAGTGGTTGTGAGCCGGCACCCAGTCGCTTGCCGGCGCCGGGAGAGGAGTGCCCACACGGACCACCAGCACCACGCCACCACTCAGGCTCCTGCTGTTCTGCCGAACCACACGCCGTGCGGTGCGGGTCCGCCGACCCTCATCGTGCACAGCACAATGGCAGGTCGTACCAAATCCCGCGGCATCGGCCCGACTCTGCTCCGATCCGATGCTTGCCTCCTCCGTCCGCCCGCCGCGGCTTGTCTTCCGTTCGCCGCGCAGATGCTTCCATAGTTCTATTCCTCCGTAGTTGGCGGCTATACCCGGCGACGAGATAAGCGGGCCGTGGGCGCCCAAATCCTGGTTTGGACTCCCCTCGTCTGTGTGGCCCGGTATGTCCGTATGTGACGTCTGCTGAGGCCCACGACGGATGGGCTCCGTCGAGGGAGTATATACATTTTTTTAGATGATGAAGTACGTATATATTCCCTATAGATCGTTCTAATTGACGTTAGAACAGAAAAAACTAGTTCATTTGTAGTTCAAATCTTTGTCGATTAAAAAGATAAGGAGGGAATATATATAGGTTCAAAGGATGCGTGCGCAGTTCCCTGTAGAAAAAAAAAATCCGCCGTATCAGATTTCAGGCACAAGGTGTTATCGCTGACTAATGCAAATTACTAGTACTACACCCTGACACTTTTGAAAAGGCACGCAGTATACAGCATACGGACCAACAAGATCGTCTTGGGAGCTGGTGTTCTTGGCTTCTTGCTGTTAAACTAGCATCACTGCATGCCAGATTGACTTCACCAACTTTGTTTATTAGTCCTGTGGTGTGGTTGATTCCGGGCGTGGCCACCCAATGCGAGTGTGCGGCATAAAAACCAAGCACATGTTGTAAAGCTTGGACGACTACTTGTTCATTATTATTCAGAGTCAAATGCAGAACTGAACATTGACAGGCCGAAGATCTCATACGTTTTAGTAGTACATATATGACTGCAGATTCTTCAGACACGGAAATAAAAATAATCCCATGCGAGAACAGCAAGTCGTGTTCGATGCACGTAGAGAGTTATGTAATTTTATAGGTGCATGTTGTTGCTCTTCAAGGTGTTGTTTTCTGACAAGAACAACCCATTAATGCAGACTCAACCTTTAGAATATCTAGCTAGCGCCTAGCGGCCATCAACTGGTCAATAGGTGAATCAGTCAGAGGCGAGCTTGTGCTCGTGACAATCAGTTCTTGAATTGAACAACTACCAATATATCACGCGTGAGTAGCGAGAATTTTGTTTCCATGCATGTCCGTTCGTGCATCAATTGAATCGAGACTATGAGAGTAACGTAATGTAAAAATACTCCAGTTCGATCCTAACACCGTATATGCCTACCATATGTCCAAAGAAAGAGTCCATCAACCAATACAATATGAAATCAAGAGTGTGGAAGCATGAATCAACTCTGCTCACAAATGACACGCGCGAGAACCACCTCCCCTCTCATCACCACATGAGCATCAACCACCCTGCAGCAGCTAGCACCAAGCAACTCGGGACACTGACGCCGGCGCTGTACGCCGCGCTGGAGTCACTGTTGCCCTTCAGCCCGCCTGCCTTGCCGGCCGCCGGGCTGGGAGCATCGGACGCCCCGGGCTCCGGCGCCGGAGCCGGCACCGGGGCGAGCGGCGGGTCCTTGCTGAAGATCTGCATGGGCAGGAGCACCTTGTCGAGCGCGTAGATCGCGACGGGGTCGGTGGCGTACACGCTGCTCGCGATCCTGGGCTTGGACCACATGGACTGCACGTAGATGCTGCCCATGTCGTCGGTGAGGTTGAGCGTGTACGGCGACCCGGCGAAGGTGCTCACCGGGTTCAGCGCGCTCAGGTTCCTGAACTGGGACAGGGGGTAGAACCGCGCGAAAGCGTGGTACAGGAGCAGCGTCTTGAGCTGGTCCGCGGTGAGGTTGGAGAAGGTGGACTTCTTGAGCGCCGCGAACGCCGAGTCCTTGGGGACGAAGATGGTGATGCCCTCGTCCGTCCTGTTGGCCTGCCTCTGGAAGGTATCGATGACGTCGGTCTTCTGCAGGTAGTTGAGAAAGGTGTGGAACGGGCCGGCCACGCTAAGGAGCTGGGCGAGGTCCACGTAGTGCGGCGCCGGCGCCGGAGCGGGCGCGGTGCTCGGCGGGAGCGACACGGGTGCCGGTGCTGCCGGACTGCTCTTCTGAGCCAGTACCGGGGAGGAGAGGACGACGGCCAGTACGGCCGTCGTCGTGAAAATGGCAGCTTTGAACCCCATAACGCAGCGCTTCTATTCTTCTCTGACCCAAACACGCACCTGAAAATCACGCAGAAAGCCCAGAAGCTGAAATGCTGAAAAAAGTGCGCGAGTTTGATCTGATTAATTAGGAATATTGTGTTTCCCTCCTGATCAAATATATAAATAATTCAGAATTCAATGATATTTTGAAATATTATAATGCATCATTACCAGTCTACTGGACATGGAAGCATACAGTTTTGAAGATTTAGCTATTTATGCACCAACTACCATCACCAAAGTATGCTGCAAATCATTTAGATGCAAGAGTTGTCGTAGATCTAGCTACTCTACGTGACACATTGTAGTACTGAACTACTGATTGTAAGGGCGTACCGAACTATAGTTTTTTTTTTTTTTAAAAAAAAAGGCGTACCAAATAATGGCACGAGATATAAAAGGTGCTGAACAGAAAGGAAAAAATTACAGATCTCAGCACCAATGCAAAAGGCTATACGCAACCATCGAGACAAACACACCCACTTACTGAAGAGCCTACGCAATCTTCACTTCTACTCAAGATACTAAATATAATTGCGTACAAAATGATCACACGATGGACGATGCTCATATTTTCCGAGATCAAGTACTGACACGAGCTGTGTCAGAGTAATCGGCTCTGAAACAGGAATTCCAAGAGATGGAAACACACAACTAATCACATCATGTCACTCCATTGCATTGCAAATGCAGGAGAGAAATTCGGGAGGCAGACCTGACCTGACCTGACCTGACCGGGCAGAGCAGAGCAGGGAATGGAGAACGAGGGAAGAAGAGAGGGCGGCAGCAGGCTGCAGGCGCAGGAGTGCGGAGAGAAGGGGTGGCGCTATATAAAACGGCAGTGTTCTAGTATGATGTAAGGAGGAAGATGAAATAAATAATGAGATGTTTCATATGGATGGCAGCTGTTGGCTGTTGCGGGCGAGGAAGTAGGTGTTCGCGCGCTCTCAGCTCAGAAGGTGCGTGGTGGAAGCTGGCCAGGTTTAGCTGCCCTTTTCTCCTGCCTGTCCCAGCTTTCTGCTCCGTTCATGAGTGAATCGCACTGCTTCTTAGTTGCAGCACAACTGGGCCCCTTTGGAGGAATAATGTTTTCCATTCATGCTAGAATTTGACCATTTCCAGTGTGAAATGGCATCGAAGTTCATTGTTACTCCCTCCGTCTCCGAAAACTTGTCGCTTTGTAGTTCAATACATTCCAAACAGGCTCCATCGAATTTGACCGTTTCCAGTGTGTCTGGATTTATTTATTTCAAAAAAAGTATCCGGATTTATCTGAAGAAAGGCAATGGTAACGAGGAGCACTTCTCGCATTTTCTGAACAACTATACCGAGTTTTCAGAGCTTGCTTAATTTTTTCAGCACTTTTTTTGTAAGTATCATCTGACAAAGAGGATACACATATCAGTTTTCTTCTTGTAAAGGCCAACCGCCAGTATTGTTGTGTTGCGCCAGTTTTATACTGTGCACTTCCGTACTCCCTGCAAACTGTCACGCGGACGCATGAAGTGCTTCTGACTTTTTCCGAATCCCAGTTGCACAATTTGCGTTTTAAAACTGATGCTGTGCAAAGCCACAAGATACATGGCTGCTGTAAACCTGTAAACTTGTTTATTCATTGTCTGGCGCCGAGATCCTTTTAAACTAAAAAAAAGTTCAGATGGAGAAAAAGACACAGGACAAGTAGCTGCTAAGGTTCAAATAATAAGCCTAGTCCATCGTTGTGGTCAGTAAATCTGACAATCCAACCATATTGCTCCTTTTTCTATGAGGATTCCATCAAGTTGTATGGTATACTCAAAGTGCTAGGACCAAACTTATTTTTCTTAGAGGAAACAGGTTCATGACTACGAGAGAAAGTAACAAAATCGACACCAGCTAGCTTTTTGCCCCGTGAGTATGAATTACATTTCTTGAAACATCGGGCTGCTTCTTGTTTAGAGTCGAGAAGGACACAGAAATTTCAGGAGCGGCATCCGTATTTTCCTTCTTAATTGAAATAAATATGTGCATCTTCAGTTAATCTGCGTATAGCATCTTTTACTTAATAAATGTCCAGTTACCTCAAGCTATGATCGATAGAGGCCTAACGTAACGTGATCGACTAATAAACTTCAGCGACGTGAGCTATGAACTGGATTTGATAACGTGACCTCAACTGAACGAGCTACCTAGTTGATTTTGCAGTGTCGGTGAGGTGACCACTTGACCCAGCCTCTCACGCGGGCACGCAGCTTGTATCTGATGGGATCAAGCATCCCCCCCCCCTCCCCCCCCCCCCCCCCCCCCCCCCCCCCCCCCGCATCGTGTATAGAATAATGATTATTCAGCGGTAGGTTCCAACGCCTCTATCATCAGAGGAAAGGAAAAGGAAAGTTCATTTCATGATCTGTCGTGTTCAATTAAGCTCTGCAGAAAACCATATATATGAACCACAAGGATTTACCGTACTCGATCAAGTAACATGTTTAGCACAATAATGATGACCTTCGACTGCAGAATTTTTATACATATTTTAAAACGTGACCGACATTGGAGATCGGAAATCGGTGGCTTTTGAATATTATTAAGAAGAAATAAGCATCCAAATTCGTAGAGCATCCCTTTCAAAAAAAAAAAAACGTAGAGGACTCGAACACGAGCCTTGTATGTTTTCCAGCATCTCTTGGACGCGAACAACAAAGGGTTACGGGTGCGCGCGGATCACGAGCTGAGCTTGGCCGTGGAGCCACGGCGACGTTGCTCGAACTCGAACGCAACTATTTTGGCAACTGACGACTCGAGAACCGCCGAAAAATGACGCGAGAAAAGAAGGGAATGGCGTGGAACAGGGAAGAAAAGAGGTAACATGTCGTTCAAGAATAGCAGGTTTTGCTGGCCAAACATCCACGTCTACCCATCCACGCACGCGAGCGGAAAACGAGAGTGAGTCCTTCGGTCTCCGAAAACTTATCACTTTATACTTTATTTTTAAACTACAAAACGATAAATTTTTAAAGACGAAAGGAATATTCGATTTTCCTTGCAAGCCAGGAGCAGCCAGCCAGCCATGCCGTGGACCGTGGTGGCGTGGTCGGCGGTCGCCTCGCTTCTGGATGGTGGGCGTGATCTGGACTGGACGCCTTTGAGTTCGACCTATTGGGCTTAAATTCGGGGAATCTGGGTCACAGAACTTGGATCTAGAGTGGCTGAGTGGGTCGTTTGGGCTTGTTTCGGGGTCTAGGCTATCAGTCTGCAATGAGCTCAATAATACGGAAAAAGGTTAAGGTTATCGATCTTATGGGCTTCCAGGTTCCATCATTGCCATACCGGGCTGATTTAGGCCCAAAGGAAGGCCCATACTTGCACTAGACCTCAAAGGAGCCTCGGCCACGACATCTTCTCTTGATGCTGGTCCGCCGCATAAACTCGCCGCCACTAGCATCATTCCACTGAAGAAGAACGACAGCGACCTGCACTCCCGTCACTCTCACCAACCCCCCGAAAATGTCGGCGATGTTGGCGTCTCAGCTGGCGCACGTCCCCGCGTCCCTGTCGCCATCGCCCAAGTCCAGCGTGCGCCTTCAGCTCTGCCCCTGGCCGGCGGCGAGCGCCCGCTCTCTCGCTCCGCGGGCGGCAGCCTCCGCCACCGCCATCTCTACAAAACCGGCAGCGGTGGCTCCACTGGGCTCGGAACGTACCGTCGTCCGTATCGGGCTTCCCAGCAAGGGCCGCATGGCCGAGCAAACCCTAAGCCTCCTCAAGGTACCGTTCATCTCCGGTGTTCGTGATTCAGTAGCTGGGTTTGTAGTGCTGATAGTTGTGTAACTGATTTGGTCATTGTCGCGATGTTTGGCTTGATGATGCAGAGTTGCCAGTTGTCGTTGAAGCAGCTCAACCCGCGGCAGTACACTGCAGAAATCCCTCTGGTGAGGTTTGCAACCCTCTGTTTTCTCAGCGTTAATGCCAGTCGGAACTAGTAGGGACTAGGAACTGGTGAGATGGAGCGGTTGTGTGAGTTTTTTTTTTTGACTCAGTAAGCATTTAGTCCCTGATTCATTGGTGGGATTGTTAGATTCAAAAGCAGTGTAGTTTTGCGCTCTGTTGATTGCTTTTCAAATAACCTTAGCGCAGAGGCTTGCCATGATCAAATGACTGCTACAGCACTACAGGTTATGTGGCGGGGGCGCGTGGCCTTTTTGATGTTTGGTTGGTGCAGTGTGAAATAAATGTTGCATGGTGCCTTTTGTCGCTACGCTAATGTCAGCAAAGGCTTGGCAACTCGACAAGCATACCCCTCTTATTATCGATTTCGTGTTTGAAGCTGTGGCATTGTGGTGAATATGGTCGTTGAGAAATATATTACACTTGTGTGCTTTGTTGAAGTCTTTTATGTGCTATAAATAACAAGCATGTCATCGAGGCCAGTCTTATAGTCATTTGAGTCCTGTGATCCGGTAATTGCTGAACTGGCATATCACTGAGACTCTGAGACCTTCCTTCACTCTTTGATTTCTCTTTGTTTGAGCGGGCTGGCCTTCTGAATATTTCAAGTTTGTACTTTGTTAGAGGAAGAACACTGTTTGTTTTTTACGTATATGAAGATGCATTTCAGTAAGATATTTGTTTTGTTTTCTAAGGTTGAGCTGATTAACAGCGCTGTTTGTTTATACTGTTTCTCTTTTGTTATTGTTGATAATAAAAAATGATGCCAAGGTCGACCGGTATTATATTCATTTCATAGTAGTACATTGCAGCTTTATATCCTTCTCCCTTTAGTTCAACTATTTACCTCCTTGTATGTTGCTACATCTACATGTGAACAGCTAGGTTGAAATGACAAATACCCTAGACGGAATGAGTACAGACAGCTACCGTGAAACTCATGCCTTTTTTTACTTGACTGTGCTGCTATTTTTTTTATCGTTTTTCAGATTCCAAATTTGGAGGTCTGGTTGCAAAGGCCTAAAGATATTGTTCGTAAGCTGCAGTCGGGGGATCTTGACCTCGGCATTGTGGGTTTTGACATAGTGAGTGAATGTGGAATGGTAAGTATCTGAGGAATCCTGTTAATCTCTTGGCTCTGTTTGTGCATGCTACTTTTATCTAGTCCCCCTCCCTCTGGTTTACATACAAATCCTTTTAGTTGGAGTTGCCGTTTCAAAATATTTGTCCAGGGATGAAAAAAAATATAATTATGGCATCATTTCCATCTTCTAACCCTATTTAATGGCGTGAATGAGTAGTGTTTCTAGCATATATTTAAGTAGGAACATGTATTCTCATTCCTCAATAACTTAACCTTACATTAAGTGCTTCCTTGGTCCGTTTACATGATGGTTGTGTACTTATATTACGAAGCGGAGATAGTATGAAATTCTGTTAACTGAACATTTGAAATTTACTTTTAATTTTTTGGAAGCTTGATCTGATCAATATTTTCACTTACTTGATTTTTTATGACAGGGGCATGATGATTTATTAGTTGTTCATGATGATCTTGAGTTCGGACACTGTCGTTTGTCCCTTGCGGTATGGTGTTATCCAAGTGCCTACATGAGTACTTGCCTTTATATTCAAATTTGAAGTTTAATATCTGAAGCAGTCAAATTGTGTGACCAGGTACCTAAGGAAGGCATTTTTGAAAACATAAATTCTTTGGAGGATTTGCGAGGGATGCCTGAATGGACAAAAGAAAGACCGCTGCGTGTTGTTACAGGATTTGGATATGTATGATCAGTGACCACCTACCCAAACAGTCAAATTGCTACCCTTGTGAACATTGACTCAATTTATATCATTGTGCTGCAGCTAGGCGCTAAGTTCTTGAAAGAGAATGGTTTTAAGCATACTGAGTTTTTATCTGCTGATGGAGCTCTTGAGTCATACCCTCCTGTGAGACTGCTCTCTTTTATTTGGTTTCCTTCCTTTACTTGCCGTATTTCATTTTTTTATATTTACTTACATGTGTTCATCCCTAGCCTGCCCCGACTAGTCTGGGACAAAAGGCTTTGTTATTGTTCCTTCTTGCATGTTTTTATTTGGAATCAGGATGATGCACTGGTCAAAGCTTCCATTTCTGATTAGCTATGGTCCTTAAACTTAAATCTTGAAGGAAGCTGGGTGCCAACTTCTGACAGAACATACCTTAGTCATATGCTACCTATTATCATGTCTACTGCTGATGCCTGCTGCGCCTTTCTTGTTCTTGCTCCAATATAATATGGATGGCATAAGTCTGTATGAGATGTTTGATATGTAGATAATGGTTTGCATGAAATTTAATTTTGACATGGTGATGACTGAAGAACACAATTATAAGATACAATAGATTGGTAACTCTTTATTTACTGGCTTATGCGACATCTCGTAATTTATAAAAAAAAGCTACCAAGGAAATTAATGTTGTTAAATTATTTTTCCCTGTGAAGATGGGTATGGCTGATGCTATTGTAGACCTTGTGAGTAGCGGAACGACCTTGCGTGAAAATAATTTGAAGGAAATTGAAGGTGGCATAGTTTTGGAAAGTCAGGTAAGCCTCCTCTTTCTCATGCACGAGTGGGCACACATACCTGTCCCCATAGGCATGCACACACTTCCATATCCACTCTCAAATAGGCAATATTTACATCATCCAATTGAGCCTTCATTTGTCAGGAAAAACTTGTTCGTTTTATGATATATCTATTCTGTGTAGGCAACTCTTGTAGCAAGTAGGAGATCCCTTCACAAACGTAAAGGTGTGTTGGAGATCACTCATGAATTGCTTGAAAGATTAGAGGCTCACCTAACAGCTAGCTCTCAGCTGATGGTATGTCTATGTATAGCTTATGTGTACTGTGCATATTATTGTACTCTTTAATTGCTTATCTTGCTGTACTTTCCATTTTTTGTAGGTCACAGCAAACATGAGGGGTAGTAATGCTGAAGAAGTGGCTGAGAGAGTTCTTAGCCAAACATCGCTATGTGGATTACAGGTAATAATTAGCAATATTTAAACTAGCAACAAGCATTATCTTCTAAAAACATGAATGATGCGTGATTTTGTGTTAGAATAATTGCCTTCATGTTAGAAGATAGAGATGCATTGGTCATATATAGATGCCACAATCACAAGAATTGTGGTCAGAGCTGCATACCACGACCCAAAGATGTGGTGTCTACTCATGGACTGAAATTGAGGAGGGTTGACGTCCCAATTGAGGCTAGGTTGCCGCCCTCTGGTTACAGGATCATGACATCGAGCGAGATGTTAAGCATTACCAATCTTCCTTGCTCCCGAATCAGGTAAAGGTGTTTACCTGATCTATGACCCATCTTCGATGAGACTTGAGAAACCATGAACTTCATCCCGGGCTCAAGATTCTCCGGTGATGCACAGAGAAGAGGGAGATAGGAGGTGGGAGAAGTGCTGCAGCAAAGATTGAACATGAAGTGTTTGGTAGTGGCTTCAGGGGCCACCAAAGGTGATGCAGCAACGAAGGACTGAATAGGTAGTGATGGGGACTCCTGGGGGTAGTTGTGCTGAGTTGTTGAAGGACAGAGAACAGGGAAGGGGAAAGAAAACGACAGCTGACAGCTGTGTGCACTAGGCAATTACCTGCGCTTTTTGGAAGGTTAGGGCAAATCAAGGTGGAGATGGGCTGGATGGACACCCCATGTATTCTCTATTACACTGTTTTTTTTCCATTTAGGATGTGATGCAATTACCTCTGGACCTGTTCACGTATGGTTGGTGTACATCTATCTGGGGTTCGTTCCAGGGCCATCTAGCCAGATGCCTTGGGAGCACATACCATGTTGTGAATTGTCATTCCTAGTAGGAATACCCCCTTTGTACACCACTACTGCCAGGTGTTGACCTGTGTGCGTCCTCCGACCCTCTTCCTCAACCCAATCTACTGGGATTTTCTGGTGACTACTGTGATACACTACCTATAAGGCTATAACTGACATATTGTTGTTTTATTCATCATAGAACTGTAGCAGCTCTAGTATATAGATAAGCAAAATACTCCCTCCGTTTCTTTTTATTTGTCACCGGTTAGTTCAAAAATGAACTACCTGGTGACAAATAAAAAGAAACGGAGGGAGTATTATTCTGCATAAAAGGGATTAAAGCCTCATGTTATCCTTTTTTATAAAGACCTCTTTTGAGTAAAACTTTTAGCTCCTATTAATATAGTACTAGCATTCCAGTTATATATTGTATCAAAAACATTATTTATTCTGTACCATTAATGGGGTTGAAATTGGTCATGAACTCATGATCTTAAGTGGAGCTACATGGTTTTAATTAAAACATCAAGGTTGGATTCTTATATGTCAAACTCATGCTTATCATTTCATTTATTTTCTCGAACAACAGGGCCCGACTATAAGTCCTGTCTACTGCAGACGTGATGGCAAAGTTGCTGTGGAATACTATGCTATTAATATTGTTGTTCCACAAAAGTTGCTTTACAAGTCTATTCAACAACTGCGATCTGTAAGACTATTTCACCTTTTTTTTTGCCTCATACAACTGAGTGTTGTGTCTGAAGAAGATGACTGTTCCCAATCATCCTGAAGCAGTGGGTTTATTACATTGTTGTTTTGTCTCTATTAGCTAATCAGTCTAGATAACCGAATTTAACACTTGGGCTAAGGGCCAAATTAGTAATGTTTCTTACATTACATCTACCCTGTAAGGGCCCATGTATCTTTAGTGTTAGGGTTTTTAATTATAGCCTAAGCTTCATTCTAGAAGTCGAAAGCACAGAGCCTTTTTCTTCTGCTCAATTAAGAAACGCTTTAGGTGCCTCTTCTGCATGTAGCACAGTGAACCAACTTATTTATGCTCTTAAAATTTAGACTTATAGTATGGCAATTGTAAGCCTACCCTAACTTGCGCGGGACATTAAATTTTCCTTGTTATTTATTTATATCTTTTGAAACTCTGGTTTGTGATGTTCATAATACGTGCAATACTCATATCTGTATGACTATATCCATGGACTTGGATTCATAGATTGGTGGCAGTGGCGTCTTGGTTACAAAGCTGACTTACATATTTGATGAGGAGACACCAAGGTGGCGCAATCTTCTCACAGAGTTGGGGTGTTAAGACCTTGCGGGAGGTGAGCATTTGTTCTCTTTTGTTTAAGGTGCTCTCTATTAAGCACCGCCTTAGTTTCCCCTCGCTGAAGTTCCTGAATTCATATGCAGAAGTGGTCTACAGTGCCATGCGGAATGTCTGCCATTAATTTTGGGTCTGTCATCTTGTATTGAGCTCAGCTGTTTATACTCCAGGCACCTGTTGGACCGTTTGCTGATGTACCTGTTGATAGATTGGGGCAACGTGTTGTCGGCGTGTGTTTGTTCTTCCTGACTTGTTAGAGCGCTCAATAAACCGGCATGGTGAAATAAAGGATAAAGGAAGCCGGTAGGGTTCTTCGCCTTGGTGGCTGTGTTATATTCATCCGAGTTTTAATCGTTCCGCCGATGTGTAGTTTCTAGCCAAGCTATATTTATTTATTTGTTTTTGGAACGAACTTAGCCATTGTCAATAATGTGGCAGAATTTTGTATTTGTGAAATTGCTCGAAATCCGCAGGGCCAGCGGTTCAGCCGTGGCACTGTATGTGCTGTGCCCATTAGACTATCTGCACGAGCGTACTTTAAAGCATACTTTATATACTATTGTCTTTCAACTTTTACAGTATATACTCTAAATTACACTGCAAAACTGTGTATTCAGTATGCTTTACATTGTGTCACTGCGGATGATCTTAGGCGGGTCGGTTGGGATGCAAGTGTTTTTCAGAGCACTCCAGATTCTGACCACATGTCTGCACTAATGGAATCTGCAAGTCTTAAGTGTGGCAAATGCATTGTCCCTCCTGCAGTCGCTGTACATTGAAAATTTCAATGTATAGAGATCACTGAATTGAAACATTCAAACATACCCCTTTTCAGATGTACACCGAACAACCCACTACCCGGGGAATTACCAAACATCAATGCAAACGGCAATTGACTGCGTCAGGAGTGTTCTAAAACATATCAAATGAAAATGCTAGTAATTGCAAAAGTTCAGGCATAATGCCACTAGGCCCTTCTCTAAGGTCGACAAAGGTACTGTACATACACTTATGTTACTCCCTCCTTACCGTTTTAATTGACGTTTCTTACAAAAGAATGAACTACAAATGAACTAGAAACAGATGTCCCAACGTCAAATAAAACAATAAAGAGGGAGTACATCACAATCTCCCCCAAGATCGATTGCATGTCATGAAACAGTTCTGTGATTCTGTCTGTAAACTGCTGCATCCGGACATCCATGGGCCGGCTATTCAGTCCTTGTCAGGCCCGCACGGCATAGCCCACTATCCACGACCTACATTCGTGGCCCAAACTAACAGCACTGAGCCACGTTGCGCGGGGGTCACGTAACCTTTCCTCCTCCTGTTCAGTCTGTTCACCCTGTTCCCCTCCGTTGCGCGCGGGCCACGTAACCTTTCCTCCCGCGCTCTGACACGAGCTCCCTCCCGTCAGCTCGCCCCGGGCCCCGGCAACCTCGTTTCGTAGCCGGCGCGTTTCCTTCCCTCCACTGCCACTCTATATAAGGAGCTCGCTGCCTCCTCATCGCCTTGGCCCAATCACCACCAACACCACTCATCTAGAAGACGAGACAGGCGCAAGAGAGCGAGGCAAGATGCAGATCTTCGCGAAGACGCTGACGGGGAAGACGATCACGCTCGAGGTGGAGAGCAGCGACACCATCGACAACGTCAAGGCCAAGCTCCAGGACAAGGAAGGTATGCCATATGAACATGCATGTTTGAGCGCGGTCTCCATGACGACCACCACATGTGTACCTTCTCCTCCGTCTGCTAGCTCTTTAGCTGCTGCTTCTTTCTTGCTGATCGAATGAAAACCTGCAAAATGTTTTTGCCTCAATATATTGACTGCATGCGCAGGCATCCCGACCGACCAGCAGCGCCTCATCTTCGCCGGGAAGCAGCTGGAGGATGGCCGCACCCTCGCCGACTACAACATTCAGAAGGAGTCGACGCTTCACCTGGTGCTCCGGCTCCGTGGCGGTGGCAAGAACGTCCGATTCACCATCGCGCCCCACCTCCTCGCCCTCGCGCGCAAGTACAACGAGAACAAGATGATCTGCCGCAAGTATGGCCTGCCTAATCGATCGAACTCTCTTGTACTACTAATTAATAGTACACGCCGCTGCACTACACCAACGTTAACTCCCACATATATGAATGATCGTTTCATTCACCTGCCACCGTTTTTTTAATTATCTCGCAGATGCTATGCACGCCTTCCCCTTAGGGCCACCAACTGTCGCAAGAAGAAGTGCGGTCACAGCAACCAGGTTGGCCTTCTTATTATTTTGCTTTGCCATTGAAACAAATGCATCTGTTGTTTTGCCCAACAAAGACTACTTGAATCAGTAATTGTTGCTCTTTGGTTGTTCTGATGTTCTCTCTCTCTCTCTTTCCTTTTTCAGCTGAGGGCAAAGAAGAAGTTTGACTCCAAGTTTGGTGACATGTGATTGGATATCGAGCGTAGCATACCAGCATCTACTACTTCATCCCAACAAGGGTTTAGTATAAGAGTTGTCTAAGCGTAGTCTTGTGCTAGTTTAAATTTTCTGCTGTGTGTTAGTGAACCTTAATCATCGATTTGAGTAGTACCCAATCGTTAGTCGTAGTTTCCTGCTGGATAAATGCTGGATCTTAATTGTTATTTTGAGTGTTCAAATGGTCGTTGTATTTGCACCGACTTTGCAAGATATGCTAATAAAAATTCCAGCTTGATGCTATATCGCAAGAGAACAGCTAGCGTATGTATCTGTGATAATCCAAGATATGCTAATCCCAAGTCGAATTTGGAGAGAATACGTATTGTCAACTGTCAGAAGAGGCAAAAGAAGTGGATAATACTCCATCTCGGATTTATACAGTAGTTGTAACGCATGCAGCACCTACAGACCAAGCGGTGCATTTGTACTCGACGTCAATCTCGCAACGAAGTAACACAGGGCAATTGGGCAAACCAGGGTGGTGTGGAGCACAAACAAAAATCTACGCACGGACAATTCTGGGCCGGCTGGAGAGGAGATCAGCGACCGCCGTGATTTCATACCTCTTTACGTTAATTCCGCTGGGTTCTGAGCAATTCCTTTCCATTTCCAGCCGTATAGAAGAGCGACCGCTGAAGAAAGACCTCCAATATGGCAAGATGCAGAGACCTCCATTGGATGCAGCATCCGACACGGCCCGCCTAACTTCGTTAGCTGCCCTTTTCCTGCAGGTGCTATGCCCGCCGTCCCCTCACTCAGGTCTAACAACCGCCGCAAGAACAAGTGTGGCCACAGCAACCAGGTGAGAATTGATCGGTTTATTTTGATGTCATCTGTAACTAACTAGAGATTTGTGAAATAGAAGTCTAACGATGTCTATGTTTGTTCCATATCCTTTTCAGCTGAGGGCAAAGAAGAGGTTTACGTCCGGAAACTCCATGAATTAGTTGAATCAATTACCTTCAGAGTCCATTTTTCTGGCGACGGAGGCGCGCCGTCGCAGCAAGCGGCGGGTCAAGAATCAAGGCAGGAGCAACGGGGGATTAGCCGATTAGGCCAATCGGTGGGCCTGTATGTAGACCTGGCCTTTTGGAGTTCGTCGTGCTTTGGATATAGCCCAAAAACTGGCCCAATCTTTGGACGATCTTCCACTTATTTCCATTTGGGCTCTCTGCTCCTGCAAATTTTCCAAAAAGTCCAAAATGAAGCCCATTGTGCAAAATTGTGCTCAAAGCTAGTCCTAATATTTTTTTTAAGATAATGAGGCTAGTCCTAATATAATTATCGTTATCATTAATAAGTATTAGCTTAAGTGCGACCAATCACAAAGAACAGCAGGTGCAATCAATCAATTTTACTCGAAACTAAACCCCAGACACGAGATTAAACACTTCACCGATTCCAATATTCATCCTTCTCAATCTTATAGAGTACTCTCTCTGTTCTCATAAACATGTCGTTTTGTAGTTCATTTTTGAACTACAAAGCGACAAGTTCATGAGACGAAAGGAGTACTACGCAGTACAAATCGTGGCCCGGTGTTCGTGTAGAGATATTGTACTGGTACCTGATCATCACCATTAAACTGCAGTCTGCAAGTGGTCGAAGGATGACCTGGCGACAACGCATTCGGCGGCATACCACGTCACCACGGAGTGGAAAGTACCGTTTGCTGTTTCAGAATTCATACGGCTGGAGTGAGTGGGGACCCCAGTCCACCGTCCCTAGCTCTGGCGCCACGTCACCGTCTGGGTTCCGGGTCACGGCCTCCAATTGCCGTGCCGCTACTTTTGTGTTTTTGCGGCCAGCAATTCCGTGGCAAACGAAGTGGCGCTTCAACCAAGAAGCATCGCAGTAACAAATGCCTCATGCCTCTTGGAGATCATGAAGAAGCTTACGTGAACCTAAAATTTCTTGGTTAGCTACTAAGGTTTGAGGTGGAATAAGCACGACACGCTGACAGACACAAGCACCGCAGCAGCAGAGTCAATGCACGGGGGATCCGATCCGAGTGGATATGCACCCGGCCGGCCGGGCCCCGTGATGACAGGCAGCCAAGCCGGCCATGTCGATTTCGCCGGTGATCGATCTGTCACCGGTCAGCCCATCCGGCTGGGGCACGTTGGATGGTCGGCTCCGAAAGGCGAGATCTTCTCGTCGTCTTCCCTGTCATCTCAATGGACTGGCTTGAGAGCAAGGAAAACGACGTGCACGAAAAAAGCTTTAGTTGCCACTACTGCTAGTGTACTCCCTCCGTCCCCATGAACTTGTCGCTTTGTAGTTCATTTTTGAACTATAAAGCGACAAGTTTATGGGGATGGAGGGAGTACTTGCTACGATCTCTGCCGCCTCTCTAGCGATCGACGGTGATCAATGTACAAAATGGAGCAAAAATTACAGTTTCTTCCGCATTATTCCCACGAAAACTGCGGCCTCCATAAACGGCAGAGCTCGAATTTTGTACACCCTTAGGCTGACTCCAACCGAACGACGCAAAAAACATCACCCGAACTGCTATTTTCATTTCTACAGAAGTCCTTCAGCAGTTCTCAAAAGTGATTGTCTCCAACAGAAGTACGCAAAAGTCTGGACCAGCCCACATCTGCCAGCGAAACCTTTGAAGCCAGCTCATGTCCTCACGCGAAAACGGCCTTTGCCCCATCGCCTGCGCGGGAAATAGTTCCGCTAGCCCGCGCTCTCACGCGAAAAGAATGTTCACGCTCTCGCCCGCGCCGGAAATCGCAAGTCAAGTCACTTCAACAGTATTTGGTAGCTGCACGGAGAAGACGCACATATGCGTCACTGCAAGCGAGACGTGCAAAATTGGTAGCGCTTTGCGTTACTCCGTTGGTGACATTTTTTCACCCACAGAGAACTCATTTCTGGTTTGGATCTTTAGATGCGGCATGCGTTGGAGTCAGCCTTAGGCCATCTCCAACAACAAATCCCAAAATGGGACTTTAATTTCAACATTTGGAATTCCTGTGGCTAGAAAATTATAGCCTATTTTTTTACAATCTCCAACAGTTGCTCTAATTTAGGCTACGTAACCACTGCCGCTCAAGCCGGCAGGGCGGCGGAAGCAGGTCTCGCGAGGCGGCAGCGGCGGCGGAAAGGCGCTCGTGAGGCAGCGAGGGGCGGCGAAGCAGCGCACGCGAGGGCGGCGGTGGGCGGAGCTCGAGGCGGCGGAGGGCGGAGCGGCGCACGCGAGGGCGGCGGGGTGGCGCTCGCGAGCGGCAGAGATCGGAGCGCGAGGCGACGGAGCAGCGTGCGCGATGGTGGCGGGGTGGCGCACGCGAGGCGGCGCGGAGGGCGGAGCGCAAAGCGGCACGTTCGCAAGGCGGAGCGAGGCAGCGAAGAAGAAAGGAAAAATGTAGCGTCGGTTGGGATGGGCTGATTTGCTTGGGTGTGACTATGTTTAGGCTATGGGATGAGGAGTGATTAAAATGGTCTTCTCTTTTGGGATATCTATTGGAGAGTGTTTTTAACCCTTCTTAATATTTATAATGGGGATACACTTCTATTTAGACTAGCTGTTGGAGACAGCCTTATAGTTGTGTAGTTCATTTTTAAATTACAAACAACACACTTTCGAGAGCGGAAGCAGGACTATACTTTTACTAGTTGCCCAAGTACAGACAACTGCGACCTCCATAAGCTGAAATTTTTCATTTCGAAAAAGTTAATAAAAAATAAGCCTACACAGATCGATCTATGGCTCAAATTAAGTCTTTGTAGCTCAGATGGTTATACTTGACCTGCCTTGATCCAATCTAAATTCCCGAATCACATCATAGCATTCCTCGCTTCGCGCACTGTTTGAGATGCACATTCACCGGCTCCAATTTCATTGTCTGGACGCTAACCCGACAACTCTCTCTATCTCTCTGTTCCTTTCACCATTAATCTTGTACGAACAAACACTAATCAATCTCCTCCCGTAATCAAAGCCGGCAGAATCAGTCTGGCTGATTTGCCCAACGGATCAGACGGTACAGGGGCGGGGGGGCAGTTAAGTAGGCGCGCCAAGGACGGTGTAGAACGTGGAGGAACGATGATGATGATCTTGCATTTGCAGGACACAACTTCGCTAAATTAAGCTGGATCCGGCACTACTAATCGAAAGCCATATTTTGACAGTTTAGTTAACGCAGGCCTGTTCCAATCCACCACTAGACTAGTTAGTTAGCGTGCCACCACTAGCACTAAGGCAATGTTTGTTCAGTGTTCTCATCAGCTGGCTACGATCGAGCTGCGACTGTGAGCCTGCCTGTGATCAACTTGATCGTCACAGTGTCACTGGCCTGTTGAGCGAAATGAACAAGACGCCGTGCACACCACCTCTCGTTTGGACCCTTTCCATGTGTCATGACTCATGGGCCGGGCGCCTTTTGGTCGCATGACAGCTGCATGTGTGCGCCTGCAGCTCTCAAGATTCCTGATCATCATCATGATACGAACGACAGCTCTTTTTCGAGATGTTTTTAACTTTTTTGTGCGTTCTGTGACCCCTCGTGGTCGTGGCCTTGTGTTCTTCCCAATCTGACCTTCCAAGGCCTCTACATATAGCCGCCCAGTCTATGCGTATTGCCTCACACAAACACACAGCTTGATCCCGTCCTCTCTGATCCAGCACTTTCAAGCTAGCTCTAGCTTTACGTTCCTCCATCATCACCAATGGCCACTGCCGAGGTACTTTGATCATCTTACGATTCATATGCATGCATGGATCGGGTCGGATCGATCTTTTTTTTTTTTGTGATTTGATGATCCCGCGTGCGTGTTGATGTCCTGCGTGATTTCGTCAGTAACCTCGCGATGGGCTTGATCTTGTGTTCGAACGCAATGAACTGATCCAAGACTCAGTATAGCGCTAAATATGATATGCGTCTCGTGCAGGTCCAGACCCCGACCACCGTGGTGGCGGAGGAGGCGCCCGCGGTAGAGACCGCGCCGCCGGAGGTCGTGGCCGAGGAGGCCCCCAAGGAGGAGACCCCCGCGCCAGCAGCAGAGGCCGTGGCTGAGGAGGCTGCCCCCGCCGAGGCTGAGGCTGAGGCCGAGGAGGAGGCGGAGCCAGCTGCCGCGGCCGAAGCAGAGGCGACCAAGGAGCCCGAGACGACAGAGGCCAAGGAGGCGGAGCCAGCTGCCGCGGCCGAAGCAGAGGCGACCAAGGAGCCCGAGACGACCGAGGCCAAGGAGGCGGAGCCAGCTGCCGCGGCTGAAGCAGAGGCGCCCAAGGAGCCCGAGGCTGCCGCTGCAGAGACGACCGAGACCGAAGCCGAGCCGGCGGTTGCCGAGGATGCATCCGCGCCCGCCGCTGCCGAGCCAGCTGCCCCCGCGCCGGAGGCTGCCGACGCACCTGCCGCTGAGGCCGAGAAGGCCAGCGAGTGAGGCCATGTGCCGGAACGCTGGTGATATGACTACGCGTCGCCTGTCCAATCGTCCCCGCGGGCAGCAGCGGCACGCAAGTACTAGTACGTACATACCCGCACGGGCTTGCTGTCGAGTGCTACTGGCGTGTGTGTGTCGGGGAGTAGAGTGACGTGGGCTGAATAAAAAACTGGGCCGCCGGCGGTGAGGCGGCCCGGCGTCCTGTGTTTCGTGTGTTGGTTTCATGTATTGATATTATGTTTGTTCCAGTTATATTATCATTCTGGTAAAATCAAGTCGTGTATTCGTGTGATCTGCCCTTCTGCCACTTTGGAAGTTTTAATTTTATTAATATGGTCAAAATTTGAAATTAGCCAAATATTGAACTTATTGCAAATAAATAATATTTAAATGCAATATATACATTGTCATAATAGATCACAAATATTTACAATATGTACATACATATACACATCTGCTGGAATTTAAACTTAACACACTAAACTGAAGCTGCAATAAAATAAAACAGAAATTAAATGCAATTTTGATAATGGGCTGGCCCCTGGAGTTGCGCAGCCCACTAAAGCGGCCCATATGCCCAGCCCCGGCTTTAGCCTTGGACTGACCAGCGGTAAAGGCAGAAGCGGCGCGGTGCGGCCTAGCCCATGGTCCGTTCGGCGGTGATGAAAAAGGTAAGGTGGAGAAGAATCGCGAATCGACTAGGTAAACCCTAGCCAGACTCGCTGCTTCGTTTTCTCCGTCCCCATTTCATCTCCGAGAGCCGCCGCCGCTTAGGTTCCATCGGCGTTTACCATACCACCTTCCTCCTCCGGCGCCTTCCTCCTTCTTTCCCTTGGTTCTCTAGCACCGCTCCCCCTGGACCCCTCCCCCACCACCTCGCTTAGTTGTGAGAACCAGCGGTGGAGGTTCGAGCCATGGACCTCTGTGTTGGTTGGGTTGGGGCGGCGAGGTGAGCGAATCGGCGGAGAATCCGGTTTTCGCTCGGGCTCATGAGCACCGGCGGGGAATCGGAAACCAAAGGTTTGACTTCCCTTGAAGTGCTTGACGGCGGTGGATTCGGAGGTGTCGGTGCCGGTTCTTCTTCGACTGAAATCGCCAGATCTTGCGAGGAGGATGTCGTCCTTGAGGCTAGTGGTCCTTGGGGAAGCCCCTTTGGACCAACCCTCATCCGTGTCGTTCTTCGTATTGTCGGCCTTAGTGGTGGCGGCAATACAGTTACGGTATCCACCGTGTTGGTTTGGCCGGCGGTTCCATCTCCTCCCCCTTCCCTTACTCCTCTTCCTTCTCCCCCTAATCCACCCGATGACGATGGATGTTGAATCGGCGCAACCCGGCTAAGGGTTTCCTCACCGAGGATGGCAACCGATTCTCCTTGACGACCCGTTTGATGGGCGTCGGGGGCCGAGGGTCGACGAGGAAATGGAGTCGGAGGGCGATCCGCTACTCGGCGGTAAGGTCTTCGCGGATCTGTTACTTGATGGAAACGGCGGCCTCCACTGCAACCTCCACGGTGACCTCGACGGCGGCAGCGTCGAGTCCATAGGCCCGTGCAGGGCCGCCGATAACGGCGATGGTTACAGTGGCGACCATGGCGACGACGAACACCATGGTGATGTTTCGGACGGGGGCGCAGGCGGCGAGGTCCATCTTCCCCAATGAAAAACATGACGAAGATCGGATCGGTAAGATTTTCCATCTTACCGTTGATTGAATTTCTTCTCTGTTCTTGGAGCAAAGTGCTGATGATGTGTTGAGATTAATTTGCAAGAGAGAAATAAGATTGATTCTATGGCTCGTTCATTCATTGATCTATTCCTTTTATACATGACGAGGAGGCACAATGGTGGTGGGGGGGGGGGGGGGACGCGACCAGAGGAGGAGGCGCGACTATGACCATTCGCTGAAGAAGTATGACCATTCAGTGTTGCCGGCAGTTGTTGGTGTCAAGTGATCACATGTTAATTAATTTGTAACATTTTTCATACTTGAAAAAAATCCCACCCGCACCACGCATTACTGCCTTTTGCAGCTTGTCTTCATAGTACTGGTTCATGGAACCAGTGATCCGACGGCCAGGTCCCTTGTGATGGCTCAGTTTCATCAGGTTGGCAGCTGTGGATTGCGAATGCTCCGCGAGTCTTTTCTACTGCGTACCACTCTATCACGCATACGCGATCAGGATCCTCCAAAGTAATGACGATGTACTCTCTACGTCTCTAAATAATTAGACAGGTAGACTCAGACCCACTTATCAGTGACCGTCACTGAAGATTAAGTAGTGCAGAGGATAGTAACTTATATTCGCTCTAACGTGCTTCATTGATGGCCTAATCACACGATGTTACTCCATCGCAAATTGCTAACATGCTGGACTACCAGCCCAGTCCTATATCCAAATGGAGAAGGCATGGGATTATGTCAGGAACAAATCGGGTATTCGCTGAAAATACTTGCAGCTCTAGCCTCTGCCCAACTCGCAAAACATCGCAAAACATAGCATCCTGATCCAATTATTAACATACACATCAGGACGCCACCAAAAATTGCTGTCCATGCCATTTTTGGCAAGACCCTGCCTGCATGAGCTCCTCAATCCGGGGCAAAACGTGGCCGAGAATTAGCTAAAACCTGGTAGATTACTGCTACAATAGAATTGCAAACCTGCCACATTTTAACGGATTCGGCAAGAGAGAAAAGGAGCAATTTACTGCCACAATTTCCGCTCAAAAGTCAAAGAACGAAGGCATTGCTCATGGTAAACTTTCCTTCAAGAAATGAAGTAATGACAGGCTTACGACAAGCAAAGGATCAACTGGAATCACCCACCAACTCCAAACGGCAGAGCTACAAGCCCGTTGTTATTGCCCGTATTGACATGGGACCCTGCCGTTCACTAGAAGCTTGACCTTGTCAGCCCAATGTGCTAGAGCTACATGTATCTGCTACTCCCTCTGGCCTGTTTTATTTGACGTTCCTGACAGGTTTCCTTAGTTGTTTTTTAGTTGTCTGCTACTGTCGGAACGTCAATTATTAAAATCTGGAGGGAGTATTACGTTAATACCAGCCGGGCTAGACAAGCCCATTTCACTAACTTTCGAAAGTAAAAGTTTAAAACGACAGATGACTTTGGCGATGTACATGCATGCGAGGGAATAAAACGAACCTGCTTTCTACCAATTCCGCCTACATAAGGTTAAATGGTCCCAAACACTAACTTGGCACAAACAAAAACAATCTATTACCTTAGAGCTCTATTAACAGTTTTGATGAGATGGTAGGATGCCACTAACTATGATATGTGCAAAATATACCAGTTCGGACTCCACAAGGGTGAAACTACCATGTACCAAAGCTGCAGCTCACATACTCTTGTGTGATCTTCTGCAGCTGGGTTTCCATCAGTTTAAATGACGCATAAGGAGGGAGGCAGAGACGGTAGAAGCAGGTCTGCGATGATGGGAGACGGTCGGTTGAATCAGACTTGTATATGTACAGTTTTGAGCTCAACCCACCAAACCCATCTGATGGTAAATACTTCACAGAAGTCCAAAAGAAGAGGAGCTGTCTTTGTTGCTCGACCGGCATACGCTCTACAACCTGTAGGGTGATACATAAGTGTCCAATCATGCACAAAATTGATTGTAAATACATTAAAGGGCTACTTGATAGGAAGATATTATGCTCATCCGCAATTCTCGATAAATATGCATGCAAGGTAACAAGGGACATCCAGAACTCTCACGATCCTGACTACATTCATAACAAGAATGTGCTGATCGAAACTCCTGGCTGCTGCTGATAGAAGCTTTTACCAGGACCCATCCACAAGAATGTGAGAGCATTCTTTTAGTTGCTCCCATATCATTTACAAAAAAGATAATATGGGGTAAAAACACAATGCTTTATACAATATGTAAAAAACTGGGATTGTTTAGTCGCTATAGATCTGTTAAAAGGTAGAAAGACGCACCCATAGCTATGTAGCCTAACAGTAGATAAGAAGGCTCTGGTGGTTAAGGTGTTCAGTTCAAGTACCCACACTGGCACTCTCCTTGTCCTTGGTCAAACCGCCATTTAGTGTTTATCCTATATATTCTCCTTTTTTTCCAAAACTGAACACAGCCTACTTATTGATGGTTAAAAGGGTATTCTCAGTGAACCCAAATAGAATGTTGATAATTGATTATATGAAATACTGTAGCACCAAGGGTTAAAGCCATGGGCCAGTTTTCATTTGGTAACTCGTATTGATAAGGCTTAGAAGACAGCAATCGATGATGTTAGTGAGCATGTACCAGCACATCATCTGACTCCAAATTACACAGACTGAAATAACCAAATTCTAGGAAATAATATGGAAGGATCTGGTAATAACTCATAATGAAGTTGGAACTATATTTTGAGGGCATGAAACTGAGATCTTTCAATGGCGGTTTTTGCCATATTGCAACTGACCATGGGATCAAGATCAACTAAACATGCCAGAACATAAAAGTTCACTCTTATGGAAAGTCAATCTGATTCCTATATAGACATCGCAAACACAATTATGATTCAACCTTAGTTACACATTGCACACAAAGATAATGCTTTTGGATCCATTCACACACTATAAAGTCAAAATCTTTTGAAATTATGATCACCAAGACAACACAGAAATAAGGACATTTTTTCAACAAGGGGATAGCTGGATGTAGCACAAGTTGGATAAGACAGCTAATATATGATGGCAAATTAAATTCATGAAATGATATGACGACACAACAGAGACAAAATAAAAAGAAGAGCTGGACAAATACAGGGTAGACCTAGTGCTGGAAGCTCCTACACAAGGTGGGTTTTCTGGTGAAGGACTATTCGACGTTGTGTCAAACCCAGGACTTCTTGGCACAAGTGTGGTAACTTAACCACTGTGCCAGGCCTGTCGTTCGGACAGCTGGACAGATCAAGAGAAAATATTTGGTAAAAGAAAATAGTGATAGACTGATAGTGCCTGTTCAGCCATTTCTTAAGGAGTATAACTCTCACCTGTACCATCTATATCAAGCTAATTGTCTGCAGAATGAATTATAGAAGTGTTCTCCCACAAAATCCAACATGAAATTAAATGGTATGTTGCCATGATAAATTAAGCATAAAAGCAGAGAAAATCATAAAAAAAGGATCATATAGCGGCACAAGAAAAGGTATGACTGACTGTATGAGTGCATTTATACATTATACAAACTAACACAGCGTACCTTCCAGAACCAGATAATCTGGCGATCTTTTTCTTTGTAGCCATTGTATTGAGTGTGTGATCTCCAATCTTGCACATTTATTGTATTGTTGCTCCCTCCTAGCAGTTTATCAAAGTCTTCTAGATCTAAGAAACCAAAAAATTCTTTCCGGCGTAATGGATTGACTAGTATGTCACTAAATCCTTTTGTGAAATGGTTTAGCTGATCCGAAATAGAGTCCACAAAGGTATTCTTAACAAGAAGATCAATGTACAGCTCTCTGTTCCAAATATTCACACTGACATCCTGCCCTCCTGGGCAAAGATCAATAATTCTTTGAGAGCCTAATTGGTGATCTCCTCGGGAAAATGTTAGGCAGAGGTTATCAATTTCAGCAGCATCCATCTCTAAAATCTTTTTACAGCTTGCATATTTGACAGGATCTGCAACAGCAATATCTTCCAATGTAATGCTTCTTCCAGCAAGATGCAAGAATAGAGTACGATCCAGCACCACCCCGACTTGCACTCTATGCATCAAGGCTAACCCAATTATACGTCCAGCAAAAGTGAAGTATTTCAGATGTAGCGGATCAACAGCAGATGCTGCAATACAAAGATAACTGGCAAAGGTTAGAAGAGATTAGGATAACATTGTTGAAGATGCCAGTTGTCTCACATATTATACAAGAACAACAACAGCCAAGCCTTTGTCCCAAGCAAGTTGGGATTGGCTAAAAGGCAGCTCAAGTAGCAGGAAAAGTATGTTTATTTCCTATATATGTGGATTCTCAACATACAAGACAGCATTACAGGAATACCCTGGTGCAGGTTGCAGAGATCAATTTTCCTTCCAAAGATGTCATATCTTGGTGGATGTCACCAAGTCCTGAGATTCTGATCGGACTAATTGGGATTGCCTCGAAGCAGGTATAACAGGGAGAAACGTGCACAAAACAGTTGCATCAAATACAGAACCAAGCAGCCAAGCAAAGGTAAGGCTTTATCACTCCAACTTCTGTTAGCACTCGGGTAACAAATATTCAACCGTTAATTTTGGAAGGCTGAGAAACCCCATCTTACATTCATTAATCATTACAAAAGGAGACTAGATTACGTCTTCTACAGAAAGTAAACACAAAGTTGGAAAATAGTCTCTGGACAATGATCCGACAGTAAGGCCTGGACAAGCAATAGCCAAACAAAGAATGAAAGTACCAGAAAGAAATAGTGAACTGGACACAACAGCTCAGCTTCATCAGCCTTTTTAAACTCGTCTTATAACATCTTTTTACAAATTCAGATTGGAACATGAAAATCATATATGCATATTTTCGTGAGTTAAATTCCAATACAACTATTTATAAGAAGCATGGTTTCATGACAACAATTTGTCTAACTTTGGCACCAGACCATGGCTTGGATAATAAGAAAAAATAAGGCAATTATCTACATGAAGATGACACCATGTAAGCAGCCATAGGGCCTCAAGGACATGTGAGGATTTACTTGTATGTGGTTGTATATTAAGCCCCACATGTTCAAAGTAACTTGTGCTATAGATTCATACCAATAGAATTGAATGTAAAATGGCAAGCTAGTACTAAGGAAACTTACTTTTATTCAAGTAGAACCTTCGTTTATCCTCAGGACAAGGAGAGAATAGAACTTGCTTTGGACTGAAAAGAGCTTGACACACCAAGCAGAACCATTCCCTCAGAACCCCAGGACCTGTGGCTTCCTCATTCTTAAACTCCATAAAAAGCCCACCACTAAGCTCACTTTGTGTAGCCTGCATGATGTACTCAAATGACTCATCAAGTAAATGTGACCGGTCAATTAACATCTCATGCACCTCCTCAAAATCATCTTTCCCCTCAGGAAGCATCATGAAGACTAAATTTCTCCTTGCCTCGAAGCAAAGGAGATTTTTATGCTTCGCGAGCCAGTAGAGATGCTCATTTCTCTTAGAATATTGGACGAGGGCATTGAGCGGTGCTTTGTGTACAAGCAACACAAGGTGTAGGTTGCTCGCCGCATGCTCATAAATAGTTGAGATGGAATCCAGATGTGTCAATACCGTCAGGATATGTGATCGGGTAGCCCATATGGTTTGACCTTCCACTACCCCTATAGTCTCTGATGACAATGACAGATCCATCTCCAACCGCTTCAAGCACTCGTCCACCCTTTTCAACATGTTCATCGACATGGTGAACAATCTCCATATCCAAGTGCCGCTACCAGGCCCAGACCCCCTGTTATACAAATGCTTGGGCATTGGGCCATCATTGCTGATCCAAAGGCGTGCCTGCTTGCACAGAACTTCGAAGAAGTTTGAGAACTCTTCAAGTTCAACAGGAGAGACCATCATGGTCATTGATGCAAGCCCGTCCAGAACCACCTCCATTGTTTCAAGGGCAAATGGGAGGACTTGATCGATCAATCTGGTAGGCGAGCTCATGTGAGGAGGGAGCCAGGGTCCGGAGCAGAGTAGTGATGCTAGCGAGCAACGGCATGCTCTGTAGAGTAAATCCTTCTTGCCCACGGCCACGGAAAGCAAGCGGCAGAATTCAAGAAGCACTGGCGCCATCACTTGCTGCACGTCCGGCGGCAAGGACGAAGGGTCCGTGGCGAGAAAGCATCTGATGGCGCGGTCGGCATAGACGCGTAAGAAATATGATTTTGAGAGGTACAGGCGAACCAGCGCTACGGCGGCGCCCGCTTGGAGAAAGATGTCGAGGTACTCGGACGCGACGTCCCCCGTGGCCCGGAGGTCTATTTGAGGACACCGATCAGGGCGGAGGCTCGCCACGTTCGCGTGGTGAGCGCAGAGGATGAACTCCTTGACAAGCTCATCGAGCGAGCGGGCGGAGGCCGCGGTCGCGGCCTCGGACTCCGCGAGGGTGGCGGTGGCGGCGATGTGGGACCCGAGCTGCCACGCGTGGGGGTGCTGGGTGGACCGGAGGCGGGACGCAAGGTGCAGCGTGGAGTCCGACGGCAGGCGGAGCGCGGCGAGGGTGGTCTCCGGCGCGAGCTGCCGCCCCGCGTACAGGAGCCGCAGGTCGCGGCCGTACCCGCGGGCGGTGAGGTGGTCGAGTACGTCCCCGATCGTGTCGTCCCACGCCGCGTGCATCGCGATGGTCTTCGAGTCCGTGGCGCGCACGAAGAAGTGGACGGTCCGCGGCGACGCGGGCGATGCGGACGAGGCGGATGAGGAGGAGGAGGAGGAGGCGCCATCGGCCCCCAGAGCAGACGACGGCGAGGCGGCGCCGGCGTCGGGGTGGGTCATCAGCGGCTGCTTGGATGAGGGGAGCGCATGATCAGGCGCGTCGCGGCGGCGCTTGGAGGGGCGGCGGAGGCAGGCGAAAGCGGCGGACATGATTAGATCGGAGGCATCGGAGGGACGGGGAGGGGGGAATTGCGGCCGCCTCGAGGAGGGGAGAGGTGGGGGTGGGCGGGTGAGGGGTTTAGGCGGACCAGAATTTGGGGGAGAATGGAGGAGAACGACGGTGTGGGGAATGTGAGAAGAATTTTTTTGGGTCTCTTTTTTCTTTCTCCCTGCGGCCGCAACGCTTGATCACCTTTGGCGTCTTGCTAATAAAGTGCTCTCTCCTTCTGGCTTTTTGAGGCTTTTTTTTTCGTGGGGTTTTGACCCAGTTATTAGTCTTGAGGTGGCGTGCGTTCTCACTGCCCTTGTCAAGTGTCACGCATGCACACGACGTTTTTACCGACGTCTAAATTCATCACCGAATCAGTGGTATTAGTATCACTACGATTTCTTTTGAAAGATCCAGGCCAAGGCCATCATTCATTAATAAGAAGAAATAGAGTACATTTACAAGATTAAGGCACGTTCGTGCACAGTAGTGCACATAACCTACCAACACTGATAAACACTACATTGACTCCCTCGGTCCACCTAAGCATTCTGCAACTTAAAACTTATAAAAAGAGTAAATTAGATCTCAGGTCCTTCGCTCCTGCCATTGACCAATGTCGTATTGCCTCTGAGATATCGCGTAGTAGCTAGGGTATTGATCTCTCGGTCTGGTCGAAGACTCGTCTGTTCCTGTCCAGTAGACAAGCAAATCAATAGTCCGGATACCCCGAACGTGCTTTCTCGGTCCCGGACCTCCTAGACATTGGAACGAGCCACCTAGTTCATGCGTTGGTGACCAGATATTCGGGCTAAGAGATGGCATGCCAAATCGACGTGCAACTGATGCTGTCGGTACCCTAAAAACCATACACCCCTTGAGGTTACGAAGATCTCAAAGGAAAGTCATCTACTTGGTTTGAAGACCCTCGGAGGCCCACATGTCAGATATAATCGGACCCGCTTCTCCAACATGGTTAATTCCTGGGTCGCCATGTGTACTACCAAACCGGAGCTACCGCCACAAGGGGGAAGCTCCGGGCCATGTACCGAAACGGCACCTCCAGACTTAACCCCAGACCGAGAGAAGCTTCGGACCTGACACGTGTCGGGTAGTCCCGGAGCTACCTGTTTTCCCACAGCAAGCTCCGGAGCTGCCACGTGTCCGATCGTCGGATCTTCAGCTTCTAACCTCCGGAAGACCCCGCAACGGCTTCGGATCTTCAAAGGAGAGCCAAGGACTTCAAGACCCGATTAAGTGTCATTAATGTCATATTAATGACACTTAAACGGACGATCTTAACACCAGTAACGGTGCTGTTAAAGCCCGTTACAAGATCATTAAGAGCAGTTAAACGTGTATCAATACTAGTAACCGCCGGGGCCACATGTCGGGCCAGTCTAACCTGTAACGGCATGCCCTTATACTATAAAAGGACAGGCCGACGATACACACGGAGAGAGAGACAGACACACGTGCTTCATACGCTCGTCACAAGCTCATACTGCTAATACAACACCAACACACCATGGAGTAGGGTATTACGCTCAGGCGGCCCGAACCACGTAAATTCTTGTGTCTCCTGAGTCAATCTCTATTCACCTTCTTGAATCTCCGCGCGCCCACACCAAACATCAAACTCCTCTATCACTTTACTAGTGTAGGAAGATCTGCCGGTTCAAACCGCCGACAGTTGGCGCACCAGGTAGGGAGGCGCCTGAGATTTTGAGAATGGTGAACTCAGCTGCTGGATCATCCAATGGTCAACCTGCTGCTCAGGCTGTTGGGGGCAATCCCTCCAATAGACAGCCACCAGCAGGAGCCTCAGCACCAGCAGGAGTCACACTCCCACCACCACCGTCTCCTCCAGCAAATCGTGCTGGGCAACGTGATGGTGTGCCGGCGTCGATTACTGCGTCAGCAAATCATGACAACCCGGAACACGCGCTCCATGCAGCGCGTGCTCTTCTCCAACGTCCACCACCTCCGGATGCATCTCAGGATGCACTGGGGCAGTGGAGGGCCGATGTGGAGCATTTGGTTGCAGCAGCAGCCGAACGCCTCAACAACCAGGGTCCTCCTCCTTCAGGACGAGCCTCGTCGCAGCGGTGGACTTTGTCCGGAAGACTTGGTCCGCACGTCCCCAATAGTATGAGACGTGCTGCATCCCAACAAGTGACGTCATTGCCCTCCGGGGCTCGACGCACTCACACGGTATCCAGGCTTTCGACTCATGACCTCCGGGTGGAGCTTGATTGCCGATACCGCCAGCAGGATGGTCAGGTCCATATTGAGCGTGCCCGTGAAAGACGGGAAGCTCAGGACCTTTCTACTCTTGAAGGAGTAGGAGGAGGCTATTCAGCCCTGGCCATGCACTTGCGCATGGTTAGATGGCCACAGAAGTTCCGGCCTCACCTGCCGAAAAAATTCGACGGGACTGTCAACCCCGCCGAATTTCTTCAGATATACTCCACTGCAATCTTGGCAGCTGGAGGAAACGAGGCCGTGATGGCCAATTATTTTCCAGTGGCCTTAACTGGGACCGCCAGGTCCTGGTTTATGAGCCTTCCACCCAACTCTATCAACAGTTGGGAGGAGTTGTGCCGTCAGTTCACTGCCAACTTCGGGAGTTCATACACCCGACCAGGCACTGAACTAGACCTTTTTGCGGTTGTGCAAAAAGGGGGAGAATCCTTGCGATCATTCATCCAGAGATTCTCTCAGGTACGAAACACTATCCCTTCTATCTCTAGCGCCTCTGTCATTGTGGCATTCAGACAGGACGTACGGGACAAGAAGATGTTGAAGAAGCTGGCGATCAAGGAGATCACCAGCGTCACGGAACTCTTCAGCCTGGCAGACAAATATGCCAGAGCTAATGCACTCCAAACCAGCCTCGGAGGAACACAATAAATCCTCCAAGGAAGAAGCCGCTACCTCCGGGGGTGGCAAGAAGAAAAAGAAGACCAACGCCAAGAAAAAGCCGTCGGCCGGCACATCCAACGTTGCAGCTGCTGCAACCCTGGGTGGCCGGGGGCCACGCCCCGAGAAGCGACCTCGACCATCTTCTGAAGACGGTGGCAAACCCAAAGTGTGGTGTCCCATTCACAAAACGGGCAGCCACAGTTTGGAAGACTGCCGGGAGGTCCAAAACCTTGTTGAGCGCTACAACAAGCGCCGGGAAGGATCTCCTTTCCGACAGAGGGAAGGAAAGCAAAAGGTCGACGAAGCTCCGGCTGAAGAGGAGTTAGGGTTTCAGGATCCCAAAAAGGTCCTGAAGGCCGTTTACACCTCCGTCGATGATGACTCTGACGTCTCTGACAACGAGCGTCGGAAGACCATGAACACCATTTTCGGTGGGTCATGAGATATCACCTCTCGTCGCGTCATCAAGACTATGCGACGAGATATGGCCGCTGTAGCCCCTACAGTCAGGCCGGAACCTCATCGAAAGTGGATGGACACCTCCATCACTTTTGATGCTTCGGATTGCCCGCGGAGCATGGTTGGAGCAGGTCAGTTACCTTTGATGGTATCTCCTACCATCAATAACATCCAGCTCCACCATGTCATGGTAGACGGAGGTTCAGGGCTTAACCTCATCAGTTTCGAAGCTTTCAATAAGCTTCAGCTCCGACCTTCAGATCTCCATCCCTCTCGACCTTTCTCCGGAGTAGGTCCGGGGGTCATTACCCCACTCGGAGCTATTACTCTCCTCGTTACCTTCGGGACCCGGGAGAAATATCGCACCGAGAAGTTGGTCTTCGACGTCGCTCAGATCAACTTACCATTCAATGCCATCTTGGGTAGACCTGCCCTGTACAAATTCATGGCAACTGCTCATTATGGATATCTGGTGTTGAAGATGCCAACACCAGTAGGCGTTCTCCGGATCCGCGGAGATCGTACCGCCGGAGTAACTGCTCTGGAAGAACTCCACGCACTCACCACGGCGCAAGAGGAAGACTCCAGACAGGAGCAAACTCCAAAACCCCGAGCATTCATCAACGAGGCTCGACCTCTGCACCTCGTGTGTAGCCAAGTAGCGACACTGACAATCCCGTCAAAGTCGTCCAAATTGGTTTCGATGCCGCTCAGACCACCCGTATATCGGGAGGATTGAACGACAAATAGGAACTCGCGCTCATCACTTTCCTCCGGGCTAATGTTGACGTGTTTGCTTGGCAACCGTCACAAATGTCTGGGATCCCCAGGGAAGTGATTGAGCACAATCTGAAGATCTACCCCGATGCCCGGCCTGTGCATCAGAAGCCTCGGAAGCAATTCGTAGAGCGGCAAAACTTCATCCGACAAGAAGTGAAGAAGATACTCGAAGTCGGATTCATCCGAGAAGTCTTCCATCCAAAATGGTTGGCAAACCCAGTCATTGTGCCCAAGGCCGGCGGGAAGCTTCGGATGTGCATGGACTACACCACACTAAATAAGGCATGTCCAAAAGATCCATTCCCACTACCTAGAATAGATCAGATAGTGGATTCCACCTCCGGGTATGAATTACTGTGTTTCCTAGACGCATATTCTGGGTATCATCAAATCAGGATGTCTAGGGAGGATGAAGAGCATACTTCATTCATCACAGTGGATGGATTGTACTGTTACACAACCATGCCCTTTGGTCTCAAGAATGCAGCTTCAACTTTTGTACGAGCTATGTACAAAACTTTTGAAGAACTCATTAGAGACATAGTGGAGGTGTACGTCGATGACATTGTGGTCAAGGTCAGGAACAAGGAGTCACTCCTCGACACCTTGGAGGCTATCTTCGACAAGCTGCGGGCCACCCGCACAAAGCTAAACCCGGACAAGTGCGTATTCGGGGTTAGCTCCGGAAAACTTCTTGGTTTCCTGGTAAGTCATCGGGGCATAGAAGCTAATCCGGCGAAGATAAAAGCCATTGAAGACATGCGGCCACCAACGCGTATCAAAGACGTCCAAAAGTTAACTGGATGTCTAGCAGCCCTCAGCCGGTTCATATCAAGACTGGCGGAACGGGCACTCCCCTTCTTCAAGTTATTGAGGAAGTACGGACCATTCCAATGGTCCGAAGAAGCAGAGAAGGCATTCCAGGAGCTGAAACAGTTCCTCACCACCCTACCAATTCTGGTAGCTCCGAAACCCGGTGAGCCTTTGTTGCTTTATATTTCAGCTACTGACGAAGTCGTCAGTATGGTTCTGGTTGCGGAGAGACCAGAACTACCCCACACTCAGGAATCCAGTCCCCTTCGGGAAGGTCCGGAGGTTCCTGAAAGCGAGTTTGGGTCCCAGCTCCCAGATTCAAACCCACAAGAAGTCGCTTCAGGAGACCTAGACCCCTCCAGGAGGGTCCAGGTCATTTCTGAAGAAGCTCCGGGTTCCTCCAGCCAGAACCCGGAGGTACCCGAAGAAAATCCGAACCCCTCCGAGAGGATCCGGATCAATGAAGAGGAAGTTTCGGACTCCTTCGGGAAGGTCCAGACCATTCAACGCCCGGTGTACTTCATTAGTGAAGTATTACATGATGTCAAGACTCGATACCTAGAGGTGCATAAGCTGCTCTATGCAGTTCTTATTGCCTCCAGGAAGCTTCGACATTACTTTCAAGCTCACAAAGTCTCGGTGGTGACCTCCTACCCACTTCGAGCAATCTTGCATAATCCTAATTCAACTGGGAATATTGCAAAGTGGGCAGCGGAATTGGCTGAATTTGATCTTGAATTTATTTTAAGACAAGCAGTCAAGATTCAAATATTGACAGATTTTATGGCAGAATGGACTCCCTCTCCATCAAATCCTAGGGGCCCCAGTGAGCAGAAGACAGAGCATCAAGCTCCAACCTTCACCGAGCCTCATTGGACCCTCTACTTCGATGGCTCCATGCAGAAGCAGGGGGCCGAAGCTGGAATCCTTCTCCTTGCACCGACTGGGGAGAAGGTGAAATACATGGTACACCTTTTCTTCAAGGCAACCAACAACATGGCAGAGTATGAAGCACACATCTACGGACTAAAGGTGGCACTGTCATATGGTGTCAAGCAACTGCTGGTCAAAGGAGATTCACAGCTCATCATCAAGCAGGTAAAGGGTGAATGCTCCTACAATAATCTCCAGCTAGCTGCTTACCTCCTTGAAGTCCAGAGGCTTCAGAAGGACTTTGAAGTCCTAGATCTTCACCATGTTCAGCGTGCCCATAACGCTGAAGCTGACGAACTCTCGACCAAAGCATCAACCGGAGCTCCGGCTCCTGACGGAATCTTTGTCCGGAGGTTGTCAAAGCCAACAGCTCAGCCTGCCGAACGGAGCGAAGGGGGCGAGATCAGCATCCCGAAGCTGACGGTCCCGATGACCCTATTACCATGGCAGCCATCAAGGGTCGTAGGTGCTGCCGGGAGCTCCGAGCAACCCAGCACGCAAGACTCAAAAGCTCAAGCTAGTTCCAATGCATGGATCTCGGAGATCCGGAGCTACTTGAAAGACAACATCCTTCCTGACGAAGATGTATCCGCTGACCGGGTAGTCAGATTGGCTAAAAGATACACGCTGATAGAAGGGGATCTCTACCGGCGCGGTGCCAACGACATCCTAATGCGGTGCATCACAAGGGAAGAAGGTTGTGAACTTCTCGCAGAAATCCATGGAGGCGAGTGTGGGAACCACACATCTTCCCGCACACTGGTCGGTAAAGCCTTTCGGCATGGCTTCTACTGGCCTACAGCGCTCCAGGATGCAACTGAGCTGGTGAGAAATGTGAAGCGTGCCAATTTCATGCAAAGCAAATTCACACACCAGCCCAGCCCTTACAAATGATACCTCCTACATGGCCCTTCGCTGTGTGGGGGATGGACATCTTGGGACCTTTCTCAAGAGCCGTCGGAGGTTACAAGTTCCTGTATGTCGCCATTGACAAGTTCACCAAGTGGACGGAAGCAACTCCAGTTGTGACAATCAACAAGCAATCTGCTATAAACTTTTTGCAGTCCATTGTATGCAGATTTGGAGTCCCAAACAAAATCATCACTGATAATGGGACTCAATTCACAAGCTCAGCATTCCAAGGATATTGCGAAGACCTCGGTATAAAAGTTTGCTACGCCTCCGTAGCTCACCCAGCCAGCAATGGTCAAGCCGAGAGAGCAAATGCTGAAATCCTTAAAGGACTCAAAACGCGCACCTATGAGCGCTTGAAAAAACATGGAGCCAACTGGATCGAAGAGCTTCCGCCCACTTTATGGGCCAACAGGACACCTCCGGAGCTGAAGCAATCCTTCCTCCAGAAATCACCTTGGGTTCACTCCGGGTCCGGACCTTCGACGAAGCCGCGCAGGACCAGCTCCGGCGTGATGACCTAGACCTCCTTGAGGAGGGAAGGTGCCAAGCAGCTGTTTGGAATGCCCGATATCGCCAAGCTCTACGGCGTTATCACCAGCGGCATGTACACAACCGACAGCTCGAGGAAGACGATCTGGTGCTACGGAGAATACAATCCAGAAAAGGGTTAAACAAACTCTCCCCCGGCTGGGAGGGGCCCTTCTGAGTGATTAAAGTATCCCGTCCCAGAAGCGTTCGCTTGGCTACTGAGGATGGGACACCTCTCCCAAATCCTTGGAACATCGAGCACCTCCATAAGTTCTACACTTAATACCACGGAGGTGAGTCTTGAGTAACTTGGGATGTATGTTATAGAGTCATTGTACAGAGTCGGGTAGTTCCTCCGGGAGAGCAGTCGGACCTTTCCCGAAAGGTCCGCAAAGCTCATGCAACACTTGTCACAGTCTCAGGACTAAAAGTGCGGCTAACTACCCTGGGTCAAACGAGAAATAAAACACACTTAGCCTGGTTCTGTACCCTAAGAGTGTACTTGTTTCCCCTGTACCCCGGACCTATAGTGAAAGACATCTTCATATGAAATAGACTCCACGTGCATTTATTTTGTACAGGCTCAACATTTTATTTTTCTCTTTTTTGTCTATAACAAAGACGTGCAATTCTTAAGAAATTTTAGTTCGACCGGTTTATATACGATTCGAGTTGTATTGTCGATTCTTTGGACTCAGATATCGTTCATGGGCAACTCGCCTAAAAGCCGTCAAGCCAATCTAGGGCTGGAGTGTGCTATCGACTTAGCCTGGTCAAGCACCCTAAGTACGCCACTCTACCTACACCCCGGCAGGCCGAAGTAAGGCGGGTCCATGGACAGTTGAATCTAGAGAAAAAGACAACGCATCCGGTTGTATTTAAAATCGCGTTCAACTTAAAGTCTTCTTGAGAATCGTAAGCCGCGACGAAATTATAGACAAGGAACGAATTTTACTATTTTTCTTGGCTTAAGTGTGCAGGAAAAATAAAGTCTACGTTGATGGAGAAAAGCCGGAGCTAACTAAGCTCCGATTCTCCTAAGGGGGCCAACTGTCGACGTTGAATAAAAGATGGTGAGAAGACCCCATAAATGGAGTCTGCTGCCAACAAACCAAGTGTTGGCAAAGGTTGCTACCGGAGCTACTCAGCTCCGACACCCCGGAGGACCACCCCATGAGGGCCCGAACCTTCTTCAAATCGCCGTCGGTCTTCAAGCGACTCTCGCGGAGACCCAATTCCATCGCGGCACGGCTAGGCAAGAGAAGAAGGGCGAAGCACGGGTTGGGAGTTTGAGCGCAAGATCAGATGAGAGGCGCAAAGAACTTCCGACGGTGCGCGTTTTCCTTCTTAAGTAAGCCCTCGCAACGCTTGGATGGAAACCGCAAGGAAGTCGAAGATACCATTCAAAAATTCAACCCAGCCGATGACAGGAGGGCCCGGGACCACCCCGACGATCAAGTCGAGGTTCTTACCCAGGCGAACAGTTGTCATCACGAGGCGGGAAACCCAAAGGCGGCGGCCTGACAAGGCGCGCGGAACCGATACGGTTTTCGTATCGGGAACCGGCGACCTTCAATTGCGTGAGATCCGCACATCAAAGATCTCATCTGCCGCACGAGGTGCGCCACGCGGCGGGATCTAACTATAAATTTCTGTCAACGGCACCTTCAAAGACCCTTGAAGACTCAATTCAAGAGTCGTGGGGATGGACCCACCTCCGGCGGAATGACTTCACCCCAGTGATCTTCCCCGGAGGTAGGTCCAGGGGGCCACTGTCGGTACCCTAAAAACCGTACACCCCTTGAGGTTACGAAGATCTCAAAGGAAAGTCATCTACTTGGTTTGAAGACCCTCGGAGGCCCACATGTCAGACATAACCGGACCCGCTTCTCCAACATGGTTAATTCCTAGGTCGTCACGTGTACTACCAAACCGGAGCTACCGCCACAAGGGGGAAGCTTCGGGCCATGTACCGAAACGGCACCTCCAGACTTAACCCCAGACCGAGAGAAGCTTCGGACCTGACACGTGTCGGGTAGTCCCGGAGCTACCTGTTTTCCCACAGCAAGCTCCGGAGCTGCCACGTGTCCGATCGTCGGATCATCAGCTTCTAACCTCCGGAAAACCCCGCAATGGCTCCGGATCTTCAAAGGAGAGCCAAGGACTTCAAGACCCGATTAAGTGTCATTAATGCCATATTAATGACACTTAAACGGACGATCTTAACACCAGTAACGGTGCTATCAAAGCCCGTTACAGGATCATTAAGAGCAGTTAAACGTGTATCAATACTAGTAACCGTCGGGGCCACATGTCGGGCCAGGCTAATATGTAACGGTCTGCCCTTATACTATAAAAGGACAGGCCGACGATACACACGGAGAGAGAGACGGACACACGTGCCTCATACGCTCGTCACAAGCTCATACTGCTAATACAACACCAACACACCGTAGAGTAGGGTATTACGCTCAGGCGACCCGAACCACGTAAATTCTTATGTCTCATGAGTCAATTCCTATTCACCTTCTTGAATCTCCGCGCGCCCACACCGAACATCAAACTCCTCTATCACTTTAGTAGTGTAGGGAGATCTGCTGGTTCAAACCGCCGACAGATGCCCAAATTAATCTTAAGACTGAACACTCCATGAACACGTGTAGGGAAGTCTCGACATTCCTGAAGCAGAGTGTGCATAAGTATTGATTGGGCCATCCCCTCTGTTGTAGTCGAGCTGCAGACCACAATCGATCTTGCACCATGAGCCAAGCAAAGCACTTGCACTTTGGTGGCGCCCAGACGTGCCAGATTGCTGTCGGGTACCACGATCTCGTAGAGCCCTCGAACTGCATATTGTAGGCAGAGCAAACAGAGTAGATGCCATTTGTTGTGAAGGTCCAAACTATCTGATCACACTGCTGCGGATCATCAACCAGCTCAACCTCCTGTAGGAGCTCCCAAAGAGCAGCAATCTGTGGCCATAGAGCCATCGTTGGGATGGGTAACAGATCATGTAGCCAATTTTGATTTTGTAATGTATTAGCAACCGTCCGGTTTTTCCTCCTGCTCTGGCGACGAAGGTCTGGGAAGTCTGATGCTAGTGGCCGGCCGAGTCTCCAATTGTCCGACCAAAATTTTGTATTGCGCCCATTCCGAACCGTGATTCTGGTGGCAGCAGCAAAGAGGTTTTCATCGGTAGAGTCTACAGGCAAGTCCATTCCAATCCAGAGCTTCGAAGGGGAACGCCATCGATGCCATAACCAGCGAAATCTTAAGGCTCGACTGAAGCGGTTCAGATCAAGTAGTCCCAGTCCGCCCATGTCAACGGGCCTGCATACCTTGACCCAATGCACCTTACATTTAGCTCCAGTCGGGATTTACGACCTGACCCATAAGAATCGGCGTCGTATTTTGTCCAGAGTAGAGATGAACCGCTTGGGCGGTTGAAGTGCCGTCATGGCATAGATAGGGATGGAACTGAGGACTGACCGTACCAATTCTCGTCGCCCCGCCATAGACAATAACCCGCTCTGCCAACCAGCTAAGCGCCCTTGCGCCCTATCACTACGATTTCGATCAATTTTATTAACTTAAGCCTTTATTCAAATACTAACAATTTTATTAACTTAAGTCGTAAGGATATATTGTGAGTCCCGTGGCGAAGCTAGGATGTAATTGATGATGGTGCTAATGCATGTCTAATTTCCTAGCATAACCATCAATTTTTAGCTTATCAAATAAAACTGCTTAGTGCTACTTGTTTTTCTACCCGCTGCATGTACACCAGAGAGGCTGAACGTGGCTTTGCCACTTTTGTCAGCAGCTATCTTTTTTTTTTTTCTGGTTCGTAAGAGAGCAGCATCTTAATCGAGACAATGGACGGGATGAGTTGGAATGTCCTGATTGACTGATGTCTCACCCAATTCAGATGGTTCCAAACAAGCATAAAAAAGGATGAATGTTACAGTTAACTTAAGCTTGCAGAAATTTTGTAGACAAACAAACAGAAAAACACGAGGGCAATCCAACCGACCTTATCAGTATAACAAATGGTATATTATTGACAACAGGGGGTAATAATAATATTTTAGATTTATAAAAATCAATTTCAATCTGGCAGGAATGAGGATGATGAGGGTTGAGCTGAGATAACAGTTTAATTAGCATACAAAAGTACAAAAGCGAGTTTTTGTAAGATCAATGGTCAATTTTTTCTTGATTTCAATTTTGACAAATGGTTGCTAATCACTGGTGATATCACACCTGAAACAACCGGAACGGAAGGTACGAACAACTCTATGGACTGTATTTTATTCGTTAAGTGCAATCTTAGTCCTTGGATTTTATCGGCAGCATTTAAATCCAAGATGTAGTCCATGTGCCGATTTTTTCCATTGCAAACCTGATGGTTAACGACGACCAAAAGTTCAGGAGGGTTCATCTTAAGGTTCCAAAAGACGCTATGCATTAGGCGGATGGTGACCCTCTGCCGAGAGCTTAGGTGTGACTAGGCGCTTCTAGGCGGCGCCTAGGCATTCTGCACTGTAGCAACGGTGTATTTCATACATTTAATAAAAATAGAAGTATTTGTATTTTTATGTTGCATCGGGCTTATTTTCCCCGGCCCACTTCTCCTTTGCCTTGGTCTCTTTTAGCTAGCACAGAGCCCAACCCACCACTCTTTGGCCTGACTCCATCCAGATCCACCCACCCAGGCGTTGTTCCACACTCGACGTGCTTTCTTCCAACACCTCCACCGCCATTCCTCCAGACCAGTTTGCATCTCTCGTCCACCGCGTTCGCCTTCGGCGGCACCTGCACCCCCACCGCTGCTCCATGGTCGACTCCCCTCCCCTGTAGGATTTGCAACCCCACTGCTCAATCCCCCGACCCCTAGCCGGCGCTCGCCTCCAGTGGGATCTGCACCCCTGCCACTCGGTTCGCACAAGCGCTCATCTCCGATCGGTGGGATCTGACTCCCGCGCTAAACGATCCCCCCCCCTGGCGCATTTCACGAGCTCATGCCTTGCGGCCGCCTACCCTTCGAGGCGAGACGGAATGGCAGCGCAGAGCGCTGAGGCTTGCCTAGGCGAGCCCCTCAGAACGCCTTTTGGAACGCTGGTTCATCTCTTCCTCATGCTCATCCATTGTTATCATTGCCTCGTAAACTTAAGCTCTTGCATTTTGATGTAAAAAAACAAGATTAGTTAATGCATTCTAACTTAATATAGTATTGCATATTGGTATTGCGTCTCCACTTGTGTCCTAAGGTATTGGTTTCAAAGTAGCCACCCTGCATAAGCAGAGGTAAGGCTACGTAGAAATAACCCTTCCACAGGCCCCACAATGTGTGGGAACCTTTGACAATGGGTACTTCCTTACTGCAGACCAGTAAGTAAATGATAGTCAAGTTCATTTGACTCGCCCGAGTGTGAATTCACCATGTACTGTACTCAAATCATTGCATATCTGTCTGTGTGCCACTATCAATTGTACATTCTTTGGATAAATGTTTGATCTCCCACTATCACTTGTACATTATTTGGGTAACATTTGGTCTCCTATAGTTGTTGTACATCCTTAGGATCCAAGAGGACTAACTTGCCCCATCGCAGATGAGACTACAACAGTTATTGTCTACTCTTTTATGCTTATAGAAATTCTCTTGGTTATTTTTTCATTTCTGGCTCATGATTGTCACGTGGCTCTATATGCATGCCTTATTCAGAATTTTTACTTATCACTCAAGTACGGTTAGCCTCAACCTTCTCTTGCCATTTTATTTTGTTCATCTCACACTGCTGAACAATTTTCTGGACCTACGGAGATTGAACACATCAGTAATCAAGAACCGCCTTCTCCAAAAGATAGTCATGGTTACTAAAACGCCACTAGCCCCCAAAAGAAATTCCTATTATCAGTTACGTAAATCTCCAATTTTGCTGTTGCTGCTCCCTGTGCTGATAGAAAGTATCTCGGTCCTTCATCCCTTTCACCTAGTGATTATGTATAGCAAAACACTTTGTTTTTGTTGTACTCTGAATTTATTATGTATCAACCTAACAGAGATATGTCTTAACCTTTTCTCTTCTTACTGCAGCTCACATGGCAGATCATCAATCTTGTACTCTTGTGCTACCTTCCGCCAACAATTTTGGGCCTTCTACCATGTATTAATGCTCACTCAAGCGCTACATACCCCAATCCTGGAAAAATCCTTAGTATCAGTATTATAAATACAATTTAGGTACTTCTGCTATGTTGATCCTTTATCATTCTCACTCAGTAATTGTATATAATGTATTACTTTATTTGTGTTGTACTCGGAATATATTCCATCTCAATAAAAAAAATAATTACCTTTAATCATTTCTCTTACCGCATATCATGTGATTGATTCTCTTGTTTATGTAGAGGTAGAAAATGTTGTCGGCTCACATTTAGCCTCTACCTTGGACCATAATGTTGCTCTACTCTCATGCCACCACCCACCAATTCTTCTGGAAAACCCGAAATATTTCCTCATTTTCAGTAGTGAGTATATTCTAAACTTTTTTTTTCAAACAGATGTTGTTGGGCCTACAATGCTTGTTGAAAGACTATTAGTCTCTTCATCATTTTGGGTTAATTATTTTTATGAAACTTATAATTATGTGCATATATACTTTGTTTTTGAGTTATTGTCATAACACATTCTCTTGTTTCAAAACAAAATTTATCAAATACAAATATTCACAGGTTCTAGAGGTCAAGCCTGCTAAGGTCCCACATCGATGAGGGGCGTGTGAAATGGCTAAGTGGGAAAGAAACAACTGCACTACCTCTTAATGTTCTATTTTTTTTCGGCTCAAGACATATCTGAAGAGAGTAAATAAGTTGGATCGGTATGCGTCATTAGCTTTACGGTCTATGTGTTTATCTCTACATGTTAAATAATACAAAGTTAAGGAAAAGGAATCCAAGGAAGATCTATGTGGGCTATTTGATATGAGTGCAAACTTTGAGTATTACTTTGGTTTACTTAGATATGAAATCACATTTTGATTTATCTGATTTTGATATTTTTATTTGTTCTAATACAGTTAAAAGAGGTTAAACTGGACCGGTTGGAAACTAGGGGACATAATTGGTATAGAAGGAGAATTACCCTTTGTGGTGTTATTGAAAACAATCAGTATCATGTAATACAATAGAGACAATATTGATTGTTTTACATGATACTGATTGCCTCCATTATATTACATGATACTGATTGTTTTCAACAACTTCACAAAGGGTAATTCTCCTTCTATACCAATTATATCTCTTGTATCCCAATCGATTCATTATAACTTCTTTGAACGGTATCAGAATGAATTGAAATTTCAAAATCAAATAACTCAAAATATGAATTCAAATCGAAATAAACAAAATTAATACTCAAAGTTTACATTCATATCGAATGACCCACATAAATCTTCGTTAGATTCCTTTTTCTTAACTCTGTATCCTTTATCCTGTCGAGGCAAAACACAGACTGTAGAGTCAATGACGCATACCAATCCATCTTGTTTACTCTCTTCAGATATGTCTTTAACTACGAAAACTGAAGCATTAAGAAGTAGTGCACCTACTTCTTTCTTAGTTAGCTATTTCACACAACCCTCATTGATGTGAGACCTCAGCAGACTTGACATTTGGATCCCGTGGCTATTTGTTTTTGATAAATTTTTTTCGAAAAGAATAGAATGTGTTCTGACAAGAGCGCAAAAACAAGATATATATACACATAAATGTAAGTTTTTGAACTCTAATTATCTAGGAATGATGAAGGAACTAACAGTCATTCAAACCAAATAGCATCTGTTTAGAAAAAAATAAGTTAAAAATATCCTCGCTACTGAAATGAGGAAATATTTTGAATTTACTAGAAGAATTGATGGGTGGTGGCACGGAAGTAGACACAACATTATGGTCCAAGGAAAATATTAAATGTGAGAGGGAAATATTTTCTACTCTACATGAACAAGAGAATAACCCTATGATATGCAGTAAGAGAAATGACTAAAGTTAATCTACTTTTAGTCGAGACGAAATATATTCTGAGTATAGTACAAATAAATTGGCACATTATATACAATCACTAGGTGGGAATGATAAATGATCAAGATAGAAAAAGCATCAAAATTGTATTTATAATAATGAAACTAAGGATTTTTTGCACCTGAGTAAGCATTATTATCTGGTACAAGATCCAAAATTGATGGCAAAAGCTAGCGCAAGAGTACTAGATTGATGATCCGCTATATGATCTGCATTAAGAAGAGAAATGGTTATGATAGATCCCCATTTAGTTGATAAATAAAAAGTTATGAGTACAACACAATAAAGTGTGTGCTATATATAATCACTAGGTGAAAGAGATGAAGGACCAAAATATCAGCACAAGGTGCATAAATATCTAAATTGTAGATTTTAGAGAACTGATGGTAGGATTTTTTTTTTGGAGGGGGGTACATACCTTTTAATAACCATTATTATCTTTTGAAGAAAACAATTTTTGGTTACTGATGTGTTCGATCTCCTTAGATCTAGTAATTTGTTCGGAAGTGTGAGCTGCAAAAAATAAAATGAAAAGAGAAGTTTAAAACTAACCGTACTTGAGTGATAAGTAAAATAAAGCATGTATGCAGGTCCACATGACAATCATCAACCAAAAATGACAAAATAACCAAGAGAATTTCTGCAAGCACAAGGGGGCAAGCACAAAGGGGCAGACAATATATGTTGTAGTCTCATCTACGATGGGACAAGTGAGGCCTCTTGGATCCTAAGGTTGTACAATAACTATAGAAGACCAAACGTTTATACAAAAAATATACAAGTGATAATGGCGCACAAATACATATGCAATGATTTGAGTACAGTAAATGGTGAATTCACACACAAACCATTCAAATGAATTTGACTATCATTTGCTAACTAGTCTGCATTAAGGTTTTACCTAGTGCCAAAGGCTCCCACATATTATGGAGCCTAGGAAAGGGTTATTTCTACATAACCTTATCTCAAGTGAAGACAAACTACCAATGCACAATAATATATTAGTCATAATGCATTAGCTAATCTTGTTTTTTACATCAAATTGAAGAAACTTAAGTTTACGAGACAATCATGACAATGGTTGAGCATGAGGAAGAGATGAACACTCGAGAACCATTTGATTATCGTTAAACATCATGTTTGTAATTGAAAAGGTCGACACATGAACTACATCTTGAATTTAAATGCCGCCAGACAAAATCATGGGACAAAGATTGCATTTAACGAATAAATTGTAGGCCATAGAGTGATTTGTACCTCCAGTTCCAGTCGTGTCAGGTATGATATCTCCAATGCTTAGCAACCATTCCTCAAAATTGAAATCAAGGAAAAATGACCATCGATCCTACAAAAGTTAGATGCTAATTATATGATGCAAATATGGAGGAAAATAAATTCAGGCGTGATATCACCAATGCTTAGCAACCATTCATCGAAATTGAAATCAAGGAAAAACGGCCATTGATCCTACAAAAGTTAGATGCTAATTATATGATGCAAATATGGAGGAAAATAAAAATAGCGACAACTTATATATTTGTTTCACCACAGTTCTCCCACATCATTAAGTGATCGCGTGGTCGTCGGTCGGGCGAACGCCAGTGCCCTCACAGAGTGCAACCCAGCCGCACGGGTAGAAGCAACGGTCAGTCAGTGTAGGGTCACGCGGTCTAGGTGTCGCCGAGCGCCCGTGCGTGCACATGACGTGCAAAACAATGTACTCTGTCACGAGACAATTGCATGTTATTCTGGAAAGAGCATGCCAATGAGAACTTGTGCTTGAAATATGATAAATCGAGGTATGTCGAAGTTGTTATTGTGATAAATCGAGCCTGGTGCAAGGCTCGATCAATTAGTTGGAGACGCTGGAGATGTAGAGAAAGATGATATGCAAAAACGGAAATGAGAACAAGTCACGATGAAATATCATTAGGCCGATTTAAGGAGTAGGGCACATGATAATGATGTTGATATATTTTGAAAGTGATTACAAGTAACATTTTCTTCATGATATCAACGTGAATTTTGTATATCTTATTTGCATAGTTGCCGATTATCGCTTAAAACAGGATGACATAAAAAAAAAGTGGCGGAGACGAGGAGGTTCCTCGCTAGGGCTGAGGATGCTTTCGCTGGTATTTGGGTCACGTTCTGACCAGCTCTAGGTCTTCGTCATAGCAGCGCACAGAGGTAAATTTCACTAGTCTTTTACAAATTATTAAAATCCAATTTCCAATTAAACTTACTTATGATGTATTTGAATATTGCAGTCCTCACCAACTGACTCAGAAGCTAGGGTGCCAGTTGAGCCTGGCCACCCTTCAGCAAGTCAGACCTCGATCAGCAAGCCTTCGACTGGCGAGCCTTCGGCTAGGAAACCCTTGGCTAGCAAGCCCTTGGTTGCTCATCCCTATGGCTCGGCTGGTGACGAGCCTTTTGGGTCACCAAATGTGGTGCCTGAGCAAAGGCAGTGGATGAGGAGTACTCTCTTTGTCGGTCCTGCTCTGGTCCCTTTATGGAGATTGTGATTCGGTCGGTTGGAGACTGATAATAAAATCGTAGTGTTCAATTCTGATTTCTTTTGGTTACTTAAGTAATTAATCAATAAATATCTTGCAGCGCTTGGTACAACGCATCTTTCATCGGTGACAGACACCACAGACTAGTGAACGGTATCCTCGGGTACTTAGTGCATATGCATTATCTCGGAATCATCGACAGGGTGTCTGCTACTCCGTGAGAGGACTACGCTCGCGCCCCTCACCAGGAGCACCGCAACGTTCAGGAGGCCGTATGAGCCGATTTTATGGTAAGTACGTTAATAAAATTTCTAAGTTTGAACTCTTAAACTCTTTTAAATTATTAATGAACATATATTTGATATATTCATTATTATAAGAAAGGTATATTTTAGATGATCCGGACGATCCTCGCATGCTCAAGTGTTTCACTTCAATGCTGGGAAGACAGTTCGACAAGCTTTATCGAACGCTCGTACTCAAGTTATCAACGAGTACTTGAAGGCAAACCATCACGACGTGCGACACTTCCGGCAGGAGAGCCAGAGGCATCTGACGAAGGAGTAGTACGCGCAGGTACATTGGTTGTAGTAAATATTATTGTGATAACTTTGTTATTGTTATTGTAATGATCTATAAATATGTGCAGGGTCAGGTGAGCTTGTTGCAGGGTCGGTTTGACGCATATCGAGCCCTTTGTAGGTACTGGGCTAGCGATGAGTTCATCGCTAAGTCCAACACGGCTCGGGGGTGCAGAGAGGTCGATCGGAAGCACAACCATGACTAAGATAACCACATGCATTTAGCTAAACACATGGTAAGTGTGTCTAACTTATGTTTATATATTCATAATATGTTGTTCGTACTAACACGTATTGACAGGAGCACGAGACGGGGTGCCACCGATCCCTGCTCGGGTCTAGAAGAGAAGTTACAAGGACCCTTCTTATCCTGAGGGGTACAGTCAGACCGCAACCGAGTGGCTGGTAAGTTTACAAATCATTCAAATTAATTCTAACTATATGAATTGTTGATCTTACACAATTTTCTTATTTTTTAAGCTAGGTACGGAGAGGAGGCTAGGAGGATACATGACGAAGATTTCGATTGGGAACATAGACTAATAGATTCTCAAGCCACATATGCAAGCCGGGGCGGAAAAACCCACAGATGGTGAATTGGTAATTTGTTTTATCGTTTTCAATTCAAGATATTGATTCCTTTTTTATAGGCTCGTCGTATTCAACGGAGTTGTCGACTTAAGAGTGATGCGACCTTCGAGAGGCAACACAATGTAGGCTTCGTCGGCGGGCCCGAGTCGTCATGTCTCGGAGGTAGAGACTCTCGCCCGTCGGTTTGAGGAGAACCGTGAGCAGGAGGAGGCGCAGAGGGTGGCGATGGAGGCCACCATCTCCTACCAGCAAGCCTGCATGACACAAATGCGGGAGGCGGTGGAGGAGCAAAGGCGGACGATGAAGGTAAGTTAAAGTTATTTAAATTTATCACATTCTTAATAATATATAATTACATGTAATGTTTACAATGACATACTCTATTTCAAGTCCAGGGAGTCCAGAAGGTGCAACTCAAGCTACCTCAATTGCCACCGCCACTGTCACTGTCACATGTGCAGCCACCACCGCCGGTGCGCACACGTCTTCTCTGACTTTTCAGGTAATAAAAAACGTTCTTACTCGGTCTTAATTCATCAAACATAGGTAGATCTAGCTCAACTTAGCTATTCTAGTCTTATTTAGTCTTAATTAATCAAACATAATCAAATCTAACTCAAATTAGTTAAAGTAAGCTCAATATGATTAATTCCAGCTTGTTTAATCAATCGTAGTTGAAAAGTTAGTTTCAAACTAATAAATATGTCAAATAACTTCTATGTATTGCAGGGATTGGCGACGAAGGCTCAAACCCCGTCGCTCTCAATATCGATGCTTGGACTGACGTGTGGCGACGGCACTCGTGGTTCCGGAGGCAATAGAAGTTGTAGTGTGTAGCCCTCTTGTTTGTTTGTCGACTTTGTGGTGTGATGCGAGGACGTTGTGCTATGTATATGTGATATTTGTGTTGTTGTGTTGTTGTTGCTTTATATGTTTTTTTCTGTGTTTCTGGCTATCGAGCCGAAAAGTATTTTCTTTTTTAAAAATAAAAAATAAAAATCTTATTTGCGACGGCTTTTATACAGTACCATCGCAAATAAGACATTAATATTTTACGACAGCTGACTAGGCCGTCGCATATTAACCTAAATAATTTGCGATGGTCGGGGACGACCGTCGCAAATAGGGCTTTTTCTAAGCCATTAATCCAGACTGGTCATCGGCGTTGAATTAAGAAGAAGCGGGCACCCGAGACGAGCAGCGCTCGAACTAGAGCGGGCGCAGCTCGGTCCTACTGGAGCTGGCCAGCCGAGCCCAACTCGACTATCTCAAATAGGGTCTTTAATTGCGACGAGCAGCCTAACCGTCGCAAGTTAACGGTCCCAGCCCACCTGTCGGGCTCTTATTTACGACGGTGCTACCGTCGATGTGGAACACCCTGCTTATCCGTGGATGGGAACCCAATCGATCCATCCGTCCAGCAGCTACGTGCCACTGCATGTCCGGCGCATCCTCCCGGCGAAGGTACCACTCTTTAGAAACCTCCCGATCGACATTCTGCAACCCACCTCGCATTGTGAAGTCGATGGTCGCGTCGGTCGAGATGTGGTTCCACGGGTGTGATCACCACCGGCATGATGCCACCTGGTTGTGTTAGTTGATCACGGTGCTGCTGGAGCACCACGCAAATGGGGCATGGGTAACTTCCTCTCAGGGAAACAAGGCTAAAGCTGGCATTAAGACTTCGATCGGCTGGTAGAAGATTATAGGCTTGTCCAACAACCATTTTGTTGCGGTCTCTGTCAAAAATTGGCTGCGCCGTGGTGGTGCATCTAAGGGAGCTCAGGTCCACAGCAGCGACCAGGATGACGATAGGTAGCATTAGATGTTTCTTGGTCAATCGTACTAGCTGTTATTTGGATGTTGGAGGTGCCTGTGTTATCTCTGGATGTATATGTAGATGAAGCGGTTATATATAGCCGTGCTCCAATGACAATTAAAACAGTGGCAGGAGGGTGTAATTGATATAAGAAAGCGTACAAAGATGGTAAATTAATAATATCATATTGTGTGTGTGTGTGTATATATATATATATATATATATATATATATATATATATATATATATATATACAGATGCACGTACAAATACAGATACAAGTACAGATACAGATACACATACAGATATAGGTACTGGTACATATAATACCATATCGATACAGATACAAATACAGTTACATATAGATAAATAAATTTGAATACAGCCCACACATCAGGTTATAACCTTTATAATACGGCCCACTGGCCCAATACGATCTGCCCCCATAGGCCCAACATGACGCACGCAGCGAGCATGACATTAGGCTGCGAAATGGGTTCACACGTAAATGATGGGCATTACTATCAGCACCGGTATCGAACGGAGCAGGGTGTCGTCGCGTTTCTTGGCTGCGTGGCCGTAAACGTGGAGACCGACTCAACTGTAAAACAAGAGCGGGCTCAGTCGCTAATCGTCCGGGCCGTGGTAGGCTAGTAGTAGTACCAAGCCCACCGGTCCAGCCCAGACAGCGTCCTGCGTCTGCCTCTGCTGCGAGCTGCCGCGCCGAGCTCTCTCGTTTTTCTTTCTATCACTGGAATATGCGGAGGCCATCCGCCTGTTGGCTCAGCTTCACGACGCCATGGCGAGCTTCCTGCTGACAGTGGGCTGGACTTACTGCTCGCTACCACTGGTACCCAAGGGGTCTCTGCCGCCGCGCGTTATGTCTCATCGAAGAGCAATGGCCGCCAGATGGCCCGTGCGCGAGAGCATCAGAGCAACCAAGGCAGCGGCTCGGCTCCGGCGACCACGGAGGAGCAGCAGAAGAAGAGGAAGTGATGCTGAGGTGCGGCAACATGCAGGTACCTGGACGAGGAAAACCACCCAAACGCATGCGCGTACCACGACCACGTCAGGTGAGAAGGGGTATGGTCTCGCTGTCTTCGCCGCAACAAGAGATCGACGGCGAGTGGAGCGGGGTCATTGTGTAACAGCACTGGAATGACCAAAGAAGACTAGGAGCGCGACGAGCGGGCGCGTCGTGCAGGCTCGACGGCTGGCACGTCTCGTACAGATGATCACACGTTCTTCTAATACAGTTACCTTGTCATAATTTATTCGTCGATGCACTTTATACTAATAGTTTACTTTTCTTACATTTAATTTAATATCAGCCCTCCATTCATTTTCACCGGGAGGGGAGTACGCTACGGACCAGTATACTTTACGAACGCAACTGGAAAAGGTACGTTGCTTACGACCAACCACACCTCTCCATTGCTATCAAAATGTAGCCCAAGATCGTGGCACTTATTGTTGTTAGGCCATCCGGCGCATGACCTAATTATGTACCCTTGTCCTTGTGGGTACTTACTGATGCGGAACACCTTGGCGGCAGGTGGATAGGCCCCCAATCGATCCATATTTCCGGCGGCAATGTGCCACTGCATGTCCACATTATCCTGCCAACGAAGGTGCCACTCTTTGGGAACCTCTCTGCATTCTTCATTCCACATCGCATTATGGAAGTCAATCTTGAGGTCCATAAAATTGCGGAGCTGCCGCCGGTTGTCGTGTACTGGTGTGAACACCACCGGTATACCTTTTGGCTGTCCGAGTAGATGATGGTGCTGGAGCACCACACGCATGGGGCATGGATAGCTTCCTCTTAGGGGAGAAACGTTAAAGCCAAAATCAAGATTTGGATCGACTGGTACAATGTTGTAGGCTCTCCCAGCAACCACTCGTTTGAAGCCTCTGTCGTAAACATAGTCTGTAGGTTGTGCCGTGATGCATCTAAAAGAGCTCAGTGCCGAAACCACGATCACAGTGATGAGTAACGGCAGACATTTCATGGCGGATTGTATCTATTATTCGGGTGTTGAAGGTGGAATGTTTAGAGTAGGTGTATGTGTTATCTCTAGGTGTTTATATAGTTGTAGTGATAATATATTATATATGTGTCTATCATATTAATTAGTCATCATGGTATTTTATCATTGATATGACCATATTCATAAGAGTTTATTAACAAAACCTCACAAATTGATGAGTTTTTGAGTCAATATATAGCAGCCGTATGTGTCAGTCATAATAGCCATATCATGATATTATATCATTGATGCGAGCATATCCATTTGAGTTTATCAACACCCTCACACAATGATGAGTATTGAATCCATATATAGCATATCCGTATGTGTGGATGTGTTGATCATCATATTAGCAATCATGATATTATTTCATTGATCTGAGCATATGCATTTGAGTTTATTAACAACCTCACACATTGATGAGTTTTGAATCCATAGCATCCGCAATGATATCCTTTTAGTATGTCAGCAACCACATACATTTCATTCCAAATCTGTTACATACAACATATATGATCGATGATATTCTTATTATTTAATGTGTTTACCATTTTGATAATGTACATATCATTGAAGATATATTAATTACTCACTTCTATACCGTTCTACCCTTTTTTAATTGGTGGTGGAGCACAAACAAGGTACTGTGCACTAAGGAAGCAGGCGCGCTGATCTGCCCGAGAGCGATTAATTTTGTTTCGCTACCCTGTAACAGTGATCAGTGGACACTTCCTTTCGCAGGGCCACCATGATCCAACGAGCAGCAGTAAGCACAGTAACGAACGAAGTGACAGAATGGGTTCATGTAAATGACGGCCATTAATCAGCACCCGTATCGGAGCAGGGTGTCGCGTCGCGTTGCTCACTTGGCTGCCTGGCCGTAAATGTCGAGACCAGCTCAACTGTAAAATCAATAACGGGGACGGATGGGAGCGAGGCAAGCTCAGCGGCTAAGACCGTCCGTATTGATGTAAAGATTGAATAAATATTGTAAAAGTAGAAAGAGAATAGTGCATAAAGTAGTGTATAGTGTAATAGTGTGGATTGCCTAATATCATTTGCACTCGTGTACTTTAACCATACTCTATATTTTCAGTACGTGTACTACATAAATCTATTTTAAATTTTCTAGTAATTTTTTCAGTAATTTTTTAGTAGTCTTTTTAGCGTACTGCGGATAGTCTCAGCCGTTCGGGCCCTGCTGGATCGGCCACTGTTTTATGCGCTCCGCCTGTTGTTGGCAGGGACTGTGAGGAAGACAAAAAAAATTATGATGTTTGGACTTTGTTGGGCTGTTTGTCAGTATTTTTCTAGGCCTTTTTAGCGGGCCCGTCCATGGCTAGTACAGTAGTACAAAGCCCACCATCCCAGAGAAGGCCCTGCGTCTCCCTCTCCATTTTTTTTATCACCGGTAGGTATATGCGGAGGGCATCCGTCTGTCGGCTAGGCTGACGACGCCATGGCGAGCTTCCTGCTGATGCCGGGCCGAACCTACTGCTCGCTGCCACCGGTACCCAAGCGGTCCCTGCCGCCGCGCGTCCCGTCTCGTCGGAGAGCCGCGGCTGCCGGATGGCCCGTGCGAGCGACCCAAGGCAGCGGCTCGGCTCCGGCGGCGACGGAGGAGCAGAAGCAGAGGAAGCGGTGCCTGAGGTGCGGCAACATGTACCTGGACGAGGAGAACCACCCAAACGCCTGCGCGTACCACGGCCACGTCACAGGTAATACCTTCACGTATCTCTTCTGTTGATGACAGCATCGAATACGTATTTCAGACCAGAACGCGACACGGATTGTTTGGGTGCATGCGCCTCAACAACAACCTCATCACCCAGGTGAGAAGGGGTTGTTCTCCTTGTCTCCGCCGCACCAGGGGATCGACGGGGAGTGGAGCGACGAGAGCGGGGTCATCGTGTACCGCTGGAACGACCAAGGGAGCCGCCCCAACACCGGGCGGGACAACTGGAAGAAGCGGTGGAGCTGCTGCCAGGAGCGCGACGAGCGGGCACCACCGTGCAGGCGCGGATGTCACGTCTCCTACGACGACGGCCACACGCTCTTCTAGGCAAGTTACCTTATCATATCGCTGAAGGACTCAAATCCTCTGCAGTAACTGCACTGCAGTTACTGCAGTTGACAGGTGGGCCCCACGCCCCCTGGCCCCACCAGTCAGCTGCAGTAACTGCACTGCAGTTACTGCAGGGGATTTCATTCCATCGCCGAACTCAAAAGGTGTCAAATTCCGAACTCAAAAGGTGTCAAATTCCGAACTCAAGGTGTCATATTCTTCTTAGCGAGTAGCTGGATGTGCTGCATGCGCATTGTTTTTAAAGAAAAAATTGTATTTTTAATAGAACAAATTAACGAGGTCAAATGCATCTTAATTAACCACTGTGTGAAATTATATCCAAAATGACACCCGTTTGAAAACCACAGGGAATACAATTTGCAAAGGAAAAAAAATGTTTTTTTTCGTTTTCAGTTGTAGATAAAACACAACTTACATGGTGGATAAAAAATGATCATTTTTCTTGGTCTGTCAGCGACACTACCGGCCTCCAGCTGGCTGGGTTTAAGACTACTCGCACTCGTTGTCTTCTATATCGGATTTCTATACTACCTTTTTCTGTGGCCTCCACTTTTAGATTCCCATCTTTAAAGTTTCATTCTCTGCACTAGTTCACTTCTAAATCAAATCTCTATATTTTTTCTCTCTTTTTTCTTTATTTTATCATCTTCATCTTGTTTTATCTCTCTTCTATGCCTTCAGTTTCTTTTCGAGTGCCGGCTACCTGTGGCGATTGCCGGTTGTCAGCCCTATTTTACCGACGCCTTTGGAGGTCCCGCTACGGTCGTCCAAGGACTGGTACACCGCTAAAAGTCGGGTAGCTCGACGTGCAAGTGCAAGCTGGAATAGTCATCACAGTTCATTTTTTTTCTCAGTCAAGTTTTTTCCTCAGTCACTTGCTCTGCCAATGCATGAATAAACCAAAACGTGCGTCGGGGAGATTCAGGTAAAAAAGTAGTTATTCCTTGATTGACTTCTTCAAGTTTCGAGATCAAGCTCCGTCACTATCTGTTGTTACTGAACTTGCATGGGTTCAGCTGTTTTTGTACCTTTCCCCCTTACATTACTGCATTCCGGCGCCAGCTACTCGAGCACATCCTTCTGGCCAATCAATAAATGGACCATTTCTGTGGATGACTCAACGCATTCAAATACGCTGAAGATTAATTCACGCTGCGCATCAGGCAGACTCGACCAGGGCATGGTGTGATGGTGTCGGGTTCCTCGCTCGAATACTGTATGGATATTTTTGCTACCTCTAACCAACAACTAGATCTGTAATTAGTCGTCGGTCTTCAGAATTTCACAATGCTAGTGGTGTGTGGATCAATGTTGAAGGTTGTTTATCCTTTTTATTGTATTATTTTCGATATCAATTTTTCATATAAATTGAGTCATTTTTCTTCTTATATAATATTAACTGAGAGCTTCTTCTCCGAGTTTTCAAAAACATCAAGTACATCTAGGGGTGGGCATTCGGTTAACCGGTGAAATTCGGTTCGGTTTATCGGTTTTTTCCGAAATTCGGTTTTCAAAAAATAGAAACCGAAATATAATATAAAAAAACAAAAACCGGACCATCGGTTAACCGGGAATTTCGGTTCGGTTTCCGGTTAACCGAAATAAAACCGGACTTCTTCTAGATCTGGCATGGGGGCAGAGGCAAAGTCTTCCATTGGCGGCGGAGCGGGGCGGCCACGGTTCGCGGCGCGAGGCGGCCCGATGACCCAAGGAGGCGGCCACGGCCGGCGGCCGGGACGGCGACGCGAGGCGGCCACGGCCGGCGGCCGGGATGGTGACGCGAGGTAGCAGAGGATGGGGGCGCCGCGCAGTGCCACTCGCGGGGCGAGGCGGCGGAGGGCGGGGGCGCGGTGCGCCGCCGGTCTCGGGGCGGGGCGGGGCGGGGCGACGGAGGGCGGGGCCGCTGTGCGCTGCGGTCTCTAGGCGAGGCGGCGGAGGTCGGGTGCGCGGCGAGGCTGCGCTACGGGGGCAGGCGGCCGAGGGCGGGGGCGTGGTGCTGCAGCGCTCGCAGAGCGACGTGGGAGTGGATAAGGTTGGGGTTCTAAGTTTTTTGGGCTGAGTTGGGCTGGTTTCTAGTTTACTTTGTTATTGGGCCAAATATCGGTTAATTCGGTTAACCGGAAATAAAAACCGAACCGAAAAAAAAATTCGGTTTCCTCATATTGCCAACCGAAATTTGGACCGGTTTCTCCGGTTCCGGTTAATTCGGTTTCGGTTCCGGTTTTTTCGGTTTTGGTATTCGGTTTTCGGTTATTTTGCCCACCCCTAAGTACATCAGAATGCAACATAAATTGGTTGTGCCTGCTTCACACAGGTGAGAAGAGGCTATTCTCGCTACCTCCGCCGCAATAGGAGATTACCGGGGAGTGTGGAGCGAGGTCATCATGTATTGCTGGAACGGCCAAGGAAGCATTAGACCTGCTGCAGGAGTGTGACGAGCGAGCGTCACTGTGCGGACTCAACGGCTCCCACGTTTGCTACATCGACAGTTGCACGTTCTTCTAGCTAAGCTTACCTTGTCATAACTCGCTCCTCCATGCACTTTTGTAATAATAATTAACTTTCCTTTTATTTAATTCAATATCAAAAGGTGTCAACCCTCCAGTCATTCTCAGTAGGAGGGGAGCACACTACGGACCAGTATATTTTACGAACTTAACAAAAAAAGGTGTGTTGCTTATGACGAGCCACATCTTTCCATTTCTACCATCAACATGGATCCCAAGATCGTGGCATGGAGAATCAGTGTTGTGAGGCCAACCAGCACATGACCTAAGCACGTACCCTTGTGGGTGCCTATCGATGCGAAAAAACCTGGTCTCCGATGGATAGTTCCCATGTCGATCCATATTTCCGGCGGCGACGTGCCATTGTCTGTCCACATTATCATGCCAGCGAAGGTGCCACTCTTTGGGAACCTCCCCGCATTCTTCATTCCAAATCGCATTGTCGAAGTCGATCTTGACATATGCATAAAGGCGGAGTGTCGGCCCTAACTCGGGTCTCACTTGTGTGAACACCACCGGCATGCCTCCTAACTGTCCTAGTTGATCGAGGTACTCGAGAACCACACGCATAGGACATTGGTAGCTTCCTGGCAGGAAAGAAACACTAAAGCCAACATGGCGACTTTGGAAACGGTCAGCCGGTACAATGTTGTAGGGTTGCCCAACAAACATTTGGTGGCCATCTGTATCATAAACTGCTGGTAGCCGCGGCGCCATGGTGCATCTAAGGGAGTTGAGAGCCAACAAAGTTGTGATCTGGGTGATGAGTAACATTAGATGTTTCATGATTGTTCGTTCAGTTATTTGGGTGTTTGGAAGTGAAATGTTTCAAGTAGGTGGGTGTTGTATTGTATCTAGTTGTTGTATATATATAGTTGTTGTGATCATACCCATTTGAGTTTATCAACAGCCACCCACATTGATGAGTTTTGAATCCATAGCAGCCACAAGCATATCCTTTAAAGTTTCCCGACAACCACATACACTTAGTTTCAAATCTGTTGCACAAACAATATATATATATATATATATATATATATATATATATATATATATATATATATATATTTGTTCGATCGTATTCTTATTAATTACATATTTTAGTGTGTTCCACATTCTGATAGGATATATATGATTGAAGGTATTATTGTTGATTACTCCCTATATATATGACACGAGATATTATTATTAATTACTTTTGCTGTTTTTACCCTTTTAATTGGCATTGAGCACATGCATGCATGGGATGATGGGAGTGTGCATTTAGTAGTTATTTTAGACTTCAGTAGTTACACTAGACATCTTTACCTCTGCATATAGTATATGAACATACTAGCATAAAGGTGGCTTACGGTGTCAAAATGGTAATACACCACGAAAGGCTCATCTGAGACTTGCCCCGAACGAAGAAGAGAGACGAACAAACTGTGCGTCTCACTTGTCACGTCTTGTATTACGTTGTCATCAAAAGCGAACGGCTGGCACGTCGCCGATCAACCTAAGTGCGAGACAAGATAAAAAAAAGTATGTCTGCTTTCGTTGAGTCATAACATACATTCTTTACGGTGTCATTAAAGACGTGTATCGCGCGCGTCACCTATCAGCTTACATGTGAGACAAGCACTAATATACCGCGTTGCAGATTTATTGACCGATCCGAGACGAGCTTTATTGTAGCGCATCGTATATTTGTTTACTGATCTGAGACGGGCTTTGAGGAAGCTTGTCTCCTTTATTTAGGTAATCTTAGACAATCTCTATTACAGCTTGTCGTGGATTGTTTACAGGCAGAGTCTCCTATTAGGTGTCTCTACCCCTGATTATCCTGGTTGCCAGCTGCATCCTGGAGCTAGCTAGTATTTGACAGATGCATTGCCAGTGTGAGCAACATACACATACATGAACATATGTACATCCAAAAAGATCACACCTTAAATTATATTGATCGATCAAATATTAGCAAAGTGTCAATCGTCATTATCAAGTATACTAATTACACAACAAAGAATGCCCCATGTTCATCCTGATTAGAAAGTAACTAATTACACACATCATAATTGTCATCATTTAATCATGTATACCGTAATGAAAAATCTCCCGACCAATGAATTCATTAACGATGAGCCTTCATAGCCTCTAATGCTCCGACTAAGACATCCTCTGCCGAAATGTTTTGCGACACTTCTCCCGGACCTGCTAAGGAGCAACCCACGAAGGTTCTTTTCTAGGAGGGGCAAATTCTCTGGATCCACGAGCACGATGAACACGAATGATTTTACGTGGTTCGGGCCACCAAGAGGTGTAATACCTACTAAGTCTTAAACGGACTAGTCCGTGTTACAACAGACAAGTCCGAACTCATCCAGAATGCTTTGGTACGTCCCAAAACGGACAACTCTGTAGGGTCTCGACTAGTCTGACCTCTTTGGCGGACAAGTCCACCCTCCCAGGACTTAGCTCCAAATCTATTCACCAAGGAAAGAACGGACTAGTTCGTACCCATACGAACAAGTCCAAACTCATCCAGAGACGTTTAGTCCGACCCAAAATGGACTAAGTTGCCTACCCCGGACTAGTCCGGTCTGAGGCACAGACAAGTCCGGTCATTGGGGGGTTTCTCTCGAATGGGCTTCTCACTTAGATTTTTCTCTCAACTACCACTTTGAGTCACCTCTTATGATCTCATTGCACATGATACAACCACCCTCATACTTGATATAGCTAGTCTAAACTCAACACAATAGAAATCCTAATTTCTATATTTGAGTCTTTGACGCCCGTTTCAACATTTTCCTTTTTAAGAGATTTTGTCTCATTTCAACCATCACACCTGTGCTTAAGATCAACTTAGCTTACTAGTCTCTTAATTATCGTCATCAATCATCTAAAACCCATGGGGATGCCTAGATGCACTTTTACTCATATTATAGAAACAAGATTCTACCTCTTCATGTAATCTAGTTTAGATTCTTGTTTATCTTTTGTAACAGATAAGATGGCTTGATCTGGTTGAATAGAATAGATGCAAATGTAACAACCATATCAATGATGCGGTGTATTTTTCTATATAAGTAACACGTAACCAGTTGAGGAGACTCAAGCCGTTCCACCCAGTTTCACAAGATAATCAGAGCCGATTTTCTCCCCTGAGAACATGTCCAAATCCTCCTCAAGTGCGACGAGGTTTAACTCCCAAAGCCACCATGTAGAAAAACTTACCCGTGACAACTTCTTGCTTTGGAAAGCACATGTGCTTCCATCTATCAGAGGTGCACAATTATTCGGCTTCATTGGTGGATCGAAGAAAAGACCTCCTGAACACATTACGGTGGAGAAACCCGGAGGACAGCAGGAGACTCGGATCAATCCCGATTATGAGAGTTGGTTGGTCCATGATCAACAACTTCTCAGCTATATCAATTTGATGTTTGTCGAAAGAAGTGTTGGCACAAGTTGCTTCTTGTACCACGTCTGCAACGAGCGCTGATGTAGCGTGGCAGAGCTAAGGCGGAGATGACGGGCAGAGGTGATGGTGCAAAGAGGCTCGCGGTCGTCGCGACAATTATGTCGGGGAGGAGAAGGTGGTGCGAGGACTCGACGTGCGCAGCATGCTGCCTGGGCAGAGCTACGCGACGGGGGCGTCTTGTCGCCGAGATTGGCGGAGCTGCGCTCGCGCTGCCGGTCCAAAAAGAGAAGGCGACGGGAGGTAGGAGATGACAATTTTGGGGGCGGTTCGTCCTGGGCCACTGGGCTGGGCCGCGTGGTGAAGGAAAATAGGATTGGGGTTGGGCTGTGCGGTAGGAAAAAGGTGGGCTTTGCCCATTTGTTTCAATTTCTCTTCTTATTTCTTTTTCCTATTTCATTTAAGTTTGAATTTGAATCCAGTTTGGGTAATTTAAATTTCAGTTCTTGTTGGATGTATTTTAATCCAATTTACTGATTTAATTACTATTTGGCATATATATATATATATATATATATATATATGTGTGTGTGTGTGTGTGTGTGTGTGTGTTTGTGTGTGTGTGTGTGTGTGTATACACATACATATATTCATGCTACTTAGGCGTATTATTTAATTGTTGCCTTTGATTTTAGAAGTAGATTTCGATTCGGTTTGTGCTAAAATTTTATGATAATTAATCATTAAATTGTTCTCTTTAATTGCTTATATTCATTAGCGGTGATCTCATAAGTACGTGTCTATGTGTATTTTAAATTTGACTGCATACCCTACGCGTTCATTTCTATTCCAAATCTACTCTATAGTTTGATTCGTTTTTAAATGGGTGCATGTTCGCATTTGTATATACATTTGCCTCAATTTTTATTAACGATTAACGTATGTTCAAGATTTGATTAAAATTTTTAATTCAAAGTGGTTTTATCTTCGTTTAAAATTCGGGCTGTGACAGATCTACCCCACTTAAATAGAATCTCGTCCTCGAGATTCGGAGACTTGTCTTAGGTTGGTAGGAATTCATTTTCCAAGATTATCTTTACTGCATTGAGATGGTTGGTTCCTTAATCTTGACATCATTGTATTGCAGTTGTTCTTGTTTATTATGCTGCAAGTTCATGTATTTGTACAGCTAGTGCTGAATTTCCCGGCATCGGACTGTTGGCCCATTGCATCAAGCGATACTTGCCATTCAGGTTTTAGTATGTGTCCTATGCATCATGGCACATCTTGACAGGCGTGTATCTAAGATCTTTGTCTGGTATTCACGGTATTAGGTGATTGTTTGTTTATAGTTACCGTTGACTACCTCTGGTTCCGGTTTCTGCCTCTTAGGGTCCTTACTACGGGCGGGGCCATATAGTGACGTTTTTCTCATCTCTGACCATACTAGTGCTGCTCGAAATTCAGTATCGTACAGGGTCTCGAAAGGTGACAACTTTAGACTTTGTGGGATCCACTACGATGACTTTGGCTTTTAGGGCTTGTCCAAGAAGGGTTTGTTGCTAGCTCTTCTACATTATTTTGCCCATACGACTAAAAAAGCAGACTGATATGTTGGTCAGTACGAAGGGCGTCACCGTGGAAACTCAGATTTTCCACATTGGGTCGCGAGCACCGGCTTCATGATGTGAGCATATATGATTCTTGAATTGGTATTAACTTGATCCCAAATCACATGTGTACCTAACCCTCTTAACTAGTTAATCAGGTTATAAACTGAGGGTAACATCTATTTCTGGTACTTCATCTGATGTCCAGTAGACGATGCACGTCCTGAGTTGTTTTCTTTTCGCGTAACCACAACACTAGGGTTCCCTAAAGTGATGAACTTAGTTGGAAAATCCATTCTCTTGTATCTTACGGGTTTGTCTTTTGTGTTTAATCAATCAATATGTGTTCCTCTGATAGGATCTCTTTGCCCTCAATGTTGCTTCAGGTGTTAACGTGATTAGAAGCTTCATGTCTATGTATGGTTTCATTCCTGGTAATCCATCCAGATCCATATCTGAGCATGTATACATTTTTGACACTCGTTCCATGAGTGTAGCTTCCAAACTACGTGTCATGGATTCCATAGAAGCTCTTGCGGCTGACATCTTATCGTTATCTCAACATGATTTACTGTAGTGACTTGCAGTTGGCATAGGTTGTAAATCTTTGTCGGGGTGTGAACCAATCAATGATGGTGTGGCCCACACCGTTTGTCTAATGAGCTTTTAGGTTTGTTAAAATCCTACCCCACTTAAATAGGATTTTAACTATTGCATTTTTTTGTTAGTGCGGGTTCATTATTATTATTACTACTATTATTATTGGTAAATTTATATTTTATTATTAGTAGTTATGTTTGGTTTTGTTTGGTTTATTTATGTATTTAATTATTTATTTATTGACTTTGGGAGCTAACTGGAGTACTTGGATTAAGACGGTGTTCCTGCATGAGCAGTATGCTCATGGTGAGCTCGAACAAAAATAGGATTCTGAATGTGTATTTTATTGATCTAGTAGGAAGAGAGGAGTGGATGATTTTGTTTTAATCGTTATTATTATCCTCACGTATATACATATGTTTGCGTCTTTTTCGACAATGCTATGCAAGTGCGGGAGGAAATTCACCGTGCTGAGCGTGAGCCTTCTCCTCCTCCTCCTGTCGAGGATCAACAAGTAGGAGCAGGGGAAGCTGGAACCTCGGGTTTTATAATTGTGTATTCTTATTGGTGCATTATATTTGATATACATATAGACATACGTGTGTAGGTATATAAACACACATAACCCATATGTATTTATTTTATTACACACTCAACTTATCTTCTTTCATTTGATTATTGATCTGTGTTTGTATTACAACACACAACTTCACTCAATCAAAGAACCAAATGAAAACCAGTGAATCACACCCAACATAACTAGATTACAAACTTATATATATTATACTATTAGTCGCTCTATTCGTTGCTTACTCTAGGTCACTATAGGCTAAGCCATTCTACTCATGGACACTACGGTCATCCTAGGATTCTATCGATGTGACTGAGGAAGGTAGGGTTGCACGTGGTTGCTCTTCCACTGATCGTGATGTTGTTCTTGATACGTGACGATGACGTCTTCTAGTAGCCTTAGTAGAGTAATTACTTCCTTTGTCTTTATGTACTCTCTTGAATTGATTAGAAGGTTGTTTGACTAGTCGCATCTTCGAATGGTCTGGTGCATACATTGCATGGTTCAACCCTTGCGTATCGCGTGGGTGTCCATCTTACTCTTGAACATCCAAGGTGTGTTTGGTTGATGTTGGTGGCACCATCAAAGGAAATAAATTAAGTTTTCAACATAAAAGGAGATAAGTGCAGAAGGAACATAGAGGAGGGAGAATCTTTCAAAAATAGTTTTATACTTTTCAAAATATAGGTTTAGGAACTAGGATGACTCTAAGGTTTCGTCCTACGGCCAAGCATGGCTCTGATACCACTCTGTCAGTACCCGACTTCTGTGGGTCCACTTGTGCATCCCGTACCAATCCTTGGATCAGTAGTTGGTATGCACAACAGAATAGATCAAGATCCGTACAATGATTATTTATTTATAAACATTATAAGTCTTACAAACATGATCTAGATTACATTGGGTGTGGTCGGAGATGACCACAAAAATAGAAGAAGTCTTCAAAACAGCGGAGCAGAACAGCGCCATGCCCAACAGGCAGACTTGGGAAGTAGGACTAAACCTAGTCGTCATCCTCACACGCTTCAGCTTCTTTGTCTTCTGATAAAACCACATATAAAGCAAGAGTGAGTACATAAGGTACTCTGCAAGCCCTAACACCACTCATGGGGGAGGTGTATCATGCATTGGGGCTTGTAGCAAGGAGAGGCCATACGGCTTAGTTTTGCCGAAAAGCATTTTATGCAAGTTCTACTTGAAAAGAGTTTTGCAATAAGAGGGAGAAGTAGTTGAATCAGTATTAATATTGTTGGCAGGCCCTAGGGGAGTTTCAAACCATCCCGCCAGTTCTATTACTTTTAGATGAGTCTTCGGACCCAAGGCCCTGACGACTCCGACACGCATGCCAAAACTTTCCCAAAACACGGCGGCCTCAGCCACCCAGCCACACACACTTCAAGGAGTTGTACTAATGCTAATCAATAGGATCCCAAAGCATAGTGTGCCAAGACTGTGACAACAGCTATCTGGATAGATCAAGACTCTGCAGAGTTTGTACACTTTACCCACATGCTACATACTCGAGATCAGAGAGTAACACAACGCTCATCCCATCTTTCCCGAGTAACCCCACATTCACACCTCGGCCTGACGCAGGGGCTATTCGGGCATTCACTACCCAGCCAGACACCGGAAGACCCTCGGTCTCCGTGCCATTTCCTGGTCCACCGTGCCCTCCATGGCTCTACAGGTTTTCTCATGTGGCAGTTACCAGAAAGTTAGGGCGAGTCCCGCCCATATAGGTTCTATGGTTGTACGAAATCACTATGTTGAGGTCAAATGAACCGGTCCTTATATTGGTGAGGCGGCTCCATCCGTCCTTGGAAAGAGGACTAGTTCGGAACACACAACATTGAACTAAACTGAAGTACTCAGCACAAGCCTAGTCCGGAAAGCATGGTCATCGGACTATTACTGAAGCACTCAGCGCCAATCGGTGGCTTACACCGAATACACAACCGCAGCTGGTATACCTCTTAGGGAGCCCGCGACATCCCATCACCATACCCACCTCGACCACCCTTCCCCCTTCACACACACAGTTCATTAATATCCCACTCATATCCTAACTCACACCACCAAACACCTTTTAACACATTTCACAATCATGTATATAGTGTGTAGTGGTTCGCGATGCGAACATCGCAGGGGTTCCTAAGCATAGTACTAACAAGGAGGTGCTCACATCACTGCTATAGCGCAGTGGTGAAGCTGTTAGGTTGTCAAGGTCAAGGAGGTTATTGTGATAGTCATTGCTATTATCGTAACTGATATAGTGTCTTGTTTCAAACCATTGATAGCGAGTAACTTATGTGTTACTGTTCATCGTTGGCTAGTAGCTGACACTGATACTCAGTCATCAACATAGCTCATGCTACCACATCAAGTGGTTCATAGCATACAACATTTTGAAATAGACATACAGTCATGCAATGAAAACAGGCCGTAGGTGCGATTGCAAAACATAGGTGAAATATGATCAAGGAGTTAGAGCTTGCCTTTACAGTAGTTTACCAAAGTCATTGTCTTGTTCTTTGTGATCCGGGTTTTGAATATCTCATTCGCGAACTCTCCGATTACTAAGTATGTATCTACGCAAAGAAAATACAATTCATCGATAAAGATCCAAGAAACCCAAATTAAACTCCAATAAGTACAAACAATCATTCATTAACATAGTTTTTTTTAAGATCTGAGAATTCTTATCGAAGAATACGTCATTCTACATGTCGGTAACCTAGAAACCGTACACCCCTTGAGGTTACAAATATCTCAAAGGAAAGTCATCTACTTAGTTTGAAGAACCTCGGAGGCCCACATTTCATACATAACCGGACTCGCTTCTCCAACATGGTTAATCCCTGGGTCGCCACGTGTACAACCAAACCAGAGCTACCGCCCACAAGGGGGAAGCTCCGGGCGACGTACAGAAATGGCACCTCCGGACTTAACCCCAGACCGAGAGAAGCTCCGGATATGACACGTGTCGGGTAGCCCCGGAGCTACCTGCTTCCCACAGCAAGCTCCGGAGCTGCCACGTGTTCAATCTTCGGACCTTCAGCTTCTAACCTCCGGAAGACCTTGTAACGGCTCCGGATCTTCAAAGGAGAGCCAAGGACTTCAAGACCCGATTAAGTGTCATTAATGCCATATTAATGACACTTAAACGGACGATCTTAACACCAGTAACGGTGCTGTCAAAGCCCGTTACAGGGTCATTAAGAGCAATTAAGCGTGTATCAATGCTAGTAACCGCCGGGGCCACATGTCGGGCCAGGCTAACTTGTAACAGCCTGCCCTTGTACTATAAAAGGATAGGCCGACGATACACACGGGGACGTGGTGACCCAGGGATTAACCATGTTGGAGAAGTGGGTCCGGTCATGTCTGACAAGTGGGCCTCCGGAGGTCTTCAAACCAAGTAGATGGCCTCCCTTTGAGATCTTTGTAACCTCAAGGGGTGTACGGTTTCTAGGGTACCGACAGTGGCCCCCTGGACCTACCTCCGAGGAAGATCACTAGGGTGAAGTTGTTCCGTCGGAGGTGGGTCCATCCTCGCGACTCTTGAACTGAGTCTTCAAGGGTCTTCGGAGGTGCCGTTGGCAGGTATTTACAGTTAGATCCCACGGTGTGGCACACCTCAGGCGGCGGAAGAGATCTTTGACGTGCGGATCTCACGCAATTGAAGGTCGCCGGTTCCCGATACAAAAAATGTATCGGTTCCGCGCGCCCTGTCAGGCTGCCGCCTTTGGGTTTCCCGCCTCGTGATGACAACCGTTCGCCTGGGTATGATCCTCGACTTGATCGTCGGGGTGGTCCCGGGCCCTCTTGTCATCGGCTGGGTAGAATCCTCAAGTGGTATCTTCGACTTCCCTGTGGTTTCCATCCAAGCGTTGCGAGGGCTTACTTAAGAAGGAAAGCGCGCACCGTCGGGAGTTCTTTACGCCTCTCATCTGATCTTGCGCTCAAACTCCCAACCCGTGTTTCGCTCCTCTTCTCTTGCCTAGCTATGTTGCGATGGAGTTGGGTCTGCGCGAAAGTCGTTTGAAGACCGACGGAGATTTGAAGAAGGTCCGGGCCCTCATGGGGTGGTCCTCGGACTTCTTCAACCGCTCAGTCCGTGCCGGCGGAGAGCTCCCCTTCGAGAAGGAGCACGCCGGTGAAATGGTGTACTTTTCTTCGTACGCCATGATGGGGTTGATCCCACCTTTTTCTTCCTTCTTCTTGATGCTGCTAGACTTCTATGGTCTGCAGCTATACCACCTTGGCCCTCACTCCATTCTCCTCGTGTCTATCTTCGGCCACTTCTGCGAGATGTGGGTGGGCATCCCCCCTGCATCGAACTCTTCCGAACTTTCTTCATCGTCCACACCACCGGTCGGAGCAATGAGTACCTTGGCTTCTACTACTTCGTGAAGCGTAAGAAGTGTCCATTCAAGTACCTCCGGTCGTTCCCTTCCGGGAAGTGGGATGACTGGAAGAAAGATTGGATAGTCGTCAGGGTGGAGGAGCACGAAAGGTTGGAGCTGCCCAACAGTCTGCCCGGCATCGACACGACGATCTGGAGTAAGGTTCCGGTGCTGGTGGAAGCTTTCAACCACGCCTTGACCAGGATCCGCCAATGCGTGGAGGGAGGATTGACTCCTCAGGCGGTATTTTGCAATTTCCTGGCCAACAGGTGGGCGCTGCTGAAGAGGAGGGAGAAGCTCGCTTGGGCCCTCAACAGCGTGATGGACGAGGACCGGGTTGAGACCGGGTTGAAGTCCAACATGGTGGGGAAGACCTTGGAGTTCCACCTCAAGAAATTCTAGCACGGCATCGACGTCGACGGGGATGACTTGACTCCGCTGTCGGCCTTTCTCCCTCTGAACGTGGAAGTGGAGTTCAGCAGGGAGCTCCGGCGGACGATGCCCGCACTTGACGATCTTGGTGTCGTCGAGAGGAGATCAACCACCCGAGTGGCGATCCCCGGGATGCCCGAAGACGGCTCCACCCCTGCCCCACAGCCGAGGGTCGAGGTCGTCGGCAAGGGCAAGGAGCTGGCGGAGGAGCCGGAGAGCCGGAAGAGGAAGCTGCGACACGCCGACGGAAGGTCCGTCAGGCCCGCTACTTCCGCCTCGGTTCCTTCTCCCCAGGGGGGAAGATCTTCCGCCGCCGTGGCGACTGTCCCCGTAGTGGGGTCCTTCCGGAACGATACTATTACGACAGTGGGATCCTCTCGGAGCGCGTCTGTCCCCGTGGTGGAACCCTCCTGGGGCGCTAGCTCCGGGCGCACGACTCCGGCACCTGGGACGGTGGGAGCCTCCAGGTCTAGGGGTTCCTCCCAATCAAGGAGAGCCTCGACCCGGGAAACGCCCATAGCTGCGACAAGTCCCGGGGGGCCTTCCGGAGCTCCTATGCCGACCGTGGACAGCCCGGAACGTCCGAGAAAAAGGTTCCGCGCAAGCTGGTGCGGAAGCCTTCCAAGGTAGTTTTTAATCTTTACCTTGGTTAACTTTTTATTTGTAGCAACTGTTTGCTAAATTTCTTCGTTCATCATCTACAGCGTCCCCAAGAAGGGGAGTGAAGCTCCACCCTCAGCCACAGTGTCTGAGGCCGTGGGAGCTTCTGCTCCAGTCTCGGTGCCGCCCCAAGCGGAGGTTGCGACAGCTCCGGCGCCGGCTGTCGTGGTCATGGACCTCGACTCGTCTCCAGAAGTTCCCGTGGTAGCGCCGGACCACGGGAGTGAAGATACGCCAGCGGCACCCGTCTCGGAGGTTGAAGCTCCGGGTCCTGGTGCTGCAGTGATGGAAGCTCCGACTGTTGAGCCGGAGGAAGTAGTAGTCCCAGCTTCGAAGCCGGAAAGTGCTGAAGCCCCGGCGGTTGAGCCGGAGGTGACTGAAGCTCCAGCATGCGAGCCGGAAGTCGAGGTAGTTCCGGCAGTTAAGCCGGTTACCTCCGAAGCACCGGCCTATGAGCCGGTGATTGTTGGAGCTCCGGTCATGGGGCCGGTTGAAGATGAAGATCTTCCGGCACCTGAACCGGTGGTTGAAGAGGCGAGGGAGCTCGAGCCTTCCTCGGAAGAGGTGTCCCGGCCGGAGCCAGTAGCGGCTCCTGCTCCGGAGGCGATGACGTCGATGGTACCTGCGGTCGAGCCGGAGTGCCCAAGCGAAGTCGTTGGCCCCCTGCCCGAGGGGGCGAATGAAGACTTGGCGGCGGGGCCTTCTTCGATGGCGACTGAGGCCATCCCGGAGGACGGCCCTAGTGCCTTGGAAGCTCGGGGTTCCACTCTCGTAAAGTGGGACCCAATTTTTGTATGTGAAGACCCGCTGGAATCAGCAGAGGAGACCCCAACAGGTCCGGAGCCCATCCCGCTGTCGATGTCTATCGACAATGCCTGCTCCAGTCTGTGTCAAGTCCAATTGTCCTTCTTCCACGACAGCAAGACTCTTGAAGAGGAGCGCCAAACCCTTAGGCGGTGGCGTAATCGGCTCCACTTCGAGACTAAGCTGGCGCAGTCGAGGCTAGCGGACGACAAGGAGTGGATCAAGCGGGAGAAGATCCGCCTGGAGTACTGGGGCAAGCTGTTGGACGACAGGGAGAGCATGACTCATGCCCTAGATGCCCAATCTCAGGAGATATACAATCAAGCCAAAGCAGCCAATAGTGCGGCCGAGGAACGCCATGAAAGGCTGGAGGTCATAAACACTGCACTCATCAAGCGCCGGGAGGCACTTGAAGAGAGGGAGAAGCGGCTCGAGAATGAAGAGCAAAAACTCCTTGAGCTGCGGGATGATGTCCTGAGGAGGGAAGAGGAGCTTGTAGAGAAGGTAGCTCTGGCGGACAAGGGTCTCGAGGAGCGCACCAAGAAATTGGAAGAGCGCTGCCAAGAGGAGGAGGAGAAGACCTGGGTGCGGGGGCAGGAACTCTACGAGTACGAGTGTGCCCTTGTTGCCCGGGAGAAAAAAGTGGAGGCTAGGGAGAAGGACCTGGTCGATCGCCGGAATAAGATACACCTCCGGGAGGAGGAGCTCGGAAGACTCGAGAGGCGGGTTGCTGCAAAGATTCAGCAAAACGCCAAAGAAGTTGAGCGCCTCGCCCGTGTGAATTCCGAACTGACGGCGGCCAGGAGGTCCCTGGAAGAGATGAAGAGCTTGAGGACAGCGGACTCCCTGCAGATTTGGGAGTTCCTGGGCAAGGCCAACGACGCGCTGACGCCGATGGGTTTCAGCCCCGTGCGCCCGGATGATCCGGAGCCGGAGCCGGACTTTGCGCTGCAGGCGTTGAGCACAGCTGGTAGCAAGCTCTCCAAGGTGGGCGACGTCATCGCGGACCAGCTGGAGGTTGAGGGGCAGTCCCTGGCGAAGAACGTCACAGAATATGTATTGACGTGCTACACCAGCCAGAACTCTCAATTTCCTCTGGACCCGGTGCTTGAAGGCCCCGTCGAAGGAGAAGGCGAAGCTACCCGAGCCAGCGTGTCGGAGGTCGCCCAGAAGGTCGCCGAGTTCTTCCATAGGGTCTAGGACCATCTCTTTAGCTCTCACTTGTATTTTCTCTTCTTCTTCCTCAATTTTGTAATTCCTTATCTCTAGATGTAACCTCCTGTCTCCAGATGAATGAAATCCCCAAATTTTTTGAGAATTTCACTTTTTGTCTTCAACACCTTTATCTTCACTTGGCCCCCTGGTAGATGTACACAATTTGATTGTGAACATGTACCAAAAGGATATTGTGTTTTGTTGAAGACGCCTTTGCTCCGAACTTGTAGAATTTAGGTCCGAAGTCTTCGATAGCGAAGGTCCCCTGAGGTTGTCGGAGCTTAGAAGTTCCGGCATTGTCCATCGCTGGAGCTTAGTAGCTCCGGCAATAGTTATTTCTCCGGGGTGTCGGAGCTGAGTAGCTCCGGCAGTGACCTTTGCCAACACATGGTTTGCTGGCAGCAGACTCCATTTTCAGGGTCTTCTCACCATCTTATACTCAGCGTCGGATTTTCTCCATCAACGAAGAGTTTATTTTTCCTGCACACTTAAGTCAAGAAAAATAGTAAAATTCATTCCTTGTCTATAATTTCGTCGCGGCTTACGATTCTTAAGAAAACTTTAAGTTGAACACGATTTAAAATACAACCAGATGCATTGCCTTTTCTATTAGATTCAACTGTCCATGGACCCGCCTTACTTCGACCTGCCGGGGTGTAGGTAGAGTGGCGTACTTAGGGTGCTTGACCAGGCTAAGTCGATAGCACACTCCAGCCCTAGATTGGCTTGGCGGCTTTCAGGTGAGTTGGCCATAAACGATAATTAAATCCAAAAGAACTGACAATACAACTCGAGTCGTATATAAACCGGTCGAACTAAAAATTTCTTCAGAATTGCACGTCTCTGTTATAGACAAGAAAGAGAAAAATAAAAATGTCGAGCCTGTACAAAGTAAATGCACGTGGAGTCTATTTCACATGAATATGTCTTTCATTATAGGTCCAGTGTACAGGGGAAACAAGTACACTCTTAGGGTACGGAACCAGGCTAAGTGTGTTTGGTTTCTCGTTTGACCCAGGGTAGTTAGCCACACTTTTAGTCCGGATACTGTGTCAAGTGCTGCATGAGCTTTTCAAACTTTTCGGGAAAGGCCCGGCTGCTCTCCCGGAGGAACTACCCGACTCTGTACAATGACTCTATAACATACATTTCAAGTTACTTAAGACTCACCTCCGTGGAATTAAGTGTTGAACTTACGGAGGTGCTCGATGTTCCAAGGATTTGGGAGAGGTGTCCCATCCTCGGTAGCCAAGCGAACGCTTCCGGGACGGGATACTTTGATCACTCGAAAGGGCCCCTCCCAGCCGGGGGAGAGTTTGTTTAGCCCTTCTATGGATATTATTCTCCGTAGCACCAGATCGCCTTCCTCGAGCTGTCGGTTGTGTACATGCCGCTGGTGATAACGTCGTAGAGCTTGGCGATATCGGGCATTCCGAACAGCTGCTTGGCACCTTCCCTCCTCGAGGAGGTCTAGGTCTTCGCGCCGGAGCTGGTCCTGCGCGGCTTCGTCGAAGGTCCGGACCCGGAGTGAACCCAAGGTGATTTCCGGAGGAAGGATTGCTTCAGCTCCGCACACCAGAAAGAAGGGTGTTTCTCCGGTTGACCGGTTTGGAGAAGTCCTGTTGGCCCATAGAGTGGGCGGAAGCTCTTCGATCCAATTGGCTCCGTGCTTTTTCAAGCGCTCATAAGTGCGCGTTTTGAGTCCTTTAAGGATTTCTGCATTTGTTCTCTCGGCTTGGACATTGCTGGCGGGATGAGCTACGGAAGTGTAGCAAACCTGTATGCCGAGGTCTTCGCAATACCCTTGGAATGCGGAGCTTGTGAATTGAGTCCCATTATCAGTGATGATCTTGTTTGGGACTCCGAATCTGCTTATAATGGATTGCAGAAAGTTGATAGCAGATTGCTTGTTGATCGTCACAACTGGAGTTGCTTCCGGGCACTTGGTGAACTTGTCAATGGCGACGTACAGGAACTTGTAACCTCCGACGGCTCTTGGGAAGGGTCCCAATATGTCCATCCCCCACACAGCGAAGGGCCATGTAGGAGGTATCATTTGTAAGGGCTGAGCAGGTGTATGAATTTGCTTTACATGAAATTGGCATGCTTCGCATTTCTTCACCAGCTCAGTGGCATCCTGGAGCGCTGTAGGCCAGTAGAAGCCATGCCGAAAGGCTTTTCCGACCAGCGTGCGGGAAGATGCGTGGTTCCCACACTCGCCTCCATGGATTTCTGCGAGGAGCTCGCAGCATTCTTCCTTTGTGATGCACCGCATTAGGATGCTGTTGGCACCGCGCCGGTAGAGATCCCCTTCTACCAGCGTGTATCTTTTAGCCAATCTTACTACCCGGTCAGCGGATACATCATCGTCAGGAAGGATGTTGTCTTTCAAGTAGTTCCGGATCTCCGAGATCCATGCATCAGAACTGACTTGAGCATTTGAGTCTTGCGTGCTGGGTTGCTCGGAGCTTCCGGCAGCACCTACAACCCTTGATGACTGCCATGGTAACAGGGCCATCGGGACCGTCAGCTTCGGGATGCTGATCTCGCCCCCTTCGTTCAGTTCGGCAGGCTGAACTGTGGGTTTTGACAACCTCTGGACAAAGATTCCGTCAGGAGCTGGAGCTCCGGTTGACGCTTTGGTCGAGAGTTCGTCAGCTTCAGCGTTATGGGCACGCTGAACATGGTGGAGGTCTAGGACTTCAAAGTCCTTCTGAAGCCTCTGGACTTCAAGGTGGTAAGCAGCTAGCTGGAGATTATTGCAGGAGCATTCACCCTTCACCTGCTTGATGATGAGCTGTGAATCTCCTTTGACCAGCAGTTGCTTGACACCGTATGACAGTGCCACCTTTAGTCCGTAGATGAGTGCTTCATACTCCGCCATGTTGTTAGTTGCCTTGAAGTCAAGGTGTACCATGTATTTTACTTCTCCCCAGTCGGTGCAAGGAGAAGGATTCCAGCTCCGGCCCCCTGCTTCTGCATGGAGCCATCGAAGTAAAGGGTCCAGTGAGGCTTGGTGAAGGTTGGAACTTGATGTTCCGTCTTCTGCTCGCTGGGGCCCTCAGGGTTTGATGGAGAGGGAGTCCATTCCGCCACGAAATCTGCCAATGCTTGACTCTTGATTGCTTGCCTCGGAATGAATTCAAGATCGAATTCAGCCAATTCCGCTGCCCACTTTGCAATATTTCCAGTTGAATTGGGATTATGCAAGATCGCTCGAAGTGGATAGGAGGTCACCACCGAGACTTTGTGAGCTTGGAAGTAATGTCGGAGCTTCCTGGAGGCAATAAGAACTGCATAAAGCAGCTTATGCACCTCTAGGTATCGAGTCTTGGCATCATGTAATACTTCACTGATGAAGTATACCGGGCGTTGAATGGTCCAGAACCTCCCGGTGGGGTCCGGAGCTTCCTCTCTATTGATCCGGACCCTGTCGGAGGAGTCCAGATTCTCTTCGTGGACCTCTGGGTTCTGGCTGGAGGAACCTGGAGCTTCTTCAGAAATGACCTGGATCCTCTTAGAGGGATCTGGGTCTTTTGAAGTGACTTCTTGTGGATTTGAGTCTGGGAACTGGGACCCAGACTCACTTTCAGGGACCTCCGGACCCTCCTGAAGGTGTCTGGATTCCTGAGTATGGGGTAGTTCTGGTCTCTCCGCAACCAGAACCATACTGACAACTTCGTCAGTAGCTGAAATGTAAAGCAACAAAGGCTCACTAGGGTTTGGAGCTACCAGAATTGGTAGGGTGGTGAGGAACTGTTTCAGCTCCTGGAATGCCTTCTCTGCTTCTTCGGACCATTGGAATGGTCCGGACTTCCTCAACAACTTGAAGAAGGGAAGTGCCCGTTCCGCCAGTCTTGATATGAACCGGCTGAGGGCTGCTAGACACCCAGTTAACTTTTGGACGTCTTTGATGCGGGTTGGTGGCCGCATGTCTTCAATGGCTTTTATCTTTGCCGGATTAGCCTCTATGCCCCGGTGACTTACCAGGAAACCAAGAAGTTTTCCGGAGCTAACCCCGAAGACACACTTGTCTGGGTTTAGCTTCGTGCGGGTGGCCCGCAGCTTGTCGAAGACAGCCTGCAAGGTGTCCAAGAGGGACTCCTTGTTCTTGACCTTGACCATGATGTCATCGACGTACACTTCCACTATGTCTCTGATGAGTTCTTCAATAGTTTTGTACATAGCTCGTACAAAAGTTGAAGCTGCATTCTTGAGACCAAATGACATGGCTGTGTAACAATACAATCCATCCACTGTGATGAATGAAGTATGCTCTTCATCCTCCCTAGACATCCTGATTTGATGATACCCAGAATATGCGTCTAGGAAACACAGTAACTCGCACCCGGAGGTGGAATCAACTATCTGATCTATTCTAGGTAGTGGGAATGGATCTTTTGGACATGCCTTATTCAGTGTGGTGTAGTTGATGCACATCCGAAGCTTCCCGCCGGCCTTGGGCACAATGACTGGGTTCGCCAGCCATTTTGGATGGAAGACTTCTCGGATGAATCCGGCTACGAGCAACTTCTTTACTTCTTGTCGGATGAAGTTCTGCCGCTCTACGGATTGCTTCCGAGGCTTCTGATGCACAGGCCGAGCATCGGGGTAAATCTTCAGATTGTGCTCAATCACTTCCCTAGGGATCCCAGGCATTTGTGACGGTTGCCAGGCAAATACGTCAACATTAGCCCGGAGGAAAGTGATGAGCGCGAGTTCCTATTTGTCATTCAACCCTCCCGATATACGGGTGGTTTGAGCGGCATCGGAACCAATTTGGACGACTTTGACGGGAATGTCGGTGTCGCCGCTTGGCTGCACACGGGGTGCAGAGGTTGAGCCTCGTTGACGAATGCTCAGGGGTTTCGGAGCTTGCTCCTGTCTGGAGTCCTCCTCTTGCGCGGTGGTGAGTGCATGGAGCTCCTCCAGAGCAGTTACTCCGGCGGTGCGATCTCCGCGGATACGGAGAACGCCTACTGGTGTTGGCATCTTCAACACCAGGTATCCATAATGAGCAGCTGCCATAAATTTGTATAGGGCAGGTCTGCCCAAGATGGCGTTGAATGGTAAGTTGATCTGAGCGACGTCGAAGACCAACTTCTCGGTGCGATACTTCTCCCGTGTCCCGAAGGTAACGGGGAGAGTTATAGCTCCGAGTGGGGTAATGGCCCCCGGACCTACTCCGGAGAAAGGTCGAGAGGGCTGGAGATCCGAAGGTCGAAGCTGAAGCTTGGTAAAAGCTTCAAAGCTTATGAGGTTCAGCCCCGAACCTCCGTCCATCATAACATGATGGAGCTGGATGTTATTGATGGTGGGAGATACCATCAAAGGTAACTGTCCAACTCCGACCATGCTTCGAGGACAGTCCGAAGCATCAAAAGTGATGGATGTGTCCATCCACTTTCGATGTGGCTCCAGTCTAGCTGTAGGAGCTACAGCGGCCATATCCCGCCGCATAGTCTTGATGACGCGACGGGAGGTGATGTCCCATGATCCAACAAAAATGGTGTTCATGGTTTTCCGACGCTCGTTGTCAGAAACGTCAGAGTCATCGTCGACGGAGGTGTAGACGGCCTTCAAGACCTTTTTGGGGTCCTGAAACCCTAACTCCTCTTCAGCCGGAGCTTCGTCGACCTTCTGTTTTCCTTCCCTCTGTCGGAAAGGAGACCCTTCCCGGCGCTTGCTGTAGCGCTCGGCAAGGTTTTGGACCTCCCGGCAGTCTTCCAAATTGTGGCTGCCCGTTTTGTGAATGGGACACCACACTTTGGGTTTGCCACTGTCTTCGGAAGACGGTCGAGGTCGCTTCTCGGGGCGTGGCCCCCGGCCACCAGGAGTTGCAGCAGCTGCAACGTTGGATGTGCCGGCCGATGGCTTCTTCTTGTCGTGGGTCTTCTTTTTCTTCTTGCCACCCCCGGAGGTAGCGGCTTCTTCTTTGGAGGATTTCTTGTGATCCTCCGAGGCTTGTTTGGAGTGCATTTCACGGCCCTCCGCAGCTCTGGCACATTTGTCTGCCAGGCTGAAGAGCTCCGTGACGCTGGTGATCTCTTTGATCGCCAGCTTCTCCAACATCTTCTTGTCCCGTACGCCCTGTCTAAATGCCACAATGACAGAAGCGCTTGAGATAGAAGGGATTGTGTTGCGTACCTGAGAGAACCTCGGGATGAATCACCGCAAAGATTCTCCCCCTTTTTGCACGACCGCAAAAAGGTCTAGTTCAGTGCCTGGTCGGGTGTATGAACTCCCGAAGTTGGCAGTGAACTGACGGCACAGCTCCTCCCAACTGTCGATAGAGTTAGGTGGAAGGCTCATAAACCAGGACCTGGCGGTCCCGGTCAAGGCCACTGGAAAGTAATTTGCCATTACAACCTCGTTTCCTCCAGCTGCCAAGATTGCAGTGGAGTATATCTGAAGGAATTCGGCGGGGTTGACAGTCCCGTCGAATTTTTCCGGCAGGTGTGGCCGGAACTTCTGTGGCCATCTAACCATGCGCAGGTGCATGGCTAGGGCTGAACAGCCTCCTCCTACTCCTTCTATAGTAGAAAGGTCCTGAGCTTCCCGTCTTTCACGAGCACGCTCGATATGGACACGGCCATCCTGTTGGCGGTATCGGCGATCAAGCTCTGCCCGGAGGTCATGAGTCGAAAGCCTGGATACCGTATGGGTGCGTCGTGCCCCAGAGGGCAACGACGTCACCTGCTGTGACGCAGATCGTCTCCTGTTGTTGGAGATGTGTGGACCAAGTCTTCCAAACAAAGTCCGTCGCTGCGACGGGGCTCGTCCCGAAGGAGGAGGACCCTGGTTGTTGAGGCGTTCGGCCGCTGCTGCGACCAAATGCTCCACATCGGCCCTCCACTGCTCCATTGCATCTCGAGATGCGTCCGGAGGTGGTGGTCGTTGGAGAAGAGCACGCGCTGCATGGAGCGCGTGTTCCGGGTTGTCATGACTTGCCGACGCAGTAAGTGACGCCGGCACACCATCACGTTGCCCAACACGATTTGCCGGAGAAGATGGTGGTGGTGGGAGTGTGGCTCCTGCTGGTGCTGAGGCTCCTGCTGGTGGCTGCCTGTTGGAGGGGTTGCCCCCAACAGCTTGAGCAGCAGGTTGACCGTTGGATGATCCAGCCGCGGAGTTCACTATTCTCGAAAATCTCAGGCGCCCCTACCTGGCGCGCCAACTGTCGACTGTTGGAGTCGGCAGATCTTCTGACACTACTGAAGTGTTGAAGGAGTTTGTGGTTCGGTGTGGGCGCGCGGAGAATCAAGAAGGTGAATTGCGGTTTAACACAGGAGACACTAGGATTTACGTGGTTCGGGCCGCCTGAGCGTAATACCCTACTCCACGGGTGTATTGGTGTTGTATTAGTTTGTCACGTATGATGTCCACGTCTGTCTCCCCCTGTTTGTGTATCGTCGGCCTGTCCTTTTATAGTACAAGGACAGGCCGTTACAAACTGGCCTGGCCCGACATGTGGCCCCGGCGGTTACTAGTATTGATACACAATTAATTGTTGTTAATAATCCTGTAACGGGCTCCGACAGTGCCGTTACGGGTGTTAAGATTGTCTGTTTAAGTGTCATTAATATGGCATTAATGACATTTAATCGGGTCTTGAAGTCCTTGGTTCTCCTTTGAAGATCCGGAGCCGTTACAAGGTCTTCCGGAGGTTAGAGGCTGCCAGCTCCGACGTTTGGACACGTGGCAACTCCGGAGCTTGCTGTGGGAAGCAGGAAGCTCCGGAGCTATCTGACTCGTGTCAGGTCCGGAGCTTCTCTCGGTCAGGGGTTAAGTCCGGAGGTGCTATTTCGGTACTTGGTCCGGAGCTTCCCCCTTGTGGGCGGTAGCTCCGGTTCGGCAGTACATGTGGCGACCTAAGGATTAACCATGTTGGAGAAGCAGGTCCGGTCATGTCTGACAAGTGGGCCTCCGAGGGTCTTTAATTCAAGTAGACGTCCTTCCCTCGAGATCTTTGTAACCTCAGGGGGTGTACGGTTTTTAGGGTACCGACAGACTCTGATTGATGATTTGCAGTTGGACCTCCAGCCAGGGCGATTCGACTCAATCACTTGGACCAATCCTCAAACGGTCGATACTCCGCGAGATCGGTTTACCGTATGCAATTCCTGGGCAGCGTCACATCAGTTCTTATGGCTCAGATATGGCATAGGTGGGCACCACCTAAGTGTAAGATATTCACCTGGTTACTAGCTCAAAACCGGCTATGGATGGCGGACAGGTTGCTGCTACGAAATTCGTGATTGGCCGATTGCTCTCTTTGCTACCGCAGCCTTGAGACTGCTCTTCACTTATTTTTCGAATGTCCTTTGGCTCTCCAAATCTGGTTCAAGATCAGGAACCAAACTTTAGGCCCGCGAATTGGGGTGAGGTGCATTCCATAACTGACTAACTCACCAAACTGTCACCCATCTCTTCGTCCTCAAGAGCGAAAGGTATAAACTCCCCGATAATGGTAGTGTTTTGGGCGATCTGAGAGAACGAAACAACCGGATTTTTAGACTGGAGGAATGATCCATCGATCTTCTTCTGGCAAGTCTTCGGGAAGACATTCGCATGTGGTGTACCGCCGGTGCTAAGCACCTGGCTGATCTTTTTATTTCAGCTTTATAATCTTCTTGTAACTATGTGTACCTTTCGTACACAAACTTCTATTTCCTGCTTATAATTGAACGCCAGCATGACTGCCTTTCGAAAAAAAACCTACCGCTCGCTGCCACTAGTACCCAATAAGCGCTCCCTGCTGCCGCGCGTCCCGTCTCGTCGGAGATCCGCGGCTGTCGGATGGCCAGTGCGCGAGCGGATCAGAGCAAGTGCAACATAAGGTAGGGGCTCGGCTCCGGCGGCAACGGAGGAGCAGAAGCAGAGGAAGCGGTGTCTAGGGGTGCGATGACATGTACCTGGACGAGAAGATCACCCGAACGTCTTCGCGTACCACGGCCACATCACAGGTATATCTTCTCGTGTCTTTTCATGATAGTATCATCGAGTATCAGGGGCAAGGGGCTTGGTAGGGGTGAAAATCTAGTCTAGACAGAGTCAGGGGCTGACAACAACAATGGCGCGTGTGAGCATCTGAATTCCGTTAAAGTGTAATCAAGTTACCTCCTCACCCCATGCATCTCCTCGGTGTAAAAATCTGATGACGGTGTTATTCCTACGTCGTATTCTGTTTTGGAGATAATATTTTTTAAGAATGGATACTGTATGGAAGTTTTTGCTACCTCTAACCAACAGCTAGGTCTGTAATTAGTCATCCTTTCTTAGGTTTTCCCAGAGCTAGTGGTGTGTGGATCAATGTTGGAGGTTGTTTATCCTTTTTATTATATAATTTTTTATTTCGATTTTTTAAATAAACTGAGTTATTTTTCTTTTTATATACTCCCTCTTTCCCTCAATACATGTCGTTTCAGACATGACAAAACAACTAAAAATGAACTAAAGTGAGATGTCCTAACGATATCTATTGAGGGAAGGAGGGAGTAATATTAATCGAGAGATCTTTCTCCCGAGTTTTCGAAAATATCGAGTATATCAGAATGCAACATAGATTGTTTGGTTGTGCCTGCCTCACCAGGTGAGAAGAGGCTGTTCTCGCTCTCTGCCACAACAGCGGATCGCTGGGGAGTTGAGCGAGGTCATCGTATACTGCTGGAACGAGAGCAAGGAAGCAGTGGACCTGCTTGTCATAATTGGTTCCTCCACACACTTTTGTACTAATAATTAACTTTCCTTTTTATTTAATTCAATATCAAAAGGTGTCAACCCTCCAGTCATTCTCAGCAGGAGGGGAGCAAACTACGGACCAGTATATTTTTTGAACTTAACCAGAAAAGGTGTGTTGCTTATGACGAACCACATCTTTCCATTTCTATCATCAACATGTATCCCAACATCGTGGCATGGAGATCCAGTGTTGTGAGGCCAACCGGCGCATGACCTAAGTACGTACCCTTGTGGGTGCCCATCGATGCGAAAAAAACTGGTCTTCGATGGATAGTTCCCATGTCGATCCATATTTCCGGCGGCGACGTGCCACTGCCTGTCCACATTATCCTGCCAGCGAAGGTGCCACTCTTTGGGAATCTCCCTGCATTCTTCATTCCACATCGCATTATTAAAGTTGATCTTGACGTATGCATAAAGGCGGAGCGTCGGCCCTAACATGGGCCTCACTTGTGTGAACACCACCGGCATGCCTCTTGGCTGTCTTTGTCGACTGAGGCGCTCGAGAACCACGCGCATAGGACATTGGTAGCTTCCTGGCAGGAAAGCAACACTAAAGCCAACACGGCGCCCTTGGAATAGGCCAACCGGTAAAATGTTGTAGGGTTGCCCAACAAACATTTGGTGGCCGTCTGTATCAAAAACTGCTCGCAGCGGCGGCGCCGTGGTGCATCTAAGGGAGTTGAGAGCTAACAAAACTGCGATATGGGTGATGAGTAACATTAGATGTTTCATGATTGTTCGTTCTGTTATTGTTGGGTGTTGGAAGTGAATTATTTCGAGTAGGTGGGTGTTATATCTAGTTGTATATATAGTTGTTGTGATCATATCCATTTGAGTTTATCAACAGCCTCCCACATTGATGAGTTTTGAATCCATAGCACCCACAAGCATACCCTTTAAAGTTTCCGGCAACCACATACACACTTCGTTCCAAATCTGTGGCAAACAATATATATGATCGATGATATTCTTATTAATTGCATCTTTTAGTGTGTTCCACACTCTGATAGGATATAGATGATTGATAGTATTATTATTGATTACTCCCTATACATATGATCAGATATATTATTATTATTAATTACTTGTGCTGTTCTTACCCTCACTACTACAAAAACTATTATTACAAGCTCCTCGTTTTTCATACACAGCGGTCCGTAAAAAAATATGCTTGTGATGTCGAATGATACAATAACCGTCTGTAATGATCATACCTCACCATCGGTTTGAATGTAGCCTAGAGGGGGGGGGTGAATAGGCTTTTTGAATCTTTGTCGATCCCTGAAACACTTAACATATTGATCAAATACAGGGAAGGTCGGACTAGTCTTGTATGGTGCGGACTAGTCCGGTGTATGTGGATTAGAAAGATCAAGATTGATCGTTAATTTCACCTCTAGTACTCTATGCAGCGGAAAGCAATTGACAACTTGGATGTATTACAGTAATGAAACAATGTATTGCAAAGATCAACTTTAATTACGATATTTCAACATGAGTTACACAAGTTTAAGCAAACTCTAGAATATGATAAATTATAAAACAAAAGTGCGCAAGACAAGATTTTATCCCGAGGTTCAATTTCACAGGGGAATTTACATCCCTATTGAGGAGTCCACAGAGGACCGGGTCTTCATCAACCCTTCCCTCGTTGAATCGCCACGAAGGCCAATTCTTTTCCACTAACCACGAAAGGGCAAATAAACTCGTTCAAGGGGCCTTCTCACAAGTTGAGGGCTCTCCAAAGATTACAAGAACAAACTCCACCAAACACACTCAAAAGATATACAATAAACCAATTAGAGTGTATGAGAGATCAAACCTGTGGGGACCGGAATCCCGACCTCCAAGGATCTCATTGGATGGTGTCGTGCGATGCGACACCCAACAGTATACAAGAATAGAATGAGAACAAATTTACAATACCAAGTCTTTATTGACAAGCACATCGGAAGTTTAAAAGTACTAACGGAGGAAAAGAGAACTATACATCATAGCTACACTCTCAGCACTAGCTATGCAAAAGCAAAGTCATTCATGTCCTGGATACTTGGCACTAGCAACACACAATTCACAGCGGCGTGCAGGGTTCCCACTCGGTTGTAAACCCTGGAGGGGGTGCAGCCTCGTCATTAAACCCGTCATCAGTCGTATAATCTGCAAAAACTCGTTAACTGCAAACGTGAGCATAAGGCTCAGCAAGACTAACCCGTCTCAATAGACATATGCAAGGATGAGTACTAAACTTAGGTAAGTAAAGCATAAGGACTCACCTACAAGTGGATCCTTATAATCATGTTTTATTTAGCACCTGACATTCCTTAGGCACGTCACATCATAGACTCCACAATCAAACAAGAAACGCATTGCCGATGATATGATGTACACAAGGCACATAATGCTATTACAGGTAAAGTATGAGGAAACTGTAAACTTTTAATTGTACTATCTCAAAGCCAAACAAGGTTGTTCAAACAATTTATAAACCAATATATATCATATTCTCCTGACTTCTTAAGTATTTACTCCTGACTTCTTGTATCTACTGATACCGCAGATAGGTCATCTAGTTGCGAGCTCATACTCTTTGCAATACAGAATACAACGTGTCGACTGTTGGAGTCGGCAGATCCCCTGACACTATGAAAGTGTTGAAGGAGTTTGTGGTTCGGTTTGGGCGCGCGGAGACTCAAGAAGGTGAAACGCGATTGGACACGAGTGACACAGTGGTTTACGTGGTTCGGGCTGCCTGAGCGTAATACCCTACTCCACGGGTGTGTATGTGTTGTATTCACTTGTGAACTTCAGAGCGTTCCAGAGTTCTCTCCCCGTGTATCGTCGGTTTGTCCTTTTATAGTACAAGGACAAACCGTTACAAGTCAGCCTGGCCCGACATGTGGCCCTGGCAGTTACTAGTATTGATACACGAGATTGATTGTTGTTAATAGCCCTGTAACGGCTCCGACAGTGCCGTTACAGGTGTTAAGATCGTTCGATTAAGTATCATTAACGTGGAATTAATGATAATTAATCGGGTCTTGAAGTCCGCGGCTGTCCTTTGAAGATCCGGAGCCGTTACAATGTCTCTCGGAGGTTTAAAGTGGCCAGCTCCGACGTATGGACACGTGGCAACTCCGGAGCTTGCTTGTGGGAAGCGGGAAGCTCCGGGGCGGCCTGGCACGTGTCAGGTCCGGAGCTTCTCTCGGTCAGGGGTTAAGTCCGGAGGTGCCGTTTCAGTAGCTAGCCCGGAGCTTCACCCTTGCGGGTAATAACTCCGGTCTGACAGTACACGTGGCAACCTAGGGGTTAACCATGTTGGAGAAGCAGGTCCGGTTATGTCTGACAGGTGGGCCCCCGAGGGTCTTTAATTTGAGTAGATGTCCTTCCCTTGAGATCTTTGCAACCTCAGGGGGTGTATGGTTTTTAGGGTACCGACAGTGGCCCCATGGACCTACCTCCGGGGAAGGCCAACGGGATGAAGTCATTCCGCCGGAGGTGGGTCCACACTTGCGACTCTTGAACTGGGTCTTCATGGGTCTTCGGAGGTGCCTTCGGCGGGGCTTTACGGTTAAGTCTCGACGCGTGGCGCACCTTAGGCGGCAGATAGGATCTTTGGCGTGCAGATCTCTCGCAATTGAAGGTCGCCGGTTCCCGATACGAAAACCGTATCGGTTCTGCGCGCCTTGTCAGTCCGCCGCCTTTGGGTTTCTCGCCTCGTGATGACAACTGTTCGCCTGGGTAAGAACCTCGACTTGATCGTCAGGGTGGTCCCGGGCCCTCTTGTCATCGGTAGGGTTGAATTCTTGAGTAGTATCCTTGACTCCCCTGCAGTTTCCATCCAAGCGTTGCGAGGGCTTACTTAAGAAGGAAAGCGCACCGTCGGGAGTTCTTTACGCTTTCCATCTGTTCTTGCGCTCAAACTGCCAACTCGTGCTTTGCTCCTCTTCTCTTGCCTAGCTGTGCTGCGATGGAGTTGGGTCTGCGTGAGAGTCGTTTGAAGACAGAGAGCGATCTGAAGAAGGTCCGAGCCCTCATGGGGTGGTCGTCGGACTTCTTCAACCGTTCGGTCCGCGCCGGCGGAGAGCTTCCCTTTAAAAAGGAGCACTCCGGCGAGATGGTGTACTTTTCATCGTACGCCATGGTGGGGCTGATCCCACCGTTTTCTTCTTTCTTCTTGATGCTGCTGGACTTCTATGGTCTGCAGCTATACCACCTTGGCCCTCACTCCATTCTCCTTGTGTCCATCTTTGTCCACTTCTGCGAGATGTGGGTGGGCATCCCTCCCTGCATCGAGCTCTTCCGCACCTTCTTCACCGTCCAAACCACCGGCCGAAGCGACGAGTACCTTGGCTTCTACTACTTTGTGAAGCGCAAGAAGTGCCCGTTCAAGTACCTCCGGTCATTCCCTTCCGGGAAGTGGGATGACTGGAAGAAGGATTGGGTTGTCGTCCGGGTGGAGGAGCATGAGAGGTTGGAGTTGCCAGACGGTCTGTCCGGCATTGATACGTCGGTGTGGAGCGAAGTTCCGGTGCTGGCGGCAGCTTTCGACCCCGTCCTGACCAGGATCCGCCAATGTGTGGAGGGAGGATTGACTCCCCAGGCGGTGTTCTGCAACTTCTTGTCCAACAGGTGGGCGCCGCTGAAGAGGAGGGAGAAGCTCGCCTGGGCCCTCAACAGCGTGATGGACGAGGACCGGGTTGAGACCGGGTTGAAGTCCAGCATGGTGGGGAAGTCCTTGGAGTTTCACCTCAAGAAATTCCAGCACGGCATCGATGTTGATGGAGAGTACTTGACTCCGCCGCCGGCTTTCCTCCCCCTGAACGTGGAAGTTGAGTTCAGCAGGGAGCTCCGGCGGAAGATTCCCGCGCTTGACGACCTTGGCGTCGTCAAGAGAAGATCAACCGCCCGGTTGGCGATCCCCGGGTTGTCCGAAGGCGGCTCCGCCCCTGTCTCTCAGCCAAGAGCTGAGGTCATTGGCAAGGGCAAGGAGCTGGCGGAGGAGCCGGAGAGCCGGAAGAGAAAGCTGCGACATGCTGACGGAAGGTCCGTCGGGCTTGCCACTTCCCCCCCAGTTCCCCGTCCTCAGGAAGGAAGATCCTCCGCCGCCGTGGCGGCTGTCCCCGTGGTGGGGTCTTTTCGGAGCGCTACTGTTCCGGCGGTGGGATCCTCCCGGAGTGCGGCTGTCCCCGTGGTGGGTCCCTCCGGAGGTGCCAGCTCCGGGCAGGCGACTCCAGTACGAGAAGCGGTGAGGGCCTCCAGGTCCAGGAGTTCCTCCCGATCAAGGAGAGCTCCGACCCGGGAAACGCCCGCAGCCACGGCAAGTCCTGGGAGTCCTCCCGGAGCTCCTACACCGACCGTGGCCAGCCCGGAACGTCCGGGAAAGAGGTTCCGCGCAAGCTGGTGCGTGAGCCTCCCAAGGTAATTTTTCTTGCTTACCTCGAATAACTTTTAATTATAGCATCTGTTTGCTCAATTTCTTCGTTCTTTATCTGCAGCGTTCCCAAGAAGGGGAGTGAAGCTCCGCCCTCAGCCACAGTGTCTGAGGCTGCGGGGGCTTCTGCTCCAGCTCCGGTGCTGCCCCAAGCGGAGGCTGCGACAGCTCCGGCGCCGGCTGTCGTGGTCATGGACCTCGACTCGTCTCCAGAAGTTCCCGTGGTAGCGCCGGACCACGGGATTGAAGATGCGCCAGCGGCACCCGTTCCGGAGGTTGATGCTCCGGGTCCTGGTGCTGCAGAAGTAGAAGCTCCGGCTGTTGAGTCGGAGGAAGTAGCGGTCCCGGCTTCGGAGCCGGAAAGTGCTGAGGCCCCGGCGGTTGAGCCGGAGATAGTTGAAGCCCCGGCATGCGAGCCGGAAGTTGAAGTGGTTCCGGCAGTTGAGCCGGTTACTTCCGAAGCTCCGGTCGCAGGGCCGGTAATTATTGGAGCGCCGGCTGCAGAGCCGGTGATTGTGGAAGCGCCGGCCGCAGAGCCGGTGATTGCTGGAGCGCCGGCCACAGAGCCGGTGGTCGAAGAGGCGAGGGAGCTCGAGCCTCCCTCAGAAGAAGTGTCCCGGCCGGAGCCAGTGGAGGCGACGACGTCGATGGTACCCGTGGCGGAGCCAGAGTGCCTGAATGAAGTCGCCGGCCCCCAGCCTGAGGGGGCAGATGAAGACTTGGTGGCGGGACCTTCTTCGGTGGCGACTGAGGCCATCCCGGAGGAGTGCCCTAGTGCTTTGGAATCTCGGGGTTCCACTCTTGTAGAGTGGGACCCAATTTTTGTAAGTGAAGACCCGCTGGAACCAGCGGAGGAGACCCCGGCAGGTCCGGAGCCCATCTCTCTGTCGATGTCCATCGACAATGCCTGCTCCAGTCTACGTCAGGTCCAACTGGCCTTCTTCCACGACAGCAAAACTCTTGAAGAGGAGCGCCAAACCCTTAGGAGGTGGCGTAATCGGCTCCACTTTGAGACTAAGCTGGCGCAGTCGAGGATTACGGATGACAAGGAATGGATCAGGCGGGAGAAGGTCCGCCTGGAGCTCTGGGGTGAGCTGCTGGACGAGAGGGAGAGCATGACTCACGCCCTCGACGCTCAATCCCGGGAGTTCCATGGCCAAGCTAAGGCTGCTAACGACGCGGCCAACGCTCGGTTCGATCAACTCGAAGCCATCAGCACCGCACTCATCAAGCGCCGAGAGGCACTTGAAGGAAGGGAAAGGCGGCTCGAGGATGAGGAGCAAAAACTCCTGGAGCTACGGGATGACGTCTTGCGACGGGAGGAGGAGCTCGCCGAGAAAACAGCTCTGGCGGACAAGGGCCTCGAGGAGCGCACTAAAAAATTGGAAGAGCGCTGCCTCGAGGAGGAGGAGAAGACCTGGGTGCGGGGGCAGGAACTCTACGAGTACGAGTGTGCCCTTGTCGCCCGGGAGAAGAAAATAGAGGCTAGGGAGAAGGACCTGGTCGACCGCCGGAACAAGATCCACCTCCGGGAGGAGGAGCTCGGAAGACTTGAGAAGCGGGTTGCTGCGAAGATTCAGCAAAACGCCAAAGAAGTTGAGCGTCTCTCCCGCGAGAATTCGGAGCTGGCGGCGGCCCGGAGATCCCTGGAAGAGATGAAGGGCCTGAGGAAGACGGACTCCCTGCAAATTTGGGAGTTCCTGAGCAAGGCCGACGATGCGCTGGCGCCGATGGGTTTCAGCCCGGTGCTCCCGGATGATCCGGAGCCGGAGCCGGACCTTGCGTTGCAAGCGTTGAGCGCCGCGGGCAGCAAGCTCTCCAAGGTGGGCGACGTCATCGCGGACCAGTTGGAGGTCGAGGGGCAATCCCTGGCTAGAAACGTCACAGAGTATGTGTTGACGTGTTACACTAGCCGGAACCCTCGATTCCCTCTGGACCCGGTGCTTGAAGGCCCCGTCGAAGGAGAAGGCAAAGCTACCCGAGCCAGCGTGTCGGAGGTCGCCCAGAAGGTCGCCGAGTTCTTCCATAGGGTCTAGGACTGTCTCTCTTAGCCTTTACTTGTATCTTCTCTTCTTCCTCAATTTTGTAATCCCTTGTCTCCAGATGTAATCTCCGGTCTTCAAATGAAATGAAATCTTCATTTTTTTGCGAATTTCATTTTTTTTGTCTTCAACGTCTTTATCTTCACTTGGCCCCCTGGTAGATGTGCACAATTTGATTGTGGACATGTACCAAAAGGATGTTGAGTTTTGTTGAAGACAAATTTGCTTCGAACTCGTATAATTTAGGTCCGAAGTTTTCGATAGTGAAGGTCCCTTGAAGTCGTCGGAGCTTAGAAGCTCCGGCACTGTCCATCGCCGGAGCTTAGTAGCTCCGGCAATAGCCTCTACCAACACGTTGAGCGTCGATAGTTAATACTCCAAGGTGTCGGAGCTTAGTAGCTCCGGCAATGACCCTTGCCACGCCTGGTTTGTTGGCAACAGACTCTAGTGATAGGGTCTTCTCACCATCTTTAAGTTAACGCCGGCGGTTGACGCCCTGGTGGGAGTCGGAGCTTGGTTAGCTCCGGTTTTTCTCCCTCAACTTTGGGTTCATTTTTCCTGCACACTTAAGCCAAGAAAAATAGTAAAATTTGTTCCTTATCTATAACTTCGTCGCGGCTTATGGTTCTCAAGAAAATTTTAAGTTTGAACACGATTTTTAGTACGACTGGATGAATTGTCTTTTCTTTTAGATCCAATTGTCCATGGACCCACCTTACTTTGGCCTGCCGGGATGTAGGTAGAGTGGCGTACTTAGGGTGCTTGACCAGGCTAAGTCGATAGCGCACTCCGGCCCTAGAATGGCTTGGCGGCTTTCAGGCGAGTTGGCCACAGACGATATTTAAATCTAAAAAATCCGACAATTCGACTCGAATCGTATGTAAACCGGTCAAACTAGAACTTCTTAAGAATTGCACGTTTCTGTTATAGACAAGAAAGAGAAAAATAAAAATGTCGAGCCTATGCAAAAATGAATGCACGTGGAGTCTATTTCACATGAAGATGTCTTTCATTATAGGTCCGGGGTACAGGGGAAACAAGTACACTCTTAGGGTACGGAACCAGGATAAGTGTGTTTGGTTTCTCGTTTGACCCAGGGTAGTTAGCCACACTTCTAGTCTGGAGACTGTATTAAGTGTTGCATGAGCTCTTCAAACCTTTCGGGAAAGGTCCGGCTGCTCTCCCGGAGGAACTACCCGATTCTGTACAATGACTCTATAACATACATTTCAAGTTACTTAAGACTCACCTCCGTGGAATTAAGTGTAGAACTTACGGAGGTGCTCGATGTTCCAAGGATTTGGGAGAGGTGTCCCATCCTCGGTAGCCAAGCGAACGCTTCCGGGACGGGATACTTTGATCACTCGAAAGGGCCCTTCCCAGCCGGGGGAGAGTTTGTTTTGCCCTTCTCTGGATAGTATTCTCCGTAGCACCAGATCGCCTTCCTCGAGCTGTCGGTTGTGTACATGCCGCTGGTGATAGCGCCGTAAAGCTTGGCGGTATCGGGCGTTCCGAACAGCTACTTGGCACCTTCCCTCCTCGAGGAGGTCTAGGTCTTCACGCCGGAGCTGGTCCTGCGCGGCTTCGTCGAAGGTCCGGACTCGGAGGGAACCCAAGGTGATTTCCGGAGGAAGGATCGCTTCAGCTCCGTACACCAGGAAGAAGGGTGTTTCTCCGGTTGCCCGACTTGGAGAAGTCCTGTTGGCCCATAGAGTGGGCGGAAGCTCTTCGATCCAATTGGCTCCGTGCTTTTTCAAACACTCATAAGTGCGTGTTTTGAGTCCTTTAAGGATCTCTGCGTTTGCTCTCTCGGCTTGTCCATTGCTGGCAGGATGAGCTACGGAAGCATAGCAAACTTGTATGCCGAGGTCTTCGCAATATCCTTGAAATGCGGAGCTTGTGAATTGAGTCCCATTATCAGTGATGATCTTATTTGGGACTCCGAATCTGCTCACGATAGATTGTAGAAAATTGATTGCAGATTGTTTGTTGATCGTCACAACAGGAGTAGCTTCCGGCCACTTGGTGAACTTGTCGATGGCGACGTACAGGAACTTGTAACCTCCGACGGCTCTTGGGAAGGGTCCCAAGATGTCCATCCCCCACACAGCGAAAGGCCATGTAGGAGGTATCATTTGTAAGGACTGAGCAGGTGTATGAATTTGCTTTGCATGAAATTGGCATGCTTTGCATTTCTTCACTAGCTCAGTGGCATCCTGGAGCGTTGTAGGCCAATAGAAGCCGTGCCGAAAGGCTTTTCCGACCAGCGTGCGGGAAGATGCGTGGTTCCCACACTCGCCTCCATGGATTTTTGCGAGGAGCTCGCAACCTTCTTCCCTTGTGATGCACCGCATTAGGATGCCGTTGGCACCGCGCCGGTAGAGATCCCCTTCTACCAACGTGTATCTTTTAGCCAATCTGACTACCCGGTCAGCGGACACATCATCGTCAGGAAGGATGTTGTCTTTCAAGTAGTTCCGGATCTCCGAGATCCATGCATCGGAACTGACTTGAGCATTTGAGTCTTGCGTGCTGGGTTGCTCGGAGCTTCCGGCAGCACCTACGACCCTTGATGGCTGCCATGGTAACAGGGCCATCGGGACCGTCAGCTTCGGGATGCTGATCTCGCCCCCTTCGTTCAGTTCGGCAGGCTGAACTGTGGGTTTTGACAACCTCCGGACAAAGGTTCCGTCAGGAGCCGGAGCTCCGGTTGACGCCTTGGTCGAGAGTTCGTCAGCTTCAGCGTTGTGAGCACGCTGAACATGGTGAAGGTCTAGGACTTCAAAGTCCTTCTGAAGCCTCTGGACTTCAAGGAGGTAAGCAGCCAGCTGGAGATTATTGCAGGAGCATTCACCCTTCACCTGCTTGATGATGAGTTGTGAATCTCCTTTGACCAGCAATTGCTTGACACCATATGAAAGTGCCACCTTTAATCCATAGATGAGTGCTTCGTACTCCGCCATGTTGTTGGTTGCCTTGAAGTCAAGGTGTACCATGTATTTCACCTTCTCCCCGGTTGGTGCGAGGAGAAGGATTCCAGCTCCGGCTCCCTGCTTCTGCATGGAGCCGTCGAAGTAAAGGGTCCAGTGAGGCTTAGTGAAGGCTGGAACTTGAGGTTTCGTCTTCTGCTCGCTGGGGCCCCCAGGGTTTAATGGAGAGGGAGTCCATTCTGCCACGAAATCTGCCAATGCTTGACTCTTGATTGCTTGTCTTGGAATGAATTCGAGGTCGAATTCAGCCAGTTCTGCTGCCCACTTTGCAATATTCCCAGTTGAATTGGGATTATGCAGGATCGCTCGAAGTGGATATGAAGTCACCACTAAGACTTTGTGAGCTTGGAAATAATGTCGAAGCTTCCTTGAGGCAATAAGAACTGCATAGAGCAGTTTATGCACCTCTAGGTATCGAGTCTTGGCATCATGTAACACTTCACTGATGAAGTATATCGGGCGTTGAATGGTCCGGACCCTCTCGGAGGGGTCCGGAGCTTCCTCTTCATTGATCCGGACCCTCTCGGAGGGGTCCAGACTCTCTTCGGGGACCTCCGGGTCCTGGGTGGAGGAACCCAGAGCTTCTTCAGGAATGACCTGGATCCTCTCGAAGGAATCAGGGTCCTCTGAAGTGGCTTCTTGTGGGTTCAAGTCTGGGAGCTGGGACTCAGACCCGCTTTTAGGAACCTCCGGACCCTCCCGAAGGGGTCTGGATTCCTGAGTATTGGGTAGTTCCGGTCTCTCCACAACCAGAACCATACTGACGACTTCGTCAGCTGCTGAAATGTAAAGCAATAAAGGCTCACCAGGGTTCGGAGCTACCAAGACTGGTAGGGTGGTGAGGAACTGTTTCAGCTCCTGGAATGCCTTCTCTGCTTCTTCAGACCATTGGAATGGTCCGGACTTCCTCAGTAACTTGAAGAAGGGAAGTGCCCTTTCCGCCAGTCTTGAAATGAACCGGCTGAGGGCTGCTAGACATCCAGTTAATTTTGGACGTCTTTGATGCGGGTTGGTGGCCGCATGTCTTCAATGGCTTTTATCTTCGTCGGATTGGCCTCTATGCCCCGGTGACTTACCAGGAAACCAAGAAGCTTTCCGGAACTAACCCCGAATACGCACTTGTCTGGGTTTAGCTTCGTGCGGGTGGCCCGCAGCTTATCGAAGACAGCCTGCAAGGTGTCCAAGAGGGACTCCTTGTTCTTGACTTTGACCACGATGTCATCGACGTACACTTCCACTATGTCTCTGATGAGTTCTTCGAAAGTTTTGTACATAGCTCGTACAAAAGTTGAAGCTGCATTCTTGAGACCAAAAGGCATGGCTGTGTAACAATACAATCCATCCACTGTGATGAATGAAGTGTGTTCTTCATCTTCCCTAGACATCCTGATTTGATGATATCCAGAATATGCGTCTAGAAAACACAGTAATTCACACCCGGAGGTGGAATCCACTATCTGATCTATTCTAGGTAGTGGGAATGGATCTTTTGGACATGCCTTATTCAGTGTGGTGTAGTCGATGCACATCCGAAGTTTCCCGCCGGCCTTGGGCACAACGACTGGGTTTGCCAGCCATTTTGGATGGTAAACTTCTCGGATGAATCCAGCTTCAAGCAACTTCTTCACTTCTTGTCGGATGAAGTTCTGTTGCTCTACAGATTGCTTCCGAGGTTTCTGATGCACAGGCCGAGCGTCGGGGTAAATCTTCAGATTGTGCTCAATCACTACCCTGGGGATCCCAGGCATTTGTGACGGTTGCCAAGCAAACACGTCAATGTTAGCCCGGAGGAAAGTGATGAGTGCGAGTTCCTATTTGTCGTTCAAACCTCCTGATATACGGGTGGTTTGAGCGGCATCGGAACCAATTTGGACGACTTTGACGGGAATGTCGGTGTCGCCGCTTGGCTGCACACGGGATGCAGAGGTCGAGCCTCGTTGCCGAATGCTCGGAGGTTGTGGAGCTTGCTTCTGTCTGGAGTCCTCCTCTTGCGCTGTGGTGAGTGCGTGGAGTTCCTCCAGAGCAGTTACTCCGGCAGTGCGATCTCCGCGGATCCGGAGAACGCCTACTGGTGTTGGCATTTTCAACACCAGGTATCCATAATGAGCAGCTGCCATGAATTTGTACAAGGCAGGTCTACCCAAGATGGCGTTGAATGGTAAGTTGATCTGAGCGACGTCGAAGACCAACTTCTCGGTGCGATACTTCTCCCAGGTCCCGAAGGTAACGGGGAGAGTAATAGCTCCGAGTGGAGTGATGGCCCCCGGACCTACTCCGGAGAAAGGTCGAGAGGGCTGGAGGTCCGAAGGTCGGAGCTGAAGCTTAGTGAAAGCTTCGAAGCTGATGAGGTTAAGCCCCGAACCTCCGTCTACCAGGACATGATGGAGCTGGATGTTGTTGATGGTAGGAGATACCATCAAGGGTAATTGGCCAGCTCCGACCATGCTTTGAGGACAGTCCGAAGCATCAAAAGTGATGGGTATGTCCATCCACTTTCGATGTGGCTCCGGTCTAGCTGTAGGAGCTACAGCAGCCATATCCCGTCGCATAGTCTTGATGACACGACGGGAAGTGATGTCCCATGATCCACCAAAGATGGTGTTCATGGTTTTTCGACGCTCGTTGTCGGAGACGTCGGAGTCATCGTCGACGGAGGTGTAGACGGCTTTCAGGACCTTTTTGGGGTCCTGAAACCCTAACTCCTCTTCAGCCGGAGCTTCATCGACCTTTTGTTTTCCCTCCCTCTGTCGAAAGGGAGACCCTTCCCGGCGCTTGTGGTAGCGCTCGGTAAGGTTTTAGACCTCCCGGCAGTCTTCCAGCCTGTGGCTGCCCGTTTTGTGAATGGGGCACCACATCTTGGGTTTGCCACCGTCTTCAGAAGACGGTCGAGGTCGCTTCTCGGGGCGTGGCCCCCGGCCACCAGGAGTTGCAGTGGCTGCAACGTTGGATGTGTCGGCCGATGGCTTCTTCTTGCCGTTGGTCTTCTTTTTCTTCTTGCCATTCCCGGAGGTAGCGGCTTCTTCTTTGGAGGATTTTTTATGATCCTCCAAGGATGGTTTGGAGTGCATTTCACGGCCCTCCGCAGCTCTGGCACATTTGTCTGCCAAGCTGAAGAGCTCCGTGATGCTGGTGATCTCTTTGATCGCCAGCTTCTCCAACATCTTCTTGTCTCGCACACTCTGTCTGAATGCCACAATGACAGAAGCGCTTGAGATAGAAGGGATTGTGTTACGTACCTGAGAGAACCTCTGGATGAATGACCGCAAAGATTCTCCTCCTTTTTGCACGACCGCAAAAAGGTCTAGTTCAGTGCCCGGTCGGGTGTATGAACTCCCGAAGTTGGCAGTGAACTGACGGCACAGCTCCTCCCAACTGTCAATAGAGTTGGGTGGAAGGCTCATAAACCAGGACCTGGCGGTCCCAGTTAAGGCCACTGGAAAATAGTTGGCCATTACAGCCTCGTTTCCTCCAGCTGCTAGGATCGCAGTGGAGTATATCTGCAGAAATTCTACGGGATTGACAGTCCCGTCGAATTTTTCCAGTAAATGTGGTCGGAACTTTTGTGGCCATCTAACCATGCGTAGATGCATGGCTAGGGCGGAACAGCCTCCTCCTACTCCTTCCAGAGTAGAAAGGTCTTGAGCATCTCGTCTTTCTCGAGCTCGCTCGATGTGGACACGGCCATCCTGTTGGCGGTATCGGCGATCAAGCTCCGCCCGGAGGTCGTGTGTCGAAAGCCGAGATGCGGTATGGGCACGTCGTGCCTCAGAGGGCAATGACGTCACTTGCTGTGACGCAGCTCGTCTCCGGTTGTTGGAGACATGTGGACCAAGTCTTCCAGACAGCGTTCGTCGCTGCGACGGGGCCCGCCCTGAAGGAGGTGGACCCTGGTTGTTGAGGCGTTCGGCCGCTGCTGCGACCAAATGCTCAACATCAGCTCTCCATTGCTCCATGGCACCTTGAGATGCATCTGGAGGTGGTGGTCGCTGGAGGAGAGCACGCGCTGCATGGAGCGCGTGTTCTGGATTGTCACGACTTGCCGGCGCAGAGTGTGACGCCGGTGCACCATCATGTCGTCCGGCATGTCTTGCCGGAGAAGATGGTGGTGGTGGGAGTGTGACTCCTGCTGGAACTGAGGCTCCTGCCGGTGGCTGCATGTTGGAGGGATTGCCTCCAACAGCCTGAGCAGCAGGTTGCCCGTTGGATGATCCAGCCGCAGAATTCACCATTCTTGAAGATCTCAGGCCCCCCTACCTGGCGCGCCAACTGTCGACTGTTGGAGTCGGCAGATCCCCTGACACTATGAAAGTGTTGAAGGAGTTTGTGGTTCGGTTTGGGCGCGCGGAGACTCAAGAAGGTGAAACGCGATTGGACACGAGTGACACAGTGGTTTACGTGGTTCGGGCCGCCTGAGCGTAATACCCTACTCCACGGGTGTGTGTGTGTTGTATTCACTTGTGAACTTCAGAGCGTTCCAGAGTTCTCTCCCCGTGTATCGTCGGTTTGTCCTTTTATAGTACAAGGACAAACCGTTACAAGTCAGCCTGGCCCGACATGTGGCCCTGGCGGTTACTAGTATTGATACACGAGATTGATTGTTGTTAATAGCCCTGTAACGGCTCCGACAGTGCCATTACAGGTGTTAAGATCGTCCGATTAAGTATCATTAACGTGGAATTAATGATAATTAATCGGGTCTTGAAGTCCGCGGCTGTCCTTTGAAGATCCGGAGCCGTTACAATGTCTCTCGGAGGTTTAAAGCGGCCAGCTCCGACGTATGGACACGTGGCAACTCCGGAGCTTGCTTGTGGGAAGCGGGAAGCTCCGGGGCGGCCTGGCACGTGTCAGGTCCGGAGCTTCTCTCGGTCAGGGGTTAAGTCCGGAGGTGCCGTTTCAGTAGCTAGCCCGGAGCTTCACCCTTGCGGGTAATAACTCCGGCCTGACAGTACACATGGCAACCTAGGGGTTAACCATGTTGGAGAAGCAGGTCCGGTTATGTCTGACAGGTGGGCCCCCGAGGGCCTTTAATTTGAGTAGATGTCCTTCCCTTGAGATCTTTGCAACCTCAGGGGGTGTATGGTTTTTAGGGTACCGACACAACGGTTCACACAATCATGTATTTTTGTCACACCTAGTACCATCGGGCAAAGAAGTCTCTTTGCTTTATAAGTGCTTGTGGGCGGTTTATTGGGATTTGGAAGAATTTCTGCCAAAAGATTCAAAAGATCAGAGAAACTACAATTGGACAATCCGTATGTGTCTTTCAACTTTAGTAGTTCTAGGACTGCACGTTGAAGATTAATTCACGCTGCACTTCGGGCAGACCGATGTGCGTGAGGGGTTAATTGCGCTTCTCTACCCTGCAACAGTAATCATCACTGGAGACTTCCTTTTGCAGGGCCCCCACGATCCGACGAGCAGCCGTAGCAACAGCACAATAACGAAAAGGGAGATTCATATAAACAATGGCCATTACGATCAACACCCGTATCGACCGGGGCATGGTGTGATGGTGTTGCGTTCCTCACTCGCTCGGATACTGTATGGATATTTTTGTTATCTCTAACTAACAACTAGGTCTGTAATTAGTCGTCCTTCTTCAGAATTTCACAGGGCTAATGGTGTGTGGATCAATGTAGAAGGTTGTTTATTCTTTTTTTGTATTATGTTCGATATCAATTTTTCATATAAATTGAGTAATTTTTCTTCTTATATAATATTAACCGAGAGTTCCTCCCGAATTTTCGAAAACATCAAGTATATCAGAATGCAACATAGATTGGTTGTGCCTGCTTCACACAGGTGAGAAGAGGCTATTCTCGCTATCTCCGCCGCAATAGAGGATCACCGGGGAGTGGAGCGAGGTCATCGTATACTCCTGGAATGACCAAGGAAGCGGTGGACCTGCTGAAGGAGTGTGATGAGCGAGTGTCACCGTGCGGGCTCATGGCTCCCACGTCTGCTACATCAACATTCACACGTTCTTCTAAGCCAATTATCTTGTCATAACTCGCTCCTCCTTGCACTTTTGTACTAATAATTAACTTTCCTTTTATTTAATTCAATATCAAAAGGTGTCAACCCTCCGGTCATTCTCAGCGGGAGGGGAGCACACTACGGACCATTATATTTTACGAACTTAACCAGAAAAAGTGTATTGCTTATTACAAGCCACATCTCTCCATATTCATCAACATGTACTCCAAGATCGTGGCATTGAGTGCCCTCAGGCCAACCGGCGCATGACCTAATCATGTACCCTTGTGGGTGCCTATCGATGCGAAAAAACAAGGTCTCCTATGGATGGATCCCCTATCGATCAATATCTCCAGCGGTGATGTGCCACTGCCTGTCCACATCCTGCCGGCGAAGGTGCCACTATTTAGGAACCTCAGCGCAGTCTGGAACCCACATCACATTGTGAAAGTCGATCTTGACGTCTGCATAAAGGCGGAGCCTCGTCCCTACCTCGGGCCTCACTTGTGTGAACACCACCGGCATGCCTCTTGGCTGTCTTAGTTGACTGAGGTGCTCGAGAACCACGCGCATAGGACATCGGTAGCTTCCTGTCAGGAATGCAACACTAAAGCCAACATGGAGACTTTGATCAGCCGGTACAATGTTGTAGGGTTGCCCAACAACCATTTGGTGGTCGTCTGTATCATAAACTGCTGGCAGCGGCGGCGCCTTGGTGCATCTAAGGGAGTTGAGAGCCAACAAAACTGCAATCTGGGTGATGAGTAATATTAGATGTTTCATGATTGTTCCTTATGTTATTTGGGTGTTGGCAGTGAAATGTTTCAAGTAGGTGGGTGTTATATCTAGCTGTATACATAGTTGTTGTGATATATCCATTTGAGTTTATCAACAGCCTCCCCCATTGATAAGTTTTGAATCCATAGCAGCCACAAGCCTATCCTTTAAAGTTTCCCGACAACCACATACACTTGGTTTCAAATCTGTTGCAAACAATATATATGATCGATGATATTCTTATTAATTGCATCTTTTAGTGTGTTTCACATTCTGATAGGATATATATATATATATAATTGAAGTTATTATTATTGATTACTCCTTATATATATGATTGTAGATATTATTATTATTATCCCATGCGTGCAGTATATATGGACATATGTAGTGTTGTTTGATGATCCAAATTCAATTGAAGACATAGAGGCAGGATTTCCGGAGCCAAGCAGAGGCCCGTCGCCGGGAGGCTTCGTAATTTAGAGGTCACAAGTACAGAGAGTTGAACTGTACAATTAAGAATCTTTAAAAGATGACTGTAAAAAGAATAAAAATACTCTCTTTGTTCTTAAAAGTTTGTCGCTTTATAGTTTATTTTTAAATTACAAAGCATCAAACTTTTGAGGACATAGCGAGTATTGTATTCTTTTAGAGTTCAATTTTAGAGGCAGCCAGTGTTGATAGCTTTATCCGGAACATCGGCTTTCGTTCTGATGTCCCCATGTGCCTGTCCGTCCCCGATTGGGCGCCTTGTCCATGCCATACGAGCAACGACCTTATTCTTCGCCATGAGACGACCTAAAGATGCTACTCCCTCCGTCACATAATAGATGTCGTTAAGACATTAACCTGTAGTTCATTTTTTGTTGTTTTCTTTGTCCAAAACGACATCTATTATGGGATAGGGGGAGTATGTTTTATAATCACATGATTTGGTATTCTAATCGATTAGCAGCAACTTGTACTGACATCAGAGGGATGGGATGCGGGCAGTGAGATGGACACGGGGGGAAGGAATGGCCGTGCTAATCCGGACAGCTCAGCGCATGAGATCGACGCCTTGCGCGTGACGGGGAGCTTGGTTTAGCTTAGCTTAGTTTTTTATCTGCTCCTCGGACAGAGCTGAACGTGCGGCGAAGTGTAGACAGATTTCTCAATCAATCAAAATAAATAAATAAATAAAGAGGACGACGGTTTCCAGGCCTCTTGAGAAGGTCAGCCCTACGTCGTACGCCAAGCCGGGCGGAGAGAGACGCCGAGACGACGGCGCGCGTCCAGGGCCTGGCGGTACCTCTACGTTTCCTGCTAAAATTAAACACTTGGACTGCGCTCCCCTCCCATGGACCATGGTCAGCCCGGGCGGCTACTTGCGACCACGTCGTAAAAGGCGCCAGGCCCCGCACGGCCGCACCCACCTGATGAAACTTACTATTCTACCCCTCGCCGCGGCTATCCTTTCCCGTCAGCGGGCGGGCGGCCTCGGCTCGGCCAGGTGGACACCCAAAAACCGGGGTGGCAGGTAGCAAGGGGCAGCGTCGGTAAAATCCGCCACGCCAGCGGAGATACGTGCCACCGGAAACAAACACGCGCTCTGCTCTGGCATCCGCCGCGTCGCTTCGTCTCCTCCACCGATTGATAAAATGGCATCGGCCTCTGCCTCTCTCAACCATTCCTCCTCGCTCGCCGCCTCCTCCCAATCTGCTCCTGGTCTCATTCCATCAAAAAAGAAAGAGAGAAATTTGCTTCTCTTCTCGCGGCCCGTCGTGCGTGCCCTCCGAAAACCAAAGCTCCTCGCCGTCCAGGTTCCTCACATACTCCTAGCCTGTAAGGGATGGCTCAGCGGGCCGACAAGAAGGAGGAGCCCACGGAGCTCCGGGCGCCGGAGATCGCGCTCTGCGCCAACAACTGCGGGTTCCTCGGGAACCCGGCCACGCAGAACCTGTGCCAGAGCTGCTTCCAGTCGGCCACGCCGTCGTCGGTGCCGTCGCTGTCTCCCACCGCCTCCTCGCCCGCGACGTCGCAGGAGCAGCCGAGGCCGGCTCCTCCGGCCATCGACCCGTCACCGCCGCGTTTCGCCGCCGCGGCTCCTCCCGCGGCGGAGGCGGAGGCGAAACTGGCGAGGACGTCGGTGAACCGGTGCTCCAGCTGCCGGAAGCGGGTGGGGCTGACGGGGTTCCGGTGCCGGTGCGGCGAGCTCTTCTGCGGCCAGCACCGGTACTCGGACCGCCACGGCTGCAGCTACGACTACAAGGGCACCGCCAGGGACGCCATCGCCAGGGACAACCCCGTGGTGCGCGCGGCCAAGATCGTTCGGATCTGATCTCAGACGGGGGAAATTGAGTTCCCACAGGGGAACGAGAACTCAGGAATTGAATCGAGGAACAAAAATCGGAGACGGACGGTGTTTGGTGTTGTCGCGCTTTCTTCAGAGCGTTGACGATTTCAATCTCCTTTCTTAATTTTCTAATGGAATGGAAATGGGAGGAAAATTTGTGGAAATCGAACCGGAGTGTGATGATGACTTTCTAGCGGTGGTTGTGACGAAACGAAGGTCAAACGAATGGATTGGGTGTACGTATTTGTCTGACACAACATTTGTGCAAAAACTACTCCTTCTGTTTGGACTCAACTCTATTTCTATCTTTAACTAAACTTATCTTTGATCAATAATTTCTATAAATTATATTAATTTCAATAACATATAAATTGTATAATATGAAAATATTTTCATAGTAAATTTAAAAGTATAATTTTTATATTATCAAAATTGATCAAGATTACATAAAACATTGGTCAAAAATAAATTTGACCAAACTCAGAAATAGAGCTCACATTAGTAGTCCACATTTCTCTCGATTTTTGTACAGAAGAACAGGACGATGATCGATCAACCACAACAGATTCATTCGCATTTCTTGCCGACAAGCAAAAGAAGAATCATCACGAGTTTACGACAAGTTTGGACACCTAATTTAAAAGGAACAGGTGACTTGCACGTGAAAAGAAAAATACGGAAAATAGAGGGAGAGATAAGAACAGGTCCCTGGCAGCACGGAAGCGCACGCCGCCATTGTTCTAGAAGCATCTGATACAGTTTGTTCTAGAAGGATCCGCGTGCTCCGATTGTTTGGTGTAGGTTCCGGCGGCCCCGTTTAGAACACGGGATTGGCATGGCAATTTTTTTTCGCAGGAAAACTTTTGGAGTGGAATACCGGCCCACGCAAACTGGTGGAGCTATGGGCCGCGAGGCCTTAAGGCCTGACGAGCTCGTGCAATTTTGCTTCGTTTATTGCGCACAGAAGTTCCCGAGTTTGCAGGGCTCTGAAACAATTGTTTGAGTGAACAGAAAAACAAAAGGACACGGCTTTGAGTTTATGTGCGCATCACTGTAGAATTCTAATGAAAAAAGTGCTGTATTGATTAAATGTAGTCCAAGACGATCACATTGCAACACCAAGCATAATTGTTGAAGCTTGCAGCAAAGAACTCTAATCTTGGGTACCCAGTCAACAAAAGCACAACGCATGGCACATTTTAGTCAGAAAAAAAAAACATTCATCTCAGCCTCGCAGCTCATACACAGATTAGCTAGGGCCTACACCAGTATGCCCCTAAATTTCTACAAAACTTAACTGGGCTGAAAGTTTGATTTACAACCAATGGGCATTTAACTGTATTACGATCAATAACTATAGCATCAATGAAGCTTCTCTCCAAGTTTGAGCATCACAAACATGATAAGAACCTAGAGGCTCACTACTATTAAATAGAGCATTTTCAAAGTCCGGTGGCACGTTGCGATCCGTATTAAACCACAACAGAACCTTTTTGCAGAGCAGCAGAACATTCCACTTACACTGAGTCAACTAATATTCCAAAATCAAACTGATCTCAAGAGCATATTTCAAACTTCAAGATGCCTTTTTGGATAGATAAGATTATCAGATTGCAGGGGAATTAGTGTTGGGGAATGTGCTAATGCACATTTTTTACTTGAGAAGTCTTCAATTCCTTGGAAGTTCTTCCAAAAATATTCATCCATACTTCCTAAGTTACAAAACCCACATCCTTCACTGGTATCTTTTTTTGGCACGGCAATCTAATTAAATAATGACCACTTCACCCAAGCAAGCGTTCAGGGTACAATGATTCTCTTCGTATCAAGGATAATAATCCATAGAAGCATTTGCATGAGGAATTAAAGAGTGAGCTATCAATTTAAACCTTGTTTTCTTGTGCTCTACTGTCACTGGCTCAATAATATCTTGGCCATGACAATTATTTCACTTATGCTATAACATGTTCGTATCATGTTCATTTCTCATATCTAACCGTTTTCATGTTTAGAATTTCTACGGGAAGAAATGAAGTGACAGAAAACCCTCCCTGCACTATTTTTTTTAGGAAATGAATGGTGTCTCCTATGCATTCAAGTAAACATGCTAAAACGATCCCAACAAAGTACTGTTGCAAGCTAACCACCACAAATATGCTGTGATTATGAAATTAACTTAAAAGTACTAAAGATGGTACTCATAGTTCATAGGATACTCTTGGTGCAGTGTACGAAGTACGAACATATCAAAGATGTGCTTGACAAAATGATAGACTAGTTGGACCATGCATCAAAGGAAACTCCATTCTATCAAACAAATTTATCCTTCATAGATTTAAATCATAAACCTTGCTTTAAGATAACTCAACGATTTAATGACCAGTTTTGCCTAAAAAAACGGGGCAGAAAAGAGATGGTTTAACCTTCACAGGTCATCAATCCAAGTACACAACATAACTATTTTATTCTTTATTCTAAAGTTTTATCACAAGATTCATCACAAGATTCATCACAAGAATGGCCAAGCAACAGTCCACTTGGCTCACATTGATTAAACTTATAGCCTCCTTTTTGTTAAAGGCTGTAAAAGGATCATTATAATAGAAGCTATTGTGCAGTAACCTAAGACCCTAATTTTTCTGTTCTGTATCTTCTATACAACTATACCCAGGCTTAACAAACTTACTTAAGTAACACTTTATGTATTATCTTCCTTCGTTGTTCATAGAGCTGAATTCTACATGAGTGACGCTGGATACTGTCAAATGCAACATGAGTAAAATTCACAACCGAGTCATCTGTGAAGGAGATAAATATAACCCTAAGTATGTTCATCCGAAGTATGAAGGATAATACAACTGTTAAACATTTCAACATGTTTAGGGCATTCGCCATCATTCACAAACGAAACAGGAACAACAGCAAAGTGTTCAGTCCGTGCCCCTGCCCCATCTACATCAGAAGCTCAGGACTGGAGACTGGACATCCAAATCATTATTGGAAGCAAATCAGGAGTCCAGGGTTCGAGGTGACCTGAACCGCGCGGGATCACTCGTCCGGGGAGTCGGCGGCGGCGGCGAGCTCCTGCTGCTGGAGGCGCTCGAGCGCCTTCTGGTGCGCCCAGGTCTCGATGGTGAGGTCGGGCTTGGCGTTGAGCCCGACGCCGAGGATGACGATGGTGAGGAAGGAGGTGACGTAGCATGGCAGCTCCCAGTCCTCCCACTTACGCGACTCCCCGGGCGGCGGCGGCGGCCGGTTAAAGGGATACCCCTTGGGCCGCTCCTCGTGCCCCGGCGTCGTCCAGCGCCCGGCCCCCTCGCCGCCGCCGCGGGTGCGCGCTGCCCTGCGCAGCTGCGCCCGCAGCATCCCGCCTGCCGCCGCCGAGATCGCCCGCATCTAGCCCGGTTTGGTGCGCTTGGAGATCGGAGAGAGGTCGTCGATTTGTTGTGCGCTGTGTGAGATAGGACAAGGCCGCGGGGTTGCCAGTGTGGTGTGAGATTGCAGCAGGTGGCGTGAACGGGCTGGCTGTAGGTAGATGCGAATTGGGCTGTGTTAAAATGGAATGGCTCATGAGAATGGGCTAGAAGAGTGGGCCATTATCAATCAGGTTCAGAACTCGAGGACTCTTTTTCTTTTACCTGGTTTCCGGCACCTTTTTTTTTTCAGGGCAATGGTCCTCTTTTCAAGACTTTGTAAAATCGATCATCATTTTTAAATATGAAGAAACAAGCTAGTCCTATTCTGTTTAGAGCTCTTACCGGTTTTAGATTGCATGTAAAAATATGTGCATTCCCCTTGCAAAAATGGGACTTCTTTTTATCAAAACTTTGCAAATTTGGCCCTGTTTTGAGTACTAGAAATACAAAACTGGTTCAGTTTTTTGAACGATTTCATAGCATAATTTAAATGATTTTGAATATGAATTACATCAGTTTAAAATCTGAACATAACTTCGACAAAAATTCTGGAAATAGTCATCTTTTCAGAACTTTGCAAAATCGGTCGTTTTTTTAATCTGAATAAATATGTTGGTCCTATTCCGTTTAGAACTTCGTCTCTGTTAAAAACAGGACCGGTTTTGCAACTGCCCCTTTTCTCAGATCCGAACAAAATGTTTCTCTGCAGTCTATAAAATTCAGCATCAGAAAAGCCTTTATGCAATATAAGATCATTGAGCAATTTTTTTACAATAAGTGTTTCTGGCACTCAAACTGATTCTATATCATCCAAACTAAAAACAGAGGATTTGGATCCCAATAATCCCACCAAATAGATCCTAATTATATAACCATAACATTTCCAGGATCAGCAGGGGTGGAAGAGCACCACAAACAAGGCAATTATACATTGATCAAAATATGAGTTAAGACTTAAGACCCGGATTGATATCTCAGAAGTTAGAATATAACTACAACATCAATCCAATTTACACAAATTTGAATAAGCTTAATACTTTTGAGGTCTTTTTATTAACACATTTCAAGAAAGAATCACCCTTATTACTCATCGTGGTGCAGGTACAGATACAATGGCACTGTACAAATGACATTCACTGAACATCCACTGACTGCCAGTCATGGAATGATAAATTGTCTATGGTCGATGGGCGGAAGAGAAGAGGGTTGACATCCCAGCCTTTCAGGCTACTTCTGGACCATCTCATTCTCACATTGTCAACCTCCAGACCAGAGATGTGCTCCAGCATCATGCCACCGGTCCTATGCTTCACCATCCTCTCACATCCAGGCCTGTAATCATAAAGCCCTCCCGTGTAGTTTGTCCATCGCTTGTAGGTCAGATCAATGTTCTTGAACTTCAAGTTCCGAAGAAGTCCATGCTTTGATCCAGCCAAGAAAACCCCATTTTCTGATACTGATGTAATGTTGATGAACTGTATGTTTGAAATGGTGCCTTCTTTAGAATCTGGGTGCCTTGGACAGGTGGTTATGTAGATCGGTTCAGCTCTACCCCACCATGAAGGATGGTAATACCTGGTGCTTATTTTGATGTTAGAAAACACCACATCACTCACATTTCCTGAAAAGGTATGCATCTGCCCTTCAAATCTCGCCAAAGGAAAAAATATTCTTCAAAAAACTTCTTGAATAAACTAACATTCTAAAAGGCTTGGAAATTAAATTAGAAGTTTCACCAAGTAATAGTTCAGCCATAAGTTTGTCAATTTATTAATTAATAGATGATTGTTATCTGACAATTTGAAGTTGCAAGCATAAGGTTTTCTGTACCTCCATCTCGGATCTGCATCCCAAGTCCTCGATGTGAATCAACTATAGTAATGTTGTCAAATGTCAGCCTCCCAAAGTTGAAGAAACTCGCACTTCCAAACTTGATAGCACAAGATTTAGTCCGGATCCAACAGTTTGTTGCTGTCAAGTTGTAAACAGGCCCGTCGGATGACTTAGGGCATATCGCATCATCTCCAGTGTCTATGTGGCAATCTGTGATGACTGTATTGTTTGAATCTTTGATGTCAATGCCATCATTGTTGGGCGTGTTCCAATCCCCAAATATGGACACATTGCGAATCACCGAGTTGTCGCACCTGACAAGGTGAAGACTGCAGGGGATGCAAATGTATAGTCTGTTAATTTTGCATAAGTACACTGTCAGATAAATGTCGTTTCCACTCATCCTAATATCCTATATCTTTTGTCTTAACAATAAAAACATATCAAGCATAAGTTATTTCCCCAACCAGTGAAGTACAAGGGCAGCAGAGCCAGAAGATGTGGTATCCATTGCATTTTGGGAGCAAATACATCAGAAAAGCAAGTTGCTATCTGCATCAGCTCACACTGAATACGGTTTTAGCAATGGAGTTAGCAGACATCAAGTCTGTCCTACGAATTGGTAAGCTGAGGTTCAAGAAATGCTCACCACCAGTAGGCAGGCTGGTTGAGCGTGATGTCGTGGATCCTGACGTCCCTGGAGTCTATGAAGCCGACGAGCCGCGGCCGGCACTCGTCACCCTCGCAATCGCCGGTGGCGTTCCAGCTCACCATGATGTTCTTCTTCTCGTTGGGCGTGACCACGAACGCCCCGCTCTGGCCGTTGATCTCTCCGCCCCCCGTGATGCCCGCGCCGGTGGTGTTCTCGGCGAGCACGACGTACCACCGGCGCGACTCGCGCGGGTAGTCCTGTTGCCTGGTCCCGCCCAGCAGCCGCGCGCCGGGAGCCACCTCCAGCACCACGCCCGAGCGGAGGTGGACAGTCGCCGTCAGGTAGTCCCCGGGTCCCGGGAGGAGGACGCGGCCCCCGCCCGCCGCTGCGCACGCGTCCACGGCGGCCTGGATCGCCGACGTGTCATAGCGGGAGCCGTCGCCCACCGCGCCGTAGTCAGCTACCGAGAACACGCGGCTCGACCACGCCGACGGGAGCAGCAGCAGCTGCTGCAAGGCCAGGATAGCGAGCAGGAACAGGCGTCGAGGCGCCGCCATTGCGAGGTCTCAATACACGAACCAATCTCCGCGAGCTACCAAGTTGGGTATCTTTGCAGCTTGGAGGACCATGCGAGGCTGCAGGGTAGAGTTATCGCACGCAAAGCTACCCGATATTCTTCAATTTATCCATTGGATCGGTTCGGGCTTCATGTCACCGTCGCGAAGATGAAGGGGTTTGTTGCGAAAGGTTGACGCGATGAGTTGCTGCAGGGAGAGCTTTGACCGAAAATTCCATTGAGCTAGGTAGGATTAACTGTGTGAGTAATAAAGTTCCAGATTCTCTAGAAAAATGTATCAATTTTACCTGGAATTGGCTCAATTTTAGGATCTAGCACGGCTCTAAATTATACTCCTCCTATCCTCAAAAATTTGTTATTTTATAGTTTAAAAATAAACTAATACAACCTTTTAAAGATGCATTACAAAAGCTTATTTCTGGATTACTCAATCCTAAATTACTTGTCACTTCCTAATTCAATTTTGTTTTAAAGAGTGACAAGTAATTTAAGATAAAGAGATTATACGTGAAAACAGCTTTTACGGCTTATTTTTACTTATCTAGAAAATCATTTGGTAGAACTTCTCAGTGACAATATCCGTAATTTTAAATCTACTTTATGCTTGGGATTGGCTTAAGATGATAAAGTCGAAGTGATTTTCTAGCGCAGCCACGCAACGGAATCGACGAGCGTTTTGAGGTACATTACCTAGCGCTGGAACAAGGATGACTGACAGGGAGAAGTGGGCGCCGGAGGAGAGGTGCATCTGCCGGGGATCGGCAGAGCTCGTGCGTGTGGCAACGGATCTGCAGGGCGAGGGGGAAGGAGTTCGGCAAGCCGGCGAGGCGGCTGGCGGCGGAGGAGGAGAGGAAGGAGAACAAAAGCAAACTGACGAAAACCAAGCCCGGAGAAGAAAGACATCACCGGCGGACTGGCCGGTGAGCAGTTCGCGTCCATGTCCAGCGCGTCGGCACGTTAGATGGGCTGGGCTCCAAACAAAGTCGGGCTAATTTTAGCCCACCAAGCCGAACATGGGCTGAAAGACGAAGACCAGAACGGATCGGATGCTAAGACGAACGATTTTTTTAAAATACCTTTTCTTTTAAAGCTTAGAAAATTAGTTATCCGTTCGAATCAAATTCAGTTGGTAGACAGAAGCGACACGCAACATCTAATGGCGAATTTAATAGAACTAGACGTCAAAATCAGCATGACTCAAGGAATAAAGCAATATGGAGACGGGTGATACTCACTCATTCCCACAATAAAATAAATTAAAAATCTTGTCTAAAATGACAATTATTGTGGAAAGAAGAGAGTATACGTTTTTGACAGCAAGAAAATGTCACCTGACAGGTACTACCTTCCATGCACCGCTAAACTTACGAACTTTCTTGAATTGTCGAACATTCAAATATCACTCTCAGCGGTTAATTATTTTTTGAATTAACATTTCATTCGTGCAGTTTGTGGGGATGAAAAGTAGGTTGCAGTAATGACCAATCTATTCTCTTGCCATTTGCCCATTTCAGTGCTGGAAATGATGAAGTTGATAGATAATGTCGATTCTAGTGGATGAACCATTCAAGTTATGCTGCGTGGACTAAAACATAAACATATTCTATGCAAGTTGTTGCATATATACTTTTTTATCCTCTCTGTCATGAGATGGACAATCTGATGCTCCTTAGCTCCATCGTTGGTATCTACTCCGATGTACATTATGTCATTTGGATCTGAAGAGTCGGCGTCTCTCCTGTCTTGAATCCATCGATATATTTGATTAGTGGATTAATTTATCTGGTGGAATCTTGGAGTACATTGTTTAGCTGTCCATCTGTTTTCGCCATGTTATAGTATGGTCCCCCTGGTTTTGTTTGGCGTAAAGAAATCCACAAAGAAATAATTTGCCTATTATATCATCTTTTACAAGCATTTGAAGGGAAATTAGCAGGCATCCAAGTTCAGGTTGGTCTGGGCCAAGGCTCAACCGTTAGTTGGAACCGGAAGCAAAGGCTCTCTTCGAGATGGGGGCAACATTTTCCAGTTATTGAGGAAGTTCATCGTGAAGCTGAGTAGTTTGATTGTTTACTGTGAAATTGGTCCGTAACAAATATGGCGAGGCGGAGGCGAGATTGAGACTTTAGCTTACTTCTTCCATCTTAAAATACTTGTCGCTCCTTAGTTTAAATTTTAAGATGGAGAGAATAGAAGCTTTCAGATCTTTACGGATCCCAGGAATGAGCTAAGGGCAAGATGGACACAGCTTAGACCTGCGTGAGCGAGCGCTCCGCCGCCCGCCCAAACTGTCTCGAGTTTTCAAACGGTAGTGCTATACAGCCGCCGGCAAGTACAAAAGCGACGTTCACACGAAGACAATCGTGCTGCGTGTTCCGTTAAAAAAAATCCAGAAGTTCTCTTTTTCTTTATCGATTTTGAAATTTTAGCCGATCGGATCTAAAAAAACTTCAGCAACGTTCAAGCAAAAAACATGCTATTCACACGAGCATGCACGACCGACCTAAAAAGGGAATACGGCTTCAGTGCTCCTAAATGTGACGTGACGTGATTCTATTAGTTTATTTTGAGGTGATTAGATTCCACATAAAAAAAGATAAATAAATAAAAATGTACTACTTAATAGCAGTACCTACGGAAACACTAAACGAGAGCACAGAAACCGCGTTCCTGAAAAGGACCCAGAAAGACGCAACTGAGATGCACGATAGGTCGCGATCCCTACGCCCTGACTCCGGAGCATCCGACATGCGGGCCAGTCGCCGCAATGGGCCCCGCCACGGCAAGCTGAACTGAACGTCGCGCGCGCGTGCGGACGCGATAGGCCGGCTTCGTCAACCGCGACGGCGACTTCGGCCGCCTCTTGTTAAAAACCTCCCGCTCCGTGCAGCGACGGACGGGGGAGAGAAGCTCCAGCCATTGGCCAGAGCCGTGGACCGCGGGCGAACTAAGTAAATACGAGGAGGCGAGGCCGGGGAATCTCGGAACGTGCGCGCGCCGATCGATCGGGGCTGCACGAACTCGCCGCGCCGCTTTTGTTTTTCCCTCCTGCAGCGGCGCCTCCGAGGTCCCCGTACGTCACGAGCGGAATCTCACGGGCGGCACGTGGGCGGCCGCCAGCCCGCCCGCTTGATAAGGCGATCCGCTAGAGCTGATCTTCGGCGACGGAAAGGAGAGAGGGGGACAGGGAGCTGCGGGCCATGGCGGAGCAGGAGGACGGGGGGAGGAGAAGGAGGGAGGCCGCGCGGTTGGTGGTGGCGCTGGAGTGCGTGGCGGGGAGCTCCAAGGCGGAGGAGTGGGGCGGCGGGGAGGGCGTGGTGCAGGAAGGCGACGTGGTGGAGGCCGTCCGCTTGGGCAGCGCCGCGGGAGACGGGTCGTCCCGTGGCCGCGCCGCGGCGCTGGAGCTCGAGGCGCCGTTCAAGGGCGGCCGCGCCGGGCTGCACAAGGCGCTGCACGCGGCGTTCAAGCGCGGGGACACCTCCGCCGAGGTGCGCGTGCGGGGCGGCAGGGAGCTCCAGGCCTGCGTCGTGCCGCACCACCCCGGCGGCGGGGGAAAGAAGCAGTACGTGCTCCGGTCGCTGCACGACCCCAACTACCTGCTCGGCTTCGTCGACCGCCTCGAGAGCGAGTGCCTAGACCTGCAAGGTAACTGTAAACTCTTTGTTTCACCGCCACGCGTTCTGAAGAATTGCTTGTTCGTCGTTGCAACTCCAGATGCTCCAACTGAAGTTCGGATCAAAATGCTTTTCTAATCAGAATAATGTGAATTAAACGTTTTCTTCTGTTCTGGTTTCAGCTGAAATTAGGCACGCTTATCTTATCTGGACCATGACTGAATTTTAGTTCTGAATCATGCCAGGGATGCCAGCTTTTGAGGATTCTCAGTTTGGATGAGAAATGAATTAGAATATAAAATTAGTATCACATTTATAGATGCCATAATATAAGCTTGCTTGAATGTTCTCACATATGTTTACACGTAATGTGATGTGACAAGTTTCCTGTCAAGTCTTGGGTCAAATTAGACTTGGAATATTCTGATAAGACTCATCTTTCAGTGCATTGCTGCCGTCCTCATTCCTTGCTAAGTGCTAATGTACGCGTATTCTCCTGTCTCATTGTGACAAAACTAAGATACGTATAGTGGTCATAGAAATTGACCATTTCTGTCATAGAAATTGACCATTTCTGCAGTTAGTGGTCAATTCTTACATGTATTTTCACTCGTTGTCACATCTCTCCCCTGCAATATGGCATTATGTAGTTTGGTGGACTAGTGACCTCACACAGATCATTACATATAGTTATTTAGGGCTCTTGAAAGTTCTTTTTTCTTTTACTGATGGGAATCATACTTTTATTGACAACTGAATGTCTATCTGGGTCGTGATTTTCTTTTATTTCAGATCGATCAATAGACTTCAGACCAACAAATAATATTTTGCTTTAAAGTCTGAAATTATGACCTGGATTTATAAAGCTTGGTGCTCGATATCATTTTCGTTCAATGTATAACTGTTCATGTTACAATGTATGCATTTGTGATTTCTTGAAGGATCTTTTAACTATGGATCTAATTACTGATGATGAGCTTGGATTCCTGAATGTATTTTCGTATGCAGTGTGAGTACGTCAGGTTCCATGAACGATGATGATTCTTCTATAACTGACGATGTTCTCTGCCTGTAGACACAAGAAGTACGAGAGTTGCTTCAGCCTTGAGCAAGGCACAACTTCAGGACGGGTACGTTGCGTACCCATGGGACGAAAAGATGCGTGATAAGCTGTTAATGCCTAACTCTAGCCGCTACCTGTCGATGCTCGTGCTTCCCAAGGTTCTGGACTCCAATGCTTGCCGCTACGAGTCGTTTGAGGATACCTTGGCACGTGCCACAGCTTGGCTCTATTCTTCGCAGGCATCGGGCGTCCCTATTGATTTCATGAGCGTGCAGGCTGAAGCTCTTCTCACCAAGGTGCAGATACAAGCTCACTAGTTCAGACATTCCACAATGTAGGTGTTTACTGAAATGAACCTTGAGTTATTGCACCTGAACATACTAGATACATTAACCTAGAAACTGAACCAATCTGTTTAAAATCCAACACATTATCGATTTACTTTGGAAAAATGCTACTTAAAGTTGTATCATCACAGTCACACTCTGATGTGCAGATATCTGGAGAGACAGCCTCTGCAACTGTGAATTCAGGTTCATTTTCTGATCTATCGAACGTCACTAATGCCACACTCTACGGTTTCGAGGATTACCATGGTGTGGATATTGGTGTGGTGAAGGCGGCCCGGCTTTGGTACAGCTCTGTAGCAGGAGAACAACTGCTGGAGATCCCACTTGAAGAAGGTGACACGAGACTTGGTTTTGCCATCAGCCGAACTGAAGAGGTCATTCTTGCTAACCATTATATCCCTCCATCTCAAAAAGTTTATCGCTTTGTAGTTCATTTTTAACTACAAACTTAGGGGATGGGGGTACACGATACTGAATCACTACGGCATTAGTAGTAAACATAGAACCTACTAACATAATTATCTCTCAGGGTTTCATCTTCATATCTTCAGTGGTTAACGACGATAAGGAAAACGAGGCACCATCAACGCGTTCAGGGCTCCGTGATCTATTCAATCGGGCGAAGGAGGCGTCGAAACTGCTGGTCATCTCAAGGGTGTCAAACGAGAAGGTCCTCCCCTGGATCATCTCCACCTCAGGGGCGGTCCGTTGCTTCGACACCATCTCCCTCAGCCAAAAGCTCTCCCTGCACCGCCAGGCGGTGCGCCCCATCCAGCTGCATCTACTTGCGTGGGAGAAGCCTAATGCTACAGCAGAGAGAACAATGCGTTCTCCGAAACTGCCTCCACCTTCAGTGCTCCCTCAGCCACACCAGAACCTCATGGAGAGCATTGAACCCAAAGTAGATGTTGACGAGGCATATGTTGGGGATCTGTCGTTCCGGCTCGATGATCTCTCGTTTGAGAGCAGCTGGTTGTGACTTCTTCTGTTTATTTTTATTTTTTCAAAAAAGGGGAACAGATGGGTGTAATTTCAGTTGCCAGTTTTTGGCACTCGGCATCTGATCTGCATCTGCATATGTATGTTTTGAACTTCTCGAGTTCTCCAGGGCTGCATTCTCAGTTTTGTGATGCGGATATGCAGACGCCTCCTAGAAAATGTTCAGGACCTTTGTGGATCATGTTGTAATTCCATGTTTTTGGTGATCATAATAGTAGAGAAATTTATCATCCATTTCCTAATTTCTCTCAAGAGTCTAACACAAGATTGTTTCTCCAAATCTGGTGGCAACGTATGAATCAGCATCTGTGTACCTTTCTCAGTTGCTAAATTGACACTAGCATCCGCACTCCTGATACGCGACCATATTCAATCCGTACTCCTAAACTGAGAATCCAGAGATTTTTTTCCCATTCCCAAACTGATACGGCGGTCAAGCCACAGGGGAAGACATAGATGGAGGCTAGTGCATCCTGGGCTTCGTGGCCGCTCCCGACGACGTACACGTCGAGCCGTCGATGGCCCAGCCGGGGCCGTGGCCTGGCTCAGGAGGTTTTTTGGAGATCCGGTAATCGACAAGCTCATGAAGCCCAACAACAACAAACGAATGGGCCATAGAAGCCCGTCGGCCAGACTCGGGTAGAGCGATCCCAGCGCAACGCATCGGCTTCTGGTTTCCACGGTCGAATGGGAAATCCAAGCAACGACTGAACCATCGCCGCCGCCCATCGGACTGTTTGGCGAGTGCCTTGGCGTGGCGGCCGTCCTCCGTCGCACCTGCGCCCGGCGGTGCCCGTCGAGCGTGCTTCGTCGACAACACAGCTCCGACTCCGAGCTCGCGGTTGGCTGGATCGACGCTGGTTGTTGCCGATTGCCCACTGATCGAGTATGTTTTCTTGTTTCCCTCCACAATCCACACGTAAATACAGTACTCCCTCCTTATCTTTTTATTTGACGTTTCAGACAAAGATTTGAACTAAAAAACTGCTAAGTTATGTTGTCCTAACGTCAATTAAAAAGATCTAGAGGGAGTATTTGATTTTAAAGCGAGGGTTGGGACTTTGGGTTCAACTGGCTCCGGCAGAGAGCAGGAGACATGGTGGGGCGGCACGACAACATATCGCGTCAGGATAGTTAGTCAGCCACACAGAGAGACAGAGACGGAGGCGAAGCACGGTTCAGAAGGGAATAATATCTCAGCCACATGATTTGGATAAGCAGTCTGCAAAAAAACCGACTACAATGCATAATGCAGCTCGTAGCTTCGCTAATACTGTCTCGGTCCCCAAAAATCTATCGCAAGGGACAAACTTTTAAGGAGGGAGGGAGTATCACCAAGAGCAGCTCGAGATATACTGTAGATCAACCGAGGTATCCGAGACAATATAGACCGCCATATCTCCAATGTCGGACGACTTAATTCGAACGCGCTTAAAATTCATCTGGTGTTAAGGCATGATAAGTACTCACTCCATCTCAAATTACTTGTCACTCTTTAGTTCATTTTTGAACTAGAGAGTGATAAGTAATTTGGGATGGAGGGAGTAACTAATATCATCACCATCAATCAGCCGCATCGTCTGATGGTCAGCCGATCATGCATGCCTAGCTAGCAGTACTACCAGCAGCCAACACGACGGTCGCTTAATTAGAAGAGCAAACTTTGATTCCTCAATCATCTCACTCTCTTCTCTCGATCTCTCTCTCCATAATTAACCACTTACTACAACCTGGAAGGTATCAAGGTCTGATCTGGTCTGTTACGCTTCCTGATCGAACCGGTCCACGAACGAACACCCATATGCATGCATGGCGGCGTGCATGGACGCACGCATGCGCGCGCCTTCGCGTTTAATTCGCGGCGAGCATGCATGCAGCTGTTCGACGGCGGCGCGGCCTGCACTAGGTGTGGCGCTGCTGCGGCTGCTGCTGATCCTGATGATGCGGCGCCCTGGGGCGGGTGACCCACAGCGAGCTGAGCGTGCGGAGGCGGTGGAAGTAATCGGACACGGCCAGCAGCGACCGCGCCATCTGCCGCGTCGTCAGGATCTGGTTCAGTCGGTGCAGCGTCTGCTGTCTCAGGTTCTCCGCCTGCGCATCAATAATAATCACGCTATTAATTAACATCATTCAAACGTGTATCATATCGGAATGAAGCTAAATGACGTAGTACATGACTAAGGCCAAGACAAGCTAGCTCAACGTTTGACGTTTTGCAGCCGTCACTCTAGAATCAGCGAGCACTATTTGCGCTGCTTAATAAAAAGTACACATATTAGTTAGTCGTTTGCAGGAGGAGCATACAGTATTCTCTGTGGCTGGCAGCCATGGGGCAGGTGAAGGGCGGCTTAAACAATGCGTGCATGGAAAGTTGAGCGTCCAATCAATCCCTACGTCAAAATCAACAAGCCGTGCACTGGCGCTCCGTTTTGGGGATGGCGACAGTCGGGTGCTTTTTAATAATCAGAAACCTAATCCAAGCATCTGCCAGTGCCGCCCTGCACCTGGCGTCCATATGATTTAACGTGTTTGCAGTTTTTTTATTTAATGCCTGACTAATAATCAATTGATTCAGTGTCGATCTCAATTAGGTAAACCCTCCACATCCAATCTACCTTGCTTCAACTAACGATACTGTATTATAGTCAAGTGTTCGATGGACGGTTCTATGTGTTGGTTGCAGCTCTAACTAACCCATTACAGCGACAGCAGATTATTAATTAGGAAGAGTACGTAGCAGTAATACTGAAGCAGTATGAGCCATAGTTACATACCTGTCGGACGAAGCCCTCGAGTGTGGAGAGCTTGTTCATGGCGGCGGCCATCTGGCCCATGTAGTTGGCGACGTTGGAGGGGCAGCTCAGCGAGTCGGACACGACGGTGTCGGAGAGCGACTGGTACAGCGCGTCGAGGCCCTGGTTCAGCGCCTCCTCCGTCTCCATCGCCGACTGCTGGAGACCGTACACGCCCACGATCTGCTGCTCCGTCAGGGGCTCCACGTTGCTCAGCAGCATCTGCATGCCCGATCGATCCATTATCCATCAAACAAGAGAGCAATAACCCGATCGTCATGTGTACGTGACCAGGAGCATGCATGCATGCAGATTGTTGTGACGGAACGATGAATATGGGATGGATGCATGATGCACATTCACGGTCTGTTTGGAGCTTATTAGGTGTACAAATATAACTGTAACTTTTTTTTTAAACACACGGAATAGCACCCGGATACTTTAAAAGAGAAATAAGACACCACCCAACGTCTGAGAGAGATCGAACTCAAGCGGGCAGCGCTCACCGTCCGAGCTGCTAGCCACTCGGCCTCTGACCGGTTCTCTAACTGTAACTTTATTCAAGTCCATTTTTCAAAAAAAAAGAGAAAAGATCAACAAAACACTAATCAACTCAATATTGTAACAGCAACATTTTCAAAGGTATAGATTTCACTTAAGGGTGAAAATATATAATATCATTTTGATCTATGGTGCCTTCTACTTCTAGCAAAACTAGCTAGTACTTCAACAGCCATGGCCTGGAATGATCACCAGTCCCCATTTCCACAAGTAGGACAAAGACAGAACGATGTTTCTCGTCTCCGACTTCAATATGCCTACTGAATCCACACCTAGCTAGATCGATCTATATGAGTGCAACGCGCATATGACGGGGCATGCCTGCACGGCTCACGATCGACAGAGATTGACGAGGGTCCCCAGGCCATTCAATGCCGCCGGGATCGCCCGCCCGGCCGGCCGGCTTCCATCTCCATGGGGGGAAGCTTTTTCATTCATTTAACGCGCCCGTTGGAGGCAGCGCCCCCCACCCCAGTACCCCACATCGCCGCAACCCGAGGATTGCCGCTGCCGTCATACCGTGCGCTGCTGAAACGCCCATATATGTGGCTACTCTAACCGCTTTGGTATATAGGGCGCGCAGAAGTCTACCGACTCCTTTCGCGCAGCTTGAATTCTACCGTGTGCGGCATGACCAGAACAAGGTTCTAGAAAAGCGCACATGTGTCACAATCACGTAAATATTTTCCATTACCTAAAAAAATTAATGTGTCACAATCATGTGAAAGAGGCTGCTAAATAAATGATGATGAAGTTTTTAAAGGATTAGTTATGCCACTAATTTTATGTAGTTATTTCTTACTAGTTAATATATAAGGACCAGAACAGCAGGAGAACCGCCCTCTGGTCGGGTGGCTAGCTCGTCCAGGTGAGACGGCAACCCGCGTGGGTTCGATCCTCCGTACTACCCGTGTCTCACCCTTCTTCTTTCAAATTACGTGGACGTTACCACGTGTCTTCAAAAAGAAAAAGGACCTCCAGTTATGAGACATAGCTAGCGTAAATGATATTTGTGGTGCTAAAGTGTATATGTAACCATTAGATACATCATTAGAGACCACAATTAGTGATGATGAAAGACTCATGTAGCATTTAAATGGAATGTGATGGATGATGATTAGGGATGGCCTTCCATTTAATTGGTATGTGTGCCTTACACCATCCATAATCGTTGTACCTCGTGATGGATCTTATGATCCGGACGGTTGTTAGCATGGTAGTAACACAAAGACCATTTACATTAGATATTTCCCCTTTCAGTTGTTTATTCAACAGAAACAAAATCAAAGCAACATGCAAACATCCAATAATTCCGTTACCTTCTATATCATGACAATTAAAAAATGAGGCTATTTTAAGAATGCAAACTTTACAAATCTCCCCTGCAAATGATATCCTAGTCCGTTATAAATGCGAATGCAACTTTTTCCACAAGCTTTTTGACACGACACCCATTATTTTTCCTTAATTGACCTTTGTAGAATGTTTCTCCCATTGTGTATGCGAGTTTTTGTAACATGTTTTATTCTTTGCATGTACTCCCTCCGTTCTTAAAAGTTTATTGTTTTGTAGTTCAAAATTGAACTACAAAACGACAAACTTTTGTGGATGGTGAGAGTATAAAACAATATTAAAGCAAAATTATTCCAAGTTGTTTAACATGAAGCAACAATCATATCTTTAGTTTTGCAATGAAAGAGCAATGCCTTAGTAGTATGCCATAATAACGCATGCAGTATTGGAAACTCGGAGAGGGGCGTGCTCACACACCTTGATGACCTCAGAAGGGCGGAAACCGCCGAGCCAGAGGAAGCAGCGCTCGGCGGGGCTCCTCCAGACGCCGGAGATGAGGTGGAAGACGTCGCCCTTGATGACGCCGTCCTTGATGCCTATCATCTCGTCGTGGTGGGCCAGGCAGCTCTCCACGTACATCTGTAGCTCTCCCTCCGGCAGGGGCTGCTGCAGCGCCGCCCGCAGCTCGTACATCAGGCGGTAGTGCTCGTCCTGCCAGCGTCCGTACTCCACGTCGAACATCGCCGCCTCTGCAGAAGTGTAATCGGTATGATCCATCTCACCATCAAGGGCAAAATCCTTTAATTTGGGGCGCAAGATCTGGTTAAAAACAACGGATCCATGCAATGCATGGAGATTAATTTGCTGGAGAGGTGTGTATACCTGAGCTGAGGCCGTCGATGCCGCCGATGGGGACGCCTTTACCGGCGACGCCTTGGTCGGTGAGGAGGCCGCTGCTAGGGTAGAAAGCCCCCTGCAGTAAACCCATTTTGTTCAGAAATAAGTGCAGACTCCATAGAAGAAGGGCTGATGAATACTGTACATCTGTGCAATGTGTTTCAACTTTTTCGCTCGACAGTGATTAAATCACGCAATTTACCAGTTTACCTGAGCTCGTGCAGTGTGCAGTTCTTGTTCGAGCTGAGCAAGCCTGATCCTGCAGGACTCCAGCTGCTGGATGTAAGCCTGTCACATTAAAGTGAAGTATAACTAGTCTACATTAACTGAACTGGCATATACGTAGTACGCCACACAGTTTGACAGCTGGGAATGTTTGGTTTTGATTTTTGTTGCATTGCATCTTGATGTTACTTAGCTGTGTTTTCACTCACCTTCTTCCTTAGCCTGCTTTTCCTTGCTGCCTCCCTGTTCTGGGCCAACCTTCTCAGTGTCTGCATGTTAATTAAAGCGTGATGCATAAACAGTAAACAAAAACAGTGTAACAGCAGCACTGACTAATATTATTTTTCACCGAATAGAAATTTATCTACGTCTAGGTATTTATTAGGAACTGAGACTTGAGAGCGTCGTAATTTAATATTACTTTCGGGTCACGTTCAGAGGTCGATGCCCCTCTCTTGTGCTCCTTCTGTACAATAATCAATATATTTGGGCATGCATTAGTTAAAGCACATACCAAGTCTTCGAGAGGGAGAACAACTAAAGCAGAGAGAATAAAATAACACTCATATAAAACAGAAACACTAAACATATATAAGAATGCCCTTGTGTGCGCATGGATCTGCCACTGATTTGGAGTCAAGTATAGTAGTTAATATTCAACGACTCACCTTAGTCACCGGCTTCACATCCTTGATCCCTGCTGCCACAGCCTGATCAGCAGCAGCAGCAACAAAGGGTTGGTGCTGCAGGTGGTGGTGATCCTGCCTCCTGCTCCCTGCCAACTCCTCCATGGCCGCTTGCTGCTGATAGTGATGGAGATGGTCTGGTGACCTAGGCTGCTTGGATCCCACCGGAGCTACACTGATCTCCCCCTACCAACCATTTCAGAATACCATATTATTAAAACCAAGCAAATAATTAAGCAACAATGATGCATGGTAGCTACTATAGGACTGCATCTGAAAAAAAAACAATTGAGTGCTTGAGGAAATTTGAGATATGTGGTTGATTTACCTTCGGCGATGGCTCCACATGCATGGGCTGGGAAGGGAATATGTTGAGTGTCTCTGCATCCATGAACAAGACAAGGAACAAATAAGCAAGGGCCTGGTGAGTGTCGTCGGAGAGATCATGTAGAGAGGAGGGGTATATATCTACTGAACTCTGAAGAAGAGCTCGAAAGGCTGTGGTGTTGCATGCAGCTAGCGGGAACAACAGTCCAATCATGGCAGTACTTGCTAGGCATGCAGCGCCAGAGCCAGTAATGTAGTGCAGCTTGCCAGTGGCACGAGAAAGCTGGGACGCAGTGTGCGCACAGCTAAGGCGTGCTTGTACGTACTGGAACCGAAAGAACTAGCTAGCAGCGGATAGGATCGAGTCAAACATGTACTCGGGCGAGCTAGCTGCAGGAGAGAGAGAGAGAGAGAGGGAGATCGGCAGCCACAGCCAGCCAGCCAGTAGCGAGGTGGTACTGGCTGGAGATGGATCATCCGCTCTGCGTGTACTGTTCTGCAGCGGAGCACATGCAACTCGATCGCGAGGAAATCATTGAGCAGTCCGTTACATGTCACAGTCCGACCGGCCGGCCAGAGGTAGGAGAAGAGAGAGAAGAGAAGAGATGCGTATGTGGGGAGAAAGAGGAGGAGGATAAGAAAGAAACAAAAAGGAAAAAAAGCTAGAGAGAGAGAGAGAGAAGCCGTGTTGGCTTCATGCATGGACTTCGAGCAGCAGCATGTATGTTCTTCCCCGGCCAGCCGATTCCCTGGTCCTCCTCCAAGCAAATCGGAGCAGATTTGGCTGCGGACCTTGGTCAAATGGAGTACCTGAAAATCTGCCGCAGGCCGGCCATATCATCGTCTAGCTTGATCTCACAAGCCTGACCACTCCGGAAAAGGATGCGCTTTTCGCACCGATCGAGATAATCACAGGAATCCCTGCACGCAGCAGCTACGCGCTGCGTCTATCATCCTTCCTCATCGCATCGGGCCTAGCTGCTATACTGCTACTATTACTTCTACTAAATTAAATGCAACTAAGAAAAGGCCAGTAACTGCAACTACACGACAGTAGTCTACTGCCGTGCTGATCACAGGTTGCATGCGTTTGACCATGCAAAGCCGGAGGGAAGAAAAAAAAACACGGCAGCTGCATGCATGCACTTGAAATTTTTTTGGTCAGTGGTCATGAACTGTATATGCAAGCCATGCATGACTTACGCCTTTGTTCTTGATGCGAGGAGCCATGGCTGCCGTGATCCAGGTACATGAACAACGCCTGGTCCAGCTCCCCAAGATGGTCATAAGCTCCTGACGCTTCCCTGCTGCTAGTCCTGATAATTATTGTGCAACAACGACAGAAATAAAAACGATGATGTTGTAATAACCGTGTGTGATGCATGCAGTAACATTTTCGCCCAGGATTTTAGGACACCGATCGAGAGGCACATCCATCACACATCATCATGAAATCATGCTGCTATAAGCAAGCTAGCCTATGTATGTGTGTCCGCGATGATAGTATTTTATTATCTCTGGTCCAAACTCTGCAGGATGGGAACAGGAGAATAACATGGGATATTATATGGCTTGTTGCATTTATTTGGAAACCCTGAAAAATATGGCTAGTCCCCAAATTTCATGTGTGCAAGCTATGCTCATTGAAAAAAAAAAGCATGTCAGTTACAGGTCCTAAATTACTTCAGACTGGAAGCTAAGTATATCATTTGCATGTCCCAAATTAATATTCCTGTCCCTGTTCTGAAAATTACCAGCTTCCTTGCTTCCAAGTTTTAAAGAAAAAAAGTTGAATTGCTAGCTGTTTGTGAATAACAAATAAAGAACTTACTAACTAGCATTCCTATTAACAAAAGCACCAAATTCAACTATCTGGCTGGTCCAATAACAAAACCACCAATTTTTAAATCTGAAGTTGGTTTAATAATAACCATCTGCTACACTTATTGTCCTCTTAGAAGGAAAGAACAACAAGAAATCTGCAAGGAAACAAATCCGGTTTGTCATATCAAATCCACAACGAGTACTCTAACAATCACTCGACTAATTTTTTTAAAGGTGTGGGCTGTTATAGCTTTGTTGCAGAATCAGTATAACAACAACAATTCTGGAAGCAAAAACGAGATCAGTGCAAAGAAGGCAAGAAGATGCAAAATTTAAAGCGAAGGAGAAAACATCGACCGGCGCAAGAATTAATTCTGCATGAGGAAAGGCAAGTTCGCCAGCATGCATGCAAAATCCGGTGCAAGAAGGTCGCTAGCCTCTTCCTAGGTATAGCCAGAACGAGGTAGCGGATTCGTCAAGCAAGGGAAAAAATTATATAAAAAAATTCTATAAGAACAGAAATGAAAGCAAACACAAAACCGATCGAAACAGTTAATCAAGAAATTGAAGGTGATCAAACAAGGCGCATGGCAACAAGATCAAACTCCTCCCCCCCAAAAAACAAGATCAAACTCCAAGACACTGGCCGATCGATCAAGAATTCATCAAGAACGTATCAGTTGGTTTGAGAGAGAAGAGGGAGATATTATTCAAGAACTAGAAAAAGCTTACAGCTAGCAGTGCAAGCAAAGCAGCAAAAGGATCGGAATCGAGTCGAGAACTTTACATGAAGCTCGCGGCAGCTGCATGCATGGAGGAAGACGACGAGGAGGAAGGGTGCGGCTGCTGGTGGTGTTGGTTCATCGTCCCGAAGGAGATGTTCATCTTCTGATGCTGCTCCTTGAGGCTGCTAGCTAGGTTCCACTCACCATGGATCGACCTCGGTCGGTCACTCACCGCTCTGATTCGGCGGCGAGCGAGCGAGCGAGCTAGGGGCTCTGGTCGATCGGAGGAGGCCGGAGGTGCGTGTGTATCTCCGCTGCGGTCGAGACCTAAATACGCTTTGACTCTAGGGGCCGGGGCCGGGGGGGCTAGCGGCTGAGGCACGCCTCTATCTCTCCACAGTATAGCAAACTACCTCATGACACAATCTATCTAGGACGCTAGCTAGTTATTTGTGACGGCCCTTGGACGCTCGCTCGACTGCTAACAAACTACCATTAACCAGGAGTTGTTTTCTAGTGCCCTTCTTCCTTAACTTTTTCAGTTTTCTCTTTATAAATGCTTAGCTGATTAAGAGGTGCTCCAGGTGCAACGTCCATGGGTTCCAGGGGGGATGGAGGTGCTGATCCAACCATTAATGGTGAAACAGGCTTTCTGTTGACTCCATGCTCGCTGCATCGACCTAATGACAGGTTACAAACCCCCTTTCTCTGGAGAGGGAGAGAGCAACTGAGCAAGTGAAGGAGACGTTGCCGCCTTTAATTTTCTCTCTTTTTTTTTGCACCGAAATCCTCTCCTTTTTTTGCACCGAAAGCCTATCCAATGTATTTCTTCTTTTAAATAATAATAATAAAATTGTTGGGACTGCTACTGTGCACTGTGCCCAGGTAGAGGCAGATTCTCCTCAAGATATCATGGAATTGTTTTTATGGGGACTGCTGCAGAGGAGAACTTGCATCCATTCAGAAATTGCTTCCTCAAGATATTATTAACTTTTAGGTGAAAGTCAATCTCTGTTCAACATACATGTTTTCAAGCCGGCAACCAGGTCAACGAGTTGTTGCAAAAGGTACACGAGTAGTTAGTAAGAGAATGCACCTTAGACTAAAAGACACGGTGATAACCGTTTCAGCTTGACCGAGCAACGCGCACGGGCCACGACAAGAACCGCCCCCCCTGACCATGGCCGTGGTCCAAACCTGAGCTGCCTGCTGCCTCTGCACCTGGCCATGGCTCAGAGAGAGAGAGAGAGAGATCGGTGAGGAGTTTGTGTGTGAATGCTCTGTTCCGTTCTGTTGCGGCTCTCGAGGCGCGTGTAACGTCCCAACTACCAAAATGCATCAGTCTGTTGAATGAACCCTTCCCACATTTGCATGGCCGCATCCATATTCTATCTCGCCCCACCGTCGTTGCTCCAAATCGCCCAGGAATTCCCTCCAAATATCAGGTTGAATTCAGTGTACACAAGTACACCCCATGGGAGCTTAATTTGCAAGGATCCAATTTTCAGAGTTTATGATAAGTAGATTACATACCTCACTCCGATTTTTTATATTTTACCATAGTTAGTTTACATTTGAAGCAAACATCGTCATATAAAAAAGATGGAGTGTTCGAGTGAACAATTGGATTCTTTCAAGAACAGGAGAGAATTGTAACTGTCATGAGACACTTCACGAACTTGCCGCCAAGCGAATGGAGCCGTGCTCAAGTATTCCCCTGGCCTGGCATGGGGGCGATCAGAAACTGACGCGCCAGAGAATGATTTTTTTTAAGAAATTTATGGCTGCTGCATGCGTCCATGCATGACATCTTGACATCGGCGATCTCGAGATGCCAAACTCCTGTGCACCTCTGCACACTGCAGCTATCATTATTCCTGCTGTAGAGAATTGATCTTTTTTTTTTCCCAGTCGTTCAATAGTTGCTGCTCATGTCACCTGAAAGAAAAGACTAGAAACAGTCTGTGTGGGTGGTCACCAACAGCCAGCCTCCTGAGATTGCAACATGTGAGCAGGATAAGAGACGCCGTACTTCAACCCCTGCCTGCCTCATGCAAAGGAAACAGGAACTAGGTCAGCTTCAGGCTTCACAAAACTCATCATATACAGTACAAAATAAAGTTAATAATTTTGTTAGCAGCGCTTGATACTCCAGAAAATTTCATTTTGCAAAATTTGCAGTCTGTCTAAAGATATTCAGATTATATAAAGGAAGACAGATCAAAGGTGGACCGAAACTATATCATGCTTGTCTCTGCTTTTCTGAACTATAACAGCGTGTTACCAATTCAAACTTCAGAGAAAGTAGTAGTGAGTACTGATTCAGTGAACAATGGAGCGGTTGAAGAAATTATGTTGATTCAGTGAACCATGGAGCGGTTGAAGAAATTGTGCGACTATCTATTTATTTAGCTGACGTACGTGATGCAAGGAAGCGTTGAAGACTTTTTTTTTCTGAAGGATAAAAATGGGTTTGTTGAAGAAGTCCCGGTACATACAACTAGTATTATTCATCTTAGAAAACGTATCCTACCTACCATTACTGCAGCCAAGACTCACCTAAACAGGACTAGAGGTGCTCTTGTCACTGAAGAGGAACAGAACAGGTCCTTTTCCTACATACATGGATCAACTTGTTTTCTGCAAAAGGAAAACATCATGCATGTAACTACAGCTGTCGACACAAGCTCGAAAATGGGAACAGTACAGCATTTCCGGGTAGAAGTCAAACGACCTGACACCCCGTTTCAAAGATCGATATTCCGCTCACCAGAGCTCTTCTCTGGTCGTCTGGTCCAGGCTTTCTGAATCCTGAGCCTCTGATCAGCGCGCAGCGGGCCTGCCGTGCATGTGACAAAATTGCTGCAAAGGGATCATGCTTAGAGGACCCCACGAATGTTGGTTCCTGCCATTTTGTGCACCAGGAGCGCAGTCCAACAACTCTCAGGCCAAGAGAGATGAATCGTGTATCTTTCACACAAAAGAACATAGCAAAAGGAACAACGCTAAAAAAACAGACCAACTGGATTCCGAATCACAAATGACAACAGAAGTAAAACACATAGGGGAACAAACCTGAAGATCCACCGTGAGATGCTTGTGCTAAGACTTGAGAAGCTGCTGAACTGTTAAAAAATCATACGGGAACATTTACTAAAATTGTGAAAATTGGATATATCACTCAGCAACACACAAGTGCAGAAAACGTATCTCGTAGCAATGACTGCTCCAACACGGTCAAATAACTATTTTCCTTTTACTTTACCCGAAAAGCAAGCATGATATATATAATATAATGCCACATATCTCAATCTCAAACATCCATCTGTTCAAATTTCACAAAGTTAACAATAACAGTCAAGGTGTCCCTTGATCCCTACCTCTTTATGAAAGATCGACAAATAATACCAACCTAGTCACCGGACAGTGGTAAGGAAGGAAATCAAGTATTTGGAAGCCAAAATCATGGAAGAGTTTTTGTTCAACCAATGATGCGATAATTGTAAAATTAAAGTGGGGAAGCAAGAAACATGTTTCTTTTGTTTGTTTCAGAGTGAAATGTCGACAGTTGTAGGCTGCTATATGATGATTTCTTTACAAAATGTTTATCACGATCAAACAACTACCCCCAAAATTAAGTGCCCTTATTTTCTTCTATTGCCACAATCAAAGTTGTTAGCGTTATTTGCTAATGCTTATCAAAACTGAAGAAAGAACTATAAGACCAAGTTCAGTGGATATTGTTGGATTACGTGCATGCACGTCCCACAAAAAATGAATACTTTGTAGAAGTAATTTAGATAAATTCAGTGTGCATCCACAATACACAATAAAGTAAGAAACATTCAAAACGTAAAATTTCTTGATATTACCAATGAAATAAACACAGAATAATACTGTTCTTTTTCTTTACAAATAAAGATGTTCTTGATACTTTGTTTCCAGAAGTCTGTTGTCCGTAATGCCATGAGATATTACTTGTGGTAGCTTGATTTATTATCTGCAGCGTAGTCCCTAATTAGCCACGTTAGATCAAGTTTGTGCATTGCAGATAATGTTATCTGACGAAGATCTTATTTATCCTAGTTTCACAACTGCAACTAACCTAAATTACTAATTTTGTATAGTCATCACTCATCAAATTCAGTTCAATCTGAAGGTCCCATACACTAATTCATCTTTCAGAACATTCCATGTTTTAGTTGTGTACTAATATGTGCATCCAACCATCTAAAGTTTTGACCAGTAATTTACCTGAATGTAACCATACTTGTCAAAACGAAATGGAGTTAGCATCACTTTTTAATATGTTGTAAGTTGTAACACATAAAGGGGTCCTTTGGGGAAATGCTATGTAGCAGATCTTTGACCGGTTAGAATGAATCAAAAGTACAGAAGTTAACTGACAAATAGAAAATAAAGATAGGGAATGGAGCTGCTGTTTGGAGGGAAAAAATGATATCAGATGAACTTGTTTGTCGAAGTAAAACTACAGGAAAAATGAAAGTGCCTAGAACTAGTATAGGCTTAAGAGGGTTAACCTTAATGCTGAAACACAGACACAAAGAGCACTATTTCGAAAACCTATAGTACAACAGATATATGAACTAGTAATATGTACGCTCCAAACTTCTTACTTCAAATATGGATGTTAGGTCACATGAATAAAATTTCGAAAATCAGTAGCATGGCAAGCGTTCGGATACAGAAGTGCTAAATAGCACAAGAGGATTGGCATAGGCTAAAAGTAGTAGCCTACTGCTGCTTGCAATTTAATTATAATCATTGTTTCCATTTGGCAGCCTGTTACTACTTCATTAAGACACTTCTGAATATTTTTTGCACAAAAGTTGTTCTATTTTTCCTTTTACCGTTTAATAGCGACAGTTTTCACTGTAACTACAATCAGAATATGACAGTAGAATTGGACTTCGATTGTACAAAATCTTTTGTCTACCACATTAAAACCAAACAAGGGAAAAGAGAAGGTATACAGAGGGATGCCTCTACTGAAAAATTTTCATTTCTTGATTGTTGGATTCTTGATGGCAAAAAGGGAAAAAGGTTCACCCTTCACATGTCTCACAGATTCAACAATAATAAAAACAAATTTCAGTTACTCTCCCGAAAGGTATCATATTTTTAAACTTAGGCCATGTTCAACCTTTAACATGTACAGTTGTCGCTATATGATATTATATTTCCAAAGAATGGAAGTCAAGTACCACTAAAATACTAGAGATGGTCTCAAGTAACAAGACTAGCAGCAAAATAAGAAGTTTAGCCTTCCATACTAAAGTTAGGATGCGATTCTGCTGGGATGAAAAACAAACTTGAGCAACCTCTTCCTAACCTGAAAACAGAATAAAAAAGTTAAAATTAAAGTATTGGAGAAATTAGCAGCAACGAAATGGGTATGTAATAAAATTACCGATGCTATGTTCCCAAGTATTCCATTAAATCATCATCATGCAGCAGCAAATCATCAATATCTGGAATTGGACTACTCATGCTGATATAGTCCAAAGGCAATCCCTCAAAGGAACTGCCAACAAATTTATCTTGTTCACCATAGAAAGGATAGTCTATGAGCTGCTGCATGTCTCCAGGAACAGATGTTGAATTTCCACCACCTATTATATTATCACTATAGGGACCATTATCAGCAGGTGCCTTGGTACCCATGGGAACCAAGTGATGATCCATCACAGATTGTGGTAGTGGTGTTGGAGGTAAAGTCTGATAAGCAGTGGGTAAATTATTTAAACCAGCACCAGCATGAATTGGAAATATGTTTCCAGATTTTGACCTGGCTGTGTCATTATTTTGATAAGGTAAATGCTGGCCTCCCATGTATATGCTTGCAGTGGTAGCATTTGCAGCTTGCGCGTTGTCGAAGCTACTAACCTCAGCGCCAGGAAGATGGACCTGTACTTGGGTACCTCCTCTGTGTTGAAAAGCATCACTCGTACTGACCCCATGGTTGAAGTTAACAATTTGGTTAGCCATGCCTGGGATTTCTAACTGATCCATCTGGTTCATATCAGGAATCATATTCCTTGAGCTTTCTGGGGCGTCGTCAATTCTTTGTGCCTCAGACACGATAGCAGTGGAGTTGTGACATGCTCGTTTTGCCTTTGGTGGTTCTTTTGTTCCTACCTTATTTGGAACAATCTGATTGGGGCGTTTACTGTGGGCCCCTTCCCTACCTCTTTTTCCAGCATGCTTCTCAGGGGATTGTGCAACAGGATACAGATCTTGTTCATCATCTTTAGATGATGTAGAAAGAGGAGCGTCTTCAAAACCATCAACATCATACTCATTACTGCTGCTGTTTGTGTCTCCATATCTGCCTTTTGCCACACTGTGGTGAGTAATCTCTGACACACTATTGTCAGGTCTGTTAACAAGCTGTTCTTCTCTCTGCAGAACACCGAGCCAAATCAGGCTCTCTTTTGCTGTCATTTTATCCTGCAAGCATTTCGATTTCCGTACATGATTTTTGATCTTATCAAAGTTGGGAGACATGTGCTTGATGACACCAGTAAGCACACCAACCTTCCAAACCTTCTTAAGATCATGTGGCTTTCTGTAAGGTGGAACCTGGCCAGTGGGGAGGCCCAAGTCTATCCACCATTCCTCATTTCCCGAGGGCCACCACGGAGGTGGAGTGCCCTTCTCCAACGGGTACTTGCGCTGCGGCGGACTACAGTGTTGCATCAATGATGATAGCAGCGAACCCAGGGTGGCATCTTGGAGATCCATCAAGCTGTGATGGTTCTTAACTCCACTCTGGGCATTAGCAACCACCATGTTCTCATACTCGAACTTGGCGATTGCCGCAGGCCCATTCTTATCAAACTTCACCTTCTCCTTCCACCAAGCCCTGATGTTGTCCGAAGCACCGCTGACAGGCTTCCCTTTGTCAGGGATGATCCCATACACAAATCCACGCGCATTGCACACCTCCATCAGCTTGAGCATGTACTTCAGAATCCCATCGTGCGCCCTCGAGATCTTCTTGCGCAGGGCCTGGTCAGATACCGGCTTCCGCCTCGAGTTCTCCCGCTCAGTCTGCTGTAGGGCAAGGCTCTGCTGCCGCTCCTTGATCCTCTTCAGCCTGACTCTGTCCTTCCACATTCGCCGCGCCAGCTCCTCTGGCTCGACCTCCTCATCGCTGACGTCATTCTCATTGAGATTCTGGATGCCCTCCACATCAAAGTCCGACGAGTCATCCAGCTCCCTCACAAGCATAGCAAGCTGCTCCATCAAAGCTACCGCTTAGGTAGCCTACCCCAATCACATCAATCCCCAACAAACTCCCGTAGCTAGCTGCCCAGGGCCATCGAACGAAGGATCATGGCAGCCAGTCCACCCAAAACGGGGCTGCCCTATCAATCAACTACTAAAAAAAATTACAGTCAGCAGAAACAAAACGAACGGATGAAAAATGTTGAAACGCCCAACAAACTCTACTATCCACTCCGCAACTCACTTGCTAATCTCGCATCCCAAACAGGAGGATCCGTTCGTACCTTCCACGCCTCCGCAATCAAGGCGCCGAAACAGATCCGTATCAGAAAACAAACCCTAAAACAGCAACAAGGGCGGATGTTACGCGCAAAATTCATCTGCAGACTCGAGAACCCTAATCAGATAAGCAATCACCGATCAAAGAGGGGTTGGTTGGCGCGTACCTGGCGGCGAATGGGGACCGCGGGCGGCGCCGGCGCGAAGGCGAGAGGATTTGCCGTCGATTTGACCTCTCCTCTCCTGGGCGAGAGGGGATTGGGCTGGCTCGAGAGGGTGGAGGAGGAAGGTTCGATTTGCTTCTTCTGGCTTTTTATTCGGGGAAATGTGACGCGGAAACGGGAATGCCTACAGACTACAGCTGCGATTGCGACCCGTCTGTTCATGCACCCATGTACGGTAGCTGTGGCCAGGCATGAACAGACGGGTTCTCTGAACCAGCTGGTTCATTGAACGTGGACATCTCCTTTCAGTGCCCGAAAAGAAGTCCAGATTCAGGTTCAGAGGCAGCCAGACAGGGTTCAGGGTTCTCGCTCGGATGGTGGTGCTAATGTGGGCCTGAAAAAGGCGTCTATCAGGATGGACGAGGATCTGTAAAAGTCCCCAGGACATGGGCTCAAATGCTTGGGCCGGCAGACTTCACTGCAGTCCCCGGACTCGGCTGGCTCTTGGGAACGCCACAAACATGATTTCTTACCCGTTCTAACGCAGAACTCGCTGATCTATTTCTTTTGCCTCTTGGTAGGAACTGAACGGCAGTACATGCACTTTGATAATTTGGCTCGTCAGCGAGCTTTGTCTGTTTCCCATTCACTGGCGACACAACGAAAACGACGGCGAGCAGCTTGTTCAGGTTACAACACGCGACGGTCGATCATTCTGGAACTTCAAAACGAGACGGCACGAGCTCGTGGCGAGCCTCCGATGATCTATCGCGCATCCATGAAACTAATACTGTATCTCTTGAGGAACCTCCTCTCGTCCATGAAACTAGAGAAGAAGCCACTGTAATATCTGAACGTATCTGCGAACTCGGGAATAACAGAAGCAAACAACATGAGTAATAAAAAACGGGTCACGCCATTCTTCAAATTTGAACAGTTCAGGTTATGCTGTTCTACAATTATAGAATCAGGTGTTTGTTCGAGTTCATGGATGCAATGGACGATACGGGAAGGGATTCACGGTCTGCCGGTTAATTAGGAATTCCCTTTCCACCCATTTAAAACCAAAACGGCAAGGTAAAGGCGCACAAAATCGGGCCGCCCAAGCGCTCCATGTCTCTGTGGCGTGGCGACCGGAGGCTGTGATGGAAAGGGTCCGTCCGTCCGTCGTCCCTAAAGGGACCAGTTCACTGCGTTGCTGGAGTGGCCGAAGGTGCTGCTGGAGCCATGATCGACGTCATGCGGCGGGTTCGGCGGCCCGCTTCCCTGCAGCGCAAGCTCGAGCTCGCCGGAGAAGTGGCCGTGGTGGACAGCACCCGCCGGGTGAACCAGGTGCAGGTCGTCATCCTTTTGTGGCGAGTGATGCTGCAAGTTCCTGGCGCCGCCGTCGTGCACCCGGGAGCCGCTCCAGGTGCTGGCCGGCGTGTAGCTGCCCGCCATGACGGAGGGCGACACCGCGCTGCCTTCGAAGGCGCTGGCGGCTGACATTGCTGGTGGCCGGTGGTGGCTGGCACTTTGGGTAGTAGTATCCCATGACTGAGATGACAGAAGAGAGAGAGCACAGCTGGAGTCGGTGGCAACTCCTGCGACCTGCGGAAGCTCGAAGGCATGGGGCATCGATGGCCCTGCTGCCACCGAGCCACCCGGGCCCATGTACGCATGACCGCCGTATCCGGCAACTGCACTGCGGTGAGGATGAAGTTCGTGGTTCCCCTGCCACTGGATAGTAGTATTCGGCACCCGGTCACCAGGCTGAATAGCAGACCACGCATCACTTGAGCTGCTTGAAACCCTTGGGTACGAGAAATCCAACAGGAAGCTTCTGAACCTGCCAGGATCTTATGAAACAGAAGAACACAAGAAACAGCGTATTATTAACAGGTTTATTCAATTATCACAAGTACTGTACGTTTTTATAACAAGCTGCACTCAATACCTTGAAATGATGCAGCAAGCCGGCCATAGCGTGAGGTGAGAGGTCCAGGTGGTGGCTTCCTTCGGCGCTCATTGTGACCAGCAAGGCGTCTGCGGCAGCTACGTTTCCCTTGGTCAAATTCAGGTAACTGATGGAACCTGTGATTTGGGTCCACAAATATTTATGATCGGCTCAAAGAATTACAAGTGATTTACGGAAGCAGTGTCGTTAGACCTTTCAGAGCACTCCCATTTGAGAATGGAGTAAACAGCCCTTTTAGTTCATTTTTGAATTAAAAAAGCTGTCTTAACGACAACTAATATGGAAAGGAGGGAGTACTTGTCAACTACTAGTACCGCATGGCAGAATAAAATTAAATGTCAAGAAAAAGGCAGCATCAACAAATCAGACAAGTTAATCTAAAATAAATAATAATAATAATAATAATAATAATAATAATAATAATAATACAAACACTACAGTAACAATGCAGGACAGCAGTGCGCGCACACAAGTGCAGACTGAAGAGTATTCACGTATCAATTGCATACTACAGTGGTTGTAAAGAGTAGAAAACTGCTTGCACATGGCAAGAGGGGAATTAATTTTTTCGAAAACATGCAAGGGGGGAATTGTTAACTACTAATCAAGATTCTTCTACCAAGTTAATTATATCTTAATACTAGCAGAGATCAGATGAATAAATAACAAAGCAAAGCACATGTCGCGTGAAAAGCTTCCTCGATACAAGCATTGCATGGCTTCTTTTTAATCCAGAGCCAACAGATTTACTCGAAACAGTGTCATTAACCAAAGACATGCCATTCATGATTAGATCCATACATCAGGGGCCCAAGATAAAAATATGAAAGGGTACCATGTGGAAAGGGCACCTGCAATCATTCACGGGGAGCGGACACGCGTAAAGAATTAGTAAAGTGTGGTGTTATATGTGAAACACATCAGGTTTATCTGTGAATTAACGGATGAACCAAACACCATGCCTTCACTTCAGTTTGGCATTTTAACCTATGATGTGCGTGTGTACATTTGTACTTTACCTACATTTAGGTTAAACAAAGTATAACACTATTAACTCATTATCATCCTACAGTAAGAACAGTATACGACCACTAATCAACTGAAAAAAAATGCTGAATGAAGAATTCATTGCATTTTTATTAGGTTTTGTTCGAGTCATGTTTCTCACGTAATCCAACTTATGTTCCATTTCACTAGTGCATTAAATAGTGTCGTACAGGTACTAGTGTGCTACACATTCATATAGGCTACTCCTACCTAGTACAGTATAATAAGAAAAAGAGCAATCTAGGCTTGCTATATATGTGGCGCTCAGATAAGATCCTCTGAATGTGCATATCTATGTTCCTTCCTATTCTGGTCAGATTCTACTTGCCCAAATATAACATGTGCTAGTTCACATCCAACAAACATGCGCCAATGCTAAACCCAGCAGGACTTCATAACAACGGCAGTTGGGTTCCTGAATTGATCAGTGAAGAGGAGTGCGGTTACCAGCAGAACATAGTGTTTAAGAGCACTGCAACTGCTCTAACCACATGATTAGAAGGCTAATCCGGACCTATTAGTTGTAGAGAGTTGCAGAAGCCAATTACAGAGATTGGCTTCCTAATTATTTTTCCAAAGCTACATCCGGCGAGCCTAGCTCCTGAGGTAGCATCACAAGCGGAACAGTGGTCCGATGCAGGAAGAGGAACATCTCAGGGGAATTGAAACAGAGGGCTCCCTCCGGTTTTTTTCATGTCGTTGGTTAGCTCAAATTTGAACTAATCAACGTTACTTATAAAATAAAAGAATAGATGAGTAAGTAGAGGCGCAAAAGAGGGGAAAACAATTTGAGTTTACCACCGTACCTGCTGCACTGTTGGCAGAAGCGCTGCTCGATGCCGGCGACGACGACGCGCGGCGCCTTGGAGTGCATGGAGCACACCTTGTGGCGGCAGTAGTACCCCTTCGCACCGCTCAGATCCACGCCGCAACCCTCCACTTGGCACCTCGGTGGAGTCGCCGCGGCGCCGGTCGCGGCCGCCAAGGACGCCGCCCCGCTGCTGCTGCTGCCGCCGCCGCCGGCGGCCGCGCCCCTCCCCCTCCTGCCACCAGCCCCAGCCGCCGCATCCTGCTCGAAGTAGATCTTTTTGCCGAACTTGAGCCCGTGGACGTCGTCGCCCCCGCCTCCTCCGCTGCCGCCGGTCTCCATTGCCGCGAGCTGCCGTGCTGCCCTCTACCGCCCCTCACTTCACTGCTGTCGCAGCCCAGCTATCTGTCCGCTCTCTTTCCCGCCCCCTGCCCCGGCCTGACCCTCCTCTCTGGCTAGAGAGAGTAGAGGGTGGAGAAGTTCAGCGGGCCTAGCGTAGGACTGAAGAGGGAAGGAAAGGAAGGAGGGGGCGACAACAGTGGTGGCGCCGCACTTTAAAATAACGCTTTCGCGTGTGTGGTGCAGTGTGCGCGCGTGTGCGCCAGACGCCAGTGGTGTGCCGCCGTCTCTCTCCTTCCCCTACGCACACGCGCTCCCACGGCGCAGCTACACGTACCACCGCCACCACTACCGCGCTCTCTTTCCTAGGGCCGCCACTGCTGCTGACTACGCGGCTCCGACTAGATATCGTGCTGGTGGTGGTGGACTACGAGGGTGAATAAGAACCGGCTTTATATACGCGCGCATGGTCATTTTACTCGATGGCCGGCGTGGGTGTCGAAAGCTTAACGTTGGCGCATCGCAGGGCAGTGTGGTTTGGTGGGAAAGCCCGTGTCCGGCCTTGCACCTCCCGTGCCGTCTTAACTCGGCGCACAGTGGGCGCTGCCTCCGCCACGGCGATCACATCATCCGCGCGCACAGGGGACAGTGACGCGAGCGAGCGGCCTTGCGCGCGACCGCCCGGGCCAGTGACATGAACAGCGGCGGCGCAGTGGCACTGTACGTGCTCGCCTCCCTCGCGGTGGACCACGGCAGCGGTGGCGTCGTCTGGACCGCTGGGCACGCAGCGCCTGACGACTGATCGATGCAGCCGTGCCCTGCGTCGTCGGCTTCCCGCATCGGGGCGGGCGATAGGGCTTATCCACGCCATAGCTACGTCCACACCACCCCCGCACGGCGGCTGGTCAAGGGCCCAGTAGACGTCTCTCAAGTCCATCAGTGCGGCTGAATTTGGGGCGCGCATGGTCATTGGCCGGCGCCACGTCGAGTCACTGCTCACATGAACAGGAGTGCGCTGCAGTGGTGATGTTTGGTGGTGGTGGCGGGGCCGGAGGCGCTGAACTGTGGGCGGTGGTTCACTCGTCCCATTATTGAGGTGACCTGGAGGATACTTTACTAGTGTTGGGTTGGGTTGAATGGACGGGACCTTTCGATTTGCTTTTTTAAGATGAAAGTACGCAGCAACCTTAAATTGAGGCTACGTGATTAGTACAGGACTAGTACATCTATTCAATAGTTCCAGGTACTGTATACTCTTATTGTAAGACCTACTCCCTCTATTTTATTATACGAGAAATTGGATTCGGACATGTTCTAAGTTTCCCGATTGTTCTGATATCTTTCTTAGGGAAAAATGGTTTTTTTTTGTGTTGCCAAGAAAGTATGTGTTAAGTTATTATGCACCTACCAATTATTTCTAAATGCTTAAGCTTTTTTGTGCAACTAACCGGTGCATAGTTGTTTAATATGGTATTAGAGTCTGAAATTTCAAGTTCAAATTGTGACGGTTGAGGTTTATTAAATAATTTGCAGACGACTTCTATTTCACGTTAATGATACAAGAAAGTCTGCATGTGAGGGAAGTGATGAAATATAAGTTAATTTTCTCCACACATTCTTTTTTTTTTTGACACGGATGCACCACTTCCGTTTCCAGAGAAAACAGAGGTCAGGTTTACAATCATGCCTTATCCAGCATTCCTAGTTCTACTTAACTTTTTTAATTGAACTACTGAATGACTGGATAAAAGCAAGTCCATTCCCCCATGGTGTTAACCAACAAGTACTGACTGACAGTCAGGCCAATGACACACAACAAAGAAAACTAGTTCATTTTTATGCTCGCAGGCATCAAAATATTACTCCACAAAAAGCTAAGAGACTGTTGAATCTCATTTTTGTCTTCAGAACATGTCATCGTCCTCCTGTCCACTTGTGTCAGGATCGTACGACGGCAGAGCAATGGCTTGACCCTGAGTCTGCATCACACTGACGGTTTCCCTCATGATTTTTCCAACCCCGTCTCTGATAATGTCCAGGGCATAGCAGCTTAACAATTAACTTTATATTATATATATTTAATGACTACACGTATATATATTTAATAGTTTAAATCTCAATGAAACTTTCACAAGATAGGCGTTCCAACGTTTCAAATTAACCCCTGACATCCACGCTTCTTCATAGTGTCTTATGTCATGTGCACGTAGCCTTAACAAAATAAAAACACCAAGTACGTACAATTAGCACAGCATTCGACGAGGCACAACAAACGGAGAGGGTTATATGAGGCATATGGCCGCATGGGGCGACGCACGTCCTCGTCCTCCAGGCTTCCGCTTTCGAGCTCGACAAGACGTCTCCTGCCTTATTAGTTTATCCGCTGGACCAGCCCTGGGACTCAGCATACGCCTTGGCGCGTTCGGATTGGTGGAGAATCTCTTTTGAGCCACCACTTCTTTACAGTTTCAAAAGTTTGCAGCAGTGAGCTTTGGATTTGCCTCAAAATGCTCAAACTGACGATTGGTGTGCCGGCGTTTTGGGGTCGCTCGCGTAGGGCCACTATTTTATGTCACTTGCCTCTTCAAGGCTTTGAATCGCCGCTGGTACTGCCTTTTAGCTATGGTGGTAGCGTTTGCAGGGGCACTATTTTGGTCTGCGATCTGCATATACGGTTAAATAGTTTGGTCTAAAACATGCATTCACTTGCAATCCTGCATCCTACCAGGTAGAGCCCCGAAAAGAATCTGAACAAAGGTAGGTTTACCGTTCCCCAGTAAATACAGAAACACAATGGTAATATAAGAAAGATACTAGTAAACAAAATTTTACCTGTTTTTTGTTCAAACAAAATAAAGAAAGAAAAGGCAACCTTTTTCAGCTGGCCATGTGCTTGGCAGCTGTGATGGTTTTCTCGAAGGAAAGGCCAGGGCTGTTGGTTTGATCTCGGTTCACCTGAGATGAAAGCAACATTAGATAATGAGAAAAAAAGAAAAGAGTAAAGATAAAGGAAAAAGGGAAAAGGAAAAAGTGGACCCGGTAAAACCTTCCGGAGTCCCCAACGGAAACAAGCGCCACGATCGGAGGCCATCCTAACCAACTCAGGCTCGGTCCCCTGCCGTGTTGCTCTATAAAAGGCTAAAGGTGATTAAGGGCTAATGGCACTAGTAATCACGAAATCCAAAACCGATCAAAAAGAGAACAAACACGGTGGGAAGATCCGGGCTATTCCAAGACTACAATGGCGGCCAACGGATCCTCCTCATCCTGTAAGTTATGCTAATCCATCCTCTAATCATGGTTATTATGTCCATTAGTGCACAAACAATGATTAGGAGTCATGATTAAGTTGAATCCCTAAAGATTGATTTCTAACATTGGTATCAAGAGCCATCCTAGTCATTTTTTGTGCCTATTTGTGATGGATTAGCCTCTGGTTAGGTTTGATTAAGGCAAAATTAAGTAGAAAGAATCCCCAAAATCTCCAGATCTTGAAATCCTAGTACCCAAAATCGGATAAAATGGTAGGCTTAACGAAATCAAGTGAAGTCAGACTTATCTGGTACTGCCTTGGGTGCCGTGCTGCTGTACCAAGCTGACCAACGATAGCCAGCACCCACACCAACTTTTAGTCTCGGGTTGAGCCACTTGCATGCTGTGCATCGACGTGTGTCACGCGACGTGCTGTTCCCCAGGCGCCATCCGCACATGGAACTGGAGCGTGTGTGCGCTCCGCGCTGGCCGCGTGTGGGCCGGCCTCCGCAAGCCGCGCCGTGCGGCATCGACCGCGCCGTCGAGACGAGGCCGCGCCCTTAGCCCAGGCAGGCGCGTGCCCTGTATCCGCGCACCACGCACGCGCGTGCTTGCCACGCTGCCGTGCGCTGCAAGCTCCGCGCCGGCCACGGGAAAGAAGCGTCGGGCCTCCCGCCGTGCCGCTCCGGCTGCGCCACCACCCTGATCCGATTTTTTCGGGTGTGAGTGAAGTTTTGATTAGGGTTAGGGTCGGCCGCCGGTTTTATCTCTGCTCGTTGTTTTTCAGCCGCCGATTTCGTACCGATGGCTGAGATGAAGCGGCGTGAAAATGGGCTGATGGGCTGACGCGGGGGGAGACAGGGGGATAACGGGCCGGTTTTCGGCCGCGGGCTTCGGCCCAGGTTGTCTTGACCCAATAAAAATTGTTTTTCTTTTTCGTTTTTCTTCTGGGCTGGGCTGAGTACTCATGGGCTTACAATGGGCTTACAGTTAATTTTATTTGGTCTAGCCACTGTTAATTTTTCTATTTAATTTAGTGATAATTAAGTGTTTTATTTATGTTTATTCACTGTTTTAAATAGAAAATGTTTATGCCCTAATGTATAACATGTTAATGAGTCTAAATTAAATTTGAACCAACGGGATAATTTAATTTGGATGATTTAATGAAGTTTTGATCACTTTAAGCATCGTTAAGTATGACTTATGTTTAATTTTGATGAATGATGCTTAAATTGATGAATGATGACTTCAAAATTAATTCTGACCAACGTTGATTTAATTTTGAGTCATATGCTTATGTTTTGCAATTTTATGTTATTTCTGCCCAACGGTGATGTAACATATAATTGTATTTTATTGCATGGTTATTTATTTACCAACGTAAATTTATTTTCATGCAAATTTCTGATAATTCTCATGTATAAATGATGACAGCCACTATGACGCCGTTTCGATATGAAAATATCGAACAACTTACGGGCAGTAACTTCCCTCGCTGGAAGACCTGCGTTGAAGTGTCCTTAGGGTTTAATCAGCTGGATTATGCCCTAAGTGAAGATAAGGCTACGACACCCACTCCTGGTGTCGAAGGATATGATGAACTCAAGAGGACTTATGAGCTTAAGTTGGAAAGATGGGAGAATTCCAATCGTGTGGCTCTCCTTGTTATGAACGCCTCAATATCTCCGGATATTGCAGGTGCCCTTCCAAAGAAAGATACCGCTAAAGAATTTCTTGCTGCGGTGGAGGAGCAATTCCAAGGCTCCGAAAAGATTTATGCTCATGAGCTTTTTGCGAAGCTTCTTGAGAAATACAATATGGATGGGAATGTGAGGAGCCACATATTAAGGAAGGTGCATGCATCTTCAAAACTTAAGTCTTTGAAATGTGAATTAATTGAGAATCTTTTGATTATTATGATATTGGAATCCCTCCCAAGTGAGTTTGATCAATTTAAGATCAACTACAACTCCCTGAAGGAGAAATGGTCACTTGCTGAGATGACTCCTAGAGTTGTCCAGGAAGAAGAAATGATACTTAAGCAGGTTCAGGACCAAGCTCATTACATTAATTCTTCCAAGAGGAAGAAGGAGTGGAATGGTCCTGACCCCTCAAAAGCTCATAAGATGCCTTTTAAGAATCAGTCTCCTCAAAAGGCAAAGGTCCTAGCACTTCCGCTGCGCCTGGCACTTCTAACGCACCTAGGACCTTTGCACCTAAAGGAGAAGTTGTGTGCAAGCACTGCAAGAATAAGGGACATTTCAGAAAGGATTGCCCTGATTTTCTGAAATGGTTGATGAAGAGAGGTAATGATGAAATTACATTCATTGATGAATCACTTTATGTTGATTTTTCAAGAAATACATGGTGGATTGACTCAGGTGCAACTGTTCATGTTGCAAATTCTATGCAGGGCTTCCGTACAACCCAAGACCTTCGGGACAGGGGAAGAAGCCTTAAAGTTGCTAATGGAAAAGAAGTGGAGGTTCAAGGTGTGGGGTCTCTCACATTAAAGCTGCATTCAGGACATCCGCTTAGATTGAATAATGTTCTTTATGTCCTTCTTTGAGTAGGAATCTCATTTCAGTTTCTTGTTTAGATGATGACAATTATGCTTGCTTATTTGGTAATGGACAATGTAGTTTGATGCATTGTAATAAAAATGTTGGCCTCGCCTTCCGACGAGGAAAGTTATATATGTTATCTCTACATGATTCTGTTATGCACGTAAATGATGATTATGGTGATGATGATTTGAAGTGCAACGCTGAAAAGAAGTGGAAAGGCGTTAGTACCTCATCGAAATTGTGGCACCGTCGCCTTTGCCACATTTCGAGGGGGAGAATTGAACGATTAATAAAAAATGATACGCTTCTTCCACTTGACTTTTCAGACGCTGATTGTTGCATTGATTGCATTAAAGGAAAATATGTTAAGACGATGAAGAAGGGAGCGACAAGAGCCACTAAAGTCTTAGAGCTCATTCATACTGACATATGCGGGCCTTTTAACATTAAATCCGTAGATGGTTTTGATTCATTCATAACCTTCACGGATGATTTTTCCCGCTATGGATATATTTATCCCATACGTGATCGATCGGAGGCTTTGAACAAATTTAAAGTTTTTAAAGCCGAAGTTGAGAATCAACTTAACGAAAAGATCAAAGTAGTACGGTCTGATCGCGGGGGAGAATATTACGGAAAACACGCTCCTTATGGGCAAATTCCAGGACCTTTTGCGAGGTTTCTAGCTGAGAATGGAATTGTTGCTCAATACTCAATGTCTGGTGAACCTCAGCAAAACGGTGTGGCCGAGCGACGCAATCGCACACTAATGGACATGGTGCGAAGCATGCTTAGTCACGCAAGTTTACCAGTAAGCCTATGGATGGAGGCTTTAAAGACAGCTGCACACGTACTTAATCTTGCTCCAACTAAAGCGGCACCGAACACACCTTACGAGATGTGGACGGGAAAGAAACCCAGCTTGAATTATTTACGTGTGTGGGGTTGTCCTGCAGAAGCTAAAGTGTTCAATCCACAACTTAAGAAATTAGACTCAAAGACAATCAGTTGTTTCTTCATTGGGTACCCTCAACGGGGAAAGGGATATCGCTTTTATTGTCCAAATCACGTGACGAAATTTGTAGAGACAAGACAAGCGGTATTTTTTGAGGATGATGTCACGGAAGTGAGGAAGATTGATCTTGAGGAGAAACGGGTTTACGTACTATCCCCGAATATCCAAGAGTTCATCTTTCCATTTAAAAATGTTGTCGTGACACCGGACCCTCCTCTCGTTCATTCCGGTAATAATGAAAATATTGCTACAAACGAAAATGAGGAAGTGAACGAGAATCCGGAACCGGAGATTGATCTTCCACCAGCCCCTCCGTTGCGTAGATCGCAACGTGAAAGAAGAAATCCTATCCCAGATGACTATGTCACCTACATGACTGATGACGTAAGTGACATGGGTAAAGTGGAAGATCCTTCTTCTTATAAAGAAGCTATGAAAAGTGAAAATTCGTCTAAATGGCTTATAGCTATGGAAGACGAATTAAAGTCAATGGGCACTAATGATGTTTGGGACTTAGTAGAAATTTCCGAAGGAGCTAAAAGAGTTGGATGCAAATGGGTTTACAAAACCAAATATGACTCTAAAGGGAATATCGAAAGGTTCAAAGCGAGACTGGTGGCTAAAGGGTTTACACAATGAGAAGGAATCGATTATAACGAAACCTTTTCTCCAGTGTCAACCAAAGATTCGTTCAGAATCGTGATGGCACTGACAGCTCATTATGACTTAGAGCTGCACCAAATGGATGTTAAAACTGCATTCTTAAATGGTGATTTAAATGAAGATGTATATATGGCACAACCGGAAGGTTTTGTCATTGAAGGAAAAGAACACATGGCTTGTCGTCTGAAGAAATCCATTTATGGCTTGAAGCAAGCCTCGAGACAATGGTACTTAAAGTTCGATAGAGTGATTCGAACTTTTGGTTTTACGGAAAATGCTATGGACAACTGCATATACATAAAATTTAAGGGCAGTAAGTTCACAATTTTGGTCATATATGTAGATGACATACTTTTGGCTTGTAGCGATAAAAACATGTTACATGAAACCAAAAGCTTTTTGTCGTCAAACTTTGATATGAAGGATCTCGGCGAAGCCTCTTACGTTCTAGGCATTGAAATTCACCGAGATAGGTCCAAGTACACATTAGGACTATCACAAAAGGCATACTTTGAGAGAGTACTGAAGAAATTCAATATGCATAAGTGCTCTCCCACGCCTGCTCCAATAGTTAAGGGCGATAAATTTGGGACATTTCAATGTCCAAGGAACCAAATTGAATCTGGCCAGATGAAGTCGGTTCCATATGCTTCAGCTGTCGGAAGCATTATGTACGCTCAAGTTTGTACGCGCCCTGACTTAGCCTTTGTAACAGGAATGCTTGGCAGATTCCAATCAAATCCAGGAATGGACCACTGGAAGACCGCAAAAAAAGTCTTGCGTTATATGCAAGGTACTAAAGATCTCATGCTAACATATCGAAGATCTGATAACCTAGAAGTTATTGGTTATTCAGATGCTGATTTCGCCGGCTGTGTGGATAGTAAGAAATCCACGTCAGGTTATATATTCACACTGGCTGGAGGAGCTATATCGTGGAAAAGCTCCAAGCAAACGGTGACTGCATCATCCACGATGCAGGCCGAGTTCGTAGCATGTTATGAGGCCACTGGGCAGGCTATATGGCTAAAGAATTTCATTCTCGGGCTCAAAGTGGTAGACAGCATTAACAAGCCACTTGTGCTATACTGCGATAACGAACCCGCAGTTCTCTATGCGAGCAACAACAAGTCAAGTGCTGCTGCCAAGCACATTGACATAAAGTATCATGTTATGAAAGATAGAATCCAGGATCATACTATTAAAGTTGAGCATATTAGTACGACCGATATGCTTGCGGATCCAATGACAAAAGGCTTACCACCCAGCATCTTTCGTAAACACGTTGCCGGCATGGGATTATTGGAAGCCTTATGATTCTGGAAAGTAGGAACTTTTTGAAGAGCCGCTCCCCGTAAAGAATAATGTTTCCATTTGAAATATGTTGATGTATTATAAGTGTTGAAGTTCAATAGTTTTAATAAACTGTTGTAACGCTTTACTTTGTACATTATACTTATTGAGAATGGATAATAAAGTGAACCATACGATCAAGGGGGAGAATGTTGGTTTGATCTCGGTTCACCTGAGATGAAAGCAACATTAGATAATGAGAAAAAGGAAAAGAGTAAAGATAAAGGAAAAAGGGAAAAGGAAAAAGTGGACCCGGTAAAACCTTCCGGAGTCCCCAACGGAAACGAGCGCCACGATCGGAGGCCCTCCTAACCAACTCAGGCTCGGTCCCCTGCCGTGTTGCTCTATAAAAGGCTAAAGGTGATTAAGGGCTAATGGCACTAGTAATCACGAAATCCAAAACCGATCAAAAAGAGAGCAAACACGGTGGGAAGATCCGGGCTATTCCAAGACTGCAATGGCGGCCAACGGATCCTCCTCATCCTGTAAGTTATGCTAATCCATCCTCTAATCATGGTTATTATGTCCATTAGTGCACAAACAATGATTAGGAGTCATGATTAAGTTGAATCCCTAAAGATTGATTTCTAACAAGGGCCAGTCGCAGGGAAGTGGTGCGCGACCCAACAAACACAAGATTTTTGTCAGTTGTGCGCTCTCTGCTTTTGTCAGGCAAGTCGTTTTTGTTTCCGACAATAATGGACCGGTTCCCATTCCCCGCACAACGTACTCTGCTAGGCGTTGTTGATGCCAGTAGTAAATCCGTTTAGAACTTGGAGAGGATTATCTTCGCGGCGGACTCTGATAATAGCCGGTGACGTTGTCTACACCGCGCGCCGCCCCGGATCGATGCGCCCAGCACCCGAATCTTGGCGCTGGTACGCCGCCCGTGAACTTAGCTCGCAGAGACGTCGTCGGCGGTGACCGCGGGAAGCGGATGAGCGCCGCAGCTGTGGCAGTGGCGCGGGACGTCAGGGCGAGGCGACTACACGAGGCGGGAGGGGCCGGCCGGCGCGGGCACTTTCGCTTACGCGCCGGCGTACCGGCGACTGCTGTGCACGCACGCCTCTGGTCCCCCGCGCGCGTTACTGTGACTGTGACCGTGGGCGTGAAAATTAGGAGGCCGGCAAGGGGCAGGCACCGAGTGGCATCCTAGAGCCGGTTGTGAGCGTAACATACAGTACCGTGCAGTGCTAGCGAGACGGAGCCCGTGCGAACGTCCCGCATCGACACGGGCGCCGCGCGTAGCCACGTGTCCTAACTCCCAGTCCCAGACGATCCTCTCGCGTGGAGTACGTACGATACGTTCGGGTTCGGCGCTCGTCTCTTCTCCTGTGGCGCGTCGTCCGGCCGGCGCTTTGGGCCTCCAGGGTCTAGGGTCTAGCCCTGTGCACGGCTGTGCCTTTAGCCTGCTAGTAACAGTCACATCAACATCACCCCATGACCTCCCCGTCCGCCCCGTGCCGAGTTGCGGCGTCGCGCGAGCTTCGGTCGGTGCCCGGACGGGCGCGCGGTACGGCGCAGCCCGCGCGGATTGGCCCGGCGGCGCTGGTCACTGTGTCCGCTGGCACGTTCGTTCAACAGTGCGTGGGCTGCGCGGATGACAAGTCGTTTTCCTCGGCGCCCCGTCCGATTGGGCTTGGCCTGAGTACGGTGCTGCATGAGGCATGCCGCGCGAATGCTGCTTCTGCTGGGTACACGGGGGACGGAACCAAACGGTGGAGATGGCTCATGGCTGGGGACGACACGACTTTCTGACCCCGATTTTATCTTCGGGTAATCGGATTCCACTTGACGTGATTTGCATAACTGTGCCGTGCGCGACGACGGCAAAAAAAGTACCCAGCTGACGAAGTGTTGCGCGGATGGAACTACCGAGATTACGCGCGCCCGGATTGAACACGTACGTACGTGCTCGTAGTAAGGCGGACGCAATTAGAGACTGTTCGCCATCTTTTCCTTGAATGCCCGATCACCAGACAAATATGGTCCATAATTTGGTGTCTGAATGGGGAATGCACTATGCCCAACATCCATTCAGAATGAGACCCCACTGGATCTGTGTTTTGACATGCTTTTCAGAGATCTATTATCGGACCGAGCTAAGGGAGTCAATTCCATCATTATGGCCGTGATCTGGGGCCTTTGGACGCTCAAAAACAAACTAATCTTTCAAGGCGACAACCATAGTGCTGATTCCATTTTCGCTGCTGTGCAAGATGAAATTCGACTGTGGGGTGCAGCGGGAGCAAAGCATTTGACATCTATTTTTCCGAGACACAATGAGTAGTTACTTTGTATTCTTTACTCTTGTGTTAGGCAATGTAATCCTAAATGGATGCATCATGGACACGTCTGAACGCCTGTAATTATCTTTCATTCCACTTATAATTGAAAGCCGATTATGGCCTTTCAAAAAAAAAGTAAGACGGAGGCGAGTGTAGTTTTCTCGGCAACAATTGCATTTCATTCGCTCGTTACATTTCGTGAACACGATTTCCTCGGACGGGTGACAATTTTTCTTTATTTATTTTTTCATAAAAAAAAAAGAGAAACCCTTTCCTTTCTTTGCATTAATATAATACGGTAATCAGGGATCTTATATGGTCCTATTACATAGGTTCAGATGCAAATAATCCAATGGATTTGAAAATCCCGATCCCACACGATCAGACAGGCCAAACGCCCAAACCAACCGCGCATGAAAAGAAAATCCTTGAAGAGCCCATAATAAAAAAAATGGGCGTCCCCATGTGATTATGCTATTTTTTTAGTAGCTTTCGGTCTCGATTCGCCCTTACCTCGGCGTGACGTTTCTAAGGCCATGTTTGGAATCCCTAAAACTAATTATTAGCTAGCTAATAATCTATTAGTTGAAGGGTGTTTGAAACCTTTAGAGCTAATTTTATTCAATAGTACATTTGACTATCCTACCCCTGATTTGATACCCGTCTGATCCAGGGAATGGTACCTCTCGAAGCGCCTGCCGACGGGAGGTGGCGGCGCGACCTGGACGACGGGGCCAAAGGCGCTTGGCCGACGGAGGAAGCGGTGCGGGCCGAAAGAGGCGGCGGCACGACCTGGCAATGTTATCCTAAACGGGCTAAACGGCGCGTTTAAACGCTAAACAAGGGGCAACTGTGCAGTTTACCCCCTAAACAGTACATTAAACGGTTGACCCGTTTAAACGGGTCAACGGCCGTTTAAACGGGCGAAACGACCTGAACAGTTCGGTATTAAACGAGTTTAAATAGCGTTTAGATCCGTTTAGGCAATACAACCCGCGTCCAATTTTCCACCCGGTTAACCCTAGCGGCTTGCGGACCCGTCATTCACGAAACTTTTGACGGGCGCTGGTCTCTGGGCGGGGAAATGCCGCCGCCAGGCACTCGCCGGACGCCACCACCGGAGGACTCGCCGGCCGCCGCCATCCAGGTACGAGACGCCGCCACCCTCAACCTCTTCCTCCCCCGTACCCCCCCTCTCACCCCGGAGGCCGAGCCTCGAGCGCCTGTGAGCGGTGCACGCCAGAGCCTCCCCCTCCCCTGCGCCGCTGTGCGCGCGGTGCTGCCGGAGCTCTGTTGCCTGCCCTGCCGCCTCGTCCGACGGTCTCTCTATTGCCTTGGTGCCCTGCGCCGTTGTACACCAGAACAGAGAGCACCTTCTCTGTTAGCTATTGTTCCTATTTGTTCCATAAGTTGTTTATCCATTCATTTGCTATTTGTTGGTTATTGTAGCCATTTAGGACCATTACTATTACAAGTGGAGCTAATGAATCTAAAACTCTGATGTGTCCAGCAACTGTTTTGATGTGTGAACGGAGTATTTATCAGCATACTCAGTCAGATTCTTCTCACAACATGCTGATTCTGGCAAAGATACATCCATGCTAAAAAAAGGTTTGTAAAATATATTTTACTTACTGCAATAGTGTAGCTACAGTATATATCATTTAATCCGTTTAAACACCGTTTAAACAGGCTAAACGGTAAACAGACCTCGACCGACTGCTTACCGTTTACCGTTTAGGATAACACTGCGACCTGGACAACGGGGCCGGAGACGCTTGGCCGACAGAGGAAGGGGTTCGGGCCGCAATGAGGTGGTGGCGCGAGGCGATACGGGCGGCGGCGCGTGGGCAACGGGGGGCAGCGGCGTGTGGCCGACGAGTGTTGCCGGTCGACCAGGCTGATTTCTGTTTCGATTCGATTCTGTCGGGAAAGAGGAGATGGAGAGATGAGGGAATGGTAAAATGGACTTTAGCCAACAATTAGCTAGGATTAGTTGGGTTGGAGCAGCTAATGAGATAATAGTTAATTGGGGGTATAGCTAATAATTAGCTGCTCTATTAGCTGAGGAGTTTGAAACCTCTAGACCTAATTTTTAGTAGCTAACTATTAGCTTTAGGGGTTCCAAACGGGGCCTAAAGAAGGGATTTGAAACTCTTATTCTTCTGGTTGCAGGGAAAGACATCGGTCGGTAGAAAAAGGCTTAAGAGCTAAATAGAGAAAGTAAGTTTGAAGTCTGGCTTGGGCTAGGTAAACACAGCTATGAGACTGAGAATTAGGCGCTTGCCTACCATCGACACCTAGATTTCCGCTCTCCGTTTGGCCACCGAGGAAATGACCATGAAAACAAACTAATACAACCTTAGGTCATGGTTGAGTTTTCTTGGGTTGGGCAAAGTTTATCCAGGTTAGTGGCAAGATTATGAGGGCATGACCAATTTCTGATTGGGCCCTCAAACCATAAAACCCCCCATAAGCCCAATACTATGATGCGCCAACAGGTTCATGAGAAAACTAGTGATCATATTTCACATGGCATCAACTGATTGGTCAGCAAACACGGCAACAAAAAGTCTTAATACTCCATTACCAGTGCTCGCAAAACTAAGAGTGTGTTTGGTTCGAAGGATATAGTGGAACGGGACAGGACAATCCTACATTTTTATTGTTTGGTTTGGAGACACATTGGACGGAGTCATCCCTCAAAATAGAATGTTCCACCAAGATGCGGGATGAAACCATCCTACTAAAAACATAGGGACGGATCCGTCCCACCTCCGCGGAGGCAGATGCGCAGCCTTGCGGAGGTACTCATACTCACGTGTCCTTGTCTCATCCTTTCATTCAAACAGGAGACAGGACCATTCCGTCCCACATCATCCCACGAAACAAACAAGAAACAGAGATCGTCTCATCTCTCTAGACAAACAGAAAACGGGATCATCTCATCCCTAAAAACTGGGATGGATCCATTCCATCCCACTTTGACTCCAAACCAAATATATCCCACTTTAACTTCTCATCAGCAAGCATGTCGTTAGCTCTCACGCTCACAGGCTTATTATAGCATGCTAATGGAGGAAATCAGACATACTCCTGATCGCTTGATCTATACAACACAGCGTAAGACAATAAATGAGGGGAAAAATGCAGCACCCTGTCGACGTTGGTCCGATAGCTCATCAAAACATCACTACTTGCACTCCACCCCTGCCTCGGCAGCTCGCCGCGGGGCGCTCTTCCGCCGGCTCCCGTGGTGCCGGAACCCGGCCCGCCTCACCGGCTCACTATCGTCCTTCTCCTCCATCGCGGAACCGGAGCCACGTTTCGGTTGCCGCCGCCACCTCTTCTTCCCCCCGCTCTCGACCGAGGCACCGTCGTTGTTACCTGCCACGCTCGGTTCCGCGCCGTCACTGTCCTCCATGGCCTCGACCTTGACAGTATCATCACCTTCCTCGTCCGTGACGTCGGCCTTGAGGTAGTGCCTCTGTGGCCGTCCTCTTCTCTTGTAGGCTGGGACCACGGCCTCATCGTCGCTGCCGCTGCCGGCATCGGCATCCTCCGTCTTCGTAGCTTGGGACGTCAGTCTTTTGGCCTTTCCACCTCGAGACCTGCCCATCAGGCCGGAACTGCAGAAACTCAAGAACTCAGCGACACGGTGGCGAGATTGTGTTGGTGGCTGTGCGGTCAGCCACAGGGCTGCAAATAGCCAAGAAAATAAATTAATCGAGGCCCATCATCCTGCACGAAAGTCGACTCGCGTGATGGGTACAATATGCATCTTCATTTCGCCCAATATATGGTTGCTTCTAATCTGCCGCCCATACTAGGCACCTGGAGCTGTGCTGTAAGTGACAAGGAGGTGTTGGAAAGGAAAAACAATGGGGAAGAAACAGGGGAGGTACATGAATGAACTGTTTAATAGAAGGAACAGATCACGCAACTACTCTTTGCTTCTGTGATACATGTCCTTGAAATTCAGGTACTATTTTTTGTAGGGATTCAGATACTGTTGGAAAAGGAGGATTCCAACCACAAGTCCATTCTTGAAGTGATGAATTATATACCAGATCAAAAAACCAGCAAGGAAGTGTTAGTTGATCCCGGTCCCACCCCGTTGGGCAACAACCAACGGGAGGACTCAATCTCCCGTAAGTATCGGGCGTGGGGTAACAACCCACGTCCGACTCCCAACCTTAGCCGCGCGATACCCTCGGGGGCACAACGGACTCGGTTCCGTTGGTGCCCTCACACCGTACGCGCTATAAGAATAGGGGGCCCTCAGGGGCATTAGGCAAGTGTGCCAAAACTGCTCCCGAGGCCCCCGCCAAAACTAAAACCTATTGTTTGCCGCCGTCGCCATCCACGTGCGCCTCCTTCAACAACCGAGAACATCGTTCAAGCCTGATGGCGTCAAACGGCCTCGCTGAAGGTAACATCGACTCTCACCTCTCATCCCCGGTCTGAATTCATACCTATGAATTGTTTGATTGATTAGCTGGTTAGGTGTTTAGTCCATGTTGATTATGTCTAAGTAGTTCGGTTAGGTGTTCAAGGTTTGATCCTAAGGCCAAAGACATTAACATTGGCATCAGAGCCAGCCTAAGAACACTAACCAGACGAATTAAGTTCAAATCAAAGCATGTAGAAGGAGGGGAAATCAAAGTGTCTCAGATTAAGCCTAAGAAAAACAGAGACTAAGAAAGGGGAAAACACTTATCTGGGATTGGATGGTTTCGGCCATCGTGGTCCTCCTCAGGGTAGGGTAAGAGGAAACCCTAACCCTACCACCCCGACTATGGCGCCCACACCCCTGCAAACAAAAAAAAAAAATCACTCAGAACCCTTAGCGCACGCCGGGCTAGGGTTAAGGGTCGGAACCCTAACCCTAGCCTTGGGTTTCCTTCAACGGTGACCGGCCGACGCTGTTTCGGCCGACGACGAGCAACCTCTCGGTTGCTCGCCGGCGGCGAATACGCGGCCGTCCCGGAAGTCCCCGCGGCGAGGCACCCCTCCACTCAGACCGACGGCGAGCACTGGTTTCCCTCGACGGTCGGCCAGCCGTGGACATCGGCGGCGACGAAGCTTCCCCCCATCGGGGGTCACTCGCTGATGCCGACGCCGCGGCGGCGCCGGAGGTCCCAGGCTCACCGCCGCCCCACTCGCTCCGCCGTTTCCCTCAGTCGCTCGGCTGCCGGCTGAAGAGAGAGGAGGGTGGGGCGCAAATGTTTTAGGGTTTACCGAAACCCGCGGCGAAAAACGCTTAAGTATCGCGCGATCTCGCCGCGGGGCCGTCGGATCGTCGCTGGACGGCTCGGATCGACCCTAGTTTTAAGCTTCCGATAGATCGTGTCCGTTGGATTTAGATCCAACGGCCCACGGCGCTTGCCGCCCGCCGACACGCGCTAGCAGGCCCAGAGCCCATGCGGGAGTGCGAAATGGGCCAGCTGGGCTGCCCTTTCCATTTTCCCGATTTTTCAGTCTTTGTTAGATGGGCTGCTTTAGTCTTGGGCCAAATGGCTATTGGGCTGCGTGTTGGGGCTCTTTTTCCTTTTTTTTTTAAAAGGTTTGGGCCAATTTTCAGTGGGCCAAGAGTTTAGTCAGTGGGCTGAATTTAGGGTTTTAAACCCATTTAGTGTTTTAAATGTTTTCTGATTTGCAGAATGTGCTTAAAATAGAATACAAATTCCAGAAATTAGGAACTTGATTAGAAGTTAGTTAAAGGACTGAGAAAAATTGTAGAAAATTTTGTATAATGTTTATATGCATTTTTTATTGCATTTCTCTGTATTTCATGCTATTTATTGTCAATAAGAGCTTTTCTCAGTTATTTAAATATTATTAAGTGCTTCTCAAGCAATTCTCATTAATTAAGAAATTAAGTTTTAGCTTCCGCTGTGATTAAGTGATAAATTAATTGAGTAACCAAAGTGAAATTTTAATTTATCAAGTTTTGAGTTTGAGTTAAGTTATGTTTATCAATGGTAATTTAAATGAGTAACCAACGTGAAAATTTGAATTTGCCAATTAATTTTTTTTAAGTGCATTTATTTAAGTTTGTGCTTAAGCTTATATTTATGATTATTTGAGATTCATTGAGTAACCAACGTGAAAAATGATGTACTAAGTTAATTATGCATGGGATTTGAAAGTAACCAACGTGAAATTGAATTGCCATGATTAATTTAAGTTTATCTTTGAGTTTATCATATTAAGTTTTGTTATCATGCTGAGTTTTAATGTTTAAGGGCATTATTTGCTAAGTAACCAACGTGAAAAAGCAATAATGCCATTCTTAAGTCATGATTTATTATAAGTCTTGTCATTAATCCTCAAATTTTTTATTTTCTGAAGGATCAGGCTTGTCCTCAGCACTTAGCTATATCTCTGCAATTGAGACCCTCAATGGTCAAAATTACGGGGTATGGAAAGAGAGGCTACAGATGGCTCTAGTAGTCTCTGACCTCGATTTTGCGATTACGTCGCCTCGACCCACTGAGCCACCTGTCCCCATTGCTGAGACTGGGGAATCTGAGGAGTCTTTCGCTACGCGGAAGGCTAAGTACCTAAGCTTGAAGGATCAGTATGAGAAGGATCTCCCTAAGTGGGACACTTCCAACAGGAAGTGTCTCGTGATCATTAAGAGCACCATAGCAGACTCAATTAAGGGAAGTATCCCTGATTGTGATACTGCTTCAGAGTACTTAGAGAGAGTCAGAGGTCAGTTCACTGGCTCCACTAAGGCGAGTGCTAGCACTCTCATGAGAAAGATTGTCACTGAGAAGTACTCTGGAGGTGGTGTGCGTGAGCACATCAATAAGATGAGTCACTATAACTCTAAGCTTAGGGAGTTAAACATTGTGATGCCAGATGAGATGCTCATTTACTTCATCTTAAGTTCTCTTCCTAAGGAGTTTGAGGCCTTTGTGGTCAATTATAACTCACTTCCTGAGACTTGGAATATTGATAAGATTGTTGCTATGTGCGTTCAGGAAGAGGAACGCATAAAGAGCTCTAAGAATGGTGATTACATCAATCTGGCTGACATTAAGGGTAAGGGAAAGGCAAAGAGGTACTTTTCCTCTCCCAAACCACCTTCCTTCAAGGTTTCAGGCTCCAGTTCTTCGTCAAACAAGTTCAAGGGCAAATCCTCTCAAAAGAAGGACAAGGATAAGTGTCACTTCTGTGGCTCAGATGAACATTTCCAGAAGGACTGCGTTGGATTCATTAAGTGGTGTGCTAAGAAAGGTAATGACATAATTACTTTTGTAAATGAGGCCTTATATGCGAATTATTCACGATCCACTTGGTGGATTGACTCAGGTGCTACTGTGCACATTTGTAATTCAATGCAGGCATTAAGTACGATGAGAACTATAAGAAGAAGGGAAAGAGTGATTAAGGTGGCAGATGGGCGTGAAGCCGAGGTCGAAGCCATTGGAGACTTATCTCTTAGATTACTTAGTGGCTTTGTACTTAGGCTAAATAATGTTCTTTATGTCCCTTCATTAGAGAGGAACTTGATTTCAGTTTCGTGTTTGGATGATTCAGGATACATTTGTCATTTTGGTAATGATAAGTGTTCTATCAGTTATAATAATGAGATTATTGGTCTTGCCTTCCGACAAGACATGCTCTACTTATTGTCCACTCATGAGAATGTGTTCGCTATATGTGATGATCAAGTTTCATCTAAGAACGACTTAGGACGTAATAAGCGCAAAAGAAGCGATTTAGATACTTCGTCGAAATTATGGCATTGTCGTTTATGCCATATTTCGAGGGGGAGGATCGAACAATTAGTATCTCAATCGATTCTTCCACACTTAAACTTTTCAGATTCTGAGGAATGCGTTGATTGCATTAAAGGAAAATTCTCCAAAACTATTAAGAAAAACGCCAATCGTAGCTCGGGAGTCTTAGAAATAATCCACACAGATATTTGTGGACCTTTTCCCGTGACATCGATAGATGGTTATGATTCCTTCATAACATTTACAGATGACTTTAGTCGTTATGGCTATATTTATCCAATCAAGGAGCGATCCGAAGCATTGGACAAGTTTAAGATATTTAAGGCTGAAGTAGAAAATCAGCACGACATTAAGATTAAAGTAGTAAGGTCTGACCGTGGAGGTGAGTACTACGGTCGACACACCCCTTATGGCCAAGTCCCTGGACCTTTTGCGAGGTTTTTACAGGAAAATGGCATAGTAGCCCAATATTCTACACCGGGCGAACCTCAGCAGAACGGTGTAGCGGAACGGCGAAACCGTACGCTTATGGACATGGTGAGAAGCATGCTAAGCTACTCTACACTACCAGTTAGTTTATGGATGGAGGCCTTAAATACCGCCATTCACGTACTTAACCGTGTTCCATCTAAATCAGTACCTAAGACACCGTATGAGATGTGGACGGGACGTAAGCCCTCACTAAACTATCTACATGTGTGGGGATGTCCAGCTGAGGCTAAGATGTTCAACCCGAACTTAAGCAAACTGGATTCTAGAACAATTAGTTGCCATTTTATTGGCTATCCTGAAAGAAGTAAAGGATTTAGGTTCTATTGTCCAGGTAGACACACTAAGTTTATTGAGACTAGACATGCCGTATTTTTAGAGGACACTATGATCAGGGGGAGTACGGTACGGCGGGAAATAGACCTTGAGGAGGAACGAATTAGTCTACCCGTTCCGATGACTCAAGAGCCCTATTTCACCCTACCTGCTGTCGTCGTGCCACCCGCACCTAGTGCTGGTGACGCAACGCCTGTTGCTGCACCTCCATCGGCCACAACAGAAATAAGTGAGGTTCCACCTCCTCAGCCTGTTGAAGATGTGGTCGAACAAGATGAGGTGCAACAACAACCTCAACCCTCAGATGATGCTCAAGTAAGAAGATCACAAAGAGTAAGACGGTCGGCCATCCCGGACGACTATCAGATATACTTGAGCAAAGAAGTTAAGATAGAGGATAATCCCACCTCTTACGAAGATGCCATGAGTAGACCTCAGTCATCCGAATGGCGTAAAGCCATGGAAGATGAAATAAGGTCCATGAGTGCCAACAAAGTCTGGGACTTAGTAGAGATTCCTAAAGGAGCCAAAACGGTAGGCTGTAAATGGGTCTACAAGATTAAGCGTGACTCCAAAGGGAAGATCGAAAAGTATAAGGCTAGGCTTGTGGCTAAGGGGTTCACGCAGCGAGAAGGTATCGATTATAACGAGACCTTCTCGCCTGTGTCGTCTAAGGATTCGTTTCGAATCATCATGGCATTAGTAGCACATTATGACTTAGAATTGCATCAAATGGATGTAAAGACGGCATTCCTCAATGGGAATCTTTATGAGGACGTCTACATGGCTCAACCAAAGGGTTTTGTCATTGAAGGTAAGGAACATATGGGGTGCCACTTGAAGAAGTCTATTTATGGACTTAAGCAAGCTTCAAGGCAATGATACCTAAAGTTCGATGAGACGATAAGAAAGTTTGGGTTTAAGGAGAATGAGGAGGATAACTGCATTTATGCTAAGTTTAAGAATGGGAAATTCATTTTCCTTATACTATACGTAGATGACATACTACTTGCAAGTAGTGATGTCAATCTACTCTTAGAAACTAAGAAGTGTTTATCCTCAAACTTTGAGATGAAGGATTTAGGTGAAGCTTCCTATGTCCTAGGAATTGAGATTCACCGAGATCGAAGAAAAGGGGTATTAGGATTATCTCAGAAGGCATACTTAGAAAGCATACTCAGAAAGTACGGTATGCAAGGGTGTAAGCCCTCGCCTGTCCCAATAGTTAAGGGTGACAAATTTTCACAATCACAATCACCTAAGAATCAGTATGAGGTTGATCAGATGAGAGGAATTCCGTATGCTTCTGCTGTCGGAAGCTTAATGTATGCTCAAACATGTACGCGCCCTGACTTAGCTTTCGTGACTGGGATGCTTGGCAGATATCAAAGTAATCCAGGCTTAGACCACTGGAAAGCACTTAAGAAGGCTCTAAGATACATTCAGGGTACTAAGAACCTCATGTTAAAGTATAGTAAGTCAGACTCATTAGAAATAGTAGGTTACTCAGATTCAGATTACGCGGGTTGTGTGGATACTAAGAAATCCACGTCAGGCTATATATTCACCCTCGCGAATGGAGCTATATCGTGGAGAAGCTCCAAGCAAGTCATAACTGCGTCGTCCACAATGTATGCTGAGTTCATAGCTTGTTATGAGGCCACTGGACAGACATCTTGGCTTAAGAAATTTGTTCCCGGTCTAAGAGTGGTAGACAGCATTCATAAACCACTTAAGTTATACTGCGATAATGAGCCAGCAGTGACATACTCTCACAACAACAAGTCGAGTGGTGCTGCCAAACACATCGACATTAAGTATTATGTTGTTAAAGAGAGAATCCAGGATAATTCAATTAGTCTCGAGCATATAAGAACTAATAAAATGCTTGCGGATCCGCTAACCAAGGGTCTCCCTCCCAATGTGTTCAGAGAACACGTAGCCGGCATGGGATTAGGAGAGAACCTGTGAAACAAATCCTGGATACTAAGGGGACACCTAAGTATAAGGATATTTCTGATTGTGAGACATATTGTAGTCTTCGAGTCGAACAATACGTAAATGGCTGTTTCTGATGCGTCGTGCTCCTTATGTCAAAGCAAGAAGAAATATATATAAGTTTAGTAATTAAGAGTAAGAATAAGCTAAGTTAAATGAGAAATAAGTTGTCCCGTGATCAAGGGGGAGAATGTTAGTTGATCCCGGTCCCACCCCGTTGGGCAACAACCAACGGGAGGACTCAATCTCCCGTAAGTATCGGGCGTGGGGTAACAACCCACGTCCGACTCCCAACCTTAGCCGCGCGATACCCTCGGGGGCACAACGGACTCGGTTCCGTTGGTGCCCTCACACCGTACGCGCTATAAGAATAGGGGGCCCTCAGGGGCATTAGGCAAGTGTGCCAAAACTGCTCCCGAGGCCCCCGCCAAAACTAAAACCTATTGTTTGCTGCCGTCGCCATCCACGTGCGCCTCCTTCAACAACCGAGAACATCGTTCAAGCCTGATGGCGTCAAACGGCCTCGCTGAAGGTAACATCGACTCTCACCTCTCATCCCCGGTCTGAATTCATACCTATGAATTGTTTGATTGATTAGCTGGTTAGGTGTTTAGTCCATGTTGATTATGTCTAAGTAGTTCGGTTAGGTGTTCAAGGTTTGATCCTAAGGCCAAAGACATTAACAGGAAGAAGACTACCGTATTTTATCCAAGAAAAGGAGACTAGTAGACTACTGTACCATCGAACGCGAAAAGCAAAATAATAAAGGTTGTCCGGAGCCAGCCTCACACATCCAACCTCGAACGCAAGACATGTACCAACACAAGAACAACGAGGAAGCATGACTCGAGACGATACCGACGAAGAACAAAATCAGAAGAAGAGCAGTAACGCGGAGCCGACCTGAAGTGGACCTGCAGAAACCGGCAAAGCTACGTATTTCTCTCTGAGTACAACCCTTTTGTCCGGGAGCCAGTGATTACGAGATTTCTACGGTATAGCAGGTACTCCGTATTACCATGAGATCTTCCAGGCGGGGCGAAACGGCCAAACCTACCGATGCGATTGTTGCGGATTTCAGAAGCAGAACAGAGTGCCGAGCGTTTGAGGTTTTGCGAGTCCGAGGGCACCAGGCGGAGCAGGAGGATGCAAGAACAGGCTACACTGTTTGGCAGGAAGATAGAGAGAGGGGATGCTTTGGCCTGGCCACCAGAAACGAGGACGAACGTACCAGGGCCCAAGGGACAACCTTACGGTAAAAAGCAATTCTCAGTGATCTGGCGCCGTATGATGGCCGAGTGGTGCAGGAGTAGTGGAATGCACAATATGGTGGCATGGCAGAGCAGAGAGCACTTGCTGTGTGAGTTTATAGTTGGCGTCGTGTTCTCTGAAAAAAGTTTTTAATTGGCGTCAATAATCTCCACCGGTTGCCGGGCGTTGAGAGGAGCGGTTCCGGAGTCCGGACGATTGGACGAAGCTTGCACTGCACGGTCTTGAGGACCGGGTCTGGAAGGGGGCAAGTGGAGCCGCCGATTTGGGCCCCGAATCCCACAGGTGACAGACAGGTCCCTCCCTGTTGCCTCGCGCACCCGACCCACTGCTCGCAGCTGGCTCGGTGCTGGGCGCTCCGTTATGCACGCAGGTAGGTGTGCCCGTGGGCAGAGGATATCCGCGAATTGCGGGCACGGGCAGCCATCCCTCCCTGTGCGCGTTGTGGAGAGCGGGCACGAGCTCGATGGCGAGACAAAGCGAGCACGACTAGTGGGGCGGCGCAGCAGCGGCGTTGGTGGCGTGATGCCTGCTGCTGCCGGATGCCGGTGCATTGCCGGCCGACAGCCTCGGGCCAAGGCCTGCCGCGCGCTGTCGCTCGGTTTGCCGCCGGGTTCCACGCACCGACTCCGACTGGTAGTCCACGACCACGCCGTAGCCGTGGTGGCCGCAAGGCCGCGAGCGCGCACGCCCGTGTAGGAACAACAGGGATAGACGCGGAAGCATGCGCTCGGGGTCAAGAATCTAATGATCTGTCGGTCGCCGCAACGGGTTACAAAGGACGGGAAAAAAAGACCGGCCCTGAGACTCACAAGGTTCCATATTCCAACAACCGCTACGAGCCTGTGTCGCAGGGAGGCAGCGGCGTGCCGCACAGGCACTTGTTCTGGGCGTAGCAGTCCGGCCCGTGCGCCGCCATGAACCTCCCCGCCGGTATCTCGCCGCAGAGATCGTTGTAGCTGACGTCGAAGTGCAGGAGCTCGACGTCCATCAGCGACTTCGCCACGTTCCCGGTGATCCTGTTGTGGCTCAGGTCCAGGAACCGGAGGTGGTGCGGGAACCCGACCTGCGTCATGTCGAACTCCAGCTCGTTCCACGACAGGTCGATCTTGACAGCCGGCTTCGTGATGCCGAACAGGAACGGCGACGGGTCGCCGGTGAGCTGGTTGTGCGAGAGGTCGATGGTGTCGACGTCACTGTAATCGTCGTCGTCGGGTGGTATCTCCCCGGTGAGCCGGTTGTTGGACAGGATCAGGAACCTGAAGCTCCCGTGCAGAAGCCCCGGCGGGATGGCGCCGGTGAGCATGTTGCCGCTGAGGTCCAGGTACCTGAGGCTGGGGAGGGCGGCCAGGGACGGGGGGATTGGCCCGGCGAGCTTGCTGTTCGCGATGACGAGCGTGCTGAGGTTAATGCACGCGGGGAAGCCGGGCACCGGACCGGAGATGGAGGTGCCGTTGATGTCGAGGTCCCGGAGGCGCGTCAGGTTGCCGAAGGACGCCGGGATGGGGCCGGACAGGCCGGGCACGGAGTCGATCTGAAGGATCTCGAGCTCGGTTAGCTCACGTAACGCCCGCGGCACGGGCGCCGTGAGCTCGTCGAGGGCGTAGAGGGCCAGAGCCGTGACGCGCCCTGCCGCGTTGCAGATGACGGCGGGGTCCCACGCGCAGCAGTTGGTGGACGGCTGCCACGAGGACAGCCGCACGGGGTCGCCGAGCTGCGCCTTGACCCGGAGCAGCGCGGCGCGGTCGTCGGGGTTGCAGTCCACGGCGGACGAGGGGGCGACCTTGGCGCAGCAGCTGAGGAGGAGCAGGGAAAGCAGAGGAACCACCGAGCAGGAGAGCGCTTTGCTCGACGACATCGTGTTCGCCTTCGCTTTGGCGATGTGACACGAAGCCATTGTGAGGTCCGCGCTCGCTTGTTAAATAGACTGGTAAAAATGGAGGCGGCGGAAAGGATCAGCTTGTGCATGCATGGTGCGTGAATGTGCATCAAGTCATGCTATTTACCAGTACAACAATATAACAACCATGACTCCACAAAGTGGCCATAGCAAGTCATGCCGCTGCATATCTTCTCTATTCTATTCGAGGTACTACATGAAAAACGAAACTGCTGCGTGCATGACTCCACAAAGATTCCAGTGCACGTTCCTGAAGTACGAGAAATTCAGAATTCGGTTAGTTCTTCAGGCATCGGTTGCTTTGAACGGAGCAACAGATTTTTGCAAAAGTTCCAACACTTCGTGGTCTTTGAACCAACAGAATACAATCATTGTTGAGACCGGCGGGGTGCTGGTACAGACAGACACGCACATGGCGCTCATACGGGGAGGATGCGCGCGGTGGCCTGTTGATCAGTTAAACACGAAGCTGCATCGATGCCATAATAAACAAAAATTTTATAGGGAATCTGTACAAGTCCAAGTGTTAGGAGGAGTTCAAACAGAAGAATAGAAAAAATGATTTGCATTTTCCCCATTCACCCGGGTGACTGGAGTCCGTACGCAATGACATCCCAGTATCGCACTGGTAATAATTGTATAAAAGCGCATAACCGTTTCGTGGTCCTGTTCCCGCAGCAGTCCCGCGGTCACTCACAATAAACAGAAAGCCCCCTAAACTTCTCCACTCAACAGGATTTAAAACTTCTTGGTAAAAGTCTAACTTTCAAGGGGTCTAACTGAAAAACGCGCATCCTAATTTCCCTGATCTCCTTGAACCCTAGCCTCTCCGCCCCCTCGACCCCCGCGTTCCCCAACCCGCATCCAGCCGAATAACAGGCCTGATTCGGCGTCGGAACGGCCCGCAGATCGCCGGATTCGAGCGCAGGTGGGTAGGCGCGTCCAGATCCGGCGAAGCTCGGCGGATTTGCGAGCTTCCTCATCTCCTCGTTCCCGGCGGGTTATGAAGGCAGCGGGCTACGACTACGATAGTAGCGGTGAGTTTCCTCGTATCGAACTGCTTGGCGTTCCGATTTTTATCTTTCCTGGCGGAACGCGGAATCTGGTGCCGTTGGATCATGTAGTGATTTTGGTTTGGTTGCGTGCGGCCTCCGTTCGTTGGACAGATGCACATGCTATTTACAAATTATTAGCAAACTGCCATGAATTTGTAATCAGTGAAAAATTTAGTAGGCGGGCATTTAAGTTCTTTTACGGTGCGTTGTGATGTACTTTTGCATTAGAATAATAGGAGGAAGTATTGATATGATTTATCTAAAAAAGTATTGAGGCGATTTCGTATTTCACTTGGTAATGTTCATCTCCTGCATAATATGTGAGTACGAGTTTCTCTCTTAAAAAAGGAGAACAGTTGATAACTCTGCCTGGGGCTTTTTTTCATAGAAATCTCAGAGTTTGTTAAGGGGAAAAAGTGTTTCCACATACATAGTGTTGGTTGCAAAACGTTTATTTCACAGCTTTAGATGCTACTGCTTGCTAATTTGGACGCATCAGAAAGGATTTTCTGCTTCACAATACTTTGGGGTGATTGCCGCTTCTATCCGGACTCCAGGCAGAATAGGCCATATGTAAACTCAAGATCTAGGAGTAGTGGTGTATGTACCTTTTTTTGGACTATGTGGCTCCCAAGATGTTAACTGCTGAGTTTCTGATCCATTGTTGAATTTCATGATGTGATAAGTCGATGAATTGCAGCCGAATCGTGCATTTCACTTGCAGTATTGACTTATCTCCCTCTGCAGGAACTGATGACGATTTCCCCCCGACACAGCATATGGGGATAAGAAGACGATCGTTCAGTGGGAATGGGCGGGCACCTGTTGGGCAATTCCCATTCATGAGGCCACATGATGACTTAGAGAACCAAATACATCGGGTTGAGCAAGATGCATATACTGGTGTTCTTAGAGCATTCAAAGTGCAATCTGATGCAATTTCCTGGGTAAAGCAACAAAACGAACCTTGTTCTTACATTTTTAATTATTATATCTTGGCTCATGTTTGTGCTAAGAAAAAAAAAGCAAATGTGCTCCTGTGCAGGAAAAAGAAAGTTTGATTACTGAACTTCGGAAAGAATTGAGGGTTTCTATCGAGGAGCACAGGGAGCTATTGAACAAAGTCAACGAAGATGGTGCCATCCATCAGATGAGGTATGCCCATAAAGAATTCAAGTATGTTAAGTATGCATATGTTTTAATTCATCATCACGAGTCAATCCTTTGTTGATTGCTTGCACCAAATAAACTTTGTAGAGAGATGAGACAGGGTGCTGGAACCCCAAGTGGTGTGCACTGTGACAGTAGGCCTTTGTATCATGCAGAACCTGGGCCGGCCAAGAGGCCACGGACATCTCATCTGATTCCGATGCAATCTACTAGCCTCCAATCCCCTGTCATGACTTCCCACTCAGTACCATCTGCAAGATGGGGCCCATTGTCAGCAAGAGGCAGAAGAGCAAAGCCGGTACATTACAATAATATGCATAATCTTTCGTACCTCTGAGAACAATTTTATGATGGCTTCTTGACTTGTACAGCACATGCCATTGGCCCTGCAGTCTACGGATCCAAGTTCATTAATAAACCGCAAAATTTATACAAGGTGGCCAAAAGACAACAACTTCTATGAGGCCATCATAACCAATTATAATCCTGTGACGGTGGGTTTAAAAATTCACTAGTATTTGCTCCTTGATGCGGATATGTGTCTGTATCAAGTAGAATCACCTACCCTCCTTATCTCCTGGTCCCTTTTAGGGTGAACACACTCTCGTCTATGACATGGGCACACAAGCCGAGACTTGGGAATCTGTCAGGCTTTGTGATGTAAGAACTTTGATACTTTGTATTGTTTTTGTTATCCTTTCCTTATCTCTTTCCTCCATTTCTCTGTGTGCTGCATTTTCATGCTGTTTAATGATTCCTTTTATGGTTACATCTTCCATTTTATATCCGTAGCCAAGATAGTTTCCTTGGCCAAGAGTAATCCCTTTTTCTTAAATGTTTGTTACATGTGCTAATCACTGTTGATTGAAACCAATGAGTTACTGTCTGCTCATGTATCCCAATATAAGCCTAAAGTGAATGAGGAAAGGAATTGTCATTGCTGCAGTTGTCTTGCTACAGTTATGTTTACTGTTGTACCATAGTTTACCAGTTCAAGTTCATTACTAACTTAAGTCCTGGACTTCTATGGCTCCGAGCATCTAGAGTATGGAAATTTGTTGGATTAATAATTTTGTAATGCATGAGATTTTTTTTCTTGTTGGAGCCTTGCTGATTGTCTCCTGTTTGGTTAATTAGTTGATCAAGATTGATAAACATTTCTTTAACAGATGGCACCTGAAGATATAAGATGGGATCTTGAGGATCATGGTGGTATAAATCTGGATGGCTGGGCTCCTTCTGGTCCTTATTTAGGAAGGCAGCCCAGCAATGGTGGAATGGCAGGCGTGGGTAGGGTGAGAGGCAGATTATCAACAAATATAAAGGAATATACTCCACCTCAAAATGGCATCACTAGGACTATCGATCACATCGACATAGCTAACACTGAGAATGTTGTGATAGAGGTAATTATAGATTTGTTAAACAAGCCGGATATCAAAAAGCGATTGCATATTAATTTCCCTCACAGTTTATTTTTTTCCCAACACAGGTGGAGAGAGTATTATCCAATCCAAATATGCATGAAATTGAAAAGGCAAGAAATTTGCTGAAAGTGAGTTAATGTTCTCATGCTGCTATTTTTTGTAAACGATAATTTGTGAAAGAAAAGCTATTTATAGCCTCTTTGTCCTTAATTTGGTAATTATGGTGCCAAATTGATGTCCTTGTAGGGTCAGGAGCAGTCATTACTCGATGCAATTGCCAGACTTGATGAAGCATCGGATACTGAAAGTGGTAAGTTGCTTGCCGTTTATACCTATGGAGTGCTCTGTAATTGTTGTAGTATGATTGTAGGGCAAGCAATATCACCAAGGATGGTATGGTAGGTTCCCAAAACCAGAACCACTTTTAATACCAATCACCCTCAGATGACCTGGAATATTGAAATTCTCCTAGAAAAATCTTTTCCTTGGCTCATAGTGTGATGCATCAAAGATGGTCTATTACTACCTGTCTACTTCACATATTCCAGTAACTGATTTTTGTATAACAGAAGATATGGCCGCAGAAGGCCGAATGGGTACTGCTGGTGACCACATGGGTAGGAATGGCATTGCTTGTTAGTGGCAAGTTGTTGGAATAGGAAGATTAACATGACTCTGGACCACATGCCTGATCACTGAAGAAACGTTGAGAAAATGAAAAAGCCATAAGGGCTGTACTGGAAACAGTTGGCTCCTGAAATTTGATTCTTTGGCTACTCAAAATTGAGCACATGAGGAGCAGAGTGGTGCAGAGGAAATGTGAACTGTTGAGACACCATTTTTCCAGGTGGTTATCTCCTCTGTAACTGTAATAGACTAGAAGTAACTCTGATGTCATGGATGTTTATTAACATGAACACTTGAAGGTTCCCGGATTTTGTAGACATGTTGGTGAGCCTAGTGCTATCCACCTGTGCCGTGTGCCTCAGTTGTACCCTGAATTAGTGAATTTCGCTTTCGCTTGCGCGCCAAACTTGCCTATGTGTCATGGAGGAACGGTGGAACCATGAGCAATTGATGCGTATTTTTTGAAACAATTTATGCATTCGTAGATGGCTCCGTTAGGAGAGCGTTAGGCTGAAGATGTGAAGTCCCGCGTGTTCGATCCACGCTCACAGCACATTGGACCAAATTACCTCTCGTCTATGACCGGTACCGCCCCCTGTCCTGACCTCGCTATGGCACAATTTTACAGTTTCCTCGATCGTGTGGGCCTGAACTGATTTAGTGTAGGAAATGGTTTCTACTGCAATTGCAACCGTTCGATTTGGCTGTCACAGTAATTGCTTGATGAAGAGCAATGCTAAAGAACTGGGAATGCCAGACCAATGTTTTCCCAATTCTGCTTTTCAGGAGCCTTTATTCCTACAGAGGATTCAGGCAACTCATTACATCAACACTTTATAAAGAATACTCTCACCGTCTCAAAAAATTTGTCGCTTTATAGTTTAAAATTGGATTACAAAACGACAAACTTTTCAGAACGGAGGAGTACAATAATACTAAATCTCAATGCCTGAAAGATGCCCGCATTTCAGGCGACATTATATACCACCCGATTCGCTTTAAGATTCGTGCAAGGTTTCTTTATCATCCCCCTCCCTTCAACCTAATTCCCATTCTTCTTCATGCGGCGGCTAACTTCCGTCGTTCTCTTTCGCGATGGCGCCGCTCTGGGGCAAAGGGTGACGCGCGAGCTCCAGTGCCAACGGTGGCGGCGGCACTCGAGAGGCGCGGCTCAATGGCGGCAGCGATGCTTCGCGGCTCTCTGTCGGCGGCACGGCGAGGGAGTTGGGATAGCGGCAGCGCGGCTGCCGATGAAGAAGGATTAGTAGTAATTTTGTTATTAATTGTTAATTCGTATTTATAATTTGTAAGGTTATGTTAATTGTAAAACAATCAAACAACAATTTTTTATGATTGATTAACCAAATTACCTCTCGTCTATGACCGGTACCGCCCCCTGTCCTGACCTCGCTACGGCACAATTTTACAGTTTCCTCGATCGTGTGGGCCCGAACTGATTTGGTGTAGAAAATGGTTTCTACTGCAATTGCAACCGTTCGATTTGGCCGTCACAGTAATTGCTTGATGAAGAGCAATGCTAAAGAACTGGGCATGCCAGACCAATGTTTTCCCAATTCTGCTTTTCAGGAGCCTTTATTCCTACAGAGGATTCAGGCAACTCATTACATTAACACTTTATAAAGAATACTCCCACCGTCTCGAAAAGTTTGTCGCTTTATAGTTTAAAATTGAATTACAAAACGACAAACTTTTCAGAACGGAGGAGTACAATAATACTAAATCTCAATGCCTGAAAGATGCCCGCATTTCAGACGACATTATATACCACCCGATTCGCTTTAAGATTCGTGCAAGATTTCTTTATCATCCCCCTCCCTTCAACCTTATTCCCATTCTTCTTCATGCGGCGGCTAACTTCCGTCGTTCTCTCTCGCGACGGCGCCGCTCTGGGGCAAAGGGTGACGCGCGAGCTCCAGTGCCAACGGTGGCGGCGGCACTCGAGAGGCGCGGCTCAATGGCGGCAGCGATGCTTCGCGGCTCTCTGTCGGCGGCACGACGAGGGAGGCGGGACAGCGACAGCGCGGCTGCCGATGAAGAAGGATTAGTAGTAATTTTGTTGTTAATTGTTAATTCGTATTTGTAATTTGTAAGGTTATGTTAATTGTAAAACAATCAAACAACAATTTTTTATGATTGATTAACCAAATTACCTCTCGTCTATGGCCGGTACCGCCCCCTGTCCTGACCTCGCTACGGCACAATTTTACAGTTTCCTCGATCGTGTGGGCCCGAACTGATTTGGTGTAGGAAATGGTTTCTACTGCAATTGCAACCGTTCGATTTGGCCGTCATAGTAATTGCTTGATGAAGAGCAATGCTAAAGAACTGGGCATGCCAGACCAATGTTTTTCCCAATTCTGCTTTTCAGGAGCCTTTATTGCTACAGAGGATTCAGGCAACTCATTACATCAACACTTTATAAAGAATACTCCCACCGTCTCGAAAAATTTGTCGCTTTATAGTTTAAAATTGAATTACAAAACGACAAACTTTTCAGAACGGAGGAGTACAATAATACTAAATCTCAATGCCTGAAAGATGCCCGCATTTCAGGCGACATTATATACCACCCGATTCGCTTTAAGATTCGTGCAAGGTTTCTTTATCATCCCCCTCCCTTCAACCTAATTCCCATTCTTCTTCATGCGGCGGCTAACTTCCGTCGTTCTCTCTCGAGACGGCACCGCTCTGGGGCAAAGGGTGACGCGCGAGCTCCAGTGCCAACGGTGGCGGCGGCACTCGAGAGGCGCGGCTCAATGGCAGCAGCGATGCTTCGCGGCTCTCTGTCGGAGGCACGGCGAGGGAGGCAGGACAGCGGCAGCGTGGCTGCAGATGAAGAAGGATTAGTAGTAATTTTGTTGTTAATTGTTAATTCGTATTTGTAATTTGTAAGGTTATGTTAATTGTAAAACAATCAAACAACAATTTTTTATGATTGATTAACCAAATTACCTCTCGTCTATGACCGGTACCGCCCCCTGTCCTGACCTCGCTATGGCACAATTTTACAGTTTCCTCGATCGTGTGGGCCCGAACTGATTTGGTGTAGGAAATGGTTTCTACTGCAATTGCAACCGTTCGATTTGGCCGTCACAATAATTGCTTGATGAAGAGCAATGCTAAAGAACTGGGCATGCCAGACCAATGTTTTCCCAATTCTGCTTTTCAGGAGCCTTTATTCCTACAGAGGATTTAGGCAACTCATTACATCAACACTTTATAAAGAATACTCCCACCGTCTCGAAAAGTTTGTCGCTTTATAGTTTAAAATTGAATTACAAAACGACAAACTTTTCAGAACGGAGGAGTACAATAATACTAAATCTCAATGCCTGAAAGATGCCCGCATTTCAGGCGACATTATATACCACCCGATTCGCTTTAAGATTCGTGCAAAGTTTCTTTATCACCCCCCTCCCTTCAACCTAATTCCCATTCTTCTTCATGCGGCGGCTAACTTCCGTCGTTCTCTCTCGAGACGGCGCCGCTCTGGGGCAAAGGGTGACGCGCGAGCTCCAGTGCCAACGGTGGCGGCGGCACCGAGAGGCGCGGCTCAATGGCGGCAGCGATGCTTCACGGCTCTCTGTCGGCGGCACGGCGAGGGAGGCGGGACGGCGGCAGCGCGGCTGCCGATGAAGAAGGATTAGTAGTAATTTTGTTGTTAATTGTTAATTCATATTTGTAATTTGTAATTTGTAAGGTTATGTTAATTATAAAACAATCAAAGAACAATTTTTTATGATTGATTAACCTATAAAATTAAGGATTAATAGATAATTGCAAGATTAGTAGTTAATGATATTAATTAGCTTTCTAATGACCCGGTGCATGCAATTTGACAAAATTTCAGACGCCACAGATAGATAGACCCTAAAATATAACATTGCGCACACCAAAATTCCTCAAAGTGACCATCTAGATACCAAAGAATTGGGGGGGGGGGGGGGGGGGGGGGGCGGGCATTGAAGATACTAATCGTTCATTCGAATGGGAAAACACGAATATACAGAACAGGCCATCCTGACACAAACTACGGCAATAAAATGAAGGCAAAGCTATTACATCACCTGATGGCGATTTAACACGCTTCCAGCCAGACTGTAAAATGCCCTACCAGTCTATTATTAAGCACAAAGCATAGCAGCCATGTCAAACAGCAGAGCTTGCAATGTCAGCAAGCCCCAGCAGGGCTCCTCACTTCCGGCGGGCCTCAAGTGCCCTCTTCAACTCGTCACTAGCCTCCTCCGGTTTCAGTCCATTCGGCACCTCCTTTCCGCTACCATGACCCTGGCGATCTGGTTTCATCTGAAATGGCTGCTGCAGAGGAGGCAGTGCCGGAGACAACTTGCGGCCCTCGCCTTTCCCAGACCCGATCTCAGCACGCAGGTCCTCAACAGCATGCCGGAGCATTGTGCTCTCTGCTTTCAGCATCTCCAGCTGCCTCTTCAACAGTGAGAATTCCTCCCCCTCGCCAGACAGTGGTGCATCTTTCTTCTTCTTCTTCCTGTCTGCTTCAGGCTGTGAAGCTGCATTTGGCGTATGCTCAATGGTGATCTTGTTCATCACCAGCAACGGCAGCTTGCTGATGGCAAGGTTCCCCGCCTTGCGCCCATATCCATCGTCGGCAAGCGCAGCCTTGAGCTCTGGTGGCACGCGCAGGCCCCACTGGAACCGCAGGCCCACCTTGTTCCACATCGGCAGCACGCTCCTGGTCGTGAACCTCATCCCGGACAGCAGCGCGCCTACACCGCCACCTCCCTTCCCCGCGGCGGCCGCGACGTTAGCCGCCAACCCGTTCCCGCTGAAAGAGAAGGCCCGGTGCCCGTCACGGTCGTGGTCGTCGCCGTTGGCGGTGAGGTCGGCCATCTTGATCGCCAGCGGCGCCGGTGCCGGGACGGGGTCGGGCGGCGACGGCGCGGAGCGGACGGAGCTGGTGAGGGCGAAGTCCCCGACGCGGGGCTTGAAGAGGAGCGAGAAGGTGGGCGGGTTGGAGGAGAGGACGTTGAACTCGGCGGCGAGCGCGAAGGGCGCGCGGGCCGGGGAACCAAGCGGGCCTAGCCCGGTGCGGACGGAGAGCGCGAAGGGCTGGAGCGGGTCGTTGGGGCGGTACGAGAGCCGCAGCGCCGGGCCGGAGGTGAACGCGGTGGAGAGGTCGAAGCGGAGGTCCTTGGCGTCGCCCCCCGCCGCGAGGCCGGAGAGGAAGGGCAGCCCCAGCACGCCGACGGGCACCTTGGCGCGCAGCAGCGGGCGGTCGTCGTCGCGGAACTTGATCGACGCCTTCATGGCGGGCGGGCGGGCAGGTGGCTAGGGTTACGGTGCTGGATTGGGGATTCGCCGGGTCGAGGAGGAGAGGCGGTGGTGGCGCTGATGGGGATTTGAAGAGCGCAGTGGAGGGAATCGGGGGCGGAGGTCACGGCATCTACGGGGCCGAGGAGACGGCGGCGGCGGCGGCCGCGGCCGGATTAATTAGGGGAGGGCGTGGGGGTGGGGACTGATTGAAATGTGGAGGAAGTTAGAATTTGGAATGGGTTGGATTGGAGCTAGACGGACGGATCGTCTGGTTTTTTTTACCGGTGATTTATCTTTTATCTCGTTTAGCTATGGATAATGATAGAACTCTTTGTGTTGAGCCAAGTTTTGGAACGTATAATTAGGCCTTTGAGGGGCCTGCGCTGTAGTGGGCCGGGCCAGCTCGGTTCGTCGGCCGTCTATGTTCACCTTGGTCGCCAAACTTGTAAAAAATTGCAGACCTCGTTCGTCTATCCTTTGCGTTTGTGCTTTTCATTACCTTTCAAATCGACGCTAAATAATATTTCATATAATTAAAACGATTCTAAATACAAGAATGATCAATGGCTAGTTGACAAAAGCCCAAAAGGGAAGGCTCCTACGAATCACACTACTGACTACACGGCAGCGAGCCTGGACGCGGCGAACGACGACGACCGCGCGTGCCAGGACACGCCCTCCTGGTCCCTCCACTCCCCTTCGTCGAAGTTGCGCTCGTAGCTGGCCGAGTCGTACTCGTACCCACGCGCCCGCGCCGCGGCCCTCCTCGGGACGCCGCACCACAGCCTCCGCGCCGTCCACCTCGGCCGCTGGCGCGCGGCGTATAGCCTAGCGACCCTCGCGGCGGTGCGCCTCAGCGCCGCCCACGCGCGAGCGCCTCCCTCGGGATCCGACGACAGCCTCTGGTAGTACGTGACGCGCATCGCCGACGCCGAGGCGGCAACAACTACCGGCACCAGCTGAAGGCTGAAGCTTCCCGCTTCTTTCGTTCCTCGCGCGACGACGTGCACGCGCCGAGCCGAGGCCGGGGTGGTTTTCTGTGGTGTCAGGGTCGCTGCCTCGCGTGGTGGGTTTTATAAACGTGGCGCGAAGGGCGGGGAGTTTCTGTTAAACTCAAAATTAAGACAAGAACACAATGATTCAACTCTTATTCTCATTCATTCCATTCTTATGCTTTTATACATGTCGAGGAGACACGGTGACAGGGAGACGCGACCGCTCGGTGGAGAGGCACGACGGTTATGGTGTGAAACCGTGGTGGCGGTTATCGGCAACAAGTGATCACATGTTTGTATTGTAATACTCCCCCTTGAGCACTTGTACTCCTCGATGAATTATCTAGTCTTCGAAAAACCCAGTGGGAAAAAAATCGAAGAGTAAAATATTTACATAGTCAATGTTGTGTAAAAACTCCTTAAACTTTTATAGAACAGGAGAAAACACAACATAATATGTCTATTGTTTTCAAATAAAAACCCCGGTAGGGAAAATTTGAAAACAGACATTTCTTGCATTCTCATTGCCTCATTAAAACTTATTGTGAGAAAACTTATAAGCAAAACTCACATAAGAAAAAGAGTACAATTTGATGCTTATATTCAGGTTGCTTTTGATGAAGCTCCCCCTAAACCTTGCAAATCTCTAAGTCTACGCATACCAATACTTGCAACACATTTAGAGAATGTAGAGTATGGTAGGGACTTAGTAAACAAATCAGCTAAATTATCACATGATTTAGTTTGTTGGAGATCAATTTCTCCATTAACTTGAAGTTCATGTGGATAGAATAGTTTAGGAGCTATGTGTTTAGTGACGTTAGTCTTCACATAACCTGATTGCATCTGAGCAATGCAAGCTGCATTATCTTCATAGATAATGGTAGGTGACTCAATGGGTCCAATTCCACTTGAGACTTGTATATGATTAATCACTCTGCGGAGCCAAGCACATTCACGTGCAGCTTCATATAAAGCTATGATTTCAGAGTGATTAGAAGACGTAGCAATTAGAGTCTGCTTAGAAGACTTCCAAGAAATTGCCGTATTTCCGTGTAAAAATACGAAACCAGTTTGTGATCTACCATTATGAGGATCACTTAAATAACCTGCATCGGCATAGCCGATGAGGTTTAGATCTTGTTTCTTTGGAAAGAAAAGACCAAGATCTTGTGTACCCTGAAGGTATCTTAATACATTCTTTACCCCATTCCAATGTCGTATGGTAGGAGCATTACTATATCTTGCTAATAAGTTAACTGCGAAAGCAATATCGGGTCTTGTATTATTTGCAAGATACATAAGTGCACCAATGGCACTAAGGTATGGGTATTCAGAACCCAGCACCTCTTCTCCTTCTTGGCATGGCCGAAACGGGTCAGTGTCCCTTTCTAAGCCTCTTACTACCATAGGAGTTTTTGATGGATATGCTTTGTTCATATTGAATTTCTCCAATACTTTTTGAACATAAGCAGATTGGTGTACGAGAATGCCCGTTTGAAGGTGCTCAAGTTGTAAACCCAAGCAAAACTTAGTTTTTCCTAAGTCCTTCATCTCGAACTCCCTTTTAAGATGATTTTGTGCCTCTTTAATGTCATTCTCAGTGCCAATGATATTTAAATCATCAACATACACTGAAATTATACAAAAACCAGTTGAGGATCTAATGAAGACACAAGGGCAATCATCATTAGTTGAGTAGCCTTTGTTTAAAAGGAACTCCTTCAGTCGGTTATACCACATCCTTCCAGACTGCTTCAAGCCATATAAAGACTTGTTTAATTTAACACAAAACATGTTGCGACCTACTTTTTCATTCGGTATAGGTATCCCATCAGGAACCTTCATATAAATATCCGAATCTAGTGACCCATATAAATATGCAGTCACGACATCCATCAACTGCAAAAATAGATGCTTTTGTGTTGCCAGAGATATCAAATATCGGAAGGTTATTCCATTCATTACAGGAGAATATGTTTCATTGAAATCAATGCCGGGTCTCTGCGTGAACCCTTGTGCAACTAGTCTTGCCTTGTATCTCACAACCTCGTTGTTTTCATTCCGTTTACGAACGAAAACCCATTTGAACCCAACAGGATAGGTTCGAGGAGGAGTAGGTATTACATTTCCGAATACCTCTCTCTTTTTAAGTGAGTCAAGTTCTGCCTTGATTGCTTCTTTCCATTTGATCCAGTCCGAGCGTTGTTTACACTCTGCCATGGTCTTAGGATCAGGATCTTGGAGAAGATCAGCTATCATGGTTGAAAAGCATGAGTTGACAACCGTTGTATTACGGTCAAGTAATTCTCCAGAACTAGTATAATTGATGGAAATTTCTTTTATCCCCTGTAATTCTTCATGACTTCCCAACATAGAAGAATCAGGGTTTTCCGATTGTCTAGCCTGCTCTATAGTGCGCACATGAGGGCTAGATAAAGGATTTAAAATATTCCTTTGATTTAAGTCAACATTTTGTTGACTCGCATTTACTTTCCTCGAGGAAGGTCTAGTCTTCTGACGCTTGCTTGAAGCATCTTTTTCCTTACTTGCTCTCCCCCTTTTCGGAGGTTGAGTGGTTTTCGATGGTACCTCCACTCGGCAAGGTGCATTTATTGCAGGATTTAAAGACTTTATGACATTATTATAGTCAGTAAATGCATCTGGCAGGTTACTAGCAAGTTGCTGTAACTCTATAATTTTCTGAACTTGAAGTTCAGTTTCTTTTGTACGTGGATCAACATTTGGAATAGACTTGTCATCCCAATTTATTTCTCGGCGATCATTGATAAATTTATTATCTCCCCCTAAAGCCGGGAAATGATCCTCATTAAAAATACAATCAGCGAACCGGGCCGTGAATAAATCTCCTGTTAAAGGCTCCAGATATTTAATAATAGACGGGGATTGATATCCCACGTATATTCCTAATTTTCTGTGAGGGCCCATAGAAGTTCGCTTAGGTGGTGAAATTGGTGTGTATACCGCACAACCAAATTTCCGCAGATGGGAGATATTAGGTTGATCTCCACGTACAAGTTGTAAAGGGGAGGTGGTATGATATGCAGTTGGTCTTAATTGTAGAAGATCAGCAGCATGTAAAACTGCATGACCCCAACAAGATGTTGGTAAATTGCATCCTTGTAATAATGGCCTAGCTATGAGTTTAACCCTCTTTATTAAAGATTCTGCTAAACCATTTTGTGTATGAACATATGGAACAGAATGCTGTACTTCAATTCCTTGAGCCATACAATAATCATTAAAGGCTCGAGATGAGAATTCAGCAGCATTGTCCATACGGATACTTTTAATCCTATATTCAGGATAATTTGCTTTCAACCTTATGACTTGTATCATAAATTTTGCAAAAGCATGGTTACGTGTAGATAATAAACACACGTGTGACCATCTAGTAGATGCGTCTATTAAAACCATGAAGTATCTAAATGGACCACACATTGGTTGTATGGGTCCACATATATCTCCTTGAATTCTTTCAAGGAATTTTAGAGGTTCAGCATGGATCTTAAGCGGTGAAGGCCGCAAGATCAATTTGCCCATAGCACATGAAGTACACATAAAATCATTAGATTTTGGGAATTTACTATTCTTTAAATCATGGCCGGTGCAATTTCCAATAATTTTCCGCATCATCCCTATTCCGGGGTGGCCTAGGCGTGAATGCCAGGTCTTAAATGTATCAATATTTTGGAAAATCACCTTGTATGCAACATGAGGTACGGGTTTTATGTACGTGAAGTACAATCCAGATGGTGTAGAAGGAATTCTTTCTAGAACTTTTTGGCCATATTCGGAAGATTTGGAAATAAGAAGAAATTCTTCTTTATGTTCTTCATGGGTATGTATATGTAACCCATTTTTCCGAATATCTCTAAAACTTATGAGAGTGCGTGTAGAATCGGGATACAATAAAGCATCCTCAATCATCACTTGTGTCCCATTAGGGAGAGTAATAGTGGCTTGTCCAGAGCCAACTATTGTCGCATCGCGTCCTGCGATGGTCAAAACATTTCCCGACCTTCTAGTTAGGGTCTGAAAATATTTTGTATCCCTAAGTATAGAGTTTGTGGTGCAACTATCCACAAGGCACATTTCTTCTTCCATCTTAAGTTTCCCGTAAAATCGTTGTTTTTCCTTCTCTCTTGTTTGTAGAACAAAGTGCTGATGACGTGTTAAACTCAAAATTAAGACAAGAACACAATGATTCAACTCTTATTCTCATTCATTCCATTCTTATGCTTTTATACATGTCGAGGAGACACGGTGACAGGGAGACGCGACCGCTCGGTGGAGAGGCACGACGGTTATGGTGTGAAACCGTGGTGGCGGTTATCGGCAACAAGTGATCACATGTTTGTATTGTAATAGTTTCTACGGGGTTGGATGGCGCAACGTTTCGATCGATCGAGCTGGGCACTGGGACCCGAAACTGGACGACGAATTCTCCGCGGATCCCCAGCTGCCAAATGGACCCACCGCTACGGACTGTTTCCTGTACTCAAATCATTGCTGATCACTGGCATTTCTAGGCTAAACTAAACTATAGTTACATTCAAAGATGGCACATTGCCAACATCGTTCATAAGCTGTGATCAACCAACTGGCTGTTGGATCGCGTTTGGTGAACTGAACAGGTAATGCCAGTTGCTGCACTAAGCTCCGTTTAATTGTTTAGTCGTTTCCGACCAGCTGTTGTTTGAACAGCGACTTCTTTTGGTTATAACTTGGTAATGATGTTTCGTACGGGAAAGTATTGGCATCGACAGCTTCTTAGAATCCAATTAGCTGCAAGACCGACAAAATCTGATACACCCACTAGGCCACTACAGAGAAGCTGACCGGTCATATTCATAGAGCCAGCACCGAGCTGGTTCACCCAGCAAAAACCTGTAAACATATCTTGGGCGACGAACAAGAACAAGGCACCACGACTGACAGCGATTTTCAATCGCCATCAAGTCCGATTGCAGCTGTTCTAGTTCCCCATAATTTATTAACTACGAGACAGTCTGAGCACTAGATACATCTCTGTTTAGCCACATTTCAGGGTTTCCTGTACAAGAAAATGAATCCTGTTCGAATCAAAATAAGAGCTCAACAAGACTATGGCGTCTAATTTTAGAACCAGTGCTGACTACTGAGTATACAAGCTAAGCTCCTCGGTGCCAGTTCATATCTCATTTCTTTGCCTTGGAGAAGCGAAGGCACCTGTATTTTTCGCCACTGACAGTGATTTCGAGGGCTCCATCTTGGTTGTCTTGGCTGGATGCAGTTCCCATGAGAACACTTTTTTCTTTCTCCAAGTTCTCCTTTTCCATCTTCAGCCTTGCCTCTTGCCGTGCAATCTCAGCCTGTTGAGCATGCAATTGGAAGAGGTCATGTTGCAGGTCCCCACACTTTTGATTAACTGAAAATCAGAGGTGGCTAGAATAATCACACACTTAATGACCAGTGCTTTATGAAATATGAATAATTCAGCTTAAATTTATACCCATTAAACACAATTGAAAATAATTGAAAGACTAAGTGGACATAATATTCTTCAAATCAAATAAAAGAGAACCAGCTGTATATGGTTACACACTACTACAGGGCTAAAACTCATTCTTAATGGCAATGATAATCCATAAAGCAAACAACAATTGACCGCTTCATTCTTTTTCCTCCATAAACAACCTTAAAAGGTCCTGTGGGGTCTCTCTGTTAGAAATATAATATGCATGACACGAAGACTTAGTGAGACTTTTGCATCCACACTATTCAGCTTATGTAATATGGACCTGTTATGCCAGGTTCTCCAGATGTACAGTAAGCTCTATACCAGTAGCTTTTGATTCGATCAACATATCAATGTAGGCAGGGATACTCTCCCCCTGAATTGCCCAGGAAAATATAAACTTTTCGGCTGTCAGAAAAACGATTTCCATGAAAACCCCATTCTTATAACATAAACTTCAAGGCTTATATATAGACTAACGAGACATCCATTTAACAGATCATCAGAATCTTCCTAGAGAACATGGTATCCTTTAGCTATGTCAGCACAGTACATCAAAATTATCTCAAAGACATACCAATATGAAATGCTATATTCTAAAAACATATCTCAAACATTTGTGGCATGAATAGCAATGTACCAAGAAACAAGCCAGACGGGTGACAATCAGGTTCAGAAACAAGCCGTGTGATAGGAAGTCATAATGAGAAGAAAGTTGATAAAGTGGCATTATTAACTAATAGATCACCGAGCAGTCCACACCTGCATACACATGCTCTCGCGTTTATGACACTAAATTGATCATTTGCTCATACCATTAGCAGTTCATCAATTCAAATAATAATAATATGATCATGGGTAGTTCTATCCCACTGATGCACCTACCTATACTGTACGCAATGATCAAAACACTGTTGGTTAGTGTGCCTGAACCTCGGACCTCAGCAACGTCCATAGAAACATTTAGCACAACAGCACTAGATTGGGCAAGCAGCTAGCCACGTCCCATTTTGATCCAACCTCACTCCAACTGCCAAGAATTTTGAACATCCTTTCTAAGTATTTTTTTTTTGGAATTTAATGCAGATTAAACCTACTGATTATGCGAAATGGAAATTCCGGCACTGGACATCATCAACCAATCCATCAACGCATCGTCAGCAGCCAACAGCCAAGCAGGAGCAGCTAGCATTTCGACACCAGGATGGCCGCCAAAAATGTTGGGAGAGGTTACCTCGCGGCGGGAGAGCTCGGCCTTCCAGGCGGCCTCCCTCTCGGCGACCTCGCGCTCGCGCTCCTCGATGTAGCTCTGCATCTCGCGTTCCTTCATGATGCGGTCCTGGATGTCCGCATCCAGCGCCTCCTGCAGCTCCTTCACGAACCGGTCAACCACCGCCTTGATCCGCACCGACATCTCGCCCGCCCCCGCTCAGCTTCCACCCTTCTCCGCTCCTCACCACACGCCTCGGGCGAGGCGATCCACGACAGGGTCACAACACCCACCCGCACCCCCCCCCCTTTCCCCTTTCGTCACGCTATCGACGCCGGTCGCCAGCGATCTCCATGGTCGGACTGCTAGGGTTGCGAGGTGGGCGCCGGGGTTTCGTGAGCCGCTTGTTTTTTTCCTTCGCTTGGGCGCTTGCGCTGCGTCTGTGGAAGAGAAGGCGGGGCCCAGCGACAGTGACTCGACCTAGAAGGAATACGTTTTGTTTTTCTCAAAGCGTCTTTTAGAGTGGAAGACAAATCTCAGAACTCACAAGCCGCGAAGCATATACCAACTATTACCATCGACAGGAACTCGCGCAACATTATGGACAATATAGGAAGATCTATGCCTGTGGTATGCACAAGAACGAGTCTATTCGAATCACAGGATCTTAACTGAAACAGGTAATTTTGCTCCACACAAAAAGGATGCAAGCTTCGTAGTCAAGCCTGATAGCAAAGTAAAAGCCCACAAATCTTACAATGTGGCTGCTGCACAAGAGCACAGACTACAGCATCTACATTATTCTCTTCCTTCTCGAAAGTTTATCGCTCTCTAGTTCAAAAATCAATTAGAAAGCGACAATTTTAAACTAAAAAACGACAAACTTTTGAAAATGGAAAGAATACAAGATTAACTTGTTTAACACCCCTTTCAAAAAAAACTTGTTTAGCACCTACACCAAGAAAGCTAGAGTCTGACAGTGACACCACCTACAAGCTTCTCCCTGGGAAATGAAGCTTCATTCACAAGTCACACTACATCATTACTATATAAAAACATCTGCTATACTGCAGCATAATCCTTTCCTCTTTCTGCCAGTCCTACAATAATCCAACAGAGTCTGCCAGTCCTACAACAATCCAACAGTCTGGTCACTGATGGAGGCAAGGGGCTCATTTCCAGGACAGGCCAGAGAAGCCCCCAGAGTACTGGCCATGGTTGACGCCGGCGGTGGATCCTGGGTGCTGCGGGCTCCCGGGGCCGCCCGACGATTCGCTCATGCTCATTGTGCCTCTGGACGGTGGGCTGCTCGGCCCCGTCATCACACCCATCTTTGGTGGCGCCGACGAAGGGTCCGATGGAGCTTGCTGCTGCTTCTTTGATCCCTTCTTTTCATCGGTGTTGAAGCTTCCCAGCACAATCTGTAGTAACAACAATGGTAATCAGTCATTGGTATGGGTTACATAAAAGATCGGTCAACAATGGTGAACGGAACAAAAAAAAGTAATCAGTACTTGAGCAAGAATAGCTCAATTGCAAACAGTGGCTAACACGTCTGATGAAGGAGCAACTGAATCTGAAATGACCTGTACTGGTGCAGCGGCTGTCAGGAGTCCGGCAACCCCGCCACCCAGGACACGGCCATCAGGACCTGCCAGCGAAACACTGAGCCCACCGGTGCGACTCCGATGGCCGTCATTCTCTGACAGAAGAAACGAACCCGACAGTGACAGTATCTCGAACCGGCCCTGCGCAGTACACAAGATTTCAGTTTTTCATCATCAGCAAATGCAGAAGAAATGCTATTGCCAACAGTGATCTTTCCTCGACAGACTCAGGTGTACCAGTTTCATCACTATTCTGAATCACTACATCTGATCATAGAAGAACTTGAGCGATTCTCGTTACCGCTAAATTCTGATGGTTAAACTACAAACCTCGTACGTCACAGTTCCACCTGAAGTAGCAGATTGCCCAAGGGTCACATTTGATATAGCCCCATTCGCTGAGAGAATGCAGATTGCACGTGTTCCGTGCTGAGAGAACGACATGATCTTTGCTGAAACATCCTGAAATGTAGCATTCAGTCATGTGTGGAAACTCAAAAGTCTGATCATATATCTCAGAGATCACAGTAATGTCTACAACAATCGTCAACCCAAAGAGTCTCATCAGTCTGTGTTTTAAACAAAAGGAACAATAGTTATGATATTATGATAAGAGAAAATTGTATCCTTAGGACTAAACATGTAGTGGAAGGCCGGTAGATTTTTCTTCTTCACAAAAAAAGAGATTGTCCCTGAGATGTTAACACTGACTTTCGACAAAACAATTTAAAATGAATACTCCCTCCGTCCCTATGAACTTGTCGCTTAGTAGTTCAAAAATGAACTACAAAGTGACAAGTTTTTTAGGACGGAGGGAGTACTCGTAATACAGAATGGCATGATGAACCATCCTATGTGAGCTTGCATGTGGAAAGAGTACAGGAACTGAAAATTGAGGATTAGCAATACCTCTCCAGCCTTAACAAAAATGACATGTGGGGTAAATCCAGCCCCTGCTGCTCCTGCAAAATGTACTCGAATCAGCATGGATAGAGCACGTGTATACAGACCTAAAACTTAAGAGCTGACAAACTATACTTTGTAATACTCTCATTTTTCTTTCATGATAGCCAGAAGTTGTAAAATCCAGCTAAAACAGTTTCATACTTAGCCAGACATGCCTAAAGATATGACTTAATGCTTCATTTAAATGGACTATTTAACATGTAACCAAAGAAGAGGTTTCAGCTTTTATCAAAAGGTTGGAAAAGTGCTAATCTCCTGACACCACTCCTGCGGTCTGCGCACACTGCATCAGGCCAACCGGTAGTTCTGAGCTAGTCCGGAGTCCAGACCGTGATACTCTATTTTCTAATTTTCAAAAGCTGATATTTGCAGGAAAAGAAAATGACGAAAATTTTAGTCGAGCATATATATTCTTGAGCTTCATAAAATAACAGAGACTGAATCATATGAATGATCTTGAGAATGAAGACGAATCTTACCAAAAGCAGGCACGAGCTTCTTGTTGGTGGAGCCCTTGGGCCGTCCCCTCTTCTTCACCCCGTCCGGCGACGAGAACGGTGCCGAAGCGCCGGATACAGCGGCCGAGGACGCAGGTACCAATGCTAGAGACATGGAGCCGTCGGGCCCGTACTTTCTTGGGCGGCCGAGCTTCTTCTTGGCCAATGGCTCCCCCGTGCCAGTGCCACCCGAGAGCACCGGCGCGCCATTGTCTCCTGCTGCAGCCACGTTGGGACCCGGCGCACCGCCAAGGGGCTGATATGTCGCTGTCGCCGGCGGTGCTGAGCTCACGGGAGTGAACACGGGGGTGCCGTCCGTCGTGTACGCCATGCGCACGCTCTGCAGGGCGCCGGAGGACGGAGGCGTTGGCGGGCTCTTCGGCAGCCCGAACGGCTCCCTTCCAGCCATCACCCCTTGCTCCGAAGGCGGCCTCACCTCCATCATTCCACCTCCGAGCAAGCAAGCCGACGCAGCAGCAGCAGAAGACGAGCTTCGAATCAACAGCACGGATTCTTGGACCAAATACTGTATCTTTCTGCTGCGGACCCAAATCTTAGGGGCAGCGAAGTGAGTTAGGAGCCTCAAAAACCCATAAACCCTGAGCTGCGCAAGCTGGAAGCTGGGATGACAAACAGAGCAGCAGAAGGGAAGAAGCGAGGGAGAACGAATAACAAAATCAGACGAAGAAATGTAAAGCACAAAAATCCAAATTGCCGTCACAATTCGGCAAATAAAGCAGAGAAATTGAAGAACCCAGTCCAAGAAAAGAAGCACTAGGATTCCCAAGAAATCCTTAGAAACAAGAATACATATCAGCAGGATAATAGGAACAAAAAAGACAAGTAAAATAATCAGGGGGGAAAAGCAAAAAAGCAAAGCTTGCACGCAGGCAGGTCGAAAGATGGTGTTTAACAGTTCTCGCAGGCCACTCAAACAACAAAAGTACGAGTAGCTGACAGAAATCTAGGGATTTCGCTTATGCCCTACGTAATTTCCCCTCACATCACACAGCCTTCTATCTCCATTTTTTTCTTTTCCTTTTCTCAGCTCCCTTCTCCGCACGTAATCTTTTTGTGAAAATAAAAGGTTATTAATAGGCAAATAAAAAGGAAAAACAAGCAGGCAAGTGAAGCACGTCAGGATTGCATTGGTGAGAGTCGACCTTATTTGACCCCTGTGCCTATTTAATTTACTTTGTGGCCTCCTCTGCTTTTGGCTTTATCTGTTCTTTTCTTTGCCCTGCCTGATTTTTACACTGTGCACATGGACCTAACCAAGACTATTTCCAGCCACATGACAGCTGGCATGAAAAAAAAAACTGGACATGTTCTTTTCTGACGAAAGTCGGAAGTTAATGTGACAAAATTGAATCTCCCATACAGACTGTATTTATTATTGTTCAAAGTAAGGAGCAAGGAGGCAGAAAATTTGGATTACCGTTGCCACAACCAGATCGGGATGATTATTATGACAGCGTGGCCCACGAATTCTTGAACGTTCACGGTGTTCTGCACATGCTTTGATTTTTTCAGTCTATTTATTTATTCATTAAAAATTTTAGTACTCCATGAAAACATAAATTCAAGTGGTTTGTTTGTGCTGCGTGCAGATCACGTTTATGAAATTTCACAAGTTTCATGAGCAGATATACACTTTTAGAGAACTATGCTGTCTTGGGTACTTATTTGAAATTTGGAATTGAAGATGATTTAAGAGCAGTTTAATCTTTTTTTTTTTTGCGAGCTACGGCTCAGTAAATCCACCTGCCAGGCACGCGTGCGCCCAGCACTAAACGCAGTCTCACTAACTGCATGACGGATGAATTAAACCATAGATTTCCGGGGATTCTGTACCATGTACTTGAAATTCTACTGCGGGATGGAACCTTTGTTTTTGTTTGGTGACCACAAAACAGCGGAAAAGTCGGCACCAAAACCACTAGACCACCGAGTCAGCAAAATGGGATTCAAAGCAGCATCGATAATCGAATCACGACGCGGCATCTTAACAGCATCGCTTTTTATACGCCGAACGATCTGAACGGGAACCGTACCGATAGAACGGCACGCGGGTGCCGAATTAAAATCTGAATATTTTTCCTTGTCCCCTGCAATGCTCGATTCTTCACGGCAAAACATGATGATTTGCACTTATACCTATACTTTATTTTTCGTGGTGCTATGAATGAAATAATTGCCGTCACTTTGAAAGTAACTGAAAAGGAAAAGAGAGAAATGAACGCCTACGCATTAGAGAGTTTGAGTGCATGCCAAGAATTAGCCTGCAAATGGAATAAAGCTTGGCGCTTTTATTTATACTGCCACGGACGGACCGTCTTTAGCCTAACTTGTTCACGAAGTGTCGCTTGCATCGTCTTCATCGCCCTCTCTCTTTTTCTCTCACTGCCTGGTTTGTCTACCGACTTGCAGTTCATTTAATTAGTAATTTTGTAGTTCATTTAATTAGTAATTTTGTTGGTTAGCATGCAGTTTATTCTGCCGTCTTGAGTCGGCAATTTGGCGCAGCTTTTTTAGAAGGCCGAAAATGGGAGTTAGGTCCAAGATCTATATCTTGCACAGTACTACAGTATAAGCCAGGGAAAAAGGAAAACACCTGAAAAAAATATAATTTATAACTCAAGAATCACGTGAATTTGAATATGTTTCTCTGAAAAATAAATAAATAAATAATCGTTGCGCTCTATGTTCTCGGTGGCCTCGGATTCTAGCCTCCTGGACAGGACAGCCGCTGCTTCAGCAGACACCTCGCTAGTATTAACTGCGTCCTACCAAAAAGGAGGAAACAGATTGACTCAAAAGCGTGCGTATGAAAAAGATGAATTCACTGGCCCCTGCATCCGGCATCTATCTACGCACAGGAAGCAACGTGAATATACTGAAATTATGGTGAGACGACAGGAGAATATACGCACGCACCAGGTAGTAGGTGCAAGGTGCGTCGCTGCAGCGTCGGCGTACGACGTTGTAGGACGATTACGTATGATGCAATAGCAGCCCTGAGTCTTCGGTTAGTTTCTCTGAATTTTAACTGAATCTTCAGATATTAGCGAGTCTTTAGAGCTTACTAGATCGTTCTAATAACGATGAAATTGGCTTCAAGACAGGTCATCGCTTCGTTTGCCGAAACCGTGCAACAAACGCACATACAGATGTTGCGTAGTACATCTATCGAGTATCGACTCCTTTTTTTTTTTCCGGAACAAGCAAAGAAGCGACAGAAAAAACACTGTTACTAGCCTCCAATTTTCTGATGGCACGCCAATGTCCTCCCCCATGTCTATTGAAATTTGAAACCAAGCCGCCTATTTTCGTGTATCTTCACGTTCTTCAATCTCCGTCTCTCTCTGGAACGTGTAATGTAGTAACGCTTATCCTTAGAGAGAGAGAGAAAAAAGCCTTGTCAAAAGTATACCTCACAATTTTCACACCTCGATGCATGCGCGTGATTGCCTGAGGATGGGGGTAGATAAGAACGAGACGCAGCCACAATTTCCCAGGAAAATATCTTCTTTAGATGATACTGGAATCTTTCGTGTTATTTTAGCAAGCAATCTATGGGAGAGGGAGAGAGAGAAGCGACAGTGAATTGAGAGATGAAGCGGTTTCTGCGCCTGCAACTGTAAGGAGGGCCTCCACTCCAACGTGCCAGCCAGCTGCTGTTGCCCTCGCAAGTCAATTATTGGTGGGAAACTGCAAAAGTGGGAGAAAAATTGGCCACTTGTTTTCCTGTTCTTTGCATTTGTTTGTTTTTGCTCGTACAAGAAAATGATGTGTGTCAAGAGAGGATGGTCCATGACGATTAGGTACTGGAGCATTTTCTCCTGTTAGGCAGAGGTCTTTGTTTGTTGGGAACTCAGTGCCTACCGAATTCACACCTTGAAAGGATGGTTGCCCTGGTAGGCTAACAAATTGTATCAAATTTAATTCAAGAGATTTTTTTTATAAAGGTAGCAATTGTTCAGCATAAGGCATGTTTTTCCCTTTCACAGGAAAAGGTGGTAGTGTATAGATGTTTTTATTAGTTTAGAGTTTGATTACAATTTATCTTGCAATATATGCCAAATATTCACCGATTTTAACTCACACGTAGCGAATACAGCAAACCTGCTGGGAGCATATTAGACATGAATTTAATGTTTCAGTAATTTGTCCCTCGGGTGAAGTCGATCAGCGTGAGCGTGATTCAACAACAACAGGGCAAAAAAGTCAGTTAACGTTCAGGCAGCTGACCGCGGCATCAGGCCCTGCCTGAGAAGGCACTGTAGAGTTTGCTAGCTTGCCGCGCCCCGCGCGCGCTGCGGGGGACGATTTTACCCTCGGCGCGGTGACCGGCCGGGCTGTCCGCCAACCCGACAGGCCGTGTTCACGCCGAGACGCCCGAGTTTTTTTTTTGTTTATTCTCTTCAAACAAGCACCAGGAACACGATTTTACCCGCAGATCGAACACGCACGATACACTGCAAATACTAGTCAATACACCGTTGTGCATTTCGCCTTTCTGACGAGCGCGCGCTCACGGCGACAGCGTCCACATGAAGAAGGCGGACCAGACGGTGACGGCGACGGAGGCGAACGCGTACGCCCACACGAAGATGACGGAGCACTCGCTCTCACCCACGCCGAACAGCTGCATGATCGTCCCTGCAAAAAAAAAAAAGGATCATTCGCCACCCACGAGGATCCGAGGTGATCAGCAGAGGACCAGATTCGGATCAGACCGCCTTACCGATGTTCATGGCGGGCGGGACGGCGTACTGCAGCAGGAGGACGAACTGGTAGAGGGGGTTTGGCTGGATGAGGCCCAGACGGACCGCTCCCTTGACCAGCCCGGTGCCCAGCAACGGGAGCAGGATGTATCTGACGACTATGACGCCGACAATGATCGACGGCTGAACACTCGCTTCGCCTCGTACTCCTGAGCACAAATGGGATTCAGATGGTTTGTCAAAATGGTTCAGCATTGAGTGATACTACAGTTGTCCGTGATCAACGTAGGTTACCGTTGAGAAGGTTTGCTCCCATTATCAGAGTGACGGATGGAATTGCGCCTCCTCTGCAGAAGAAAAAAATGTCATTGAATGAAATTGGTTAAATATGCAGATTGCACTTTAGGAACGCATTCGTCCTCCAATTTGGCAACATGGTCACACGGAAATGAAGGGCGCTGACGAATTCATGGAAGTGCAGGGTCTACCCTATCAGCTCAGCCGATTCCTGAAGGACACGAAGCGGCGCATCTTCACCGATTATAGCGTTTCTGATCAGAGGTGTTGCTCCAATTATGAACCCCACAATCTGCAAACGGAAAGTGGTAATTAAGCTGCTTTGATTCTAGACATTAGGTACCTTGACATTTTCGGTTGAAGCTGAGAGGATTCGATGACCACAGTACCACTGAAATGGTTGAGGGAGCAAACAGCTTCTTCAAGTCAACTGTTCCAGTAACCCGTGAGCAAAAATCCCTTGCTTTCCCTGACAGTGTGACCTGCACGACATGATTTAAAAACTGTATAACGCCAGCAAAACAAAGTTTGCATATAGAACATTTCAACAACATACGGAAGAATTTGAAGAAAGTCTTTCTGAACTTGAAACCTTATGTTTACTGGGGGGTACGTTCTTGCTTATCAACGGCAGATTGCAAGCATTCTCCTGATCATTCGATGTGGAGCAATCCTCTTCTGAAACCGTACTTCCCGAAACCAACGCTTTTGTATGATCTGTTTGAGCATCGCCATCTCCTTCAGTTACTTTTGACATGGCCCGCACAGTATTATACACAAAAGTCCACAGAAACACAGCACCAATCTGCAGTAAATTGTTAAAATAGTGACACGGTGTTGTTAATACATGCAGACATAAGAAGATTGCATTGCCTGGGCTGTACAATAGATATACTCAAATAGTGATCGCCTTACAGCCATTGAGAGTGAAGAATATGCCAGTCCATAAGTCTGACAAACATCGGGTGCTCCAAATGGGCTTCCCTTCTCTTTGCAAAGAGCTGGAATGACGATGAGAAAAATATTGCCCCAGTTGCCTGCATCAACCCAACAAGTCAGCTGCAGTTTTTGAAAAGAAAAGAAGGGGATAAAACAACTGCAGTCAAACCAGGCTGAAAGAGTTGTTTCAATTTCTCCAAGTTTTACCATTTCACATTAAATGATAAGCAGACTTCTGAGCACAATCAGGGATCAAATATCATACTTTACATGATTTCCGAATTCCATACCGAGCATTTGTCTCATTCTTTCATCTTTCGTCCAGGGGGTGTTCCAACGTGAGTACTATCAGTAGTTCAGCTGAACCCTTAACGCTATCCATGACGGTCCAAATTATTTTATTTGAAATGACGAATGACTTCAGATGCATGTGATTGTGACACTCATTCTGTAACATTTTGGATTGTCATGGATGATGGATTTCAACCTAGTGGCCACCTATTGTCGTACCTTTTTTCTTGGAAAGCGCGACTAGGCCTAGGGCTCAAACTCGGGTCACAGGTGGAACAGATTAGCGCCGTACCTACCCTGCTCTTTTTGTACCATTTATACTATAAAGTATGATTAAATTAAAATAAAGTGATTTTGATACGATCGACAAACTAATTCTTCTGTTGTTGCTTTTGATCACTACCTGCTGCCGTACCCTACGGCATGTGTGACAAAGAAAGGTTTTCGACAATGACACTTATGTTCTTCACATTTAATTTTATCTAGATTCTTGATTGTTAACTTGTCCACTTCTTACTTGTATTATTGTGACTTGCATATTCGGATTGACTTCTAATAAGGAATTTCAACTGAATAAAGTGGAAGGAAACAGCTTGTATACTTCCAATTGTAAGCTGTGTGCTACACTGAATCTAAAATAGAATCACCTTCTTCACTATCTGAACAAGAACCATGAGAACAATTGCTCCTTCAGAATGCACTGAACTTTAGAAAACAAACATGTATCTGCCCTATCTAACACAAAATAACCATTTGCAGGATCCAACTACGTTTTTTTACAAATTGAAGTTTGCCATTATTTACTGGCAATTTTCAAAAAAAGAAGATAGAGAGTACTCTCAGCTATCAAAACTTTACTCATTGTTTACTGATCATTTCAAATAAAAAGGCAGCGAAGAGCTCTTAGTTACCAGCAGAACAACAACCCAAAACAAGGCCTCTTAGCTTTGCAGGTGCTCTTGTGACTTGTATCAGGATCCACCCGAAAATCAGACCAAAGACAAAAACGAGAAGAATATTCACTGGCATGAACCACCTGTGTTAGCAAGAAAATAATCCTCTTATTTAGTTGTGATTGTTAAAATGTTAATAATGATATTAAATACAAGGTTATTTGGTATGTCACATAGCATTAAACTGAAGTTACCGAACAAAGCTGAATGAATAAACAGTAGACTCACAGTTTAGCAAAGCTTTCCATGGTGATGGTTCTCGCCAAATAGATTGAAACAAGGGATGGATTGAAAACATAGAATACTAACTGCACATATAACAAAAGATAATAGTTCAGAAAAGTATGCAATCGACAAAGGACAACGTTCGGATCAGTAAAGGGGTGCCTTATTGAACGGACGGATATGCTAAATTAAATATTGTTACTAACTGGGTTGATGTGATTCTAGTGTTGGATTGCATCCTTTTAGTTGTGCTAACCAACACCACTTTCTCAGATAACGGAACCAAAGTTCCGATCCGGCCGTTACATCCCCAAAAGGATGCATGTACAAAGCCTGTAACTAACCAACACTACTTACGTTGTTCAAATGTTTTCTCGCTTCTTTCCCCAGTATGCCCGCAGAATCAGTGGCTAGGAATGACCCAACACCGGTTACCAAAAGCATATTGAAGACTGGAACACATGCCGTGATGAAGAGCTCCACGATACCCATTTTCTCCGTTTTAGGATACAACAACTATGCGCTGCTTTCTTCTCCTGCGATAAGAACCAGACATGTTCAGAATCATATGTGGTCAAATGAATATAAGAAGAAAAAAAGAGAAAACATGAAAGCACGAATTGAGCAACTGTAAATTGTAATAACAACACAAGTAGCCATATATACGGGTTATGAGAACCAACTTGCTCGACACCACTCGTCGAGGAAACGAAGCATGCAGAAAGATGAAGAAGAGAACGAACGAGGAAGCGGCGGGCTTCTTTCGCGTGTCGCGCACATGGCTTTCCCTTTCCTTCACTCGTCGAAGCGGCGGGCTGGCCGTCTAACGAACCGCATTTAACCACGCACACCGCCGGGCCAAGAGCGACGCCGACGCGCATTTAAACCGCGCACAACGGCACGAGGACGGAGGAGCACGTGCTTGCTTGGGACCAGACCACGCGGCGGAGGGAGCAGGAGCAGGGGGGAGTTTGCAGAGAAGAAGCGGTCGCGGTGATCGTCGTAATCGTAATGCGATGTAGGACGGACGTATAGTACCTGGGCTGTCCTGATGCCTCCTCCGGGCTCTCCGGTGCGAAGAAGAGGCGGCCTCCTCGGCGAGGGAGATGGCTCTGCGGGACTGCGAGGCTGTGACGGATAGGTTTATATAAAGGCGGCAGTGGCGGCGGCGCGGCAGCGATGGAATGGGCGGTTGCCCGGTTCCGTGGCCGCGTTCACTTGTCTGCTAATTTGAATCCAAGTAGCCTAATAAGTAATAACCCCTCTCCTTCCTGCACCTCCAGCGCGGGCGCGGGGCCCTCCTCCTCGCCGCGTCGCCGCTCCGCCACTGCGCGCCGCGCCGTGTTTATATTATATCCTCTGATTCATTCAGAGTTGGGCCGGATCGGGCCGAGCCGCACGAAACGAAACAGTCCACGTATCTAAACTGGTCCCATACTCCAGTCTTTCCTTTGCTTCGCAGTGGACTGGGCCCGGGCCGCATCACGTGCCTATCCTGAAGCCCACGCACGGTACTGGAAGGTTCTAGTAGCCACCAGTCTGGCTGCTGGAGATGAGGAGTACGACTACCACGGAAGAGGATCCCCTGTCTTTCGTTGAGTAGAATCTTTGTTTCGTTGTTTTCCTTTCTGCATTTTCAAGAGTCAAAATGCTGCTAAAATTCTCTTTCTTGCGCAACAATACTGGTAGCAACAGTATGTTGAAGCAGGCACGTATACTGCAAATAACCAATAGTTTAGGCCGAAATTTACACAATATGTGATTGGGAAATTTGTATGAAACAGTTTGCATTGTCATCGAGATCTTGCAAGAGAAATTTCTTATACTGTGTGTGATTATTCTCTACTATTCCGTAGCCTTAGGTACATGGAAATATCAGTTTCTTTGTTCTTGTTCTGGGCCAAGAAGTCCCGTCTTATTGCTGTTTCTACCAAATGAAACCGTCAATCAAAGATCTGCTTGCAAACATGAATGCAGATACGGTGACTAGATTTTGTTGTAAACTGGAGGGAAACGGCAGTGATCTCCTTCCACGTCATCAAGAAACCCAAGCTTCTTGGAGAACTCGACGGTGTCCGCGACCGTCTCCTCCAGCGACCGGCAGCTCCACCCCAGCTTCTCCAGCTTGCCGGACGTCATCGGAGCAGCATTCTCCATGTCACAGATGCTCTCCCTGCCGAATCGCCAAATGAGTGCGTCAGGTGTTGGATTCTGCGTTCCAGCATCTGAAAATCGGTACACTCTTATCTACACTGAAAAAGGATATAAAGAGGCGTGTACTCGGCTATGCAGGGGTAATCAGGGTACGCGTTCTTCAGCAAGCGCGACAGGTCACGAGCACTGATGAAATGGGGCGCGCAGATGTGCCTGCCGGAGGCTCCAGGCGCCTCGTAGATCAGGAGCAGCGCGTCGGCGACGTCACCGACGTCGACGATGTGCCAGAGCTTGTTCCTCATCCGGTCAGGCCCCCCTGCACGGACGACGACATTTTCAGAACGTTCAGAAAAATATCAACTGCAACCATGCAACTAGTGACTCAAGTAAGAGGGAAAATGTGCTATTCATCTGTCGGGTACTCGGGTGATACTCGAGGACCGTAACCTTTCAAGAAGTAGATGAGGAACTGGCAGCTCGTGTTACACACCGGTTGCAGCAGGGGACCAAGCACCAGTGCTGGGTTGATTGTTACAACGTCCAGCCCTATCTGCGTTCCGTATTCAAGTGCGACCTCTTCTGATGTGATCTTGGCAACTGAATACCAGTCCTGTACATCCATCCATTCACAAGGGAAAGCGTCATTCATACTCCAATCCAGAGATGAGTTTACAGTGCCAGCTACCTCATTGTTCCTGCAGAACTCTTTGTCTGACCAACAGTTCTCATCTTTAACCTTGTCTTTCGGCCAACCTTTTGGGTTGATCTCAACAGTAACCATGGATGAAACAACCACCACTCGTCGAACCTTTGCAGCCAAAGCAGCGTCAAGCACATTTCTGGTACCAGTAACAGCAGGGCCCAGCATTTCCTGCTGTATTCGTGTAATAAGAATCAAGGTCACAAAAGTATGAGAGATATTGTTGGTAACAAGTTGGACGGGACATTGCATTGAATAAAATCATTGTGGTACTAATTGTCACCAGTTTGTGCTTAAATAGTTAAAATGAACAGTTTTGGCCTATGTAAGGAAGAAAATTGATGCCATTTACTATTTGTTTTGTATTATAATTCCCTGCACGTACATGAACCAAGATGAAACAGGACTGGTTTATTGTCAGAATGAATGCCCCGACATGCACTCATGTATTCTTCAGTGAAACAATTCAAGAACCACACTCTGGAGTGTTAGTTTGGTTTGGTACAAAATTAAGTGATACACACTGCTGCCCTAAATATGAATTGATGCTCTGACTACTATGAGTTCGTAAGGTTCGAGAAAAGATTGTTAGGATGATCTCGGTCCCACCGTTGGGCAACAACCAACGGGTGGGACTGGGTCTCCCACGCCCCAACTGACTCGGACGTGGGTAACAACCCCACGCCGAGTCCACCTCAGAGGCGCGTGGGTATCGGGGGCGCAACAGAATCTATCTGTTGGCCCCCTCCTCTCCTGTGCGCCATATAAGCACCAGGGGGCCCTCAGGACGCGGTACCAGAGTACACACGCGTTCCCGAGGCCCCCGCCAAAACAAACTACACTTGATCGCCACCGCCGTCTTCACTGCGTCGCCGCCTATCCTCCACAAGAACCGCTTGAGCCCAATGGCATCAAGTAGCAACCCGGAAGGTAATCCTCACCTCTCTCTATTTCACTCTAATTCTCTATACCTTATCTGTGATCTGCTATGTTTCCATAATTCATTACATGATTATTAGATTAACTGTCTGTTCATGCTTTAGTGTGCTTGTTAAATTAAGATTAGTCCTAAGTAATCATAATTAGGCATTGCTAGTGTTGATCCTAAGAACCCTAAGAAATAACATTGGCATCAGAGCCGTGCTAGTCAATTCCTAATTAGGTGATTAAGTCCTAAGTCAAATAAATTTGTTTCTAATCATTCTTATCGAAGGCCTAGTTTCTGGAAATTAAGATCAATTCAATTGAAGCAATCAGAAGGAGATGAATCGAATTAAGTTAAGAAGAAATAAAGTGGGGATGGGGACTTACCTGGCCGAAAATGCCTAAACCCCTTCTCAGTGTAGGGTTAAGGGAAACCCTAACCCTACCGTCCTCCTCCCCTTGACGGGCTCTTCCCCTCGGCAGCGCCGTCGTCCTTAGGCACATGACCAGGGTTTCGGGGTCAAGCCCCTAACCCTAGTCGCGTACCATGTCCGCCGCCACCTAAGAGTGTAGGGTTAGGTAACCCTAACCCTAGGCGTCCCTCGCCACCAGCGGCACGAAGTGCGCGCCCTGGTGGGGACTTGGCGGCGCCGAGTACCTGCAAACATGAACACTCAGACACTTATGAGGCCGCGCTAGGGTTTCGGGTTAAACCCCAACCCTAGCCAGCGGGTTTGCTTCAACGGCGACAGACCGTCGCCACGACGCCCGACGGCAAGCAACCTTTCGGTATGCTTGCGCGCCGGCGGCGAGGGCGCGGCTGTGCCGGAAGTCCCCGCGGCGGCACCCTCTCTCTCAGACCTAATCCCCTACACCTAAGTCCTCGGCGACGGTTTTCCTCGACGACTGCCGGCCGGCGACATCGAGACCGATGGAGGGCCGCCTTACGGCGCGCGCTCTCACCGGCGTCGATGGCGTCGCCGCGTCGGAGGTCCCGCGCCGGGCACCTTGTCGCCGCTCGACTCTCGCACTGCGGGAGGTGGAGGAGAGAGAGAGTGAAGTGGAGAAATGACTAGGGTTTCGGAACCCCGCGGCGGCGAAAGCTTAAGTACCGCCCCTATCTAAGCGCCGAGCCGTTCGATGCGCGATGAACGATCGAGATCAACTGGCGTTCATTGGTAACGGCTCACCTCAGCCGTTGGATGGAAAAACGACGGCCCTCAGCGAGCGACGCGCGCCGCCTTAGGCTGATGGGCTCCAAGCCCATGCGGAGCGTGCTAATGGGCTCGTGGGCTGCCCTTTCGTTTTTTCAGGTTTTTTCCGATTTTCAGTTGGGTTGATTTCGGCCATGGGCCGAATCGCTTTGGGCTGCCCGGGGGTTAAGTTTTTCCATTTTCTAAGGGTTTTTTTTCCTATTGGGTTGGGCCAGCTAAGTGAGTTTGGGCCAATTTTTGGTCTGTTTAGAATTTTAATGGTTTTCCAGTGGGCTGATGGGCCACATGCTCTATTGGGCTGTTTTCAGGGTTTTAACCCATTAAGGAATTTTAGGTTTTTCAATTTACATAAATCAAATAATATGGAATTTAAATTTCCAGAAATTAAGAAATGGTTAGAAAATTAAGTAAATAGCTGAGAAAAATTTTTAGAATTTTTGTGATGTTCTGGAATAATTTTTATTGCATTTATCTGTATTTTTATGTCATTTATTGTCAATAAGAGCATTTTCTCAGTTATTTAATGCTATCAAGTGCTTTTCCAAGCATTTTCTTCAATTGAAAAATTGATTTTTAGCTTCCGCTGTAATTAAGTGATAAATTAATTGAGTAACCAAAGTGAAATTTTAATTTATCAAGTTTTAAGTTTAAATTAAGTTATGTTATGTTTATGAGTGGTAATTTAAATGAGTAACCAACGTGAAAGTTTGAAATTGCCTATTAATTTTAAGTATATTTATTTTGAGCTTATGTTTAAGTTTATATTTATGATTATTTAAGATTCATTGAGTAACCAACGTGAAAAATGATCTGTTAAGTTAATTATGCATGGAATTTGAAAGTAACCAACGTGAAATTGAATTGCCATGATTAATTTAAGTTTGTTTTTGAGATTATCATATTAAGTCTTGTTATCATGTTAAGTTTTAAGGGCATTTTGCTAAGTAACCAACGTGAAAAAGCAAAAATGCCATTCTTAAGTCATTGTTTTTATCATAAGTTTTGTCATTAATCCTCAAATGTTTATTTTTTGAAGGATCAGGCTTGTCCTCAGCACTTAGCTATATCTCCGCAATTGAGACCCTAAACGGTCAAAATTACGGGGTATGGAAAGAGAGGCTCCAGATGGCTCTAGTAGTCTCTGACCTCGATTTTGCGATTACGTCGCCTCGACCCACTGAGCCACCTGTCCCCATTGCTGAGACTGGGGAATCTGAGGAGTCTTTCGCTACGCGGAAGGCTAAGTACCTAAGCTTGAAGGATCAGTATGAGAAGGATCTCCCTAAGTGGGACACTTCCAACAGGAAGTGTCTCGTGATCATTAAGAGCACCATAGCAGACTCAATTAAGGGAAGTATCCCTGATTGTGATACTGCTTCAGAGTACTTAGAGAGAGTCAGAGGTCAGTTCACTGGCTCCACTAAGGCGAGTGCTAGCACTCTCATGAGAAAGATTGTCACTGAGAAGTACTCTGGAGGTGGTGTGCGTGAGCACATCAATAAGATGAGTCACTATAACTCTAAGCTTAGGGAGCTAAACATTGTGATGCCAGATGAGATGCTCATTTACTTCATCCTAAGTTCTCTTCCTAAGGAGTTTGAGGCCTTTGTGGTCAATTATAACTCACTTCCTGAGACTTGGAACATTGATAAGATTGTTGCTATGTGCGTTCAGGAAGAGGAACGCATAAAGAGCTCTAAGAATGGTGATTACATCAATCTGGCTGACATTAAGGGTAAGGGAAAGGCAAAGAGGTACTTTTCCTCTCCCAAACCACCTTCCTTCAAGGTTTCAGGCTCTAGTTCTTCATCAAACAAGTTCAAAGGCAAATCCTCTCAAAAGAAGGACAAGGATAAGTGTCACTTCTGTGGCTCAGATGAACACTTCCAGAAGGATTGCGTTGGATTCATTAAGTGGTGTGCTAAGAAAGGTAATGATATAATTACTTTTGTAAATGAGGCCTTATATGTGAATTATTCACGGTCCACTTGGTGGATTGACTCAGGTGCCACTGTGCACATTTGTAATTCAATGCAGGCATTAAGTACGATGAGAACTATAAGAAGAAGGGAAAGAGTGATTAAGGTGGCAGATGGGCGTGAAGCCGAAGTCGAAGCCATTGGAGACTTATCTCTTAGATTACTTAGTGGCTTTGTACTTAGACTAAATAATGTTCTTTATGTCCCTTCATTAGAAAGGAACTTGATTTCAGTTTCGTGTTTGGATGATTCAGGATACATTTGTCATTCTGGTAATGATAAATGCTCTATCAGTTATAATAATGAGATTATTGGTCTTGCCTTCCGACAAGACATGCTCTACTTGTTGTCCACTCATGAGAATGTGTTTTCTATATGTGATAATCAAGTTTCGTCTAAGAACGACTTAGGACGTAATAAGCGCAAAAGAAGCGATTTAGATACTTCGTCGAAATTATGGCATTGTCGTTTATGCCATATTTCGAGGGGGAGGATCGAACAGTTAGTATCTCAATCGATTCTTCCACACTTAAACTTTTCAGATTCTGAGGAATGCATTGATTGCATTAAAGGAAAATTCTCAAAAACTATTAAGAAAAATGCCAAACGCAGCTCGGGAGTCTTAGAAATAATCCACACAGATATTTGTGGACCCTTTCCCGTGACATCGGTAGATGGTTATGATTCCTTCATAACATTTACAGATGACTTTAGTCGTTATGGCTATATTTATCCAATCAAGGAGCGATCCGAAGCATTGGATAAGTTTAAGATATTTAAGGCTGAAGTAGAAAATCAGCACGACGTTAAGATCAAAGTAGTAAGGTCTGACCGTGGAGGTGAGTACTACGGTCGACATACCCCTTATGGCCAAGTCCCTGGACCTTTTGCGAGGTTTTTACAGGAGAATGGCATAGTAGCCCAATATTCTACGCCGGGCGAACCTCAGCAGAACGGTGTAGCGGAACGGCGTAACCGTACGCTTATGGACATGGTGAGAAGCATGTTAAGTTATTCTACACTACCAGTCAGTTTGTGGATGGAGGCTTTGAAGACCGCCATTCACGTACTTAACCGTGTTCCATCTAAGTCAGTACCTAAGACACCGTATGAGATGTGGACGGGACGTAAGCCCTCACTGAACTATCTACATGTGTGGGGATGTCCAGCTGAGGCTAAGATGTTCAACCCGAACTTAAGCAAACTGGATTCTAGAACAATTAGTTGCCATTTTATTGGCTATCCCGAAAAGAGTAAAGGATTTAGGTTCTATTGTCCAGGCAGGCATACTAAGTTCATAGAAACACGACATGCCGTATTCTTAGAAGACGCCATGATCAGGGGGAGTACGGTACGGCGTGAAATAGACCTTGAGGAGGAACGGATTAGTCTACACGTTCCGATGACTCAAGAGCCTTATTTCACCCTACCTGTTGTCGTCGTGCCACCCGCACCTAGTGCTGATGACACAACTCCTGTCGTTGCACCTCCGTCGGCCACAACAGAAATAAGTGAGGTACCACCTCAGCCTGTTGAGGATGTGGTCGAACAAGATGAGGTGCAACAACAGCCTCCACTCTTAGACGATGTGCAAATAAGAAGATCGCAAAGAGTAAGACGATCGGCAATTCCAAATGATTATCAGCTATACTTAAGTGAAGAAATTCATGTTGAGGATGATCCCACCTCTTTTGAAGATGCCATGAGTAGACCTCAGTCATCCGAATGGCGTAAAGCCATGGAAGATGAAATAAGATCTATGAGTGCCAACAAAGTCTGGGACTTAGTAGAGATTCCTAAAGGAGCCAAAACAGTAGGCTGTAAATGGGTCTACAAGATTAAGCGTGACTCCAAAGGGAAGATTGAAAAATATAAGGCCAGACTTGTGGCTAAGGGATTCACGCAACGGGAAGGTATTGATTACAACGAGACCTTCTCTCCCGTGTCGTCTAAAGATTCGTTTCGAATCATCATGGCATTAGTAGCACATTATGACTTAGAATTGCATCAAATGGATGTAAAGACGGCGTTCCTCAATGGGAATCTTTATGAGGACGTCTACATGGCTCAACCAAAGGGTTTTGTCGTTGAGGGTAAGGAACATATGGGATGCCACTTGAAGAAGTCTATTTATGGACTTAAGCAAGCTTCAAGGCAATGGTACCTAAAGTTCGATGAGACGATAAGAACGGTTGCAGCAGGGGACCAAGCACCAGTGCTGGGTTGATTGTTACAACGTCCAGCCCTATCTGCGTTCCGTATTCAAGTGCGACCTCTTCTGATGTGATCTTGGCAACTGAATACCAGTCCTGTACATCCATCCATTCACAAGGGAAAGCGTCATTCATACTCCAATCCAGAGATGAGTTTACAGTGCCAGCTACCTCATTGTTCCTGCAGAACTCTTTGTCTGACCAACAGTTCTCATCTTTAACCTTGTCTTTCGGCCAACCTTTTGGGTTGATCTCAACAGTAACCATGGATGAAACAACCACCACTCGTCGAACCTTTGCAGCCAAAGCAGCGTCAAGCACATTTCTGGTACCAGTAACAGCAGGGCCCAGCATTTCCTGCTGTATTCGTGTAATAAGAATCAAGGTCACAAAAGTATGAGAGATATTGTTGGTAACAAGTTGGACGGGACATTGCATTGAATAAAATCATTGTGGTACTAATTGTCACCAGTTTGTGCTTAAATAGTTAAAATGAACAGTTTTGGCCTATGTAAGGAAGAAAATTGATGCCATTTACTATTTGTTTTGTATTATAATTCCCTGCACGTACATGAACCAAGATGAAACAGGACTGGTTTATTGTCAGAATGAATGCCCCGACATGCACTCATGTATTCTTCAGTGAAACAATTCAAGAACCACACTCTGGAGTGTTAGTTTGGTTTGGTACAAAATTAAGTGATACACACTGCTGCCCTAAATATGAATTGATGCTCTGACTACTATGAGTTCGTAAGGTTCGAGAAAAGATTGTTAGGATGATCTCGGTCCCACCGTTGGGCAACAACCAACGGGTGGGACTGGGTCTCCCACGCCCCAACTGACTCGGACGTGGGTAACAACCCCACGCCGAGTCCACCTCAGAGGCGCGTGGGTATCGGGGGCGCAACAGAATCTATCTGTTGGCCCCCTCCTCTCCTGTGCGCCATATAAGCACCAGGGGGCCCTCAGGACGCGGTACCAGAGTACACACGCGTTCCCGAGGCCCCCGCCAAAACAAACTACACTTGATCGCCACCGCCGTCTTCACTGCGTCGCCGCCTATCCTCCACAAGAACCGCTTGAGCCCAATGGCATCAAGTAGCAACCCGGAAGGTAATCCTCACCTCTCTCTATTTCACTCTAATTCTCTATACCTTATCTGTGATCTGCTATGTTTCCATAATTCATTACATGATTATTAGATTAACTGTCTGTTCATGCTTTAGTGTGCTTGTTAAATTAAGATTAGTCCTAAGTAATCATAATTAGGCATTGCTAGTGTTGATCCTAAGAACCCTAAGAAATAACAAAGATAAGCTTGCCTCTGGATCGGTGAGGTTCCCTGAAGGAACCGGGGTCGCGACGTGGATAACACCCTGGCATCCCGCAACCGCGGCCGCCATGGCGTCGTAATCTAGAAGATCAGCCCTGAAGAGCTCCAGGTTTTCGGACGCGTTCTCCAGCCGCTTCAGGTGCGCCGTCGTCTTGTCTCCTGAAACGGCAGAAGGATTGAGAAAGCGGCAACACATCTGAACTAAGCGGTCGACCGGCGCGGCCGGGCTGGCTGCTGCGAAGTGTGAAGGCGGAGGGGCTGCTCACTCAGGTCGCGGACGGTGCCGTGCACGGCGTAGCCGCGGGAGAGGAGGAGTTTCACGAGCCACGAGGCGATGTACCCGCCGGCGCCCGTCACGCGCGCACAACGTCCTCCCGCTCCCGCTCCAGGCGGCCGCCGCTCCCTGCTCCCCGTGCCCGGCCATGGGGCGCTAGCTCTCTCGATGACGCAGCCACCTCGATCTGTAAGCGCGACGTGGAGTAGACAGGCACCTTAGACCATCTACATATACACTATTCTCCTTCAGCTTTTACATTTCGTACTCTAAATTACACTACAAAACAGTGTATCCAGTATACTTTACAGCGTGCCACTAGGGAGTTGGCACGCGCCACGCGGCATGCAAGTGCTCACTGCGATGCTAATAAGCTAGAGAAAGCTCGTGTGGCGTCTCTGTGGCCAGGTTATCACCCTGCTTCCGTGGTAAAAAGGAACACGGCGTCCTCGGGCACGGACATCGACGATGCAATGTGCCGAAGCGTATTTCTCATTTGATCAGGGTTCCTCCTTCATGAAGATCAAAATATTTTGTATTTTTTATTCTTAACAAAGGGGATCATCACCTGGATCTAAAAAGTTTCCCGGAGCGGCAACCAACCAATATGTATAAAAGGCTTTTGCTAGATGTTAATTCTAGCTTAAGTACTTCGAGTAACACCTCTTGATTTCGAGTTCAATTATTTGTGGAAACAAGTTTTAATATTAAATACTTCTAGTAACACCTCTTGATTTCGAGTTCAATTATTTGTGGAAACGAATTTTAATATTAAATGCAGGTAGTGGTATGTAAAGTTCACAACCATACGTGTGTTGGGTATGTAAAGTTCACAACTATACGTGTGTTGTAGATTTAGTTATCATCGTCTTGTTCTAGACCGTGTGTATGCATGTGTTGTAGATTCAGTTATCATAGTCGAGACTTTCTCATTATAAAAAGAAATAAAAAAGTTATGGATTTCAAAGGAACGTGTTGGTTGCTGCCAATCCTTTTCCTGAATGGGGATGAGTTGACGTATCACCACAGTGCTAATAGAAAAGGAAGGTACTACGCAATATGGTAGAGCAGTGAAACACTTCTTGTTTAGTTGGCAAACATGAGATGCAAAAAGTACACAGCCTTAGTTCTAAAAATACGAAAGTTAACCAGACACATTCTGGTGCTAGAAACAGCAACAGATCTTGCCAAATTGTTGCGACAAACAGAGTATCCCATGTGTACAATGCTCCATTTATGATTTATCTGTAGCCATATGAAAAGGTTGAGGAAGACGAAAAGAGCGTCCCTCTACATCCTGCAGAAGACCTGCCTTCTCGTAGTATTCGATGCTATCTGACAGTGTTTCCTCTATTTCCCTTGGTTTCCAGCCCAGGTTTTTCAGTTTCTGTGACATAATTGGCGTAACTATTGATTTATGATCTGTATCATTGGTGCTGCTGCAGAGATACAAATCATGTAAATAGAAGCTAGTGATTGCAGTTTATGATAACATATACGATAAAAGATTCACCAGGTCACGTAATTGTAGTTAGGATGAGTCTTCTTCAACATGTTCAGCAAATCTTTCGTGTTAATCCAATCCGGTGCGCAGATGTATCTCCCAGATGATTCCACTTTCTCATACACTAGAAGCAAAGCATCAGCCACATCACGGACATCAACTATGTGGCAAAGCATGTTGTTCATTACAGTAGGACCTCCTGTAAGCAAGCTAACAGAATGTCAGTCTTTGCACTTTTTTGCGCTTTTAAGATGATGAAGTATACAGTGGTGCAGAAAAGCAAAAATGAATCCATATTTTGATTAATATCAAAGTTAGCAAAGAGAAGTGTCGTTCCTAAGGATAGCTACAAAGAAATATGCGGAAAGCATAAGAACTAAGAACTTCACACAAGAAGAGAGCAAAAAAAACTTTTTTCTCATATTTAAATGGTACAGAAATTGTGCACGTTGCCTGTAGGTAGAACAGAGGTGGACCCTGAACACTATGCTAGGGCTCTATTCCCCAACAGAACCAAGATTACTAGAAATACCGCAAAGGATATTCCCGTAAACAGTAATTTAAGTATGTAAACTAATGATATAGTCTAGGACTGTTAAGGTAAGTAAAATGATAATATAGTCTAGTGCATCAGTCTGATTCCAGCTAAAAACACTCAACCACATAATGTTGACAATTGGTTAGACAAGAAACAATCATTTTTTTAATAGGACAGGAAAACGATCATATGTGTGATAAGCTAAAAATACTAAAAATAAAGGAAATAGTAGACAACATATAAGCAACCTTTTATAATGTATATGAGGAACTCGCTGCTCGTATTGACCACAGGCTGCAGTAGTGGGCCTAAAACCACACAAGGGCAAACTGTAACAACAGTTAGTCCATTTTTTTCTGCATACTCCAAGGCTGTCTCTTCGGCAAGAGTCTTGGCAGCCATATACCAGTCCTACCAGAAGGACTAAGTTAGTCCTACACAAAATCCTCCCTTGAAGCAATAAAAATTGAGCAGTGACGATCTTCTTTTTGTGTGTGTGTGTGTGATCGTAACTCACAAACTGACCTCATTTTTCAAGCATAGATTTTTGTCCGACCAGCAGCTCTCATCCTTGGGTACACCTTGAGGCCAATTCGGGTTAAAATGAACAGCTGAAGTGGACGAAACCACAACTACCTTCTGAACATTATTCGCCGAGCAAGCCTGGAGAATGTTTAAGGTGCCTTTCACAGCAGGAGCCAGTACTTCTGACTGCACGTGGTTGTATTCGGGGCACGTGGTAAACCATCAGAAATCAGCGGTTGTTTAAGCAGCAAAACTGTCTTTTGAACTAATCGTAAACTGTCTCAATAGATACGTTACTTCAGTAAGAAAAATGCATCTACCTAGCAGTCAGTGTCGCAGTGAATTGGCAGTCAAAAAACATAGACTTGATTCAGACATGCAGTTCGAACCAAGTGAAACTGACACTTACCTCAGGATCAGCAACCTTATCCATGGGCACCGGACAAGCAACATGGAAGACCCCCTCGCACCCTGCGACGGCGGCTGCCAGCGCGTCGGAGTCGAGCATGTCGGCCTGGAACAGCCGCAGGTTCTCCGCTGCCCCCTCCAGCCGGCCCAGGTGGGCGTTCTTGGGGTTACCTGAAATGGCGTCTGCCCCCGTCAGTTCCCACTGTTCCACCAACAACAGCAGCGCGCAGAGGGCAGAGGCAGCAGCAGCAGCAGCGGAGCGGCGGCGTGTTGGGGAACGGAGAGGGGTGGGAAGTGCTTCGCTTACATGGCTCGCGGACGGTGGCGTGCACGGCGTAGCCGCGGGAGAGGAGGAGCTTGACGAGCCACGAGGCGATGTATCCGCCGCCTCCAGTCACGCACACGCGCGGCGGCGGCGGCGACGCCATGTCCACACTCCAACAATCGGATGCCAGCCGTTTCCAGAAGTTAGTACTGATAGCCTCCATTGCGCAGATGGATCCATACGGCCGGCGAGATCGCACGGATCTTCCAAGAAAATACGCGCCGGCAGAATTAACAAGCAATGTCCGGACAAAATTCCGAAGGTCGGCTTAGAAGGATGGCTATAGTGTCAATCACGAGGGTCGCAAATCCTTAAATTTCTCTGCTTTTAGCAAACTCCTCCATCGATGGATTAAAATTATTAACTTAAGTACTCCCTCCGTAAGGGAAGTGTTCACATTAGAACACACAAGAAAACATCATACTCTCAATTGAATTATCATGCGCCATTTCGAAAGAAATACTCCATCCGTCTCAAAATACTTATCATTTGTTAGTTCAAAAATGAATTAACAAATGACAAGTATTTAGATAAAAAAGAGTATAATAGAAATAGCACGGTGAGAAATGTAGAAATTGCAAGTTGTACCAAATTTTCGTTTATACTTCAATACTTGGTGATTTGCATGCATACAACCCACAGATAGACCATCTCAACCAGAGAAATAGAAAATTGATAACAAAAAGGCACAAGGACAAGTGTTATGACCTCAGATTATACATGCATTTCATAAAATAAAAAATTGTACATGCATAGCTGAAAAGAACAACAACAATCTACATTGAATCAATGGAAGGTGTCCTTCCAAGTTCCAACACAACCCTTGTGGTTGCCGAAAATGTTGAGCAAATGCCATATGCATATTACTACCAACTACTAAAATAAGTGAGTATAAGCATTTGCCTGCAGCGTTGGATTCATTCCTGATGAGCAATACAGAGAAGGTGGGGAAGATGAAAGGGCGTCCCGTCATGCAGAATTCCTGCTTTTTCGTAGCAGTCAGCACCATCATAGAATGCATCCTCCAATTTCCTTGGTTCCCATCCCAGATTCTGCAGTTTCTTCGAGGAAATTGGAATGATTTGGACATCGATATCAACGTTACTGCACAAGAGGTCAGTTGTAAGGTCGTGTTGGTCATGTTTGCTACTTGGTTGTTGTACCTGGTCCTGGCTACCTCAGCCAGTTTATTTTATATCAATTAATATAACAGTAGGGGCTTCCCTTGCTGTTTTTCTGTAAAAAAAAAACATTACTGCACAAGCATGAGATGTGTTCAGAAATTCAATCAGTAAAATAAGCTCAGGCCATTTATTGCTATATACAAAACATACATGAAAAGAGATATACCAGTGAACGTAATTGTTATTAGGATAATTCTTCTTTAACAATTCCACCATAGCCTTTGTGGTAATGTAATCCCCACCGAAGACGTATCTCCCAGATGAATCTGGTTTCTCGTGTACCAGGATCAAAGCACCAGCCACATCAACTGGGTTAAAACTAACTGCAGCATTGGAGGACATGACAACAAGTTCTGAAACTTCGTGGCTGAGATGACCTTCAGTATATTTAAGATTTACAGCAGTATCAGGTACTCCGACTGCATGGTTACATTCAGCACGTGGTGAGAAAAGAGCAATAAAATTTATGTACAGGTCAAAACTTTCAATAAGATTCAGAACTCAAATAATATAGCATAAGCAAACACCTGTAGCCTTAAGATAAATATAAAGGTAGTAAGATCACTATTCTGTGTAATATATGTTTTACACTTATAACATAGCCCATAGCACAAAAGGTCTTGCCAAAATTCTCCAGGGAGCAGACATATTTCTACAAATAAGGTGCTTTTTGCAAGCTCGGATCATTGAATGATTGAAAAAGAATCCAGGTGTGCCACTGCCTTGATTCTGTCCAAGTCAAGCATATGCAAGCATACTACCTAAATCATAGGAGCACGGAAATGCATACCCCAGAAGCATCTTTAGATCAATGTATACCAATCGGAATGCCAATACATAATGCATTATCATTATCCATCAACTGTACAAGCTTAATTGTTTGGTCTACCAATATATGCAGCCACAGTACCATTTAAGGCGACAAGCACTTCGGGCAAGAGAATAACACATGCCTCCGGATCAACAATCTTTTTTATATAGCAACCCATGCATTTAACTACTAAGCTCCAAAACATCCTATGACAAGTAGGTAATTTAACAAATAAGTTAGGCAATGTCATTGATTGATGCATGATATCACTAAACATGCCTGCAAAATCAAAGCATTAGGACACAGCTCACAGAAAAGCCCTAGGTTAATCATCAGAGTATTCCTCATCGTCACTGGGCTGTTTGTAAAGTTTGAACTCCCCATCACTTGCGAAGGACACAACTCCCAGAAAAGCCCTAGGTTAACCATCGGAGTACTCTTCGTCATCACTGGGTTGTTCATAAATCTCAAACTCCCCATCACTTGCTTCAGCATCTTTAGGAGCATCATCTGGTCTGTTTTGGCCATCTTGCTGCACTGGGAAGTTTCGCAACACTTCTTCAAGGTACACATTGGAAAAGCCTTCTCCGGGTGCGTAGGAACCACCTAAGGTGAAATCACCAAGATCCTCTGCCACAGGCGGAGAATCATAACCATCTGAGTCCTTATCTTCCTCTTCTTCTTCATCCACATCTTCACTATCAGAATCGTTAGGGTCAACTTCATCCTCATTTCCAGTTTGTATGGCAGGAGCTTCTTCATCAACATCCTTATCTTCCTTTGACAGCTCATATCTGCAAAGGGCTTCCTGCTTTTTGGACCTTTCAATAAGTTCATGGGCATTCCGCAACAATGTCTTAGCATTCTCATTCGGACATAAAGAGAAGAACCTAATGGCCACTTGGAACCTCAGGGTCTTAATCATATGCTTCGAAAACCATCCTGTAGAATGCGAACAGACGGATTGATAAGAAGGTTTTCTAATTTCTGCTTGAATAAAGTCATCCTTCAGTTCAAACAACTGCAGGAAGACAAAATTCTTTGATGGCATTGCTTCAAGCTTGCACATGTCTGACCATGTTTGAGATCTAGAATCCTTTTTCATACGAGGACTCCTTAGCTCAAGTGGCATGCGAAAATCAATTCTCTGATATATTCGTGACTCGGAATCTCTTCGAGGATCATATCCTCTTCTGATCCAGAATTTACCAAACGGTCCAGTAGAGAAGTAGTATCCAGCTCTAAACAGAAGCCTTCTGAATTGGTTTTGTGAAACATGCAAGCCATCATCGTGCAACCGTTCATAAAGTGACTGCTTTGGCCAAACAGGACGCTCATCGAACAATTTGCACACGGCCGTCTGCCAATCCCACTCGGCTGAATTCTTTGGTACATGGTCTTCCCAATTGATCTTCTCCGGTACAGCTTGAATGTTGAAAGGAAGTGCAAGGGTCGGTCCAACATCCATCTCCCATTTCTGTTGTACGACTCCCCTTTGCATGCTTTTAGATACTGCGTTCGATGATGGTAGAAGTGCTATGTTTGTTGGTTTGTCCTTCAATGAGAAGAGTGGGGGTACCAACATCATGACATCATCATCTGTTTCCGGACGGGCTGTATTATCACTGCCTAAATTTTGATCATCGCTTTGATAACCTGACCGTCTCCTTTTTTTCACTTCTGCAGCATGCACTGGAATAACATGCTGATAATCTGCCATGCCTTCAAAACTGTAGGCAGACCGAACTCGCGCGACCACCTCTGCCCGCGGTGCTGGGTCACCCTTGCGCCTGAAGAGGCGGAGGACGAGGCCCGTTGAGGCGCGCGACACTCCAAAGGCCGGGTGGCAGTACGGGTCCTCAGGGCGGAAGCGGAGCTCGAGGCGGGCGCCGGGCTCGGAGCTTCGGGCCATCGCAATGGCGGTGAGGCCGCCGAGGGTGCGGGCGGCACGGGCGGGGGATGAGGGATAGCCCGGGTAGTGCACGGCGAAAGCCTCGGCCGCCGGGAGCATGCCGGAGACGGCGCCGTCAGTGATGGTGGATGGTGGCGGTTCAGCCGCCGTGGCGGTAGGGGAAGACGGCGGGGAAACCGTCGGGGAGGAGCAGCGAGGAGAGAGCGCACACGGAGGAATGGCCTCAGCCCCGAACCCCGCGTCGTCGTCATCCTCCATGGCGTCGAAACCTAGGCCCTGCAGTCGCTGAGCTTCACGCACCCGAGAGCTCTCGGACTGCTCCTGCTGCTTCTTTCCCTTGTCGGCGTTAGAAGGGCGGCTGCGGAGGCCGCAGGGTCGGGCGGCGGGCGTCAGGCGCCGGGGCGAGGCGGCATCGGGCGCGGATCGGTGGGGTAGGGGCGCCGGGGTGGCGGCTGAGGGGTGGGGCGGGGAGCCGGGGATGCGGTCGACCTCCCTCCGGAGTCCGGATCAACAACCCTTGAGGCACCAGACAGAGTAGTCCGGGAGTCGGGCCGATGCTTGATGCCGTTGTGACTTGCGGCCCATATAATCGTGTCCGGCCGGCACGCCGTGTTGAAAACGCAGCCGAGCATGGCACGAATTTGGTTCCGGGACTGCACCGTAGTGGCGAGGTGGAAGACGCACTCACATCTCCGGGGCCCTGTCCCAGCCAGCCGTGCATCAGATGGGCTTCTAGTAGTATCAATGGAGCAATTGAATTCCATGCACAGTCCAGTAACGAGCGCTGCTTGGGATCCAATCCAAACTATGCCGAACGCTGTCAAATTACAAAGTGCGACTGCAATTACAACTCGCCAAGGGTCTCCAGATCAGCAGCAAAGCAAATGGGCAGCACGACAAAGGGTCGGTAGGTACTTGGGTGGCGTGGACAGCGTAGCCGCGGGAGAGTACGTAGGAGTTTAACGAGCGGAGGCGATGAACCCCGCCGCCTCCGGTGATCCGGTCACACACACTACTCTTCCACCGCTCACCAAGGTTCTTGACGAAAACTCAACCTGTGTTTGGGGAGAGCGAAGATGATTGCCAGTGGTACAGGCTAACTGAAGCGAGAACGTTGACAGTCTGAAATAGCCTCGAAGGCGCAGAAGGGCTAACGTAACGTAAAGGACGGAGTTCTTGACTCGTCAAGACGACCGGTGCACAAAGGAACAAAAAACACGTGCAGCAGCAGGCTCGATCGGCAGAGGAGCCACCTCGCGGCAGTTCATCTACCGCGCAGCTTCACCAGCAGACTGTCGCTGCACCTGCACGCCTCTTGGTCCCCCATCGGAAAACGTCGCCTCTCCTCGGTGCGCCACCTCATCAATATGACCATACGGGATCGAGATGCTGGAGGCGAACTGAACGGACTCGATCGCAGAGATCCTGTCGCTTCTTCAGATCCAACGGTTCCAGATCACCCGGCCAGTTTCCAATGACGGCCCAGTATCGCCCATTTTCTAAGCTGCAACCAGTAACATCAGGCCCAGAACGAAATCCAAATATCACCGCCACCGCCATCTTCGCCGGTGTCTCGATCTCTTCCGAGACTCGTTCGCGGGGAACGTACATCGCTGATCGCACCTAAAGTAATGAACTATAAAAGGACGTCAAGAACACACGGTAAGATGCTTGGTTACGCCACCAATCTGCTGCCTTGATGACACGCCTTTCCACCGTCGGACAACAACACATCATCACCGAACGCATTCAGCGTTAACAGGGAACCTGTCTGCATCCTGCATTCCTGTGCACGCCGTGGCGGCGTTTGTACTGTTGGGCTTGGATGTCCACCCGGCGTACGACGGATGGATGCACTTCCTCTCGGTGCTGCAGGTAATCCCGTTCCTGCCACGCGCGCAGAGAACATTCTTTGTTACCAACGCTTAGGTCCTGCATGCACGGGGAGGGATGACGTGAGTGCACGATCGCCGGCGACACAGCGCGCCACCGTCGCACTGTATGTACGTGCGAACACGGTCCGGTGAAGAAGGCAAGGCTGTCCAGCTAGGGAGGTGGAACCGATGACAACGTCGTAACACGACGACGAATTCACGCCGGACGCGTCCCGGCCGGTGGTGCGTATAGCGGCAGGTTCGCTTCCCTCGGTGACCCAGAGCGAACGAGCGAGCGAGAGAGCGAACACGTAGCAGACAGCGAGCGATCGATGGTTCGGCGCCGGTCCTCCGTCGTCGCCCCAACCGACACCGGCGAGCGGCGCCGCCGTCGCTTGCGTTGCATTTAGTGGCCGGCGCATGAGTCGTACGGCCGAGCATGGCGTGGCGGGCAGGCAGGCCACAGCGGCCAACATCGCCTCACCGCCACCGCGGGATGGCGCGCGCGCGCGCGTCGCTGTCCCTCCGAAGCCGACAAGCAAGCGAGGCCGTCGCATTCGCACGGCATGGTCGAGTGATGGAGCGGAAGGACGGAAGTCAGTGCTGAAGAAGGCGTGTCGATCGGCCGCGCACAGCATGGATCCCCTGATGGGCGATACAATTAACTAAAGATGGGGACGGTCAAATTAAAAATTAATGGAGTAGCTTTCTTCTTCCGTTCGCCAAAATAATGAAGGTCAAATGGGCATTAAGTGCTACGTTATATACTAGAAAAATGATCGAGAGGTTGTGATCATCTCAACAGAAATAGCTTTGCATCGAGCTAATAGTTATACACGTGTACTGCATTAGCCGCCGCTTACGTACTGTACGTGACAGGGAGCCGTACAAAGACAGATGATTCTCAGCCATTCATAAACAATGGACTGCAAAGTACTCTCTCCGTTTTAAAAAAAGTTATCGCTTTGTAATTTATTTTTAAACTATAAAACGACAAATTTTTTGGGACGGATGAAGTAAATAATCTGGTAGGGTGATTCCTACACATACAGTAGTAACTAGAGGAAACAAGATGGAATTATTCAAATCAAGAGAGAGATAGTGAAAAGACTTGGTATAAGGGTCAAATCTTATATGAAACTTTTCACGGTATGTTATGTTGGAACAAGTTGCATGAAATCGATAATATGAGGCTAGATCTTACAGAAAACATTTAATATATTTTATCCGATCTTTTTATTTGATACTGGTTAGTTCAAAAATCTTCCGTCAAACGTAGAATAAAAATAAAACAGGCAGAGTATATGAAATTGATAATGAAGTTAGATCTAGCTGTACATATCCAACATGAACAAGGTCACATCTACCGCTGGATGCTTGCTGGCTCCTGTTTGCGCAGTTCCTGACACAATTATTCATTAAAAAAATAGAAGTTGTGTTAAATAATATACTTCTTCAATAGTTAATAAATTTAGATGTTTTTTAAATAAGCTAAAAATAAAATATAAAATTAGATGGTTTCACTAACTTTTTAAATAATACCCCCCCTGTTCCTTCTCGAGTCTATTTTTAGCTTTGGTCAAATATATCTTTGACCAGTGATTTTTTACGTTAATTTAAATGATATGTAAATTTTAAACTGTAATAATGAATCAAAAAGTATATTTTTATATTATTAAGTTATCAAAACTATATAAATCATTAGTAAATTTTGGATTTGATCAAACTCATAAGTGGAGTTGAGATGAGACCGAGGTAACATATTACTCCCTCCTTCATGTCATTAGGACAGTTCAATTTAGTTTATTTTTAATTGTTTTGTCATGTGCAAAACGACATTATTGAAAGAAAGAGAAAGTATTTCAATAAGATCAAACTTTACCAAGCTTAAGGTCTCTCTCCATCACGTATAACCACGTGATAGTGGGACTCACAAACGAAGCACTAGAGAAAACCGACAGACGACCGGCCTGGAAACCATCAAACCGGACAGCCCAAACGGGACGGACGCGCAACAACCGCAGCAGCGGCTGGAGTCGACGCGAGCAAAACAAAACCAAACCGTAGCAGCGCAGGCCAACCAAGGACAGGCAGGATCCGGAGCCCACCTCGACCCGTAGTGGGGCCGGAGTGGAAACGAGGCCACACGGCGGCGAAGCTATTAAAGGGCAAGGGCTCCGACCGATCGATCCATCTCCTCCCAAATCCCCAAACACAGCCAAGCCCCCGGGTCACCTGCTCCGCCGCGGCCGGTGAGCGCCGACGAGCCCAGCACAGGTGAGCCCCATACGGCTATGGAGGTCCGCCGCAGGGTGCCGCTGCCGCCGCACGGGGCGCCGCGGCCGAGGCCGAGCCGGGGGGCCGGGGGTGAGGGGGAGCGGGTGCGCGTGCAGGCAGGGGACGCGCTGCCGCTGCCGATCCGGCACACGAACCTCATCTTCTCGGCCCTATTCGCGGCGTCGCTGGTGTACCTCATGCGGCGGTGGCGGGAGAAGATCCGGTCCTCCACGCCGCTCCACGTGGTGGGGCTGGCCGAGATCCTCGCCATCTGCGGCCTCGTCGCCTCCCTCATCTACCTCCTCAGCTTCTTCGGCATCGCCTTCGTGCAGTCCATCGTCTCCAGCAGCGACGACGAGGAGGACTTCCTCATCGACTCGCCCGCCCCGGCCCGCGCGCAGCAGCAGCCGCCGCCGGCCCCGGCGCCGTGCGCGCTGCTGGGTAACCCCGCCGCCGCGCCGGAGATAATGCCGGAGGAGGACGAGGAGATTGTGGCCTCGGTTGTGGCCGGGAAGATCCCGTCCTACGTGCTCGAGACTAAGCTGGGCGATTGCCGCCGAGCCGCCATGATTCGGCGGGAGTCGCTGCGGCGGATCACGGGGAGGGAAATGGAAGGCCTCCCGCTCGACGGGTTCGACTACGCGTCAATCCTCGGGCAGTGCTGCGAGCTGCCGGTTGGGTACGTGCAGCTGCCCGTGGGCGTCGCTGGCCCCCTGCTGCTGGACGGCCGCCGAGTCTACGTGCCGATGGCTACCACCGAGGGCTGCCTCGTCGCCAGCACCAACCGCGGATGCAAGGCCATTGCCGAGTCTGGTGGCGCCTTTAGCGTCGTGCTCAAGGACGGGATGACGCGAGCACCAGTCGTCCGGTTCCCTTCTGCCCGCCGCGCCTCTGAGCTCAAGGCCTTCTTGGAGGATCCGACCAATTTTGACACCCTGTCTGTTGTCTTTAACAGGTAAGAACTTTGAATTCTAAATAGGCTCCACATTGTCCCTTTCAACCGCTTTTTCCACGCGCTCAACAAATGGCATTACGCTACTGCGTCTCTTGTGCTTGATGATATGTCTATTATATGTTATCAGTCCCTATCAAGACATCAAGTGCTGTCAATTTTGAGTCCATAATGGCTTGTACTGTTGTTCTATATTTGACTGCAAGGTTCAAAATGGGGATGAAATGATTACCAAACTGTGTTTTGGGAAACATTCGTGCAGGTCTAGCCGATTCGGAAGGCTGCAGGGAGTTAAGTGCGCGATTGCAGGGAGGAACCTCTACATGAGGTTCACCTGCAGCACGGGGGATGCCATGGGCATGAACATGGTCTCCAAAGGTGTTCAAAACGTGCTGGACTACCTCCAGGATGACTTCCCTGATATGGATGTCATCAGCATATCAGGTTTTTCCCATGTCAATCATAAACTCTTGTACTTTTTTATTGAAGTTTCGCCTAGCATGTTGTAGTTCCCTGCAAGTGTCAACTTGGATAATGGTATACGCGACACAAATATTGGTTTATTAGAATACTCAAATCAACACAAGAATTTTTTATTGTTAGGTTGCACATGATCATCGTTTCTCTTTGAAATACATGCACCGCCTTTCAAATTCAGGATGTGGATGGCCAAATTCTCTTAATAGTTACCGAATTACACTGTTTATCTGATTCAAATGTACAGAGGAACCATCTAGGCATGATTCCAGTTTATCTGATGAAGTTAATTTCTTGCTTTTTACGTGTTGGAAAAAATACTCACAGAACATCAATTTTTTTCTTTAATTCAAAACACTTCAATTCTACCACTTGACATAAAGTGTTGTTGTCTTTAGTTGCTCTTATGTGTACTACTTCACGCTAGGTTTTTGTCCGATTCGTCTACGTGGCTATCGCGAACAGTTTAACTCCTAGGATATAAGGAGAATTCACACAACAAAAGATTTTTAACTTTTAAGAAACACCGCATCCTTATCATTGTTTAAAAGGTGTTGCCTACTCGGCGCCTACGCCTAGGCGTCCAGGGCCTTCGGCCTGGATGCATTGGCCGGTCGACTCACCTGGCTGCCGCCTCCTATGCCGCCCACCTTGCAGGTGGCGCCCATTTTTGGAAATCCAGCTGAGGAAAATCAGCATTAATGAGAGAGAAGATACCCCAATGATATGCTGATTTTGTTCCAATCTAAGACTGTTTATTTCCTAATCTACTTGGACTCTACTTTACTAATATAACTGGCAGCAACCTTTCCATCTTTAAGACATGCCATATGTATTGATGACAACAACCTTTCCATCTTAGTACCAGCCATATATATATATATATATATATATATATATATATATATATATATATATATATATATATATATATATATGGATTTCATGCCTTATTTATGGGCTTCATAAATGAGGCAGATAATCCTTATATGGCAGGTCCTAAAAATGGAAATGATGTTGCCATTTAGATTATGAAAGTAATCCTAGTAGATTAGGAAAGCAAATCATAGATGTAAACAAAAATATTGGATAGGATCCCCTTATTATTGTTGATTTCTCTCGCCCGGATTTCCAAAACCCACTGCCTTCCAGACCACGTCTGACCTGCTAGGCGCCATGGACTGCCACCTTGGCGTTCAGGCGCTTGGCGGTTGCCTAAGCATCCAGGCACCCTTTAAAAACATTGATCCTTAGCAGGAGAGTCCCTGGCACAGCGGTAAAGCCATATGTATTGATGACAACAACCTTTCCATCTTAGTCCCTGGTCCAGCTAACTGTCAAAGCACGGTTCTATGTGTTCAAATAACATTATATATTACTTTCCTTATTTTTCTTCCTGCATGTCCTTGATGTCTTACAGTATGTTTTATTAACTAATTGTCTGTAATAAAACAGGCAACTTCTGTTCTGACAAAAAGTCAGCTGCTGTAAACTGGATTGAGGGACGTGGAAAGTCTGTGGTTTGTGAGGCAATAATCAAAGAAGAAGTTGTTAAAAAGGTTCTCAAGACTAACGTCCAAGCACTTGTAGAATTGAACGTGATCAAGAACCTTGCTGGCTCAGCTGTTGCTGGAGCTCTCGGGGGTTTCAATGCCCATGCGAGCAACATTGTAACAGCCATCTTCATTGCCACTGGGCAGGATCCTGCACAGAATGTTGAGAGCTCCCAGTGCATTACTATGTTGGAAGCTGTAAACGATGGCAAAGACCTTCACATTTCCGTTACCATGCCATCTATAGAGGTAAGATTGACTAAACTGAGATTTAATCATGCCTTTTTCTCTTTACACACTACCTTTTTCATCTGTCCCATTGTTAATGATTTTGCTCTTCACCCCTAGTTTGTGGCCCTCATCATTTGTCATGCATCTATTATTTTTATGAGAACTATTGATTACTTGAATCAATCGGTAACCACACTCTTGTAGATGTAATGGAATATTGATTAGAATAATGTTATACCTAGCAAGTGCACCCTTTATTTGTATTTTGTAGACCTCATCAAAGGGCAGGTAATCTTACTGACATGATTATTTCCACCCCACCCATACTTTCATTTTAGTTTGTATGACACCTAGGAATTTCAATATAAGGCCGTACATATGTTTTCATTGACACCGAGAAGATGGTGAGGACAATTTGGGCAATATTTATCTAGCAATTATATGCCGTAGAATGATTATGCCTATGTCATCATGGTCATGGGCCACTATTTTTTTATAATGACAACTGACAAGAGCAATTCGCTTGCTCTTTGTTTTCATAATCAACAAGCTGGCAGTATCAGTCCGTAGCTTTCTTGTTAGTGGTTTAATCTTGTATTGTTCTGTTTGTAATGTCGATAGTGCACCTGTCCTGCAGTGGAACACTTGCAGAAGATTGTTTGATAGTGTCATTATCTTATGGCCATCCATAATATTAGAACTGATGATTTGCTGTCGTATACTATGTACAGGTTGGTACAGTTGGTGGAGGCACCCAGCTGGCCTCACAGTCTGCTTGCTTGGACCTACTTGGCGTCAAAGGCGCCAACAGGGAATCTCCGGGATCGAACGCGAGGTTCCTGGCCACGGTGGTTGCTGGCGCGGTCCTCGCTGCAGAGCTGTCCCTAATCTCTGCTCAAGCCGCTGGGCATCTGGTCCAGAGCCACATGAAATACAACAGATCCAGCAAAGATATGTCCAAGGCTGCCTCCTGAGCGCATCATTTTGGACAGTTGCTGAGGAAATGGACAGCCCCCAAAAAAAAATGTTGAATACCGTATTGTTGTTTTATATCCTTTGGGAGAGCGGAGGAAAAGGGTTTGGTGGCTTGATTCTAGCAGTGTCAGGGAGGTTGAAGAATCCATTCGGGTGGAAAAAGGACTCCGTCGACTTGTCATGTTTGTCAGTCAAAAGGAGCTGTGGTTTTCTTTGGAACCTGGAGTGTGACCTATTTGTTTGTTGATGTTGTTTTCCGTCTACCGTCGTTTGACTCCCGCCTTCTCATCTGACCGTGGGCGACGGGTCTCGTCCAAAGCTGGCCGTGACTCCGTCCCAGAAAAGTCTGTGCCGGCGGCTGCTGGACTATTTCAGCTCTGTATATTTACTTTTCTTCAATTCAACCTTTTGAATCGTAGTCAGTGAGTGTGGTTGTATAAAGATGTGATCCAGAACTGTTCTTTATTCTCTTGTCTCTGTCTATTGATTCCTCTAGAGCTTGTTCATCTCATTTATATGCTCCAGTTGCGCCCTGCCCCCCTCGGTCTACGGATCGGATTCTGTTATCGTTTTTCTTACTTTAATAGAGAGGTTGCACTTTGGATTCCAGCGTATGTGGTTAGGTCGGAGATGTGGTGAGCTTGTGGTTAGAGCAATCTCAATGAAGGAGAAACACTTGGTTTATTGACAGGATATGCAACAAACTTGTCTTCATCACAATTTTTATTTCAGTAGCCATCGCATATACTCCGTCCTCACGGCTGCACAGGCAACGGTCCTACTGGCACCTCGGGTCACCAAGCCGCCTTCTCTCCCCTCCACGTCAGCCTGACGTGCTTGCCACATAGCCCACCACACAGGTACAGTGGACGAGTTGCCTGTTGGATCCACAATCCGGCACCGCACATGCTGGCCCCTGGTTTACCTTAGCGATTCCCCCTAGCAAACAACGTGATCGCTGTGCTCATGCGACTGTCGGCGCCACGGGTTGCAGCACTATGCATCGAGCGGCGTGGATCGATGCGCTGCGGTGCGCCGCTCGGTGGTCGTCCGCTCGTGGAAAAACCATGCGAGCCAAGCCTCCTGCTGTGGCTGTGGGGACCAACCCCACCCCCGAACGTGTGGCCGTCGACGGCCGCGTCCCAAATACTCTCCTAACAGTCGTTAGGCACATGACCATATGTCCATATGTGAGATGAATCACGTGCACGGCGGAGCATGCAAAGACACGATACCCCCTCTGCTCGTCCACGGTATTGTATACCTCTGCTCTCGGCAGCCGGACAGTAAGTAGTAATATTATGCGCATGTGCAGTGACAGCCGGTCAGTTACTGGTGTCCACTATAGTAGAATTGGCTGCGTCCTACCCGTGCCGCGGCCGTCGGCGATGAAGGAACTCGCTGGAAGATCGCTCTACCCGACACAGGGAAGAGGGCATGGGACTAAATTCGCTCAGCTACATTAACTCGTGACTAGCGGACCGATTGTTTGTTGGACCGTACGTACGTGATTCCACAAAACAAGTCCAAGCCACTACGGCTTCCAATCCCGCCGCGCTGCGCTCTTGGTGACTCTGGAAGCCAGCCATGTTCCCAGCAACGACGACGGTCGGTCGGCAGTGCTCCAGTAACCCCGTCTCACCGTTGTTTCAGTCAAAAAGAGAGAGGATTCACCCGAGCAAATCGGCACTAGCTGCCGCGAACCGTTAGCCGCCAAGCCGGAGGTCCGCCTGATGATGACTCGCGAAACCGGACCGCGTGCAGTACCCAGTACGCAGATCGCTTCGTGGACTCCGCCCGTCTCCCAGACTAGCCCGTTTCTAACGGAATGGGCCGGCCTTTAACTAGTTAGGCCTCGTGTTATCTCTGATACTGCTAACCCGACAGCCAGGTCCCTCCCTCTCGTATTTTTCTGCGGAAACCGTGCTCCATGTTCAGACTCCACAGCGATTGATGAATGATGATGGCAGTGTACAGTTACGAAGTTTTCTAGTTGAATCTAGATCTTGGGGAACAAAACAAGCGGTGGTGTGCCCCCCGTTTGTCTGCAGCATGTGAACGAATAAACCTCTCCATTTCCGTATCAGATGACGTGACACGCGATTTTTGTTCTCACGTAGAGTAGTAGTAGTATTTCCTTTTGATGTTTTCTCACCCACTTGCCTTTTCTGATTACAGTCTGGAATTGGTGGATGAGGATCGCGCGTTCCAGTGACCTCCGCCGCGGCAGGGCTCGTTATTATACGTAGTAGCTGTTGCGGTGCAGTAAGCCCCGCGTCGACCATTCTCGGTCTCTCCCGTACCACGCCGGTGAGCCGCCTAGAGTTGGATGAAGGGGTAGTCGAACAGCAGCCATGTACTCCACTTTGTAGTCACGCCCATGCTCCGCTGCGGTTAAAACGTTGTGGGCTGGACTGGAGTCCAGAGCAGCGGCAGCCAGGCAGGGAAAGTGGGAATTCGAGACGGCCTCTGCTTCAGTACAACCTGGCTGCCGCACGACACGACGGCATGCAAACACGGTGATTACGAAACCGGAAACAATGCATCAGTATAAAGGGTAATTGGTAGTAGTAATTGTTGTGCATTTGTGCTGATATTCTGTGGGCAGCGCCATGCAGCTACCACCTGGAACCGCGGGGAAAATGTCAACGAGTTGCTGTGGCGATTGATTGATGAAACTGTGCCATGTGTTTCAGTGCAGGCCATCTTTTCTTGGGATTTACTTTTACGTGTGATGAGGAGGATTCAGAGGCTGATTCAGATCCAAGCGACGCTTCTGTTGTCCCTCGATACCACTCCTCGATCGGAGACGTTGCCGCGAGTTTGTCAAAGACGACCATCAATTCTGCAGTTAGACACTCGGAGTGTGTGACGACCGTAACCATATCGAACTGCAAAAGCTCTTGATCCAAGGATATATAATCAGGAAGCCGTTTGTTTTCCCGTGACCAGACGATTAGAAGCAAAGGACAAGAAAGCATGGCAGCTCTAGGCTCTAGCTAGGTACAGGAACGTCTGACGAGACCGTCCAGCTACGCGATGAAGCTAGTACGAGTAATGATCGATACTGCCACCCTTATCGCTTTTGCAGCCATAGATCCGCGTGCCGCGATCAGATCCAGCTGGTCTCCGCGCACTGTTCCGCACCTCCCCGCGCGTGTCGGCCTCCACCGGTGCACACGCGTCCGTTATGGCTTATAATGCGTGCAACCGCCTGTGATCTGATCCGATCCGCTGGTAGAGTGGTAGGTGGTGACGCGCGCGCGCGCGCCGGGCCGGCGCCGGCCTGCTGCTGGGGATGGGCAGCGGCGGCGGCGGGCACGCCTTTACAACGGCCGGAGCGAGATGGACGCGCCGCTGCCGTGCCGGCGAGATCGCGTGCGCAATACGGTTTCGGCATTTTCGCTTTCGCGATGGTCCAGTGCCGTGCCCGTGACGCCGCCGAACTCACGCGAGCTCGACGTCCAGGCTCCGTGTCTCCATCCATTCAGAGAGAGAAGCCGATGCTGCACGCTACTCATCGGTTCTGCGCGTGCCGGGCCAGAAGTGGCCACGGACGCTGGAAATGGAGCTCGGTCGGTTCCTTTACCCAGGAGCAGCAGTCCGGTTAGGGGAAAAAAATATCGACTTCCGTGCAAGGAACCGGCGGACTTTCATCTCCACGAATAAATTTCTAAATGTGCCGGCACTTGACGTACAAGAACTCTGTGCGTTTTGTCCAGAAATGCAGAGAGATCGACCCATGTGCTCTATCAAGTCTGCAACTAGTGGGTGAGACGGGAATACGTGCACGCCGCTGTGGGACGGCGGAGATCCGCGGGGGGTCAGTGGTCAAGAATTCCAGCTAGTAGTGCTGACCACGCCCGCCCTTTCAGTTCAGTTCAGTTCAGTTCAGTACTGTAGTACGTAACACAAAGCGGCCATAATGATAAAGAGGCGAACAGATGCAGATCCCTCTCAGAAAAAGCAAAGGAACTAAAGAAACAAGGCTAAACTCTGATGAATCTGAACAGCAGCAGGACCGGCGCGGCGTCGTTGAACGCGTTCATGTCCTCCTAGACTGTGGACTGGACAGGCGCGGGCTGCGATCTGCGAGGCGGCTTCAATGCGTTCGGGTGTGCCGTTGCAAGTAGTAGTAGTAGTACAGAATTGAATCGGAGATCCGTCGCCAGACGCCAGCTGCCGTATTTTACGTAAAAACGATGCGCGTGTGGAGGGAGGATTTCTGTAAACGGTGCATCGCGGTCAAAGGCATCGTTGGCCGGATGCGAAAGCTTGTAATCCACTTCGCTGTCACTCCACTCGGTGGGGGGTGTTTAGTTTCAGTGCCCGGTGCGTGAAGCACGCGCCTTTCCCCCCACATGCACGCCTGCATTGTTTGCTTGCTTGCGCGGCTCGTTGAAAGCAACAGCAAAGCGACGACGACGCGGCCGGGTGATCCAGCTTCGGTACAGTACAGCCCGCGCGCGCCTTGGTTTGGTTCACCGCTGATGGTAGTATCTTAGAAATCCTGGCTGTCACACACAGCATCTCCTGCAAGCAAGGCCCTACTTTACTTTTTAGACGATGAGACAAAATATGCATTTTAGTAGGGTTTCTGTTAGGCTCTCACCTTTTTTTTTTTGGGTAAGCGTTTACATCTCCTTCCAAGCAGTTCCGGAGAGATCTCCTGGTCCAGTTTTGAACTGAGGGAGTAGTACTGCTGTAGAGATGATGTGACCGTGGATTGATCTCGTGGCGAGGAGCCGAGGAGATCGGAGCTGCGTGACTGGAGAACCGGAGGGGGAATATGCGCGGCGTCCAGCGATCTCGATGCGGTTCGTTTCGTCCAGGTCGCCGTCAGGCGAAATCCCTACTCCCTCCTTTCCTACTCCCTCCTTTCTCGAAAGTTTGTCGCTTTCTAGTTCAAAATTGAACTAGAAAGCGACAAACTTTCGAGAAAGGAGGGAGTATATATGTGCGTGCGTGACGCGGCCACGCGGTCGCCTTTTCGCAGCCGCTCGGCACCCCGGCGGGCGGGCGCGTCCGCGCTGCGCGCCGTCGCTTTCGCGGGGGGAGCGGGAGCGCGATGGGCTCGCGGGTGGTAGTTGGGGAGCTTCGAGGCGAGTACAATTGAACGGAGAACAGGAAAGCAAAAAATAAAATAAAACATACCAAAAAAATCAAGGGGATGGTGCACAAATGTTGGACGACAACGAAGTGACCTGCGGTGTCACCTAGCCTGTTAAGTTCGACTAGGGTCATAATGGTCTTTTTCCCGTGGCCTAGGTGAGGAAAACAAAATCCAAAAAATGGAAAAGGAGGCAAGAAAATCAAAGTGACAATAGAATGAGTATTATTTTGATGATACTAATATTAAAAAAAATCTCAAACCGCTGAACCCTATCGTCGGATGGAATTTTAATTAAAAAAGCGAAAAAACTCGTGGTTGGGTGGGCGAGTGTTGCCCGCGGACTCGCGCGCGGCTCAGGCGGTCTGGGTGTTGTTTGTTTGACCGCGCGCGGCGGTGGACCTGTTGGCTACGTTCGGCGAGGCCGGGGCGTCGCGGCGTACGCGTTGGCGCTGGAAACCGGCGGAAAATGGACAAATGGTGGAGATTTTGGAAGGAGTCGTGGCGCTGGTGCGGTGCGGTGTGCCTAATTCTCGTCTCTTCTGCCGGCCGCCCGCCCGCCCGCGAACAGGTCACCGGCGGAACCACACTTTCTCCGGCGAATAGTCAGGTTAATCTGGCTCTCCGATATTTCTTCCGCCCGCGGCGTGATGGGCGGCGTCGGCATCGCGCCAACGGTCCTCATCAATCAATAGTTGTGAACGCCAGCTGCGCTGCCTTTGCCTTGTTACGCTACGGCGAGCGAACATCTACATCTACCCCGTGTGAACATGCCATGGATGGGCTCGCCGAACATGCCATGGATGGGCTCGCCATCATCTGCACAAAACTCCTGGGCAACGGGTGTCCATACGCACTAGTAACAACGAGGTGTCCGTTTCAGCTACGGTAGCTGTACAAAGCTGCGAGGGAACAAAGGTGTCGAATTCGCGTATGGCGTACAACATTGGACGACAGGGTCTTTACGGCCGGGATGGATGATAGAGTGTCATCAGCGAGCTGATGGTTTATCTGTATTTAGGAAACCCTTTTCTATGTCCAGTCAGTGTGAATCAGGACCACCACACCTCGCGATGCTAGAACCTTTTGCGCGTCCCCGGCTCGCGTACGCTTTTTCAGTTTTCGGAGTGCAAGAGGGAACAGTGGTCCATAGTGGTTTAAGCTAGCTACAACTTATTAGTAGTCATAAGTGGATGCGAATTGTCTCGCTGTAAAGTTGGAGCTCAAACCGCTACTAGATAATCCTGATATAAACATTTTCAAATTGTATTGTGGGAAGGTACTTGTGCGGTGAAAAATGCTTACATTATGTGGTGGTGCAGATTTATATGCCCAAAACCCCAATAGCTACTCTACATGACAAGATTGGAAATTTGATATTTGTTCCAGCAACAGCATTATGTTGGACTTTATGGTGTGGTCGGAATTAAAAAGATGGGCATAACCAGAAATCATTGAGTTTTAGAGTCGTAATCATAATTAATTATCATCTATTCTGCTCGAGTGACGACAATATCTACAAAGCTGGCATGCTAATGCGCTTACGTCACCCCCTATATTTTTCCCAAAATTATGTTTGTCTATTGGTGGTTGAATGACGCTAAAAGATTCGGATGACAAATAAAGTGCTAGTTAAAGCGCTATTGTCTCTATATATAATTGGCGTACATTTGACATGCAATTAACCTACTCCGAATTAATTCTTTTGATCTAAAAAATAGCTATAAAAGTAGGCACGACATATTTTTCATGCAAGATATAATATCTCTCAACATTTTATAATATTTTTTGTTATAACATTTTTTATTTGTAATAAATTGAAATATTATCCAAAAATCACCAACAAAAAAAACAGAGGACGTAAACGTCGTCATCATCCCTTCTCTCACCATGTCTCTATCAACAAAACAAGCGTATCTGTATTTCAGTTGGACAAGAAACAAGATAAAATGCTAAAAAAATCATCGCTTCTAGAAACTTTTAACACGGTTACGCATCAGATTATGCACATCTATCTAAAAGCCGGGCGTACCGTGTACGTAGCCTGCAAATACTTTACAGAGGCCCTGTCTCGTCACCTCCGCGAACCAGGTCGAGCTTTGTCGGTGTGTCTGTGGTTCGTGCGTCGTGCCGTATCCACACCAAACTTCTGTTCGGCTCGGGCGCACCGTACCACGTCACCCCTGGCCCGGATCCAGGTGCAGGTATATCATGCCATGCCATCGTGACGTAAAAAGTCTGGAAGCCGCGGTAGACAGTAGGAGTAGTACCCGGTAACAGCTACGATCTCTGTATAAAATCCAGACTCAGCAGGGTTAATGACGGCTAAATTCGCAGTCCCCCAAAACCTGGTCTTCAAAAAGCGCAGGCAGAACGGAAGCAGGCGCAGGTAGAGACAGATCCGCCCACCCCACCGCCATCTCTCGCCGGCCCGATCGGGACAGATCGCCTCGTCGCGTCGCCCGGGAGGTGGCCGAGGGCAGGAGGAGCCTCCCGGATCCGCCTCTCCGTGAGCTGTAAGTGGTTCTCGCGTCGCGTTTCTCGATCTCCTCCTTGCCTCCGCGTGATGAGCTAGCTTCCTCTCCTGTTATTTTTTTCTCTCATTCTGTTTTGAGGTTGCTCGTATGATCTGCGATCTGGAGGATGTGAGGGTAGAGGTACTGACATGCGAGGTGCTTTTCTGTTACAGCGTTGTTTTTGCGTGCAGGATTGGGGCGTGATCCGCGGGGAAGAGCAGCAATGACGGCCGAGGGGACCGCGTGCAACGGCGCCGGCGACGCGCCTAAGGTGGAATTCCCGGCGGAGAAGGTTGCCGTCGCGGCGCCGGAGGACGTGGCGCCCGCGGAGCGCGAGGGCGAGGACGTCGGCGGGCCCTTCGTAATCGTGAACGGCGACTCAGACGGCCTCTCGGACCGCGGCTCAGATCTGGGCAAGGCGCCCGATGAGGACTCGCCCTCGGAGGAGGACGAAGCGCTCGCCTCCAATGCGGCTCCGGACGCACTCGTGGGCGGAGATCACGGGGTGGCCGCTGGGGAAGCGGGTGCTTCGCCTGCGGCACCTGGTGTCCCGTCCGCGGACGAGCGTGATCTTGCTGCTGAGGAGCCTAAAGGTGATGCGGATGAAGGCAAAGGTGAGCCAATTGCCGATTTCACCACTGCTGAACTGGTGCAGCAGGAGGCTGCCGGTGGTGAGCAGGGTCCGACAGACGTTGTATTGGCCAGTGGGAGCGACCAGACTTGTGATGCTTCTGATGCGGCTGCTTTGGATTCTGAGGTCAATGTCAAGGAGGTCACTAAGGAAGATAGTGCTGCTATTGATGTCTCTGAATTGGAGATGGACAAGCCGGCTGGTGCAGAGCAGAATGCTGAGAATGCTGCTTCCGAGTCCTGTGGGCATGACAATACCCTAACTAAGGCTGAGTCCAGTTCTGCTGCCATTGAGTCTGAGGTTCATGCAGATGATAATAGAGAAGAACAGAGACCCGCTTCCGAAGCGGAGCCAGTGGAGCTGAGTACAGGTGGACCTGGTGATCTGATGGCGAACGGGTGTCATTGTGCCGACATAAAGGCTGATTCATTCGAAGCTGCTGCTGAGCCTGAGAGGCATGATGATGAGATCAAATTTGAACATCACTCAACTGAGGTAGTAGAGTCGGTGGAGCAGGATGATCCCTGTAGAGAACAGGATGGTGTGGATGCCTTGCAAACCAACGGGCACACTAATTTTTCTGGAAGTTCTGATTCTAGTACAGCTGCTTCTGAGCCTGAGGTTCATGCCAATGAGACAGAAGGGCAAGAAAGTGACCGGCAAGTGGAGGGTGCCACAATCACTGAGGCTGAAGTGGAGGGATTGGTAGAAACAGCTAGCAGAGACCACACAGGTAGTGTGGAGGACTCTGTTGAAGAGGAAGTTAATGCAGATGGGTTTGAGAAGGTGGAAGGCCAGGGCACCTGTGGTATTCTTCAAGTGGAAGAGAAAATGGACAAGGATGGTGAAGGAGGTTTGTCTGATGATTTCACAGGTAGTGTTGCTTCTAATGAGGAAGTAAAGTTTCCTGCTGCAGAAGGGATGAATGAAGCTGTCCCAAGCGTTGATGGGCTGGATAAAGCAACCGAGGATACAAGCCAAGAGATTGTTGAAAGTGATGGATTGGTCAAGGATGGCGAAGCAGATCCATCCGTTGAAACAAATCAGGAAAATAGTTTCCAGGTAGAAATTGCTCAGGTTGATGAAACAGCAGCAAAATCAGATTTCAAGGCTGACAGCATGGGGGATTTGAACACAGCAGCTCCACTTTCCCAGAAGAATTATGATTCTGCATCTAAAACTGTAGATAATGAACATTTAGAATCACCTGATGTTGATCAACCTAATGAAATTGAGAATGATGTTGCAGAAGCAGAGGCAATGGAAGAGGTTGGGACAAAGTTTTCTGATGTTGTTCCATTGCATGTAGCTGCAGCTTCCTCAGCCTCTACTTCCCATAATGAGCCGCAGCCTCCTGAGTTGGTTGATGGTGGCAGCTTCAAGCATTCTAGCCCCCTGGCTACCGAGTTGGAATCTTGTGACCACGCGCACACCGAAGAAAACAGATCCCGAGAAATATCTGATACCACTGTTGATCAATTTGTATCTGGTGCTTCTTTAGAACATGGATATACTGTGGTTGGCCAAGCTGAACTGTCTTCTGTGGCAGTAGATGAATCTAAAGAAAATCCAAGTGACTCTGCTGTCGATCAAGGTGAACCTGTAACATCGAATACAGATGAACTAGTTGTGACTGATGTTGCTGAACCCAGTCCTGCTACAGGACATGAATCTTCTGGGATTGATAAACTTGGTGACATTCCCAAAAATGATGACTCAAGTGATACTGCTGGGGATAGCAAATTCTGTGAAGACCAATCAGAAATGTGCAATGCCTCTACTGCGTGTGATTTTGCAGAAGATATCGCTTCTGAAAGTTTATATGCATCTAGTAAATCTTCTGATGTAGTTGAGACCAAATGCTTGGAAGGTACACATCAATTTCCTATGGTATTTTATTCGTTTCTATAAATGCATGAGATATTTTCTTTGATACTAAAGTTCATTCTGGCAAGATTCAGTGCTTACGGTCATAATTTTTTTTTTGTATGATAGCCTCGGAACCTTCTACAGTTGACACAGTTGTTCTGGCAGAACATGAAGTTGATGGCAAACATGCACATGGTGAAGAGGCAAAGATTGTTGAGGACGCCAGTGAGTTGCATGTAGATCGGGAAAAGAACACTATGGGTGATGCACAAGTCATTGGACAGCAGAAAGTATACATAATAAAAGTTCCAAAATTTGCGGGTGATGAGCTCTGGGAAAAGATACAGGTTGCACACTCTGATTTGGACAAACTGACTCAGGAAAGAGATGCAATTAATATCCGTAAGCAACAACAAAAGGTAATAAATATGTTGTGTAATGTTTGTATTATGAAAAGAACTACCTTCTTATCGTCCATATTACTTTCCTTCCTGGTGTTCTTACATTTAAACAAATATGTTGCAGTCGGTTTGTGATCAATACAGGGAGAAATTGGAGGCAGCGCGTCGAGAAGAGAGGGAAGCAAGGGCTGCCCATGGATATAAGAAGAATGATTTAAATAGTGTACGATCAGTGATTGGAAAATTGAACCAAGCAAATTCTATTGAAGAAATTGAGGAGACGGTATGAATTCTGTAATGGGATTTTTGCTGTCCCCTTCCTTGAATACTGCAGTATGATAGTTTAAGATCTTAACTGTCTTTTCTTGATGTTTTAGATAGCAGCGAAAGAAATGATTATGCAGCATGAGACTATTTCTTTGAAGCAAGAAAAACTTTTAATTAAAGAGATTAATGATCTAAAATCCCAACTGAAGCAATTGCGCTCCAATATGGGGTCAAAGGCTGAAATCAATGAGGCCTTTGACCAGAAGGATCATATTCATGAGCGGCAAAAGGTACTAAAGCAGTACATTTTAATAATCCTTTTCATATCTTTCATCATTTTCCATACTGAATTACTGGCTTTATTTTAACCTGATGTAGGCATTGAAGAATGATTCTGATGTTTTATTCACCAACCTAAAATCCCTAGAAGACAACACAAGAAAGATTCAAAAAACTTTTGAGGATGCAAGAATAGTATTCAGAAAATTAAATGATGAATACAGAGTTGCTAATGAAAGACGTCAAAAGGCCTACAGTGACTGGGCTAAGCTTAAAGCAGAACCCTTCAAGAAGGTAAGCTCTTTACCTGTATCAAATGACACTTGCAGTTCTTATGCGTCTCCCAGCAACCCGTTTCCTTATGTTATATTTGGAAGGTAGCTGTTTACATCCTGTATACCCAGTTATACTGTTATACACCATCCACACATTACAACTGTATCACATGGTTAAATATTCTGAAAGATAAAGTACTGGATAAAGCAGAAGTGCTGAATCGTGGCGGATACGGATTAGTTCAAGAATATACCTGATTACATGGGACTGAAAAAGTTTTGTTGTTGTTGTTGTCTGTTAGCAACAGAATGCCTTTTATTAGTGTTATCGCTCATCAGTAATACGTCGTGCATATTATTTACGTTATCAGAGTCCATTTGCTACCATTAGTGGGCAATACTGTTTCCTAGAAGAACGTTCCTTGCTAGCAGAAGAGTACTGCACCAATGACATGCAACACACACAACCAACTTTCTTAGATTGGAAGCATGTGAGCTGGCATGATAGAAGCTTTGAAGTTTTTTTTTAGTTTTGTAAAACCAAACAAAATGATTCATGTTTGTTTTGCATTGCAGAACAAGTATTTTTTCATGTACAAGGAAGATCGAAGTATTGCAGGAAATCATGTATCTAATGACAAAATGCATGACCTTCAGGTATACTGTAATAATCAGGTAAGCGGCAGATCCTGTCTTCGCCGAACAAATGCAGTCTGTATATATATCAGCGTTTATCTCTGGTATCAATATATAGTTTTTTTAGATGGTCAACCTTCCATGTGCTTTGAGCTATTTAGTGAACATTACAAACACATGCTATTAGTTTTTAGTAATAAAACTGAAACTTAGTGTTCTACTTTTGATCTGCTTTCTGCTCAGCTTCAGAATCGTGGAGGAGCCCTCCTCCGACCATTTGATTTTTGTATAGTTTAACCCTGCTTCCTGCATCCATCCCTAAGTCCATTTTTTTCTATCAACATTTTGTTTTGTACTGATGGTTTGTTCTCTCTCTTTTAGATTGAAAGAGTTATGGAAATGTGGAACAAAGATGATGACTTCCGCAAGCAGTATGTTGAAAAAAACAAGGTTAGCACACTGAGGAGATTAGGGACACATGATGGACGAAGACTTGGTCCAGATGAGGAACCTCCAGTCATTCCAAGCAGAAGGCCAAGCAATCCATCTCCTTCATTGGCTGTTTCAAGCCCGAATGTGCCCACTACAACTACAGTACCAGCTCCTGCTCCAGTTTCAGTCTCTGTAAAAGGGGACTCATTTCCTGTTTTGCCGTCTACTGATATCAGTAAGCGTGCAAAATCAAAAGCATCTGGTACCTCTGCCCAAAATGAGAAAAATAATGTTACAGTGTCAGAGAGAGATGTAGATGAAACTGAAGAGGAAAAGGCTCGGCTGATGGAGGAGGAGCTGGAGCGAGCTAAGAAGGCAGAAGAGTTAGGCCGAATTGATGAAAAACTAAGAGAAGAGAAGGCTGCAACTGAAAAGGAGCGGCTCCGGTTGGAGCAAAAGGCCAAAGCTAAGGAGGCTGAGGAGAGGAAGAGGCGGAAAGCAGAGAAGGCTCAAGAAAGAGCCGAGTTCAAAGCACGGAAGGAAGCTGAGATGAAGGAGATGGTATGAATATGCTCTGCTTTGATATAAGAGTTACATCCTTTAATGATATTTTACTTTGCTACAAGTTTCTTGTTTTAAATCCATTTTTATAAAAAAAATGCAGAAGAAAGCAAAGAAGGATAAGAAGAAAGGCCCAGCAGACTCGAGCGCCAACGGTGATGGCAATGATGCGGCCCTTGCTACAGCTGATACTGACAGTAACACATCAGACAATCCAAGGGAATCTGATGTGCCTCAACCAACAGCCCCTAAGAGGATCTCCAGACCAGCAGCTGCTATTAAGCAGCTGAACAGGCTACAGCCTATGCCAGCGCCCCTGCGTAACAGGGGCAAAAGGAAAATGCGGCAGTACATCTTGGTTGCAGCGGCTGTGCTGTCAGTGCTCGCGTTGTTCGTGGCAGCCAACTACATTCCCAGGTTGAAGTCACTTCACTCCTAAGTTTGTGGGTACTCCACGACTCCATTGGCAGCCATCGGGTGAAGAGGTGGGCTTTTTTTTTCTGAGGGGACAATTCTGGCCGTTGTGAACCTGGTTGTTCTACCTAGATGCATCTTTTTCTCTTTGGACTGTGCGGTTTGCTTTGTATTTAGTTTGCCTTATAGATTGTATTGGGGTGATTTGTGTTAAAGTTATCGGATGGTGATGAAATATTCGTTAGAACATGGTAATAATAACTATAAATTCTTTCCTACATAGGTCTCTGGTGGTATGCTCCTGTTTGTGATACGTTATTCTACTAGAGACCCTACCCTGGGGCTGGGGCGAAGCGGGGAAGTATTCATATGCATTTCCATCATTCTAGCCATGGAAGTTGTGCACAATGGACGCTGGATCCAATCTAGTTTCAACTATGCCGAGCATGTGCATGTTCCCGTCCCCTTTTACGTCTGTTCTGAACTTTTCAGCCACGTACTGAGGAAAGTGAACTGTGGGGGGTATCGCATATACGGTACGTATGAAATACGTGAGCTCCGGTCGCCTTGGCACTTAATTTTGTCTACCATATGAAGAGCGATAACCAGCTGTCTAGTCGATTGTAAATGTCAGGTTTGCAGCGGGTAAAGAGCAGCGAACGGCATCTTGACTCGGGCACCCGCCGCACGGCCGCGGAACGGAACCCAGCTTGCGGCAGCTGCGGCGTGGAACACTGGAACCCGGCCGATGTGCGGCCGGGTTCAGTCCATACTCTATCGCGTTGCCGGCCAGAGGAGCCAGTTCAATACCGCCCCTGCGGTCCTCAGCCTCCCCACTTGCGCCCGGTTGCCATGTCGGCCAACTTTATTTTTGTGTTTCTCGTTCACCGTATCATCATAAGGCGCTGCCTGCGCAATGTTAGCTGGGTAACATCTGGGCCCGTTTGATAGTGCATAAATCGTGACAGAGGCAGAGCTGTGAAAATCATTTGATGAGAAGCAAAACGGTAGACTTTATATAGTTTGCCCTGTTAATTTTGCTAGTCCTCCGACTCGGAGTCTGCCACATAGCACGCTGCAACGCCAATGCTACTGCTTGTCAGCTTGCGTACATACGTATATCAAGTACTCCCTCCGTTTCATTTTAATTGTCGTTAGGACAACCTTCGTTAGTTCATTTTTAGTTCATTTGGTCGTCTGAAACGACAATTATTTCAGAACGGAGGGAGTACATTTAGTAGCACGTGACGAACATGGACGCTCTACGTCACTGCACGGTGTACATATTCCCCGTATCGAAGCACCTCCTGCTCCTCCCAAATAGGGGAGTATACAACAACACTACTACTACGTATTGAAGCTCCTCCTGCTCCTCCCGAGGTTCTCGACGAACGCCTCGCCGATGCCTTCCCCGATGCCCTCGATGAGGCCGCCGATGACCCCGAACAGCGCGTTCACGGTGACCCTGGCCGCGGCCGCGATCGCGTTCCGCTTCTCCGGCGGCACGATGCCGTGCGCGTACAGCCCGTTCACCATGTCCTTGGCGCACCGGGCGTGGAGGTAGTACCCGCAGGGCAGGCACTGGTACACGTGCACCGACGACGTCGACCGCCGCCGCCGCCGCCTGCACACCTGGCACACCATGCTCGTCTCCGCGCCCTCCGCCGCCGCCGCCGGCGGCGCGAGCAGCAGCGGGTGCTCGTGCGCCGCGGGGAGCTCCATCCGCCGGGTCATCGCGGCGCAGCACGGGTGCATGTCGAAGCTGCACGACGCGCACCGGAACGAGAAGCCCTTCACGGACTTGCCGCACAGGTCGCACTTGCACCGAAGAAAACCACCTGAAAAACGTAGTACATCGATGTATCGGTACTACCACCGACTATTAGTTCAACATCGCAACCTAGAGTAGCTATATGTCCATTTCAAACGCAGGAATTTCACGCGATTCTTTCAAGATTTTGAATAATGCCAGGGATCATTCACGTGGTTCTTACACGAGGGATTCATATCTTCATCGTCCCAAACGGAACCAAAGAGTTCACACTCTCTTCTGTGTACCTGCAGGTTTCTCGAAGAAGAGGAGGTGCTGATGCTTGGGGTGGAACGGGTGGTCGTGCAGCGACGGCGGAGCCAGCGCGCAGAACTCGTGCAGCTGGAAGCCGCAGGTCTGGCACATGAACCTCTTCCCGGCGCCGTACTCCTTGCACCCCATGCACATGAACAGGTAGGGGAAATCGAACCGGGCCAGCCGGTGCTCCGGGTGGCTGAAATGGACGATCTCGCCGTCGCATTCCGCCGGCTTGTCTTGCTCGCTCGTTTCTGGAACATCTCCGGAAGAACGCAGCCTCCCGCTGAGCTTTCTTGAGTTCATGCTCATGTCGCTTCAGCTATGCCTCTAGCTTGGTTTCCTGTGCTCTCTTTTACCATCGCAAGAAATAATGGAGAGTTATATAAGCTTGATCAAGGAGATCTCGATACGGCATCGCATACACACGTAATTTTTTGCGCTGCTGCGATCTGCAGTACTGCATTTCCGGCAGCCTTTATTACACCGTGCGGTAAGCTAAGTTCTGATGCTTGTGTGACGAACAAGTATGGTCTACTGTGTGGAAGTTACCGCATCAAGAAATCCGCCTTTTGCTCTACAGCATCCAATTCCTGATAGATTCAGAACTAGTTTCAAGCTATCTGGAGCAGAAACTATCCAGTTTAAGAAACATGTCTCTTGCATGATGAGAAAGGGTCTTGTATGTGAAAAGAGCGACACGGCTGCTACTATTCTAAGTACTGTCCTGCTTAATGTTTCGTAGGGCAATTGTTGACAACAACTTGGTCCTATGGTATGATCTAGTAAGAGGAATAGTGCATATTCAGTTAAAAAACAATGCTAATGTTCTAAAGTGGATTTTACAGCATAGTCAATTCTCTGCCCATTTAGTGTATTTGGCATCAATAAGTAATAGTATAGCACAGAGGAATAAAGTTTCATTGAAATTGAAGATGCTGCGCTTAAAGTTAAGATATTCACGTGATATTTATATAAGGGACCAGTCTCGAGTGTTGACTAAGGACAATCTATCTAGATAAAATTGAAATGGAAGTAAGCCGTGCAGTTTTTTTTTTCATGCAGATGAAACTACCATTTTTTTTTCCTGAGCGTCACAAACACATAGTTCAAGTCGCAAGAAGCAAGGTGGCGATGGTGGTCAGTTAGACATTTATCAAATATGGATGAAGATTAAGTAATAATTTTATGCTTAATATTATTAGTACCTAAACCCTTTTATGATTGTTTTTTACTTATATCCAATGCAGAGTTATGTGGTACGACATCTAATAATCCGAAGCAAATGCCAGGACTTTTTGCATTATCTTAAAAAACTGTCTGAACATTGAAGACCGTATCCGAGAAGCATTTCAATTTTTGAAGCAGCATGCGCACATCGAATCATAGTTGGCTTGTTTTGGACCAATTCGGTTTGAAAATACCACTTTGTGGTTCTAACAAAAACATGAGCTCCCACTATCCTTAGTTAGGCACGGAAATTTAATTCGTCGCTAGGAACTTTATTTGTTCGACGCATTATACGTTTTTTTTTTGTCCATTTCTTGTGGTTTCGAGTTCAAACACGATTTGCATAAAAAGAAAAGTCAAAAGTAATTGGAAGGAAGGCACGAAGAACTAGTCTACGCAGCGACATGGCGGGAAAGCAATGCCATCTCCCGCCTAGTTCCCGGGTAGCGCGCCCTCCCTAAATCAAACGCACAGACCCCCGTCAAGAACGCTTTTCCACTGACTGGTGGACCATAACCTTCAATTTTTATTTTGGACCCACCTGTCAGGTGAAGTCTTCCACAGCAAGGAGCGGAGCGCGAAATATTTCGCGGCAGTGGCGGCGGTTCCTTCAAAAATTCTCCCTCCATTTTTCACTCTGCCTCCTTGAATGTTTCCCTATTACTATTAATCTCCCCTTTCCCCTTGCTCCCTCCCCTCCCCCCGCCGCTCCAAACCCCTCCTCGCTCAGATCCTAGGGTTTCTCGATCTCGACCGCTCCTTTTCCTCCCCCGCCGCCGTGAAACAGCCGGCACGATGTTGGAGCTGCGGCTGGTGCAGGGGAGCCTCCTCAAGAAGGTCTTGGAGGCGATCCGGGAGCTGGTCACCGACGCCAACTTCGACTGCTCCGGGACGGGGTTCTCGCTGCAGGCCATGGATTCGAGCCACGTCGCGCTCGTGGCGCTGCTCCTCCGCGCCGAGGGCTTCGAGCACTACCGCTGCGACCGCAACCTCTCCATGGGCATGAACCTCAACAACATGGCCAAGATGCTCCGCTGCGCTGGCAACGAGGACATCATCACCATCAAGGCCGACGACGGGTCCGACACGGTCACCTTCATGTTCGAGTCGCCCAGTGAGTGTCCAATCGCGTTTTTACCATTCCTGTTCTTTGTGCGGGTGTTTGCTTCAATGAGCCTGGAATATAACCCTGGTGATATTGGTGCCGATGAATAGAACAAGATAAGATCGCCGATTTCGAGATGAAGCTGATGGACATCGACAGCGAGCACCTAGGCATCCCGGATTCGGAGTACCAAGCCATCGTCCGCATGCCGTCCTCTGAGTTTATGAGGATTTGCAAAGACCTCAGTAGCATCGGGGACACTGGTATAGATCATCATCTTTTTCTTTGTAACATATTTATTGTTGTTACCATAGGTTATTGTGTAGGTTATTGTGGCTTAAGCACATGCCATTAATTTTATTGCAGTTATCATCTCGGTGACCAAGGAGGGCGTCAAGTTCTCTACCTCTGGGGATATTGGGAGTGCTAACATTGTTTGCAGGCAGAACCAAACCGTTGACAAGGTAGCATTGATCTGTAGTAACCTCAAAATTGAGTCAATGCCATGCAATGATTTTTTATGCGTTCCTGTAACCTGAAAATGCTTTGCTAGAAATCCTCATTTGTAATGCTTGGTTACCAAATGTTCTTTATAGATCCGTTGATATGCAGTATAGGTGTCACATTAAGATGTTGATGTATGTAAAACATGCTGCAGCCTAGCTGTTGTAAGCTCTTTGTATTATGCTAATCTCTTTCCCAATTACTGCTCTGTATTGGTTGTTGTACTTGGTTATGCTAGGATTGGATCTATGACAACACACTAGCTATTTGTTTATGTTAAACATATGCAACATATATAACAAAACAGAGCTCGTGTCTTCATTTGGCTGAGTGAATTGGTATTGATAATATTAATATTAGCTGGAGTCAGTCATGACCTTAGTTTGTACTTAGTTCATGAAGTGAAGCTGAATGTGTTTAATAGTATCTCTCTCAATTTTCCAATTGAGGGTTTCTTGTTTTCAGTTGCCGTTTGTTTAAATTTGCAAGTACTGTTTGTGTCAATGCAGCCAGAAGAAGCTACCACAATAGAGATGCAGGAGCCAGTTTCCTTGACCTTTGCTCTGAGGTACATGAATTCCTTCACCAAGGCGTCTTCGCTGTCTGAGCAAGTGACTATTAGCCTTTCATCTGAGCTACCAGTGGTAGTTGAATACAAGATTGCAGAGATGGGCTACATTAGATTTTACCTGGCACCAAAGATCGAAGAAGATGAGGAGATGAAGTCCTGAAGACGTGTAATGATATACCAATATATGCCCATGTTGCCTGCTTTCATGGTCTTTCCATCATCGTTTGCTGAACTATTGTTGTAAGCAAAAGAGATGTTATGCTTATCCCTTGGGTCAGACTGTTGTAGCTTCTTGTATCCGTGACTATCTGTAAATCCATGAATTTGCAGCGAGTTTGGAGTAGTTGTTTTGAGTTTTGTGCATGTTGCTGCCATTCTTGCATTTCTGGTCAAGTTCAATTCTAGCCAAGACGTGGCTTTTTGAATCATGTCCATCAGTATTTGGGGCCTGTAACTGCGGAACATGCCTCAGTATTCAGTAATCGGTGTTGCAGACACCTAAATTGGCTGGTCGATCTGCAGTATTGAACGTGGCAAAGATAAGTTTCTATGCTTGTGTGACGAACAAGTCTAGCTGCTGTGTCAAAGTTACAGCGTCAAGAAATCATCGTCTTTCCCTTGACAGCATCTAATCCCCCAGATTCAAACCCCATGGAAGTTACTTTTATAGCATGATATGGATAGTAAAGTACTGGTGTGTTCAAATACCAAGAGATGCATTTGTCGTAGTTGGCTGGGACTTGGACCATCAAAAGGGCGGTTACAATAAAACCGCGAGTTTGGTTATAATTTTGGAGGTGTTCTTTTGAAAACAGAAATTGGTAAAGTTCAATATAGCAGACGATTTCGGTAAAATGAACCAATTGAACTAATTGGGCCGCGTTTTGGGTTACCAACCCACTGTATAATGGGCCCCTTAAGGCCCTTATTTAGAAAGTGCCCCCCTTCGCCTCTGGGCCCATCAGATCCTCCAAGTCTTGAAAGGGCCTGTCTTTTTCACCGGCTGCGGCGGCCGTTAACGGGTTGCGTCAGAGAAGACCTGGACGCAGTAAAACGACGACGAGCCCGCAATACAGAAATTTTCGTTTTCCTGTGGTCTGTCGATGCTGTGGGCGCACGCAAGTCGGCGTCGGAGCTTGTTCTGTTGACATCTTGCTGCGTAGAATAACCCGATGCCCTGTCCAAGCCTACTTTGGTTCCCAGCTCTGGAGACACGACGGATGGTGTATGACTTAGATCCACTGACTGAGGCGCTGTTTGGGACAGCTGGAACTTGTTACAAAAGCAGCTTTTATGAAAAGCTGGTGAAAAACAGCTTCTGCTTATGTCACGCTTTTAGTTCATTCTGAGAAGCAGCTGAACTAATAAGCTGTTACAGAAGTTTCCTGTTTGGCACAACTTCAGCTTATTTTTATGAAGAAGCTGCAGCAGAAGCTGTACCAAACAGGGCCTGACTGCAGAGCGGTTACTGCAGCTGACAAATGAGTCCTACGTCTTCTGGTCCTACCAGTCAGCTGTTGTAACTAGGATTTCGTTCCAGAGAACGTCAGGATAGGTATTCTCTTAGGCTCGATCCACCATCCGTTTTACATACGATGTTATTCTGCGATTTGCATTCAAACATAATATATACGAGAGAAATTAAAATTATCTGATGAATTTTAATCCAATGATCTGCCTTTATTTTAAAATATTTTTATCTTATACGAGACTCAAAAAATATTTCATTTCGGAAAACGTCAAATGCACTTGAAGTATTGAAGTAAGCTTTGTTTCTTGCTTCACAAGTTGCAAGTGATCAGCTGCCCCGGGAAGTCGTAATCAGCTGCCGCGAGCCGTGACGACTGAGCAAGACGAGCGCACGCCGCTGCAGTGCACGTGCTCCTTACTACATTGCCATGGCCGTGCGTCAGAGGTGATCACACGCGATGATGGACGACAAGTCCGTCGCGATCACCACCGCGCTAACCATCACGAGCGCGCCGCCATTTGGCGTCCCAAGTCCCAAATCTGACCTGGAACCTTCTGCTCCCCTGTCAGTCGCACGGCCCACTTTGACCACTCATCAACTGAGCTGCACGCATGCAGCGTTTTGCTCTCTGTCGTCGTTGACACTGACCCCCGTGACGACTTTGCATGCGTCATCGAACCGGCACGAATAACTAGATATAAATATAACATCACTCAGATCCATACATGAACTAGCCGGAGCATAAGTTAAGAAGAGATCAAGATAAACAGGCGCGCATTCGTAAGGTCACGCGGATCGAGATGGGATCCTGCGTCTCGCTCCCGCGCTCGCCGCCGGAGCTCGGCGGGCGGGCGGCCACGGTCGTGGACCTCGACGACGGCTCCGTGGCGAGGTTCGAGGGTCCCGACGTCACGGCACGCGACGCCTTGGTGGCGAGCGGCAGGCGGCACCGCCGCGCGTCGTCGCCGCCGTGCTTCCTCTGCAGCTCCGACGAGCTGGGCTTCGACGCGCCCGCCCGCGCGCTGGCCGCGGAGGAGGCGCTCCAGCCCGGGCAGCTCTACTTCGTGCTGCCCGCGTCCGTGCTCCGCCGGCCGCTGTCCGGACAGGACATGGCCGCGCTCGCCGTCAAGGCCACCAGGGCGCTAGCCGTCGACGACGCGAGCCTTGCCAGTGCCGCCGCCGGCGTGTCGTCTTGGCGCAAGGGAGGCGACGGGGAGGCCGGCAAGGTAAAGAAGACGGCGCGAGTGGCTCCTCTCGTGGCCCTGAGCAGCAGAAAGGAGCAGTGTTGGGAAGAATAATGCACGGAATGAATTGATCAATTGCAGCAGGGTACAAGGCTGTAGAAATACAGTACTCCTTCCGCCCTTATAAATTTGTCGCTTTGTAGTTTAAAAATGAACTGCAAAATGACAAGTTCATAATGACGGAGGAATTAGTTGACTAGGCATTAGCTTACGTGTTGTTTCACTAACGACTCTTACGGCCTAATATATCGCTAACAAGAAGTGTCAATCGTCAGAGGGTGCGTGGAAATACCACGGCCACTGCCCACGGGTTAGTGGAAACTTTGATTCTTTTATGTGTGACATGTATACCATTTACTAGCGTGTAACGTTAATTTTGTAATTAATTGATATATGGTCTCTGTCACATAGGAGAGTTTGGGTTGAGCACGAATTTTTCGGAGTAATCAGTAAGTCTTTAGAACTTGTAAAACCAAACATTGTCAAACACATGGGACTCAAATAATTGTCCCTCATAAGAATCTTAAGGCATGGCTGCACACAATTAAAATCATTTTCTATAGTAGAAATGTAAATTTTCAGTTGAAATTCGAGATGCTGATGTCTGATTTTTATCAAGATTTGTGTGTTTTTGTTAGTTATTTTATAAAATTATGTACTCATTCCGTTTCAAAAAACTTGTTGTTTTTTAGTTTAAAAATGAATTATAAAACGACAAACGTTTTGAAACGAAGAGAATACCAACTATGTTAGAACTAGATATAAGAGCTTTGAGATATAATTGAAAAAGAGATAAAAAATCTGGCCTATCCTCTTCAGCAGCAGGTCAGTCAGTGTGCCCGTCGCTTTGCTTATCCCCTGCCGCGGAAGATTTTTGCAGCGGCACCCACTGTCATGAGAGGCTCCACAATCTCCAGTTGCAGCCTCGCTTGCGCGCCCCCGGCCGCCGTTCAGCTGAACCCGCGGTCACGGAGCGCTTCCGCCCGTGGCGCCGGCGGCCACCGGAGCAACCGCGTGCGGCACCTGAGGAGCGACCTGCTGCCGCCCACCGTTCTCTGCCGAGCTCGCTCCCAACCTTCTTCCTCGTCTAATGTGGTGAGTGCTGACTGCTGAAAAGGTCAGCACCCCGTTTCTTTTGGGGGAGCTTATGTATCCTTGTCCTCGTAGGTTTGCTCTGATCCCTCTCTCTGGCTTCTGTTCGCCATGTAGAACTTCGGGGGAGGGGATGATGCGGACATGCTGCTTGAAGGTTTGCTCAGAGAGCACGGCGAGGTTGTGTACAGTTCCGGGGAATCCTCGGCCGTTGAGGCCGACGACGACGCGGAGTGCTCGTCATGTAACCTCCTTTCCTCCCGTTCACTCTCGTCTCTGCTGACTTATCTGCATTATCGCAACTTGGAAGTCTGCGACGTTGGAACCAAGTAATCAGGCTTAGCTGAAACAAAAATCTTCAAGTAGTACCGTTTGCCATGTGGCCAGAGCAAACAAAATATTGGAAGTTTGATGCTGAAGTACACAGCCTGTTAAATTGTGACCCTGCTACGAATAACATTGTTGCAGATTGCTTGCAGTTGGCCACCCTTGCAGTTTTTTTTTTTAAATAGTCCGTTTCCATTATGTGTATTCCATTATATAAAAGTTAAATAAATCACTGTTTACTCTGCTTTCAGTTGCCGTCTCATTGTCTAAAGCTGCAAGCGAGATAAAGGCTGTTGATATTCGCGTGCTTTATGTGAAGCGGCTAGTTTACTGGACTAGGTTCTTCATCATTCTCACTGCCTTCTCAAATGCTCAGATTGATGCAATCAGGTGCCAATCCTGTTTCCTCTTGTTGAACACCGAGATGATCTAACAACTACATGTATTTTTTTACTGAAGAAGGGCTTGAAGATGCATTATTTGTGCAACTTAGGTTGATATTGAACTGTGATTTTACCTTGTAGTTCCAAGATGAGAGATGTTGGCGAGAAGCAGTTTAGCAAAGTTGCATCTGGTGACATGAAACCAAATTCTTGGACCTTATTGGACTTTGGCAAGTCTCTGCAGTTGTTGTCCCTTTGATATCAGTTCATTCCATATTGCCAAGTTCAATGGCAAAAGATCTTCACTATTTTAGTGTCAGACAACATGTTGGCTTCCTGGCATTGTGAAATTGCAAAATAGCTCCTATATTTTCACCCAATTCCATGATATGTTTCATATTACTTTTCAGATAAGAGGGATGGGTATGTAATGCTGTCACACCTCATTTTTTTTGGAAATGCAACACACCTCAGATTTTGATTTAAGAAAAAAATGGCCATTAAGGTTTTCTCGGAAACAAAAAGGAGAGAAATATTTGTGTCATATTATGTACTCATATGGTTTCACGATTCAGTTGTAAACTTGACACTACAGAACTACACCCACTTTTGGCTTACTTGTTGCAGAAGTATCCTTAGATATTCTTAGGTTTTAAATGGTTGATCTGTGGGCCTGATGGCTGATGCTCTTCTTTTGAATGGCTGAAACTGTTATGTACCTACTTGATGATACTACACTCCTTCCTGCAGGGGATGTTGTTGTCCATATATTTCTTCCGCAACAGCGAGCATTCTACAATTTGGAAGAGTTCTACGGTAATGCCACACCAGTCGAGCTCCCATTTGACACCCAATGACAGTGACTGGCATCTAAACCTTTACTGGGAGACGCTGCAATCAAGCAACTGATTTCTAGAAATGGGTCTTTTGTAAGACAGGAAACATTGTATCATCGCAACTCTTGACATTGTATCATTTTTTTTTCTGAACGATGGTAATGTAATTTGCCATTCTATGTAGTTCAAAGTTATATATTTCACCTTACTAATGACCATTACCGTCTAAAGCACCAATCTACAACAAATACTTGGGCGAGACATAGCAGAGCAAAATACAATAAGTTTTTTTTTGAAAGGAAATAATTCCACCTCCATTTCATAGAAACAGAGATCAAGATCCACAGCAGTTTCCCACCTCTACTGCTCCTTGAGCAGACACATAAACCTCACCTGATACTTGCCTACAGCATCACCCTCTTTTAACCAACCTCCTAGATAGTAACCAAAAGAAGCTAAAAGTTCATACGACTTAAGCTAGAACGAAATCTACCACTCAGAACACCGACAACAAGTCTCCATCATGAAGCAAATTTAACAAACAGAGGACTACACTCGGAATACTTCACGATATTCAGACTTTTTTCCTTAGCCACATTTGCTTTTTCCTTGCGCATCAGGACCTCCAATCTTCTTACGGCATTTGGTTGATCTCTTCATCTTCGGCCTCTTCGTCTTCTTCCTTATCCCTCTCTTCTGGAGCAGTCATGATACACAGGACCTGTCCTTGATTCTTCATGATTTTCACCGTGTTGCTTAGAACGGTATCCACCCCAGCTTGCAACATCTGTTGCATTTCCTCTTTGAACAACCCTGCCCAATATGACATGAAAACACAAGCATGACAAATAATTTCGCATGGATGTTTGATATTTTTCTGTTCAAAACATGCTTTATTGCGTGCTTTCCAAATTGCCCAACACAAGGCTGCAAGACCAAAAAAGTGCACAGGTTCTCCCCCTGGCAACACTTGCTTGATCCAAGCTACATACTGTATAAATGACAAAGGTTTGTGTGAACTTCTAAAGCATATAGCAACCACTCACCATATGACTTTTGCTATAGGGCAGGTAAAGAACAGATGCTCAACACTCTCCTGATCATCACAAAAATAGCAATAAGGATTTCCTTTCCAGTTTCTCTTCAGCAGGTTATCCTTGGTTTGAATAGAATTATTGAGAAGTAACCACATGAATGTTTTGATTTTAGGGGGAATTTTAGATTTCCAGATCACTTTATGATTAACCCCAGTCTCTCTCATAGTCAAATGTTTATACATTGACCTAACTGAAAAGTTACCAGATTTCTCCCATCTCCAAATAACCCTATCGTCTTCACCCGACAAGGTTACAGAGTTTAATTTATCAACCAACTCATACCATTGATGATGAAGGCAAGGAGGTAAATGGATTTTGAAATTCACTACCCAATTTCTCTCAGCAATTCCCAGAACAGAAATTTCCTGTTCCAGAGCGAGAAGAAATAAAATAGGATATATGTCAGATATAGGTTTGTAAAACAACCATGTATCAGTCCAGAACCTGACTTTACTACCATTCCCCACAATAAACCTTCTCCCTTTCATGTATAATTTCCTTACCTTAAGCATATCATTCCATATAGGGGATATCCCCCGTTTTTTCTTAATGTTCCCAATGGGTATGTTTTTAACATATTTTCCTGTAACAATATCCTGCCATAACCCTTTCTCCTTCTCTAACTTCCACCACCATTTACAAAGAAGACACATGTTCATTTTCTTAATGTCTCTAATTCCCAGTCCCCCTCTCATTCTATCCTTACATACTTTTTCCCATTTGATCATGTGATATTTTTTCTTCTTCTCTCCACCTTGCCACAAAAAGTTTCTTCTGTGTTTTTCTATCACATCAATAATTGATTGAGGTAATAAAAACATTGACATGTTGTATGTAGGAACGTTAGATAAACTAGACTTTATCAAAACAACACGACCTGCCATAGACAGGACACCTCCCCTCCAGGTCTCCAATTTTTTGTTCATTTTATCTATCATGAATTGCCAATCCTTCACTTTTGTTCTCTTTGTACTTATTGGGACCCCTAAATACTTCAAAGGGAACTCTCCCAACTGACAATAAAAAAGATTAGCATATCTCAGCCCAATATCACTATCACCACCAATAAGTAAAATCTCGCTTTTGTCAAAGTTGATTTTCAACCCCGACATATTTTCATACATATACAATAGCAACTTCAAATTAATTGCATTTTCTATGTCCTCTTTGAGACATAATATGGTGTCATCGGCATATTGTAAAATGGCCACACCTTGAGGAATCAAATTTTCAGCCAATCCTCTTATAAACTTATTTTTTTGGGCTTCCATTACCATTTTGTTCAAGGCATCAGCTACAAAATTGAAGAGTAAAGGTGATAGAGGGTCCCCCTGTCTCACCCCTCTATATGTGCTAAAATAATTTCCCACTTTATTATTAATTTTGATACTAACAGTACCATGCTCTACAATTTTCTGTAACCAATTACACCACTGTATACTAAATCCCCTAGCTTTCAGACATCCAAACAAGAATTTCCAGCTCACTTTATCATAAGCTTTTTCAAAATCAAGCTTAAGGATCACTCCAACCTCCCTGGATTTCTTTTTTGTCTCATGAAATATTTCATGAAGTGTCAGGATGTTAGACATGATGTTTCTACCTGGGATAAAGGTTGTCTGAGCTCTGTTAATAATCCTATTTGCTACAGGCTCAAGCCTTAAGGTTAAGGCCTTGGTGAACCACTTGTACAGACAGTTCAACAAGCAGATAGGTCTAAACTGTTGAATTCTCTCAGCTTTCTTAACTTTGGGCAAGAGTGTGATTATACCAAAATTAATTCTATAAATGTCCAGAGAACCCTTATGAAAGTCTCGAAACATTGCAACACAATCATTTTTAATAATAGGTCAACAAGTTTGATAAAATTCAATGGGGAGACAATCTGGTCCAGCTGCCTTGTTCTTTTCCATTTGGAATAATGCAAATTTTATCTCACCCTCCTCAAAAGGTTTTGTAAGGAAAAAATTTTCCTCCCCTGATACCTTTTCCTCTAACTTCCATAAATCATTCTGCAATTCTAAAGTTTGTGGGTCCGGTTGTCCAAACAGACCTTTATAAAATTCAGTGGCATACTCCAGTAACTTATCAGTGCCAACAATTTCATTGTCTTCATGTTTTAAAGATAATATGGTGTTTTTCCTCCTTCTTCCATTAGCTGTTTTAACTTCATGGCTTCTTCTAAACCAGTAAAGTTCTTCCTCCTCCAGAATGCTCAGATATTCTCTCTGCAATTTAACTTTTTCCACCACTTCATCCTCATTAAATTTTCCTATATCCTCTTTTTCCTCCAGGTTTTTTAATCTGTCTAAAATCTCTGATTTCCTCTTTTTAACTTTTCCAGTTCTATTATAGCCCCAACCTCTGAGATGTTTTTTTATTTTTTTCAATCTAAACAGAACTGAACCAAGAATGTCCTTATCTTTTGTTTTTTGCTCCCATATGCTCTTGACAATGGATAAAAATTCCTCATCCTTTAGCCAAGACAGTTCAAAGTGAAATTCTTTTCCAGTATGTTCTTCTTGAGTTATTGTACTCAATAGCAAAGGACTATGGTCAGACAAAACTCTATGTAATTTAACCACATGAGCCAGAGCATAAAGGTCTTCCCATTCTTTATTCATTAAGATTCTATCCAAAACCTCCATAGTTGGATTTTTCCTATTATTAGTCTATGTGAATTTTCCACCAGGACCTCCCACCTCTCTGAGACCATATAAATTGATAATTTCATTAAACATATCAGAAAACCTATTAGGGGTGAGTTTTTTATTTTTTTCCCAAGCAAACCTGACAATGTTAAAGTCACCTCCTATGATAAAAGGGTCTTGTATTCTATTACAGCAACTGGCCAGTTCCATTAAAAAACTTTCCTTTTCTCTATCCTGTGCAGCACCATAAACATTCACAATTTGCCAATGTTTCTTAATATTCTTATCCCAGATCCTGGCCTGGCACAAATATTCTCCATCCTTAAATGAAACCACATCAAAAAGATCAGTTTTAATGCCAATTACCATTCCACCAGACCTCCCCTTAGCTGGCAGCCAATGCCAAACATAGATTTTAAAAGGGTCAATAAATCTGTTCAAAGATTCAGATGGTTTTTGAACTAAAGTTTCCTGTACACAAACAAAATCCAATTTGTGTTCTTTCAATAAATTCAAGACATGAGTTTTCATGCCTTTTTTCCTCAGTCCTCTACAATTCCAAAAAATGCCTTTCATTTTTTATCATTTTTTAAAGAAATCCCAAATTTCCTCAGGCCAGGATTTTCCTGAGCCTCATTTTTCCTGTATATTGAAGGAGTTTTCCTTTGACTCCTTCTTAAAGGAGAGTATTTATTAACTGACTTTTTCTTTTTGAAATCCTTTGGAACAGTGTGTGTACATTCTTCTTCACTGTTTTTCTCCAACTTCCACTCCAGCAGTCTGGCATTACATATTAGCTCTCCTTTCTCACTAATCAACTCATTATTACTAATTTCCTCAATATGGACTCTTTTTTTAGCTAAGGACTGCCTAGCATCTTCCAACTCTTTAAGAAGAGAAATAATTCCAAAGTCTCCAACACTAATTGACACACCCATATTCGAAGCAACTATTGCAATATTATTATCAGATAACTTGCTAAAGGAAATGGCATTTGTTGAAGACATACCTTCATAGGTTCTTTTCTTCTGGTGCTGCACCATCATGTTCTGGATCTCTTTCTGCATCTTTTCTTGGACTCTTTTGCTTTGTCTCCTCATCTCAATCATCTGTTCAGGGAGGATGTTGAAACATTCAACAGATTGCTTCAATGTGTTTCCACTTTCTTTGACATCAATTTTACTCAATCCATCATATTCTGTTCTTTTGAACTTTTCCAGCAGTACAGGTACCATGTCCTTTTCCTCACTGATCTGTTTGGCTTTGCAACATTTCATCATCCAAACCCCTTCCCTCCTTCGAGATTCCACTTCTTCACAGGATGTTTCTACTTCATCAAGTAAATCATCCTCATTAGGGTCCCAAGATATATTCAGTTTACCTTCTTGGTCAGCAGAGGAAGAAGGTTCCTACAGTATCAGTTTCTTTCCTTTTGTAGTCTTGCAATTCTCCCTAGACAACTCCCTGTAACCTGCATCATGTTGTCTTCCCCCAGAGGAGTATGGATTGACACTTTGTTTCCCTTTATCAACAGAGCTAGGACCATCATACTTTTTTGCAGAAGCTACACCACCTAAATTCTTAGGGATGTTTGAAGGGCCTGCAACTGGAATTCTAATCTCATCTTTTGCTTGCTCTTCACTGTAAGGAATCTCTCTCTCAAAGGAAAACTCATATCCATATGGATCGATCACCCCTTCAGCAGTTGGAGGCACTTTAGTGGGATCCTTGCATGCAATTTTCACTCTTACATAATCTGGTCTCTCTAGGGTTCTACCATCTACCTCAGCTGTCTTCCATACCAAAGACCCCACATATGCCAATGTCTCAGTACTGCGTTTATCTGTAGGCACACCCCTCACTCTAAACCAAGCATATTTGAGTTCCCACCGAGCCCCAGGTGACCAGGGTGAAACTGACAGAAGAGCTCCAGTAGCACTAATGCCCAATTTGAATTTCCTCCATTCATTAATGGTCTGTGCAGACGGAAACCTCACAGTGTAGCTTGTATCATCAATCTTCCTGGCGTTCCATTTCCACGCATTTGAACCAAGAATTTCCCTGAATTCTTGCTCAATCTGTCTGGCAAATGCTTCTCCAGAAATAACTCTGACCATAGCAATATGTGCCTTCTCTCTAACTTTTACCTCAGCAGGACAATCAGGGATTAAAAAGAAACTCTGCCCTTCAACCTGTGTGGCACATAATGGTGTAATATACTCACCCAAAGGCCTAACCTGACAGTTCAGAATATCATGCCCCAATCTGCCACATCTTCCACATGGTTTGTTCCTTGGACAATCATACAGCTTATGTGTAAGGCTACCACATCTCAAACATCCAATCACCTCAGACGCAATAGGAACCGAGGTTTTTGAAGACTCACCTTTGTCTGCAAGAGGCTCCCTTTCAACATTTTCAGTTACTTGATGATTCCCTTCTTCATTCTCCTCCTGTGCAGCCTGTTTTGATTGTTCATACAACTCGGGTCTGTGATCTTACTTAGCTTTCCCCTTACCCTGATGATTTTCATCAAGGGCCTGAGTAGGTAGATGAATCTGATTTTCAGATCCATCACCTGCAACGACGCCGCTCCCCTCCTCCTGTCCTCTGAACCAAGAGTTATCACCAGGTCCCCAATGTCTACCACCAGTACGACCCCCTCTTCCCCAATCATGACGGCGACCACCGCCACCACCACCACGACCTGTGAAACCTCCACGATCCCATCCTCTCCCACCACCAAACCTTCCACGCGACCAGTTATCGCCTCTCCCATAGCCATCCCAACCTCCTCCTCTACCACTTCCAGCACCCAACCACTCACCACCCCATGAAGCTCCCCCAAAAACGCGGTCATCCTCTCCAAACACCATGACTGTTGGCGCGAATCGAGATTTCACGGCCTCGGCGTAAGTCTTTGGCGCCCAGAAATGACCAAAAAACTTGCGCTGGGTTGGAGTGTGGATTGTGGGAGGTGCTACTACAAACCCTAGATGTGGCGGCTCCTGGCGAACAGTGGGCTTCCTCGACGAAAACGGCGGAGGATTTTGCCCTGACCCCCTCACCCGTACCCTTGGATCGAAATGAACCTCGACTTCTCTTTTCCTACGGAGCCCCTCAGAAACCTCCGAAACTTCCCCCTGGGCCATGGAAATCGCGACCGCCCGCTGAGCACAGGTGTCGGGGATCGAAACGAATACCTTCGAGGACGCTGGGCCTGGATCCATATCCGCGATGGGCTGGATCACCGCCATGGATTCGGGGAACCTTTGCCTCGCCCGGCTCGTTCGAACCACCACCATCAGCATGGGCGATCCTTGGACCAAGAGAACCGTTAAGCCTAACTTCAGAAGATGCGGTGGAGAGAAGTGCCGATATCCAGTCTCGCCAGCGGGGGGGGGGGGGGGGGGGGGGGGGGCTACAATAAGTTTTATTGTCATATAGATGTTGCTGTCGTCTTTCTTTAGAAGGCGACCTGACAAAAGATATGGACAGAGTGAGCGTATTGAGATGTTGTTGAAAAGTCATTCCAAGATAAACAGTGTATGTCACGAGTGAAAAAGGCTGAAATTTTAGAACTGGAAATCACAACTACACATTTTAACAGATGTGATAATAAAAATAGTCCAGTCATTATACTTATAAAAATGTTTTTAGGAAAATAATTAGAAAAAACTTTCAAGTCTGCAAAAATCGCAGAATAAATCTACGGTAGTCCAATCATTACACTTATAAAAAATGTTTTTAGGAAGATAATTAGAAAAAACTTTCAAGTCTGCAAAAATCGCAGAATAAATCTATGGTATTTTCTTCAATAAATAGAACTTCATATAAATAAAGAGAAAAATCATGGAATTATCCCGGTAGCTGCTTACACATCGGGCGGGCTTCCCCGTCGCTCTGACCCTGCAGGAAGAAAACGCGCTCGCTGCGTGACTGCGTCGGCTCTACAAGCAACCGCCGGCGGCCGGCTTTCCAATTCTTGCGCCGCCCCATTGCCAATTCACTGTTTCTCCGGCGTACACGGACGGCTATTTCCATTTCTAGCGACGCCCCATTGCCAATTCACTGTTTCGCCGGCGTACACGGATGACTATCACCATTTCTAGCGCCACCCCATTGCCAATTCCCCGTTTCGCCGGCGTACACGACTAGCTATCACCATTTCTAGCGCCGCCCCATTGCCAATTAGTATCAGTTTCGCCGGCCTACAAGAAAGCGTATCCCCAATTCTGGCGCCACCCCATCGCCGAGAACATGGCGTGTGCGGCTCGAGTCGTCTTCCTCCAGCCAGCCGTCCCCTGTTTCAGTATGGCATCCTCTGTTCCGGCACGGCTTTCCAATTGCCGCTCTGCCCCCATTTGGCGATCATCTGATTGGGGCAGTGTTCTCCATTTCTGGCTCCGCCCCAACTCCGAGAAGGGAACGTCGCGTCGCCGCACCGGCAACGTCCACCGCGGAGGTGGAGAATGGTGCGTTCCCACACGAATCATCTCCTATAAGTACCCTCCGTCCAGCACGCATTCCGTCAACAAGCCCTCGCATTTCATCAGACTTGTGAGCTCGATCGTTCGTCATTAATTCCAAGATCTTAGCTGTGTTCATGGCAGGAAAGCAAGAGGAGGTCGTCCATGCGGATGCGGTGGTGGCTGCCGATGGCAGGGGGAACTTCAAGACGATTAACGCTGCCATCGCCGCCGCGCCGGACAACAGCGCCAGGAGGTACGTCATTCACATCAGGGCCGGAGTGTACCACGAGTTTGTGACCGTTGGAAGCCACAAGTTGAACCTCTCACTCGTCGGAGATGGAATGGAGAAGACAGTCATCTCAGGTAGCCGCTGCAAGGCCGACGGCTACGACAAAACAGAAGCAACAGCTATCGTCAGTGAGTACCCTCGCTGGCCATCTTAATCGAATATATCCCGTATTTTGCTAGTAATATTTCACTTTCACCTTGTCTGTTGTTTCACCAGACCTTTATATTAGCTTTTGATCTGGTCGAGAGTTTGTACTTACTCCATCTCAAAAAAGTTATGGTTTTGTAGTTTAAAAATAAACTATAAAGCAACAAAACGAGCTTTCATTTCTCATGACACTTAATTTCTGTTCATACGACAGCTGTTAAAGGGGCCGGGTTCCTAGCAAAGGATTTGGGCATAGTGAACACTGCAGGCCCAAAATATAATGACGGGCAGGCGGTGGCCTTCTTCAGCGAAGCCGATAGGACGGTGTTGTACTGCTGCGCCATCCGAAGCTTCCAAGACACATTGCTCGCCAAAAGGGAAAGACAGTTCTATCGGGAGTGCCATATTTCAGGGACCGTCGACTTCATCTACGGCGACGCGTCCGCCGTGTTTCAAAACTGCAATATCCTTGCTCGGCTGCCACTCCCCAAACAGAAGAACACCATCACGGCGCAGGGCCGAAAGACTGCCACCAACACCGGATTTGTCATTCAACAATGCAACATAGCGGCTGATCACGACCTTTCCCACGCTCAGGCACGCATCAAGACCTACCTCGGACGCCCGTGGAAGCCATTCTCACGCGTCGTTGTCATGCAGTCGACCATCTCCGGCGTCGTGGACCCCGAGGGGTGGCTGCCGTGGGAGAACGAAGCAGTTCCCCACACTATTTTCTACGCTGAGTACAGTAACAGAGGTGCCGGCGCCGATGTGAGCAGAAGGGTGCACTGGCCGGGTTTCCGCGTCATTAAGGACCCGGCGGAAGCAAGCGCCTTCACTGTCGACAAATTCATCAATGGCGGCAAATGGCTTCCCAGCACCGGGGTGCCGTATACCCCTGGCCTTTAGTTTCTCTGCTTTCGTTTTCCTGTTACTGTGATGTATTCACACCGTCCTCTAAAGTTTGTCGCTTTGTAATTAAAAAATAAACTGCGAAGAGACAAACATTCAAGGATGACGGGAATAAGCTTGAACATGAATGGTCTGAATAAATAAAGGAAGCGTGTTACTATCTACTGAAATGTTTTGCCGTTATGAACCATGCTTTCCGTCAAAATCATGACTCGTGAGCATGTGCTGAAGAAGACATCTTCTCCTTCCCCTGTTCTTGCTCTCCACGACCTCGGCGCTGGAATCCATATTCTTTCCGTTTCAAGAACGATTTTTAATGTTGATGCGGTGAGTTTTTGCGGAAAATGGCGGATAGGAAGTGCTAGGAACTGGAATGGTGACTTCCTGGTCGTAAAAATTCAAATGTCAAGTGATCGATCAAGCTTCAATTCTATGCTTAAACTTTGAACCAAATGTATCAAAGAACTCTATGATGACAGTCTCCAAAAGTCTACAACTAACTTTGAAACTGGATATTTTCTCTTATTTTTTTTTGCAGAAATGATGTTTGTCGGATCCAATAGATGCCCCTGAAAATCTTACTAAAAAGGAATTACCTTTAGCACCATCGAATATCATATGATTTCTATTCAACCACATAGCCTAATAACAAATAACCACGACGCCAAGTAGAGTATAATTTTTGAGCTTTAGCCAAACACCATGAAGCCAAGAACCAAATAAATTTGAGATGCTAGAGGAGGGATTGAATTCCAAATATGATATGCACAATATTCCAAATGAATCAAGAAAAATATCAATAAAAAAGATAAATGTTGTATAGTTTTTACCAGTCTACAAAATCAACACTTAATGCTTATTTGGTCAATTCATAAATGAATACTCTGGTACACAGGAGATCAGGTTCCTTTCTCACACAATTCAAATATAAATATGTAAGTAAATAAATAAAGGAAGAAAGAAAAAGAAAAACAACGTGTAAATTGCGTGAACTAGAAAAAATGTTCATAAAAAATAATATCAATTTAGAAAAATTGCATCATGTAGTATACACACATGTGCATCCATATTTCAATATTAAGTGTGACCAAAATTCATTCAGATTCAAACTAAAAATTGGAAAAATAAAAACAGTAGGCGTGCATGGGCTGAAACCTTCACCTTCCTTTGCTCAGCCCACTCTTATGGGCTGAGCCCATCTCCACCGACGAGAAGCCCACCTCTCTCATTCAGTCACAAACATGCAAGACGCAACCGCCATTCCCAACTTTGCTCCTTTCTCATAGCAACCACGAACCCACTGTCACACCCGGTTTTATTCTAAATACATGTATGTCAGGACCAGTTTCATCATACATGTATGACAAAAAGTGATAAACAGTTCTATATCAAATACAAACAACACTTATACCTTTAAAAGAGTTTTGAATAGCGGCGGAAGGAAAAAACTCGAGGGCGATCACAGATAAATCAACTGGCAGCAACGCGACCTTCTACGCATCATCTTCAATAGAAGTTGCCTTCATTGAATCTTCTTTCCACTGAGCAACATTTATAAAAAAAAAATAATAGCAAGCGCATGAGTACATAGAGTACTCAGTAAGTGTGAGAAATAAATGACATAAAGACCAATCAAAAGGAAATGCTCATAACGGTTTATGCACTAAGCATTAAACCTATCTTTAGCTTTCATTAGAAACTTACATCTAGATGAATACTCCCAACCATAATAAGAATAAAAATGTAATAATATCAATATCACTCCCGATCATCATCCCAACCATCGACTAATTATAAATTCGATACCAAGCCGCTCTTGTCCGTGAGCACGATTGTCATGACATTTTTCCAATCTCTGCAGAAAATATATCTTTTACCCACAAGTTGTTATTTCATCCCATATTGCCAGGTGGACTAAATAAACCTCCCTGATGCCCATGACCCGTCGGTCACATTACACACTTTGTAGGTGTGCGGCCAGTATATCACTACGAGGTCTTCACAAAGGTCCTCCTGACTAGTAACTGGCCCTCTGAGGTTTCACCGCTCCGGCTCCTAGAGTCCATTTTACCTCTGCCAGGAGAAGCCCTCTCTTGAGCCATGCGGATCCCAAGGGAGTTTCTCTGAACCAATTCCCCGCATTGTCCGACTACCAACACTAAGCCAGGAGAGGCCTAATTATTTGATCAAGCTGCCCCATACTCAGTATTGTGGTGATACTGTATAGCTTAGTGGCTACTCCATACCAATCTTTAGAATCTGGCAAGGTTCAAACTCCAATCCCAGGTCTCGTTTACACCATACCATTCAAACCAACTCGCCAGATTTCTATCCACTACAATTCATTTTCCATATTTCAATAAATAATCATAAATCATAGGTGACATACATGATCAATGTTTCCCCATCTAAGATTCATGGCTAAGCGTAAATCAATACCCCAAATACCACCCTTCCATACCCAAGGCAACAAGGACATAAGGTAAAGCAACAGGGTAATCATAGCATACAATTCATATTAAATTAACAAGCAACTAACTAAATCCTTAAAAAAGGTGCAAGATGGTTACAAACACTTGCCTTTTATTATTTAGCTGCTCAATCTTCTTGATGGAACTTTTGATCTCCGGAGTCTTCGTGTTACTCTTCATCGTGAAACAAACGTGCGTAAACTACCGTCAAAAGAGAAATAAAACATTTAAGAACAATACACCAAAATATTCACATAAGCATAAAATCCTATGTTAATACGTTCCTATGAAGGATTTATTGTTTTTCATAGCCAAAGAATTGCATTTACCATTTATTTTCCATTTTAGTATTTATTTATAGGCTAAAAACATTTTTACTTATTTTTTTATGATCAAAATATATTTTATATGTATCTATAATTTTATTTCAGCCTAAAAAATTTAATACTAATTTCCCACTATTTCTATGTTTATTTTATCATGTATAAATATTTTACAATTAATTAACAATATTTGGAGTTGATTAGAAACTAAAATAATTAATTCAGCAAATTATTATTAATAAAACAATTACTATTAATTTTCTAAAGTTTATTATGAATTATTAAGAAAATTCTGAAATAATTTGGTACTTTATAAATTATTTGGGCAATTATTCTATTTATTTTATGCTGAAAAATATTTATTAAAGAATATTATCAATCTTTTATCTTATAATTTTAACTGAAAATAATGTGTTAAACAATTTTAAGTTTTTTTATATTTACTTCTATGATCCAAATGATTATAGATTTCTAATTATAATTTTACCTATATACCTACATATTTTATTAACATAAATTATTTATTTAAATGATAATCAAGACTAAAATTTAATTTAAATTTCCTATATGTGCTGTCTGCAAAAAATTATCAATCTAAATATTTTTTTCTGCACTTAAACTTATTTGCATGGATTTATGGTTAATATATATAGCTTATTGCACAATTAACAAAAAGGTCAGGGTTAAATCTTGAATCTAAGGACCTAATAATAATTTATTTAAAGTTTACAGGGACCTATATGCAAACACGCGAAGGGGTATTCTATCTTTTAATACGGGTCGTTGGATTTAGCTTGGAGCGCTAGGATTTTATTTAAAATGAAGGGGTGTGCGCTTCTAATCTTGACCATTGGTTCTCAAGTGGACGGCTACAATATATCCGGCGAGGTGACCGACGACCGGAGGCCAAGGGGACAATAGTGCCATTGGCAGCTCACCGAAAAATCGCTAAAATACGCTAAGGTACTCCATTCTAGCTAGGAGTCGGTGCAGAACGAGGAGGAGGGCAAGGGGAAACTAACCATGGGGGCAAACGGGGTCGGAGGCAACCGGAGGACAGCGCACGACTGTGATATTCGTGGCTCGGCATTAGGTGCCGGCGGCAGAAGCAGTCCGGGCGCCAAAGCTCCTCGTGGATGGGCCCTTCGGGGGAGGCACGACATAAGGCTGCTTGGCGAGTCGTCGGGGACGGTCGAGAGGGCTTCTCCATGGGCACCGAGCTCCCACCGTCGATCATGGTGATGGGGCTAGGGTTTCGGGTGGGAAATGGAATGGGGAACAAGGGGCACAACCAGAGATTTATAGAGGGAGGTGGTTGGGGCAATTTCCAGGGCGTGGGGGGGGCATAGCCGTGCGGTCGTGGCGGTTGCCAGGCGCGGCGCGCGGGCGAGCACGAACGAGGAGGCGACGGTTGGGGAAAGAAGCCCCTAACAGACGGGTCCCAGGTGGCAGGGGGAGAAGGGAGAGAGGGGCACGGCTGGGCTCTGGGCCGTTCGGGATATGAAGGGGAGAAAGGGGGATTTGGGCTGCGGGTAAGGGTTTTGGCCAGGTAAGTTGTATTTCTTTTCTTTCTTTATTTTTTTTTTCTTTTTTTCTCTTTTTTTTTCATTTGATTTCAAATTCAATTTTTTGAAAAAAATCTACTCCTTTGAATTCAAACTATTTAATACACTATTTAATGTTTATTTATTATTATTCTTATACAATTCTACACCTTTTTCTTCTTTTAATTATTTATTCATTATTTAATATTATTATTATATTATTTAGTTAAATTTTGTTCTTATTTATTTATATTTTCTTCATTTTTGAAAATGTGGGTGTGGCACCCACTTAGTGTGTTGGAATTTGGATCCCATGTAGCCTAGTACATGGGCTGATTTATTTGGGCCAAATCTCCCGGTGGAAATTTAATATGGTGCGGAGAGGTGGATGAGACGTTTAATCCCACATTGTCTATCTAAATGGATGTTCCTCAATATATATAGTGGCTCTTGTAGTGGTTCTTAGCATAAGAATACTTAGAGAGATTAAGATAGCTTCTATGAACATAAACACACACGCACGCACTTGCGATGTGGTGCGTTCGTGTGGTGACTAGTAGTGTTCTATCAAGCCTTTATTTGCTCCCACATGTATATTTCAGAATATTTCATCAACACCAAGACCGCCACGTCAACATAGACAATAATGTGTAGCATAATTGTATGCGTATATTACCATTATGTAATGCCTCATTACTGCACTCATTAGTTGCATGTTGAGAGATTTCAGGAGGGGGCAGTTCACTGAAATTATGGCAGATTGAATATAAGATGACTGCAGATTCGAGTACATACGAGGCATCCTGGGTATTGGAGAACACACGTACACAAATTCGCCTCTGAAAGAAACTGGTCCGCGCTACTGTTTTTCGCCTTGCCCTCCCTTCATCTGCTGTGCAGCGGATCGAGGGAGAGCGGCATATTCGAGTCAACGTCGGTGATTTGAAGACCTGCACAAATGCCAACGATAATATTTCTAGATCGTGTACTCGCACGATCGCTTGCTGCACTTCCTTCTTCCTCATCATATTCATCAAGTTCATCATTTTCCATCCTCTACTTCACAGTGAGACACTTTGTAAGTAAATTACTTGATCCATAACTAATTCGATATTTCTGATGAGCGATCTGTTCGTGTATGTTTATTTCTATGATTAGTTATTCTAGAATACTATAATAATTTATATTGACTGCTAGTAGAACTGTTCTAGTTGTTTTACTGTTTCAAATCATTAAATTAATAGCATGGGATATGTATTTTCCAACACAATGTTCTGTTCTACCTCTGCGTTGTGCCCTCCTTTCCCGCAGGCTCCGCTACCACCAGTTCGCGGGACATGGATCCCCTAACTTTACTGCACCCGTGACTTGGTCACTGACATGTGGAACCCACTAGTTCCGGTCCCACATGATAGTGACAAAGTCACGGAAGGTTTTAAGTCAGGCGATCCCCTTCCTAGTTCGCGCACCCTTCATGGCTTAGTTGCACGCTCGCCTCACCTCTCGAACCCATAAATGCAAATATAGAAAAGTCCCCGCAACTACCTAAATCTACATAAGGGACCCTAAATTATGTTGAAATTACATATATGTTCCTACAAACTTATATAATAGCATACGAATATATGTAAAATGACAGTGAATTTATTTTAAAAATCCTGGAATCACATATATATTAGCACCTATTATTTATTTAATCTAATGTAAGGCTTAGAAATATAGAAATAAAATATAATCCAATAGATCATCTAATATACATGCAAAACATATTTAAATGTGTAATAAATGGTAAATTCATATTATGACTGTAGTAATGACTATATATATATTTATACTATTTGGCCATGAAACTTTATTGTAATAAAATAAACCACTTGTAGCTCTTGTATGGATTGTCTCCAAACCCATCCCTAATCAAGCCTGCTCATCTGTTCTTCCAGCTGGCTACTATTAATCGTTACTATCATCTAATTGTCTTTATTATGTATATTTACGAGTTTGGTTTATATTGAATGACAACAAAAATTTCTCCATTACTTTTCTACTTACTCAGAAGCATGAATGGCTGAAGCATAGGACGAAGCAAACACTTGTGTATTAATTAGCGTCTCCCAAGGACTGCAAGATATGGAGTATAGGATTGCATCAGTGCTCTCTGTTGTATCCTCACGCTGTCCCAACGACATTCACTATGAATGGATAAATCAAGTTGTACACGGTACACCACACACATTCCTGCAAGCAAGCCAACCTCCCGTAGCCATGTTTAGTCTTGACTGTTGGCGCTGCCGCGAGAGCTCGATCGCCGCTAACGCCAGGACACGGCTCCTGTGGTCCTTGTATAGCCTGTGTTCATCTCATCGTCGGACAGTTCACGATTCTCTTGGGCTAGGTCCAAACGGTGTATTATTTGTTCAAATCTGAACAAGCAAAGGGGAAAAAATTTTAAGATTGACTTAGCTGGGAAGTGTCCTTCACGTTGACACGAGGGAGCGAGAATGCAGCTGCGCATTGTACACTACTGCATTGAGCGGCGAGCTAGCACTTCGTGTCGATGCTGGCAGCCACAACAGCCACGGAAGAGGAAGCATATCTTCTGAGTACTGCAGTTGATAGGTGGGTCTCATGGTCAACAAGGCTACATGTCAACTAGAATAACTGCACAATAGTTACGGTAGAGGATTTCAACTGCACGGAGGAGGGAGTGTCTGCAGGCTGGTCACGAATCCACTAGTCCCAACTTTCTCAACGTGCGTACCCACTGCCCCTACCTCTCCCGTCATCAACTTGGCATCGCTGGACCCAGGTAGGTGGCATCCTGGAGGGCCTCAAGAAGCTGGTGGTGGATCTTGAAACTGTTCCGGCCTACCTCTCCCAAGGACTGCAAGATAAGTATTCCCTCCATCCCGCAAACCTTGTCGCGTCAACATTGGTCAACACAAATAAGACATGTGTGAAATGATGGTTTTACTCTCCGGATCTCAGCTACCAGAGGCCCCGACCCTGACCTATTCACGTCTCTTTTCTCTCATCCGCCACCGCACCCCGATCTCGACCTCGGCCGCCCCCGATCTCTGCTGCCATCGCCGCATCCCGATCTCTACTGCCGTTGCCGCCACCTGATCTCAATCGCTGCCCTCGCTCTCCCTCTCCACCCGACGTCCTCACGCGACTCCCTCTCCCCCTCACGCACCACTCGAGCCGCCGCCCACACCGACTCCCTCTCCTTCTCACGCACCCCTCGCGCCGCCGCCCGCGCACGCCACCCAGCTGTGACTTCTCTGCCTGTCAAACCAGTCGACTCGTCGGGGTACCAGACGGCGGTGGTGCTGCTGAACCTTCGGCCCTTGCGTGGAGCTCCGACATCAGCCACTATCTTGAAAGAAAGCTTCACAGTAAGCATAGGTACCGATTCTTGATCTTTCTCTTGATGCAATTGATTCGTACTACTAGTTTCAATCTCTCTCTCAGTCTGTCAAATGTTGTGCCATAGTCTTTGTATCAGGACGCCTAGATGATCTTGCTTAGCTGCAAAATTTTTAGCATAAACGTCCTACATGAAACATGCATGTTTAGATGCTCCTGGAAATCCTTCTTATACAAGCGTACACATGCCAGCAATTTTTCTAGGCTCAGCAAGCTTTCTGCAGCACTTGCCCCAACAAAAAGCTCAGCTAGTGCCTCGGCAAACAAACCATTTGAAGCATCTGGTCCCAACATCCTTTCCCACAACTTATCAAGCACAAGGAAGCACTGCACCACTGAATTCAGGTAGCATGTGTTCTCCAGATTTGACATTAGCAAATCTAAAGACATTATTTTACTGCACAGAGTAGTCATTCAGTCCAATGTAAAATGTTCAGTTATGTTTATAAGTCTGTGAAATGTAAATTGGTTAAGCACGGTGTATGTTATAAGCATTATTAGTCATAAATTTCAAAAAGTTCATTTTAGATTACTTGTTTTTTTACCATATGGTGACATGGATAATCACTGATTTGTTATCTAATCAGCTTGTCAGTGTAACCTCTCTGTTGCTTTTATATTATTTTTGTAGCGGTTCTTATGAAATGATATTTACCACATAATCATTTATATTCTGTGTGTATTGTTTAGATGGGATGTCGTCCAACCTTTCACCCTCCATTATTGTCCAATCGGTGTGCTAGGACAGCAACACCCTCATTCCCAACAATCTATGGCGACAAATTATGTGCTGCAACCGAGATCAGCCTAGCACGCCTCTCCACCTTAGCTGCATGCCACCGTGAGGAGTTGGTGAGTGAAGTGGCTGGAGAGGATATTGGTGACGGTGGCGACACGCCACCAACTTTGCTTGTTGATCCACCACCCTCTTCAAGCTCAAGAAGTCCAACAAGGTACAATATTATACTCCAATACTAATGAAAAGTATTGTCAAGCACCATCTTATGAAAACTAAATTTGCATTACATTTCCCAATCATTAATTATGTTTGTGTAGGGTTATGCAAAGATTGTTAAATTCTCAAGAAGGGCAAAGGAGCAAAAAAGGAAGTCTCCTCATGTGATAATGCCACTATTCAATTTCTCACTAAGAAGGTCATTGTTGTCGCCAAATGTAAGGTCCCCTTCGATGCAACATAGGATGTCACCAACTGAGCTTGAGTTGGTTCAGAACAGTGTTGATGTGGGTCATGTAAATGTTGATCTGGATGAGGGCAGTGATGAAATGGGTAATGTGAGTGCTGATATGGGTCAGGTTAGTGTTGATATGGATCAAAACAGTGACAATATAGGTCATGACAGTGATGAGATGGGTCAGCATGTTGAGATGGATCATGTCAATTTTGATATGGAGCAGGACAATATTGAGGTGGGTCAAAATAGTGTTCGCAAGAATACTATGTTGTCTAATGAGAAACAAAGAGATATATTTGAAGCTTTGCTAGCAAGGTCTAAAGAGGGGAAAATGAAGCGATGGGACACAAGACACGTTGCTGTACAGTTTTCGGTACATATCTGAACTGTACAACGCATCTGGGATGATGGTAGAAGATGTCTAAATGGAGGCACCCCTGTGGATGTTAGGAATAAATGTTACAAGTGTGGTCAAAAGAAGAAAGATGTGGATATTACTGTCCTTAAAGATGTTCCTCTATCCAAGCGCACAACAATTGATGATGTGGCTAGAAATTTGGGTGTCAGTAGAAATACGGTACATAGGATGAAAAAAGAAGGTGTCCTAGCGCGTGTCTCAAACACTTTAAAGCCTCACTTACGAGAGCAGAATAAGAAAGATTGGATTAATTAAGTGGTGTATATTTATGCTTGAGCCATCAAGTATACCCCATGATCACATTTTCAAAGGGCTATTCGATTTTGTCTTCATCGACGAGAAGTGGTTTAACATAACTAGGAAGATAGAGAGGTATTACATAGTCCCTGGTGAAGAGGTGCCAACAAGAACTTGTAGAAACAAGAATTACATTACAAAGATTATGTTTTTTGACAGCTCTAGCTATACCAAGATTCGATTCGGATGGGAATTGTACATTTGATGGAAAGATCGGATGTTTCCCTTTTGTGACACAAGAACCGACAAAGAGGTCTAGTGTGGATCATCCTGCAGGGACCATAGAGTTGAAGCCTATGATTTCGATAAAGAAAAAGGAAATGCAGAAATTCATGATTGAAAAAGTGTTGCCCGCAATTCGTGTGAAGTGGCCTGCTGAAGATGCTCACAAGCCTATATACATACAACAGGATAATGTGACACCTCACATTGCACCTACTGATAGAATATTTTGAGACTGCGAAGAAAGATGAGTTCGACATAAGAATAGTGTGCCAACCTGCAAATTCACCAGATTTAAATGTTTTGGATCTGGGTTTCTTTAGTTCCATCCAGTCGATCCAATACAAGACGACTTCCAAGACAACCGAAGACCTTGTAGCTACTGTTGACAAGGCTTTCAAAGATTATTCAGCACACCGGGCAAATCGGATATTCCTAACGCTCCATGGATGCATGTGGGAGGTCATGAAAATTGGTGACGGCAACGGGTACAATGTTCCACATATAAGAAAGGGGATGCTCGAAAGGCAAAGACGTCTCCCTTTGCAATTGAAGTGTGATGCGTCGTTGGTGCAAGATGGGAGCAAATCAATGAATAAAGGTAATTTCGAATCAATGTTTTCATTATTTCTGTTTGAAGTTTCTTTGTATTATTAACTGTGTCGGAACTTTCCATCAGTCATTCTGAAACTGATCCTTGAAGTACAGGACAGGCCTGTTGCTCAACGTGGCTGCACCTCATGCTCGAAGTATTCCACTCTGTTACTAGATTTGTAGCTGTTCCTGTGAGGTAGCAGCCCAACAGATTTCTTGAGCTTGCTTTAACTCTCACATGAAACAACAGATTTCTGCTGCTGGGATGACTCTAAGCCTCCTTGCAGTTGCTGTTGTATTTTTTCTCAAGGTATGTTCGGGTTCATTATCAAAGGTTTCTCATTAGAAGATCTTTTTTGTAGGTTCTGCATTCTATGTACTAGTAGCTTATATAATGCCTTGTATATATTTTTACATCCCATATTATTGTAGGGCCTCTAATCTCAACCTACAGAATATTATTCTTTCATATCATGATGGCTCGGTTTATTTATTTAGTATGCAGGCTTATGTAATTGCATTCTCATTAACTCAGTACACTTTATTAACTCAGTAGCAAATTTTAACTCAGTACACTTTATTCAGGCTTATTTAATTGCCTTCTCATTTGGTATGGGTGCCATTCCATGGATCATCATGTCTGAGGTACAGTTATACATTCTTTATAAGAAGTTACAGAATAAACCGGTTAAAATGGCTTACCCAGCTTCTGGTGTCCCATGTGTCAGTAGGGTGTCACAAAAGCTAAAAGCCAAATTCTATAGGTTTTATACTTATATCATATTAGGTTCGGTTTACTCTCTGTGGGATGATGATACTTTTAGGCTACTAAATTCTGTCATATGAAGTTCATGCATTGGTCAGAGACTTCAGGGTCATATAAATTTGTACAGCCAAACTTATCTGCCTTGATGCAACTCAACAGGAATACCAGCAGCTAGATTTCATTCCATACCAGGAAGAAGAACGATCTCCTCCGCCGATTCCGAAACCGTTTGAAGAACCTGTTGTGGAGGAAATTCTTTCTGAACCTGAAGAGGAACTGGAGTTTGCAGCTGTGGAGGAACCTGAAACCCCGACAACTGTCGATCTGCTGGTAGTTTTTGTCACTGCATATTTATCCTATATTTGTTAGCTTTCGATTTGCAGTGTGAATAAATCAGTGATCCTACCCATGGGTTTGGTGATAATCAGGGCCTCCATGAAGTAAACCCTGCTGTTGCTGCACTCGAAGAGAGCAATGCTCTTGCTCTTGCCATAGTACCACCAGGTGAAGTTTCAAACAGCTGAGCTATCTACTGTACTTTCTTCTCCTCCTGTTTGTTGTCTCATGGATCTAACAGACACTAACACTGGCATCAAATTCGCACGAAACATGGTTGCGCAGGAGGTGGTTCCAACACACTTAGCATCAGCTTCGGTGAGATAACTGCATCATCAGGTTGGGAGCTAGCTGTGGTCACAGCACAAACCACCACCAGCAGCAGCCGACTGGCAGAGAGCAAACTGGTAAATAATCTTCAGGCATTGTTCAGGAATATGCGCATCCACGGCCCTAATTTATCAGCATGAACAGATGCTAATCCTGCAGGCCGGGGGTTTTGACAAGCTGCTGTGCTTGATAGTTTGTACGACGACGCTGCGAGGAGGCAACATGCGGCAACCACATACGCTTACGGAAATTGGCAGGCTGATCCGTTCGCCATGTCCAACGGTGTCGCGCCGCAGACAGCTGTGCAGGTGTCAATGATGGTGCAGCAGCAGCAGCAAGACATGCTGGGGATGCCGCAGCAGTTCCAGAATCCGAACAATGGTGCTGCTGGTTCTCAATTCAATTGTCACGCCCGGTCACCGTAAAGATGAATAGACGCTAACCACATGTACGCCAGGATCAGTTGTATCATACATACGTTGACGAAAGTGAAATACCATTACATAGCCATGTTCGAATACATAAAATAGTCTTACAATTACGACCCGAAGGTCTACAAATACACACCACAAACCTATATACAACATCTAAACAGTTCACCAAGATTAAACTACAGCGGAAGGCTAATTAGATAAGAACAGCTACATCTCCACATGCAGTCGCGCGAAGGATCGCCAGCCTAGCCCAAGTCTTCCGGGTTAAGAAGTCTTCTGGTGCTGCTTCTTCTTCATATTCTAATAGAAAAGTAAACGCTTGAGTACATAAAGTACTCATCAGCAAGTGTGGGAAGAGGATGACATGATTGACTAAAACAAGGGAATGCCAATTATGGCTTAAGCACTATGCTTAGAACCTAACCTTAGCTTTCAATTAACAATATCACAATTCAAGAAGTAATTCAACACATAATTAAAGATGATGAATGTAACTTGAATCATGAATAACCACTATTTCCCAACCATAAGCTAATTATGAACTGGCCCCAAGCCGCTCTTGTCCGTGAGCACGACTGTCATGACAGTTTTACCAAATCTCTGCAGAGAGTGTACCCTTTACCCACAAGCAGTGATTTCATCCCCTGTTGCCAGGTGGACTAAGTGAACCTCCCTGAATGCCCGTGATAGCTAACCACATTACACACTTCCTTTGGTGTGAGGCCAGGAGACCACAACATGGTCTTTACAAAGGTACTCCCGACTAGTGCTAGCCCTCTAAGGTTTCCACCACTGAGGCATTCCCGGAGTAACCCTCCGCCTCAGAGCCCCCTCTTGAGCCTTGCGGTTTCCAGAGCAGTACCCCTGTATCATTCCCCGCACCATCCAACTACTAGCCTTTCATTGGGAGAAACCTAATTAATTGACCAAGATGCCCCATCTCAGTCTCGTGGTGGTACTATAAAGCTTAGTGGCTTGCTCTATAAACCGGTCCTTAGAATCCGGTGGTACCAAACCCAATCCCGGGTCTCGTGCAAACTGCACCATACCAAATCTATCCAACCACCAGATTCCTATCCACTACTATTGTGTATCCACCACAATTAAAGTAATCATAAAATTTAACATGTCACAATTGTATGAAAACCCATTCCCAATGTCTAAGCATGGCTAAGCATAATTAATACCTATCTACTTCCCAACCCACATCAGGTGACAAGGAATTATTTGGAACAAAGCATGAAATATGAAATAAGACATTAATTAAATTAGCATGCATCTAACTAAAATCCTAAAATTGGTACAAGATGGCCAAGGGCACTTGCCTTCTTCGAAGACTTGATTGTTGGTGAAGTCTTGGTCTTGGAGATTGAAGTTGGGGTCGTAGTACGACTCTAAATATATTATCCAAGCATGGCAAAGAGAAATAAAGGCTAAAATAAGTAAAGAGCACACAACACATGGCATCAAACATACACATATGCATAAAACTCTATACTAAAGCGTCCTTACGAGGTATTTACTATTTTACATAGCCAAAATATACATTTTATATTTATCTTACATTTTTGGGATTTATTTATGGCCCAAAAACATTTTTATTAAATTTTCTATGGCCAAAATGTATTTTAAACATTTTTAATAAATTTTCCATGGTCAAAATATATTTTACTTGAACTCTACAAATTAATTACAGCATAAAAACATTTTATACAAATTTTCCTACTATTTCTACATTTATTTATCATTTTTATCTATTTTCTACACATTAAATACCCCTAAAAACAATATTCAGCAATTAAATAAAAGTCCAGGGGCTGGTTAATAAGTTTCCTACACTATACAGGGGCTAAAACCATAATTCTACAATTTTCCGGGGGCTAGATTGATTATTTAAATGATTAAATCCAATTCCAGAGAGTCGAGGGGCTAGATTGTTAAATTTAGGGGCTAGATCTGAATTCCAGCAAAGGTTAGGGGGTAGCCCGCAAGATTCCAGGGGCCACGGTGTAAATGCGATGGCGGGAAAGGGATGTTTAAATGTGGGCCGTTGGATCTGCATCGGATGGCTCGGATTTAAAATAACCGAAGCGGTATGGGCCTTCTAATCGCCGAGAACGGACAGCCCTGGTCAATCTACGTCGGCTCTAACCGACGCTAGCGCGGAGTGCGGCGGCGCCCGACGGCCGACGGCGGCGAGTTCGTCAGAACTGGCTAAATTACGCGCAATCAAGTCTAATCCTCGAATCTAAGCGCATAGAATTGAACGGGGAGATCACGCGAACTCACCGGAGACGTCAATTGGCCTTGGGGAAGAGCAGAGAGCGTCGGCGACAGTTGGAGGCGGCGGTGCTCGTCGGTGTGCGACAATTCTGGCGATGCAGTGTGGATCTCCTCGAGCGGGTGTACCCGGTGTGCTCCTGGCTGTACGACGATCGTGTTAGGCAAAGAAAGAAGGAAGGCGGAGGGTTGAACCGACGGGAACGCGAAGAATGGCGGCACTCACCGACGACGATGGCGCTAGGGTTAGGAGAGTTTGGGGAAGGGGGAAAACTGGGGGCGCCGACTCTTTTATAGCGCGCATGGGGAGTGCGGTTGAGGGGCGCGTGCGAAACCCGACGGGGGGAGCGGTTCTGAGGGGGGGAACGTGGGCGCGGGGTCGGGCGGCAGTTGCGTCGCGGGAAGGAAAGAGGGGGAGGGAGAAGGTGCCGACAGGCGGGCCCAGGGTGACAGCGGGAGAGGGGTGAGGGGAGTGGGCGCGACTGGGCTGGGGGGGAGGAAGTGGGCCGCGGCCAGATTCGGCCCAGGTGCCAGTTTTCTTTTTATTCTTCTTTTTCTTTTCTATTTCTTTTGATTTGATTTGAATTTCAAATTATTTCGAAGTCTACACGTTTTGAATTTAAATTTCACACCAACATGCAAACTCAAATACACCCTAATATATTTGAAAGGTTGAATTGCAAAGTTTGAAAATTTTTGGGTGTTACAACTCTACCCCCCTTAAAAGGAATCTCGCCCTCGAGATTCAGACGTCCTAAGAGAATAGATGAGGGAAATCCGCCTTGATATCTTCTTCTCTTTCCCATGGTGCTTCTGCCTCTGAGTGATGTTTCCATTGCACTTTACACATGCGAATGACTTTGTTTCTGGTAACCTTTTCTAATGTCTCAAGTATCTTGACAGGTTGTTCCACATAAGACAAATCTTCTTATACATCAACTGCTTCCATAGGTAACTGTTCCTCAGGCACTCTCAGACACTTCTTAAGTTGCGATACATGGAATACGTTATGAACATGTGACAAGTGCGGTGGAAGTTCAAGCTGATAAGCCACTTCACCATGTCGTTCGAGTATCTTGAACGGGCCAATGTAGCGGGGTGACAACTTGCCTCTTACTTTAGATCTTCTCAACCCTCTCATAGGTGACACCTTCAAGTACACATAATCATCGATCTCAAAGGTTAGATCACGTCTTCGATTATCCGCATAACTCTTCTGTCTTGTTTGGGCTCCCTTTAGGTTCTTCCGAATTTCTTGCACTTGTCTTTCAGCCTCTTTCAATACATCAGGACCAAAGACTTGGCTTTCCCCAGTTTGATTCCAAAACAACGATGTCCTACATTTCCGCTGAAAGTTGCCTAGAGGGGGGGGTGAATAGGCTAATTGACCTGCAAATGACTCAATAAAACGAGATTAAATTGCAGGGGGGCGGACTAGTCCGGTCAGGGGGCGGACTAGTCCGGTCAGCCTGCGTGAATAACCCTAAAAAGATGTTTCTAGCAAGTTTTAGGGGATTTTCTCAATGCTACAAGTGAGTGTATGTTTAAGTCAAGTTGAGCAACAACCTAAACAAGAGCAAGTCAAGTTTCCACAAGTTTGTAGCAATGCGGAGTATGAAACGAGACTACCAACTATAGAACTAAGTAATCAATAGAGTAAATGCGAAGAACACAAGGAGACAAGGATTTTATCCCGAGGTTCGATCCCACACAAGGAATCTACGTCCTCGTTGAGGAGTCCACAAAAGGACCGGGTCCAACAACCCTTCCCTCACCAAGTTTACCGCACGGGCCTAACTTGGTTCTCCACTAATCACAATGGTGATTACAAAGTTCGTTGGGGCTTCTCACAAACTGAGGCTCCCACACCACAAAGATGATCAACACAATAAAACAAACTCAATACACAGCCCACAAAGACTCAACGAGTGCAAGAGATCAAACCGGGAGCACAAGCGCGATGTTCTTCCTCTTCTCCACCTCACTAAACCCTAATCCACTCAAGAATTAGTTTTAGAGGGAAAGTAGGCAAGAAGGAGGCTTAGGAGTGCTCCAAGTTGGCTGTGGCGGCGCTAGGGTTTGAGTTTTTCCAAGGGTGTTTGAAATGAGGCCGGGGGTCCCCTTTTTATAGAGGTCCCAACCCCAATTTGCTGACTTCAGCAAAAGGACGGACTAGTCCGGCCACTGGCCCGGACTAGTCCGGCCTAGGGGACCACTGACTCCTTTGTCAGGTCCCGACAGCTGACACACGATCGTCACGCTACCCGCCAAACTTCAAATTCAAACGGTCACTTCCAGAACGGACTAGTCCGGTCAACACCGGACTAGTCCGATCTCACACAGAGCATTCTGCTCCGGGTGAAAACGGACTAGTCTGAGGACCACGGACTAGTCCGGCCCATAGGGCGGACTAGTCCGTTCTCACTCAGGACCTCTTGGTCCGGTCCAAAACGGACAGGTCCGTGGTTTTGGGACTTCATCCCAAAACCCACTCATGGCTAGCCGGACTAGTCCGGTCACAAACGGACTAGTCCGATCTCAGTCAGACCCTTCTGGTCCGGCCAGGAACAGACTAGTCCGGCCTCCTGCACGGACTAGTCCGGCCCTATGGCCAGACCACTCAATCACTCATTTCTTTTATAGGTTTGACCTCTAAACCACTTTGAGCTCCCAAACTTGATCTCAATGCACTTTACACACACACCCTCCTATTGCTACGGCTAGTCTAACTCAATCACGCTAGAAACCCTAGTTTCTACGCTTCGAGTTGACTCCGTTTCCTTCCTTTTCCTTTTTGAGGGTTTGCGTCTCCAATTTAGTCCATACCTGTGCTAAGATCATTTGAGCTCATTAGCGACTTAATTGTCGTCATCAATCATCCAAAACCCACGGGGAACCTAGATGCACTTTCAATCTCCCCCTTTTTGGTGATTGATGACAACACATTAAGTCCTTCACAAATAAGAGTATAAAGTTTGGTTTTCATAACATGTGTGCGTATGAATGACTCCCCCTCAATGTATGCAACATGTAAAGGAGGTGGAGGAGTTCTTTCATACCCACACACGTTATGGTGGGGTGCCTACGTGATGTGGGCTCAACAATTGTGACAAGACATAAATGACATCAATACATTCATAAGATTGACAATAAGAGCAATATATTGATAGTAAGCAACATTAACGAGTCTTGCACAAATGTAAACATCCAGGAGCATAAATATGTTACAAGATAAGCCCAACACCACAACACACACCCACAAAAGATTAACTCCCCCGTAACTCTCCCCCTTTGGCATCAAGGCACCAAAAAGGAAAAGAAGGGAGGAAGCTAAGACCTAAGAGCTAGTCCTCATCTTCGCCACTTCCACTCTCCGTGGCCTCGGAATCTTCGACGTCGTCCTCATCATTGACATCGTCGACGTCGTCGTCGGAGTTCCTTGCCGAGGGAGCAGCCCGAGAGGAGCTTCCATCCTCTTGGAGCTGGGCGAGCTCATCGGCGGTGAAGGTGGGGAATGGAGTAATCTCCCCATCACTCACCTCCGGGGAGGACATCGGGACCTCCAGCTTGTCGCACACCGCCTTAAGATACTTCTCTTGGCGCTTGTGTGCCCTCTGAGCGCGAATCTCTTGCTTCCGGCACGAGGTGAAGATGGCCTTGAAGCACTTGAAGAACGCACTCATGGACTGAGGCGGAGGCGGAGAAGGAGGTGCCACTGGGCGAGATGGAGGATCTGCATTCTTGCGACGAGGAGGCACCGACACATTTGGCGGCTTCTGGGGGCGCAGAGGTCGGTGCGATACATCCTTGACAAAGGACACGCCCGATACCTTCTAAATGAGGCACATGATGTAGGGGGCATACCCGCACGCCCTGTTGGGAGTATGTGAGATGTTGAAGATGTCGTCGAAGATGTAATCGACGAGATTGAACTTTTCTTCCCCATCAATCAGAAGTAGTAGGTGCCTCAGATTCCCTTGAATCACCCCAGCATCACCATCCTTTGGTGCTATCGTCCGTCTGAGGATTCTGTTCATGATGCTGTAGAAGGGCTTGATGTTTCGAGCGAGTCCGGCATCAAACGGGAGGTGGCTTGGATACATGTAAGCCAGCTCCTCACGATCCACAGCCTTGAGGTTCGAGATAATGATCTCGTGGTCCATGTGAGCCTCAAGACCAAGGATCCTTGCAAACTCAGCATAGGTGACAGAGTATTGCTCACCATGAGTCATCCAGATAATTTTCCTGTCACCAGAGGTTGAAAAATAGATTGTGGAGTAGAATTGGAGAATGACTTCCACATTCCAATCATATTTGAAGCCCATGATTTTCTTGAGATCATGGCGCTCGGCAGCCTCAATCACGGCATCAAAGGCAGAGTGCTCCTTCTTTGCCATATAGTCCCAGTCCACCCACTGAGCCTCTATCACTGGCCTCTTCATTTGTTGGTAGACTAGCCTGTAATAATCACAGTGGAAGTCACACCAAAATCTGGGATCTGCCGTGCTCCTCTCATACTTGTAGACCTTTTCTTCCCTCAGCCTCCTGGCCTTTTCAGACCCCTTGCCATGAAATACATTGGCCGACAGTTCCTTCTGCCGGTTGGGATTCCTTTCCGGTGTGTGGACTTCGAGGGGGCCAATAGAGGTGGCCTTCCCCTTCTCCTTGATCACAACCCCTCCGGGTGCCTTCTTGGCTGGCACCTTGATGGTGGGCTTCTTCTTTCTCGGCTCGACCGGAGCCGGGGCTTTTCCCTTCTTTGGGTCGCGCTCGACCCTAGGGGCAGCCTCTTCTTGGGCTGGCTCCTTGCCTTTCGCTTTCTCGCCAACAGTGACGAGCTTCTTTCGCTTAGGAGCGCTGGCCTCAGCAGCCCTGGAGTTGTGGGCCTCCCTATCCTCTCTTTTCTTCTTCCTCAGCTCATGGAGGGATTCCGCGGTGGCTCGAGCAATGGCTTCATCCTCATTGTAAATGCTCGCAGCCACTTTGGATGCTTCGAGTGCCTTGAGCTTTCTTTCCTCCTTGGCCTTCTGCGCCTCAATTAGCGCAGCCTTAGTCCGAGCCTCGGCAATTTGGGCCTTGGTACGCCCCTCGAGGTGGACACGCGGAGGAGAGCGCTCGGAGTTCGACATTCTGTGAAAAAGATGGAGGAAGGAAGATATGAGCCTAGGAAGAAGAAGTATTGCCGAAAAGATCTCGAGAACCAACTAGAGGTAGGGTTTGCCCTGTGCAGACCGGACTTGTCCGCCCCAGGGACGGACTAGTCCGCTGGCCGGACTTGTCCGCCTGGTGGCCGGACTAGTCCGGGTTACACAGGAAGAACCCTAACCCTAATCAATTCATCGAAAAATTTGTGAATCAATGTGCAATACTCCTAGGCTATGATCGCAAGGATGTATGGAACAACATTAACGAAGATGTTCCTATCAAAAACTTGAAGAATCAAGAATGGGGCTAGTTTTTGAGGAACGGTGAAATACCTTCAAAAATCCGCTTGATTCGTCGAAATCGGCGTGGATCTCGAAGGTGGAGCGCGGGGAAGTGATCCCTAACTCCCAAAGGCTTCGATGCGCGGATTGGAGTTGAGTTTTGGTGGTTGGAGCGCAAAATCGCCGATTTGGGGGCGGTTGTGCGCGTGTGGAAGTTTGAGAGACAAATGAGAGAGAGAGAGAGGGGGTTTGGGCCGCGTGGGGGTTTAAGTCCCCAAGGGCCGGACTAGTCCGGTTGATGGGCCGGACTAGTCCGGTCTGCGGACCAGACCCAGACTAGTCCGGGTCCGGACTTGTCCGGTGGGAGGCCGGACTAGTCCGGTGTGCGGACTAGCCGCGGACTAGTCTGACCCGGACTTGTCCGGCCGTAGGGGCGGACTAGTCCGGTTCAGCTGGGCTGAAAAAGATTATATTAGGGTTTTGCCCATAGAGATAAGTCCTTTTGAACGAATATAGCAAGGAAAACATGACAAGCATGATTATGAGCCAATAAGGAACAACTTGTGGACATTTTCTTGAAGAAAATAGATTTCTCAAACAAATTTGAGGAGAAATCGACATAGGGAGGAGTTTTTCGAAATGTGGCTCAAAAATATGAGGAATGGTGCTTTAAGCCACGTTTCGAGAATCCAACACATTGAGCTCACTTCTTAGCTCACAGAAACGCTTCTCGTCAAGAGGCTTTGTGAAGATGTCCGCAAGTTGATGTTCCGTCCTCACATGCGAAATCTCAATGTCTCCCTTCATTGAGTGATCTCGCAGGAAATGGTGTCGAATGTCTATATGTTTGGTCCTAGAGTGTTCCACCGGATTATGGGCTATCTTGATTGCACTCTCATTGTCACACAAGAGTGGAATTTTACGCAAGTTAATCCCATAGTCCCTAAGAGTTTGTCGCATCCAAAGAAGTTGTGCACAACAACTTCCGGCTGCAACATATTCCGCTTCGGCGGTGGATAGAGCAATAGAGTTTTGCTTCTTGGAGGACCAAGACACAAGAGATCGACCTAAGAATTGGCACGTACCCGATGTGCTCTTCCTATCAACTTTGCACCCCGCATAATCCGCATCGGAATATCCAATGAGGTTAAACTTGGATCCTTTGGGGTACCAGAGTCCTAGGGTAGGTGTATGTACAAGGTATCTCAAGATCCTTTTAACGGCGGTCAAATGACAAGCCTTGGGTGCTGCTTGAAAGCGTGCACACATACACACACTTAGCATGATATCGGGCCTAGATGCACAAAGATAGAGGAGTGATCCGATCATAGACCTATATAGCTTTTGATCCACACTTGGACCGTCCTCATTTAGGTCTAGGTGTCCATTTGTCCCCATAGGGGTTTTGATGGGTTTTGCTTTGTCCATGTCAAACTTTCTTAGAATGTCTTGAGTATACTTAGTTTGACTTATGAACGTCCCTTCTTTGAGTTGTTTCACTTGAAATCCTAGAAAGAACTTCAATTCACCCATCATGGACATTTCAAATCTCTCCGTCATTATCTTGGAGAACTCATCACAAAACACCTTATTTGTGGAACCAAATATGATGTCATCCACATATATTTGGCACACAAAAAGATCCTCATTGAAGTGTTTTGTGAAAAGGGTATAATCCGCTTTTCCTATCCTAAAACCATTTTCAACTAGAAAGTCTCTTAGGCACTCATACCAAGCTCTAGGAGCTTGCTTGAGACCATAAAGAGCCTTTCGTAATTTGTAAACATGGTTAGGATAGTCTTGATCTTCAAACCCTGGAGGTTGCTCTACATAAACTTCTTCCTTGATTGGTCCATTAAGGAATGCACTCTTAACATCCATTTGGTAGAGTTTGAAGTCATGATGAGTAGCAAAGGCTAGTAGTATCCGAATGGACTCAAGCCTAGCTACGGGGGCAAATGTCTCATCAAAGTCCAATCCTTCAACTTGTGAGTATCCTTTTGCCACAAGTCTTGCCTTGTTCCTAGTTACCACTCCATTCTCATCTTGTTTGTTGCGAAACACCCACTTGGTTCCAACAACATTAGCTTGGGGGCGCTTGACAAGCTCCCAAACCTTGTTCCTTTCAAAGTTGTTGAGCTCCTCTTGCATGGCAACTACCCAATCCGGATCCCTTAAGGCATCTTCAACCTTATGTGGTTCCAAGGATGAGACAAAAGAGAAATGCTCACAAAAGTTTGCAACACGTGAGCGTGTTGTTACTCCTTTTGTGATATCTCCTAGAATGTTGTCAACGGGATGGTCCCGTTGAACACTTTGATGAACACGAGGATGCGGGGGTTGACCACTTGAATTACTTGGTTCATCTTCTTCACTTTGGTCTCCCCCTTGATTCAAGCCTCCCCCTTGATCCAAGCCTCCCCCTTGATCTTCATTCTCATTAACACTTTGGGGAGCTTCTAGTGGATCTTCAACTTGTCCAATGGGGGCTTGACCTACTTCATGATGATGATGGTCACTTGGGTTTTGAGATGGTTCTTGAGGGTGAACATCTCCAAGTGCCATTCTCCTTAGAGCTTCTAGTGGAGGTTCCTCTTGATCAAGGGCATGTTGATCAACTTGCTCCACTTGAGAGCCATTGGTTTCGTCAAACACCACGTCACGTGCTACTTCAACAATTCCGGAGGATTTGTTGAACACACGGTACGCATGAGTGTTTGAGTCATATCCAAGCAAGAAACCCTCATCGGACTTTGAAGCAAACTTTGAAGTCCTAGGCTTCTTGTTGAGGATATAGCACTTGCTACCAAAGACCCGAAAGTAAGAAACATTGGGTTTCTTACCAATGAGAAGCTCATAAGGGGTCTTCTTGAGGAGACGATGAAGGTACAATCGGTTCACGGCATGGCACGCGGTGTTGACCGCTTCCGCCCAAAACCGGTCCGATGTTTTGTACTCATCTAGCATCGTCCTTGACATCTCAATAAGCGTCCTATTCTTTCTTTCGGCTATGCCATTTTGTTGTGGAGAATAGGGAGCGGAAAACTCATGCTTGATGCCCTCCTCATCTAGGAACTCTTCTACTTGCATGTTTTTGAATTCGGTGCCATTGTCACTCCTTATAGCCTTTATCCTTAAGGTGAACTCATTTTGAGCTCTCCTTAGGAATTTCTTGAGGACACCGGGAGTTTCACTTTTGTCATGCAAGAAGAACACCCAAGTATATCTAGAGAAGTCATCAACGATGACTAGACCATACTTGCTGCCACCAATGCTAATGTAAGCAATGGGGCCAAAAAGATCCATATGGAGTAACTCCAAAGTTCCAGTTGTCGTCATGACATTCTTAGAGGGGTGTTGAGCTCCTACTTGCTTTCCCGCTTGGCAAGCACTACATGGCCTATCCTTTTCAAATACCACATCCTTTAGGCCACGAACATGCTCACCCTTAAGGAGCTTTTGAAGGTTCCTCATTCCAACATGGGCTAGCCTTCTATGCCAAAGCCATCCCATGTTGGCTTTAGCCATTAAGCATGTGTCAAGTTGAGCTTTATCCGCGGTGAAGTCCACAAGATAGAGCTTTCCCTTGAGCACTCCCTTAAAGGCTATCGAGTCATTACCTTCTCTAATGACACTCACTCCCTCACTAGTGAACACACATTTATATCCTCTATCACATAATTGTGATATGGATAGAAGATTATAGTCTAGGGAATCAACATGCAAGACATTTGATAAAGTATGTAATGAGGAGATAGAAATTTTACCGGAGCCAAGGATTTTCCCTTGGCTATTATCCCCAAAGAAGATTCCTTCACTTGGGTCCTTATTCTCCTCATACTCTATGAACATGCTTCTCTCTCCGGTCATGTGGTTGGTGCACCCGCTATCCAACACCCATTTCGATCCACCGGAGGAGTAAGCCTGCAAAACAAGTTTTATTCCTTTCTTTTAGGTACCCAAGCGGAGTTGGGTCCTTTCACGTTAGTAGTTAGGCATTTGGGCACCCACACGCAAGGCTTGGGGCTCTTGCGGAGTGGCCCAACATATCTAGCAAACACCTTCCCGTGTTTGTTCTTCTTCAACACATAGGATGCATCAAAATCATGAAATAAATGATGCGGTTCAGATTTGGGTAAGTTTTTGCTAGAGGGTGAGTTCTTTTCATTTTTAGTTTGGGATGAACTCCCCTTAACAAAGACAATCATGTCTTTGCCATACTTGGAGGTTTTGGTGTTATGCCTTGCACCTCTAGTATAGCCAAGACCATCCTTGACATGGGGTGGTCTTGTGTTGGTGAATGCGCTTCGTGCATATGCCACCTTTTCCTTGTCAAAGATGGCACCCTTAGGTGCTTGTTTGCCTTGTGCTAGGTTGAGTTCATCCTTAAGTTTAAGGATCAAGTTGGAGCACTTGCAAGGTGATGTTGCCTTGGATGAGGCCTTTGAGGAGGTTGAGCTCTTGAAGGAAGAGGTTACATTGTTCTTGAGTGACTCAATTTGAGTCTCAAGGATCTTGTTAGCTTTTGACAAGCTTCCAAGTTCATCCTTGAGCTCAATCGACTTCTCCTCAAGACTTGAGCACGTTTTCTTGCAAAGTGCAAGTTCGTGTTCCAATGCCTTGCTCTTCTCTCTTTCGAGCTCAAGGAGCTCATCAAGCTCTTGACATCTCTCCTTCTCAAGGATAAGCATGTCCTCCTGTCTATTGATGAGATCTTCCTTCTCAAAGATCTCATCCATAAGCAACTTCATCCTACGCAAGGTGCTTTTGCTTATGTCCTTAAACATATGCTCATTTTCACTAGCACTATCAAAATCATCATGTGAGGAAGTTGGGGAGGAAGGATGAGATGTTACCTTTCTCTTTCCTTCCCTTGCCATAAGACAAATAGGCTTGTGGTCGTTGTTGAGGTTGGGGAAGAGCTTGCCTCCCTTGGAGTTCCTCCCGATGGCTATGGTGGCCATCTTCTCCTCTTCTTCTTCGGAGGAGGACTCATCGTTAGAGTCCCACTCCTTCCCCAAATGGGCTTGTCCGGAGGACCTCTTCTTCTTGAAGAATCTCCTTTCTTGAGGCTTCCCTTCCTTCTTCTTCTTTGTTTCTTCGTGTGGGCAATCAGCGATGAAGTGCCCATACTCGCCACAGTTGTAGCAAGACCTTCTTGATTTGGGTCTTGCTCTTTCCTTTCCCTTGCCTTCATGGTTGTGCCCCCCTTTCTTCCTCCTCATCATTCTCTTGAATTTGTTGATGAAGAAGGCCTCCTCCTCATCGGTGTCGAGGCTCTCCTCATCACTTTCTTCTTGCTCCTTTGAAGAGGGCGTTGCCTTGAGTGCAACGTTCTTCATCTTGGAGGCGGTGAACTTTTGGAGGTCGTTGTAGAAGAGCGCCTCCTTCTCCATGATTTCATGGTTAATGATCCTCCCAAGGACCTCCTCCGGGGTCATTTGAGTGAACCCCGGGCTTTCCCGAATCATGGAGCATAAAGAGACGTTCCTAGGCATGAATGCCTGGATCATCCTCTTCACCACCTCGTGGTCGGTCCACTTGGTGCAGCCATAAGATCGGCTCTTGTTGATCAGCACCTTTAGCCGGTTGTACATGTCTTGGGGGGATTCACCATCCAAGATGGCAAATCTCCCAAGCTCTCCTTCGATGAGCTCGATCTTGGCCTCCTTGACCACTCGGTTTCCCTCATGCGCCGTCTTGAGGGTGTTCCATATGTCTTTGGCCACTTCAAGGCCATCGACACGGTTGAACTCATCTCTAGAGAGAGATGAGATGATCACACCCGCAGCTTGAGCGTTGCGGTGGATGAGGATGGCTTGTTCTTGAGTTATGTTGTCCTCATCCTTTGGAATCTCCACCCCGGTCATGACAATTTGCCACAACGCTGGGTTGAGTGACACGAGGTGGATCTTCATGTTATGTTTCCACATACCGTAGTCCGTTCCATCGAATTGGGGGGGTTTCCCCAATGGGATGGACAGGTAGTGGTTGTTGGCGGCAAGGCGTTCATAGTTGAACCCTTGCCGGTTGTAGTTGACTCCACCACCACCGCTTGATTGGTTTGATGGATCAATCTTGGAAATGTTCAACTTCTCCCGGAGCTTCGCCTTGAGTTGGCGAGTCTCCTCATCGTCTGTTGGCTTATCTTGATAAGCCAACGTCTCCTCACGGGTCGCCTCGTAGTTGCTGCTCGATGCATCGTCATTCACCACTCCGGCCATCTCTCCGAGTTGTTAGACTCTTTGTGGAGAGTCCTGCTCTGATACCAATTGAAAGTTGCCTAGAGGGGGGGGGGGGGGTGAATAGGCTAATTGACCTGCAAATGACTCAATAAAACGAGATTAAATTGCAGGGGGGCGGACTAGTCCGGTCAGGGGGCGGACTAGTCCGGTCAGCCTGCGTGAATAACCCTAAAAAGATGTTTCTAGCAAGTTTTAGGGGATTTTCTCAATGCTACAAGTGAGTGTATGTTTAAGTCAAGTTGAGCAACAACCTAAACAAGAGCAAGTCAAGTTTCCACAAGTTTGTAGCAATGCGGAGTATGAAACGAGACTACCAACTCTAGAACTAAGTAATTAATAGAGTAAATGCGAAGAACACAAGGAGACAAGGATTTTATCCCGAGGTTCGATCCCACACAAGGAATCTACGTCCTCGTTGAGGAGTCCACAAAAGGACCGGGTCCAACAACCCTTCCCTCACCAAGTTTACCGCACGGGCCTAACTTGGTTCTCCACTAATCACAATGGTGATTACAAAGTTCGTTGGAGCTTCTCACAAACTGAGGCTCCCACACCACAAAGATGATCAACACAATAAAACAAACTCAATACACAGCCCACAAAGACTCAACGAGTGCAAGAGATCAAACCGGGAGCACAAGCGCGATGTTCTTCCTCTTCTCCACCTCACTAAACCCTAATCCACTCAAGAATTAGTTTTAGAGGGAAAGTAGACAAGAAGGAGGCTTAGGAGTGCTCCAAGTTGGCTGTGGCGGCGCTAGGGTTTGAGTTTTTCCAAGGGTGTTTGAAATGAGGCCGGGGGTCCCCTTTTTATAGAGGTCCCAACCCCAATTTGCTGACTTCAGCAAAAGGACGGACTAGTCCGGCCACTGGCCCGGACTAGTCCGGCCTAGGGGACCACTGACTCCTTTGTCAGGTCCCGACAGCTGACACACGATCGTCACGCTACCCGCCAAACTTCAAATTCAAACGGTCACTTCCAGAACGGACTAGTCCGGTCAACACCGGACTAGTCCGATCTCACACAGAGCATTCTGCTCCGGGTGAAAACGGACTAGTCTGAGGACCACGGACTAGTCCGGCCCATAGGGCGGACTAGTTCGGTCCTCCCAGACTTAGCCATAGAAGCACCTTTTCTTGGCCAACCCGGACTAGTCCGGCCCCACGGGCGGACTAGTCCGTTCTCACTCAGGACCTCTTGGTCCGGTCCAAAACGGACAGGTCCGTGGTTTTGGGACTTCATCCCAAAACCCACTCACGGCTAGCCGGACTAGTCCGGTCACAAACGGACTAGTCCGATCTCAGTCAGACCCTTCTGGTCCGGCCAGAAACGGACTTGGCCGGCCAGGAACGGACTAGTCCGGCCTCCTGCACGGACTAGTCCGGCCCTATGGCCAGACCACTCAATCACTCATTTCTTTTATAGGTTTGACCTCTAAACCACTTTGAGCTCCCAAACTTGATCTCAATGCACTTTACACAGACACCCTCCTATTGCTACGGCTAGTCTAACTCAATCACGCTAGAAACCCTAGTTTCTACGCTTCGAGTTGACTCCGTTTCCTTCCTTTTCCTTTTTGAGGGTTTGCGTCTCCAATTTAGTCCATACCTGTGCTAAGATCATTTGAGCTCATTAGCGACTTAATTGTCGTCATCAATCATCCAAAACCCACGGGGAACCTAGATGCACTTTCATCCGCCCATACAATGCTTGAAAAGGAGACATCTTCAAACTAGTTTGATAACTATTGTTGTAAGAAAATTCGGCATATGGCAAATTCTTATCCCAACTTTGGCTATTCTTTAGAGCACATGCTCTCAACATGTCTTCTAATATCTGGTTGGTGTGTTCTGTCTGACCGTCAGTCTGAGGATGATACGCCGAACTAAAGTTTAGATGGGTATCCATTGATTCATGCAACTTCTGCCAGAATCTTGAGGTGAATTGAGTGCCTCGATCTGAAATAATCTTCTTAGGAACTCCATGTAAGCATACAATCCTGGAGATATACAGTTCCGCCAACTTGGGACCATTGTAAGTTTCTTTCACAAGAATAAAGTTAGCAACTTTAGTCAACCGATCCACTATGACCCATATAGAATCATATCCAGACTGTGTTCTTGGTAGTCCCACAATGAAATCCATACTAATTTCTTCCCATTTCCATTCTGGCACTTTGATTGGTTGCAACAACCCTGCTGGTCTTTGATGTTCCGCCTTAATCAATTGACATGTATCACATATGGCCACATATTATGCTACATCTCTTTTCACTCCATGCCACCAATATCGATGTTTAAGATCTTGATACATATTTGTGCTTCCGGGATGAATGGAGTATGATGAGTTATGAGCTTCCCTTAGTATCAACTCTCTAATCTCCTTGATATCTGGAACACAAATCCTCCTTCCAAGCCATAGGGTTCCTGTTCATCCTCCCTAAAGTTCGGAGCTTTTCCCTTCTTCATTAATTGCTTGATCTCCTTGATCTTCTCATCATTCTTTTGTCCTTCTCGTATATCACGTTCAAGAGTTGAGTCCACTTCCATAGCAACTGCTTCAGTGCTAGACACTAGACATAAGTTTAACCTTGCAAATTCTTCACATAGCTGGGGTTGAAGAGCTTGTACTGACAAATTATTACATTGTCCTTTTCTGCTTAGAGCATCGGCGACCACATTAGCCTTTCCTGGATGGTAGTTGATTCCCACATCGAAGTCATTTATTAACTCCAACCAACGATGTTGTCTGAGATTAAGATCTGGTTGTGTGAATATGTACTTCAAGCTCTTGTGATCCGTGTATATATCGGTTCTTTTCCCATCAAATAGTGTCTCCATATCTTCAAAGCATGGACAACAACTGCCAATTCTAAATCATGGGTTGGATAATTCCTCTCATGTTTCTGAAGTTGTCTCGAAGCATAGGCTACAACATGACCTCCTTCCATTAAGACACATCCTAAACCATGACCAGATGCATCACAATAAACTACAAACTCCTTCTGCATATCAGACATTACCAATACCGGTGCACTGGTTAACCTCTTCTTCAACTCGGCAAAGCTCACTTCACATTCGGGGGTCCACTTGAAAGCAACTCCTTTCTCAAGCAACTTGGTTAGTGGTCGAGAGATCTTTGAAAATCCCTCGATGAATCGACGGTAATAACCAGCCATGCCTAAGAATCTTCGTATATCATGTACACTCTCAGGTGTTTCCCATTTAAGGACATCAGCTACTTTGTCTGGATCCACTGCTATACCTCCTTCAGATATGACATGACCCAAAAATGACACTTCCTTTAGCCAAAACTCACACTTACTAAGTTTGGTATATAATTCGTGTTGGCGAAGCTTCTGTAGAGCCATCCTGATGTGCTCTTCATGCTCTTCTTCAGTCTTGGAGTAGATAAGTATGTCGTCGATGAACACCACTACAAACTTGTCCAAGTACTCCATGAATACCTTGTTCATTAGATACATAAAATATGCTGGAGCATTGGTCAATCCAAACGACATAGATGTATATTCATATAGTCCATATCGAGAGACAAATGCAGTCTTGGGAATGTCTGAGGGTCTAATCTTCAGTTGGTGATAGCCCGAGCGAAGATCAATATTAGAGAACACACATGCTCCTCTCAACTGATCAAACAAATCTTCAATTCTTGGCAGTGGGTACTTATTCTTGATTGTTACCGCATTTAAGGCACGATAATCAACACACAACCTTTGAGTACCATCCTTCTTAGGTACAAATATGACTGGTGCTCCCCAAGGCGATGAGCTAGGATGAATATATCCTTTCCCCAATAACTCCTCAATATGATCCTTTAGTTCAGGTAGTTGTTTAGCATCCATTCTATACGGCCGCTTATATATTGGGACCATTCCAGGTACTAAATCAATGATAAACTCAATCTCTCGATCAGGGGGCATACCTGGTAAGTCATCTGGGAATACATCCGGAAACTCACTCACAACCCTGATGCCTTCTGTACTCTCAAGATGGTTGAGTTGTACAAATGCCTCTTGTGTCTGATCTGACTTGAACTCCACCGTAGTGCCATCTGGGTGTGTTAAGCAAACTGTCCTAGTTGCACAATGAATTACTCCTTGATTCTTTGTCAGTCAGTCCATTCCCAGAATGATGTCTAATCCTTGTGAGTCCAACACTATTAGGTTGGCCCAAAAGACTACCCCCCTTATGTTTATACTCACTTTACGGCATAGATGCCTTGCTACCATCTCTCCTCCCGGAGAGTTTATCAACAATGGCCGGTTCAAGAATGCAACTACCATGTCATGCTTCTTTATGAAATCTTTGGATATAAATGAATGTGTAGCACTCGAATCAAACAATACTGTGGCAGGGTGGGAATTAGCAGAAAACATACCGATCACCACATCAGGTGCTTCCTGCGCTTGCTCCAAAGTCACATGATTGACACGTCCAGGTGGGTTCTGCTGCTTCTTTGGACAATTGTTGGAGTAGTTGAATGTAGGCCTAGAGGGGGGGTGAATAGGCCTTCTTGAATTTCTCGGTTCCTGTAGCACTTCAACAAAAGGATCAAATCCAGATATATCGGACTAGTCCGGTAAAGTGCGGACTAGTCCGGATTTCACGGGCTAGGTTGATCAAGTTAGGTCAATTTGATTGATTCGTTTTCGTTTGCAGCGGAAATATAAACTTTAATGACAGTTCAATAGCTGTATGTTAAGTTTTATTGCAAATATGATTCTTGTTTAACTATTTAACTTCAATTCAACAAAATGAATCAAACCCTAGATTATGTTGATCAACTAGAATGATGAACACAAACGAACAAGACACAAGATTTATCCCGTGGTTCGGTTACCACGAAGGCAGCCTACGTCCACGTTGAGGAGCCCACAAAAGGACCGGGTCTTCACCAACCCTTCCCTCGTCGGATCGCCACGAAGGCCAATCCTCTTCCACTAATCACACAGGGGTAAATCACCAAGTTGAAGGGGCGATCTCACAAGTTGAGAGCTCCCTTGATTACAAGTTTTAAAACCACCAATAACACACTTCGAAATATACAAATTGAGATGCAAGAGTGTGTTAGAGATTCAAACCAAGAGCTCAATCGTGTGCAAAGTGCCTCTCCAATGATCTACAAGTGATCTTCAAAGGATTGATCAATTTTGCACTTAATTTCGTGGAGAGAGATGGTTTTTGAGTCTCTTGGGAGGTGTGACGGCGCTAGGGTTCGAGAGAGCTTAAAAGTGGGCCGTGCACCTCTATTTATATGGGGTTTCTAGAAATTACCGTTAGGGTTCAGAAAGATCGGACTAGTCCGAGGTGGAGACCGGACTAGTCCGGTGTGCTGTGTGAAGCAAACCCTAAGTGTCCAGGAATATCGGACTAGTCCGATTGAAAAACGGACTTGTCCGATTTCGCTGCTGGAAATCTTCGGACTTGTCCGGTTGACATCGGACTTGTCCGGACCTGTGAAACCCTAGGTGTTTAGAACGACAAGTCCGCACTGGGAGGACTTGTCCGATTTAGATCAGAGTGTATATCGGACTAGTCCGTGTAGTCACCGGACTTGTCCGAAGTGGATCAGAAAGGGAATCGGACTAGTCCGGTGGCGACCGGACTTGTCCGATCTAGTGACTTGTGCATTGTGTTGAGGACTAGTCCGCACTGGGGAGGACTAGTCCGAAGTGGAACAGAAAGATATCGGACTAGTCCGGTGGGGACCGGACTTGTCCGATCTTGTGCAGAATGTGATATCGGACTAGTCCGGTTGATATCGGACTAGTCCGGTCCTGTATGGTTTTGTGCATTGTGTGTGTGTGATTAAGTGAGATTGAGCTCTTGGGTGTGTTTCCTTAACACACTCCATACATACTAATCTACTAATTTCTTCTTCTTGAGCTCAAATTCATTCTCCTTCTTAATTTCCCTCTTTTTGGCATTTTACTCATTTTTCATCATTTTCCTGCATTCATCTCAACAAAAGGATTAGGATCCCAATTGCTTGTCATAAATCATCCAAAACCCACAAGGGAGTCCTAGATGCACTTTCAATCTCCCCCTTTTTGGTGATTGATGACAACCAATTGAGATTTCACAAAATGAGGTATAAAATGAGATTTTCATAAAGTATGCACATATGACTCAAAAATGCATCAGGCAACAAGATAATTATTCATATGTGCATTCTTTATGGTGGGATGCATACTAAGAGCATGATTGCATTAAGAATGACAAAATTTTCATTTACCAACTAATATCAAGTGAATATGGCACTTCAGGAGCAAAAGCTCAGATTTCATCACACACTTGCAAATTAATTGAGCAATTCATCACAGGACCAAACATGATATGAAAAGAGAGTTAAGCAAATACAATCACAATAAAAAACATAGAGAGCTCTCTCCTCGCATCCTATTCAGCTAAAGCTTAGACTAGAGACTCCCCCTCAATCTCTCCCCCTTTGGCATCAAGACACCAAAAAGAGAGAGAGAGGAAGATCCTAGGGCTTCACTCTTCGCTGTCGGTCCTCTCGTCGTCTTCATCATCTTCATCGCTTTCGGCTTGACGAGGTTGAGAGGTAGGAGGAGGAGCGGAGCTGCTCGAGCCCCCAATGCCAAAATAGGCAAGCTCGGAAGGAGTCAAGGGGCTGAGCTCGGTGATGTTTGGATCAGAATCTTCAGAAAGTACTGGAGATCCAATTGGATTGATCTCCAGCTTCTCACTCAGCTGCTTCACATTGGCTTTTATGTATCTCATGTCCTCCTTCCTCTTCTGATTTAGCTTGTGAAGCTTCACTTCAGTTTTCTTGCAGGAGGAGAAGATTGCAGCCAAGTACTTGAGGATCCCACTGGCGGATCCTTTCTGAGGGGCTTCCCTGGAGGGAGGAGTAGCCCTAGCAGCTTCTCCTTGCCTTGCCGGCACCTCGGGGCTTGAGGCCGGCGATGGAGCAGCCTGGACACTCACGGACTGAGGCTTCTGAGGCCTCAGTGGAGTGTGCTCCACATCCTTCACAAACTCGATTCCTGTGACCTTCTCAATCATGAACATCAAGTAAGGGGCATAGCCACAGGATCGGTTGGGGGTACTTGAGATATTGACCATATCATTCCAGATATAGTCTGCAACATCAAATTGCCTTTTCTTGCTGATGACCTTCATCAGGGTCCGGAGGTAGCCTTGCACACTCCCTGCATCACCATCCTTGGGAGCAATCGTCTTCCTGAGGACTCTGTTGAGGACCACAAAGAAAGGCTTCATGTTCTTTGTGGAGGGAGGGACAAACTTGGAGGTGGGCTCATACATGAACTGCATTCCATCCCTCTCAATGACCCCAATGTTGTGGATAATGAGGTGGTCATCTCCCTCAGAGTCAAGATGCAGCAGGCGGGCAAACTCTTCTTGAGTGATGGAATACTTGGATCCATGAGTCATCCAAGTCACACTTTCTTCGTCTTCACCTGAGAAGTGGCACGTTGCATAGAATTGTGCAATCACTTCATCATTCCAATTATATCTGAAGGCAAACAAATCCTTCAGCCCATGTCTCTCTGCAGCTTGTATCACTTCATCAAAAGCTGCACATTTCCTCTTCTCAAGGTGGGCCCAGTCAATCCATTGATTGCGCACCACCGGGGTCTTCATCGGCAAGTAGACCAGCTTGTAGAAGTCAGCATGGAAATTTGACCAGAATCTGCCATCAGCTGCTTGCTTGGGCCTTGCATAGTAGTCCACACTTCTCGGCTTTATGGCCACATCGCTGCCCTTGCCATTGAATCTTTCCTCATTGGGGTCCCGGACCCCTTCTCTGGGAGTATGCAGCTTTAGAGGCCCAACAGGCCCTGTGGCAACCCCCTTGCCCTTCCCTTTAGCTTGGCGAGGGCCACTTGACGGAGGAGCAGCCTTCGAGGCGGCCTTCTTGACACACACCTTCCTCCGAACCTGGGGAGGTGAGGGAGCAGGCTCGGAGGGTCTCTCTTGGCGTTTCTTGCCAAGACCCGTCGAGGACCGAGGTGCCACCTCGTGGTCCAACTCGGCCTCGAAATCGGAGATTTCATTGTCGGAGCTCGACATGATCTGAGAATGAGTGATCAAGAGAAAAGACAAGTTATACAAGGTATTGGTGAGGTAAGATGGCAATGGAAGGCAGTAGGGAATTAAAGAATTAGGTTTTGGTTCAGAAACAACGGACTTGTCCGGTGCTCAGGCACGGACTAGTCTGGGGGACCGGACTTGTCCGTACCTGGACCGAACTAGTCCGGTGTTCATCAGCAAAAACCTAACAAACTGGATAAAAATTGATCCCTAATGAAATAACTAGTCTAGCATACACATAGTACATCAACTGGACATGCAACTAGTGAAGAATGCTAGGCCAAACGATAAGCAATGCAGAAATTTGAGATTTCTTAGGGTTTGAAGAAAATTTACCAAGAAATCCAAGGAAGCTTGAAAATGTGGGGGTTGGAGGCCGGACTTGTCCGCTAACTTCAATCCCCGAGTCTTCAAGCTTAATCTCCGCCCAAGATTGAGGCTTTTCGACGGAGGAATCAAGGATTCACCTTGGGAGCTCGAGCGCAAGAGAGAGAAAGCTTGGAGGAGAGTGTGGGGTGAAGGGATTAGGGTTTGGTGGCGGCTAGGGTTATGGACACGAAAAATCGGACAAGTCCGGACAGGACCGGACTAGTCCGAAGTCCTCCAGAAATCTAAATCGGACTAGTCCGTGGTCGGTCGGACTAGTCCGGCCTAACCGGCACACTGCGGACTAGTCTGCAATGGCGGACTAGTCCGGGTAACCACGTACTTGTCCGTGGTCACCAGGAGAGAATTGCATAGCCCATTCATATATATTTGAAGGTCCAATAATTGAGGGTAGAGAGGCAAAACAATTCAAATAATCCTGATGAATTTGATCAGTAAGCAAACAACAATCATACTATGATCAAAAATTCATCAAGATCTAATAATTGACATAGTTTTTCGAGAGAAAAATGGGGAGGAAAAATTTTCACAAATCAATCAATATTTTGAAGCAATCATACAGGTATGCAACTTTTCAAGCCACACTCCGAGAATCAAGGATGTTTAGCTCATTTCGGAGTTCGCAAAAACGTTTTTCATCAAGTGGCTTGGTGAATATGTCGGCCAATTGTTTTTGGGTGTTGACATGAGAGATGGATATGTCTCCTTTCATGGAATGGTCTCTCAAGAAATGGTGTCTTATGTCAATGTGTTTAGTTCTAGAGTGCTCAACTGGATTGTGGGCTATTTTAATGGCACTCTCATTGTCGCAAAGAAGAGGAATACGGTTCATATTGTAACCGTAATCCCTTAGAGTTTGTCGCATCCAAAGGAGTTGTGCACAACAACTCCCGGCTGCAACATACTCCGCTTCGGCTGTGGATAATGCAATGGAATTCTGTTTCTTGGATGACCAAGAAACTAAGGATCTTCCTAGGAATTGGCAAGTGCCAGAAGTGCTTTTTCTATCAACTTTGCACCCGGCATAATCTGCATCGGAATACCCAATGAGATTGAATTTTGAGCCTTTTGGGTACCAAAGACCAAGGTTGGGTGTATGAACTAAATATCTTAGGATTCTCTTTACGGCTGTCAAATGACATTCCTTAGGGTTGGCTTGAAATCTTGCACACAAACGTACACTCAACATAATATCTGGCCTAGATGCACATAAGTAAAGTAAAGATCCAATCATGGAGCGATATACCTTTTGGTCGACGCTCGGTCCATCTTCATTGAGATCCAAGTGACCATTCGTTGCCATGGGAGTCTTAATGGGCTTTGCCTTGTCCATGCCAAACTTCTTGAGGATGTCCTGTGTGTACTTGGTTTGGCTTATGAACGTTCCTTCCCTTTGTTGCCGCACTTGGAATCCCAAGAAGTACTTCAATTCTCCCATCATTGACATTTCAAATTTGTCTGTCATAATTTTACTAAACTCTTCACAGAAAGATTGATTAGTTGATCCAAAAATTATATCGTCAACATAGATTTGGCAAATGAAAAGATCATTATTCAGATTTTTCGTGAATAGTGTATAATCTACTTTGCCAATTTGAAAGCCATTATCAATTAAAAAATCTCTAAGACACTCATACCAAGCTCTAGGAGCTTGTTTGAGGCCATAGAGAGCCTTACGCAGTTTATACACGTGGTCAGGGAACTCTTCGTCTTCAAATCCGGGTGGTTGCTCCACGTACACCTCTTCCTTGATCGGTCCGTTGAGGAAGGCGCTTTTTACGTCCATTTGGTACAGCTTGAAATCATGGTGAGTAGCATATGCAAGTAATATTCTAATTGATTCAAGCCTAGCTACTGGAGCAAAGGTCTCATCAAAATCCAAACCTTCGACTTGTGAGTAACCTTTGGCCACAAGTCGTGCCTTGTTTCTTGTCACCACCCCGTGTTCATCTTGTTTGTTGCGGAAGACCCACTTTGTGCCGACTATGTTTGCATTGGGTCTTTCCACAAGTTCCCAAACCTCGTTTCTCTTGAAATTGTTCAACTCTTCTTGCATTGCCACCACCCAGTCCGGATCCTTTAATGCATCCTCAGTCCTGCGGGGTTCCAAAAAGGAGACAAACGAGTAATGTTCACAAAAATTTGCTATACGAGATCTAGTGGTTACTCCTTTTTGGATGTCGCCGATGATGTTGTCGATTGGATGATCCCTTTGAATGCATTGGTGTACTCTTGGGTGTGGCACTTGGGGGGTCGTATGTTGGTGATCATCTTCTTCTCCCCCTGAGTTGTTGTCCTCATTGATTTGTTGATCATGTTCATATTCTTGTGATTGATCTTGTATCGAGGCTCCCCCTTGATTGTTGATCTCCTCTTGTGGTTCACTTTCCTCTTGTATTTGTGTCGATGACTCTTGTGGTCGTACTTCGCCTAGGGCCATCCTCTTTATTGCTTGATAGGGGGCTTCCTCATTACCTAATTCACATTGATCAACTTGCTCCTTTTGGGAGCCATTAGTTTCATCGAACACTACGTCACGTGCCACTTCAACAAGTCCGGAGGCCTTGTTGAAAACACGATAGGCGTAAGTGTTCGAATCATAACCAAGCAAGAAACCTTCATCGGACTTCGAAGCGAACTTTGAAGTCCTGGGCTTCTTGTTCAAAATATAGCAAGGAGAACCGAAAACTCGAAAATATGAAATGTTCGGTTTGTTACCGGTGAGTAGCTCATAGGGGGTCTTCTTTAGTAGTTGATGAAGATAGAGTCGATTTGTGGCATGGCAGGCGGTGTTGATTGCTTCCGCCCAAAATCGATCCGAAGTCTTGTATTCATCGAGCATTGTTCTTGCCATCTCTATGAGCGTTCGGTTCTTCCTTTCGGCAACTCCGTTTTGTTGTGGAGAGTATGGCGCTGAGAATTCGTGCTTGATTCCTTCCTCATCAAGGTACTCCTCCACTTGTATGTTCTTGAACTCCGTGCCATTGTCGCTCCGAATACTCTTGATTGATAGTGAGAACTCGTTTTGTGCTCGCTTGAAGAATTTCTTGAGTGTTCCTTGTGTTTCTGACTTGTCATGCAAAAATAACACCCAAGTGAAGCGGGAAAAATCATCAATAATGACTAAACCGTATTTGTTACCGCCTATGCTTATGTAAGCGATTGGACCGAAGAGGTCCATATGAAGTAGTTCGAGCGGTCTTGTCGTGGTCATGATGTTCTTTGCGGGATGTTGTGCTCCAACTTGCTTTCCTGCTTGGCACGCGCTACAAGGCCTGTCTTTCTCAAACACAACATCTTTCAAACCTCGGATGTGATCGCCCTTGAGGAGTTTTTGAAGGTTCCTCATACCAACATGTGCTAGCCGTCTATGCCACAGCCAACCCATGTTGGTTTTTGCAATCAAGCATGTGTCGAGTTCGGCTTTATCCTTGTTGAAGTCAACAAGATAAAGCTTTCCCTTTAACATACCCTTGAATGCAATGGAACCATTACTTCTCCTTGAGACGGTCACACCCTCGTTAGTAAACAGACAATTATAACCTTTGTCACATAACTGAGATATGGACAGCAGGTTATAATCTAAAGATTCAACGTGTAAAACATGCGAAAGAGTATGTTCAGAGGATATTGCAATTTTACCGGTACCGAGGACCTTTCCTTGACTGTTATCCCCAAAGTAGATGCCTTCGTTTGGGTCCTGGTTGACTTCATACTCCACAAACATCCTCCTTTCTCCGGTCATGTGGTTGGTGCATCCACTGTCTAGCACCCATTTGGATCCACCGGAGGAGTAGGCCTGCAAAAAACAAATTACGCCTTGGTTTTAGGTACCCAAGCTTGCTTGGGTCCTTGGAGGTTAGTAACAATACATTTGGGCACCCACACATGGGATTTAGTGTTCCCATGGCGCGGCCCAGCATAATAAGCATACACTTTACCAAAATTATTTTTCATTAAAACATAGGATGCATCAAATGTTTTAAACAGAAGTTGCTGTTGATTATGGGTCGGACTAGTCTGTGTGACCGGACTTGTCCGGATGACCGGACTTGTCCGGACCACAACCGGACTAGTCCGATTTTCATGAGAGTTCAGATTTTTAGTTTTCGAGTTACCAGGTTGTGAGGGTCCTCCCTTCACAAAGGTGATCCTTCCCTTGTTATTCTTATGATTTCCAGCTCTTTGCTTTCCATCACAAGAGTAACCAATGCCATACTTGACATTTGGAGGTCTTTGGACCAAATATGCACTACGTGCATAGTTGATCCTCTCCTTGTCAAATATTACACATTGGGTAGAATTTTTGTCCTTCGTGGAGGTAGGGTTTTCCTTCAATCTGGTGTTAGTTTTATCACATTTGCAAACATGAGCGATATTAGTTAAAGTGGGTTGAGAAGGTGGGGTTGAAGAGGAGGAAGGTTCACTAAGCTTGAGTGACTCAACCTGCACTTCAAGGATCTTGTTGACCTTGATTTGGTCATCAAGCTGATTCTTGATTGCAACATTTGAGTTGGTTAGCTCCAAGCAAGTTTTCTTGCTTGAAGCTAGCTCAAGCTCTAGTGAGTGATTTTTCTCCTTTTCAAGAACTAGGAGATTGTCAAGTTCGACATGCTTCTCCTTTTGGGAGATAATCATGTCTTCTTGACGATCAATTAGCTCTTCCTTCTCAATAAGTTGGTTAAGCAAGAATTTCATTTTTGCAGCAGTTTTTCTATCTAAACCAATTAGCATATCTTCATCATCACTATCTAGATCATCATCACTTGAGTAAGAATGCGAGGAAGGAGTTTTGATGTTTACCTTGCGTTTACCTTCCTTAGCCATGAGGCAAGTTCCATTTTCCTTCTTTGCACCGAGCGTGGGGAAGAGTGTGAGTTTCTTGGGCATGCTTTCAATGGCTATGCTAGCCATTTCTTCTTCATCGGACGATGAGGACTCATCGTTTGAGTCCCACTCCTTTCCGATGTGTGCTTGTTCAGCTTGTTTCTTCTTCTTGAAGAACTTTTTCGGTTGAGGCTTGGATTCTTTACTCTTCTTCTTGTTGTCCTCATATGGGCAATCAACTATAAAGTGATTGTACTCACCACAATTATAGCATGCCCGCCTCATCTTCGGTTTTGTCTTCTCCTTGTATTTTCCTTCACTCGATTTTGCTCCTTGTCTTTTCTTCATAATTCTTTTGAATTTCTTCATGAACAGAATCATATCTTCTTCGTCCAGCTCGCTGCTTTCATCATCGCTGTCCTCCTCAAACTGAGCTTCTCTTGCTTCTTTGGATAGAGGTTTGAGTGTGGATTTTAAGGCAACTCCCTTCTTCTTGGCCGATGTGAGGTCAGCTATTTCTTTGACGTGCTTGGCTTGCTTCTCCATCATCTCAAAGTTGATGATTTTGCCAAGCAGTTCATCCGGAGTCATTTTCTTGTACCCGGGACTTTCTCGGATCATAGAACAGAGTGTGACGTTGCGAGGCATAAAGGCTCTAAGGATGAGCTTTACAACCTCGTGGTCATTCCACTTTTTGCTACCATACGATCGAACCTTGTTCACAAGAGTCTTTAGTCTGTTGTACATGTCCTGGGGAGATTCATCTTCCTCAATCGCGAACCTTCCTAGTTCGCCTTCAATCATTTCAATCTTTGCCTCCCGCACATGCCGGTCACCTTCATGTGCTGTCTGTAGCATGTCCCAGATTTCTTTGGCTATTTCCAATCCGTCCACCTTTGTGAATTCATCTCTACTTAGAGATGAGGTGATAACGGCTGCGGCTTGGGCATTCCTGTGGATGGCTTGCTCTTGACTTGGCGTGAGTTCTTCATCGTCATCAGGGATGTTTATTCCTGTGCACACAATATGCCATAAACTTGGGTTAAGGGAAATCAAGTGCATCTTCATGTTTTGCCTCCACATGGAGTAATCACTCCCATCGAAGTGTGGGGCTTTTCCGAGAGGAATAGATAGATAATGACTGCTGTTAGAATTTAAACGGTCATAATTAAAAGGATATCGGGAGTAGTCGGTGTGACTACTCCCCCTCTTCTTTTCTTCAACTTTAGCTTTCCCTTTGGAAAGTGCTTTCTTTCGGAGCAGTGCTTTCAGCTCCAATGTCTCCTCATCATCATCATCGAAGTCTTGAATGGCTTCGAGATACCTTTCGAGCTTTTGGTGCTTGTCATTGTTCATTTCTTCCTAGGTGTTGATTTTCTGGACTTCCTTCATGTCCGACATGATCTCTTCGAGTGGTTGCACTCTTTCTTGAAGAACCTGCTCTGATACCAATTGAATGTAGGCCTAGAGGGGGGGTGAATAGGCCTTCTTGAATTTCTCGGTTCCTGTAGCACTTCAACAAAAGGATCAAATCCAGATATATCGGACTAGTCCGGTAAAGTGCGGACTAGTCCGGATTTCACAGGCTAGGTTGATCAAGTTAGGTCAATTTGATTGATTCGTTTTCGTTTGCAGCGGAAATATAAACTTTAATGACAGTTCAATAGCTGTATGTTAAGTTTTATTGCAAATATGATTCTTGTTTAACTATTTAACTTCAATTCAACAAAATGAATCAAACCCTAGATTATGTTGATCAACTAGAATGATGAACACAAACGAACAAGACACAAGATTTATCCCGTGGTTCGGTTACCACGAAGGCAGCCTACGTCCACGTTGAGGAGCCCACAAAAGGACCGGGTCTTCACCAACCCTTCCCTCGTCGGATCGCCACGAAGGCCAATCCTCTTCCACTAATCACACAGGGGTAAATCACCAAGTTGAAGGGGCGATCTCACAAGTTGAGAGCTCCCTTGATTACAAGTTTTAAAACCACCAATAACACACTTCGAAATATACAAATTGAGATGCAAGAGTGTGTTAGAGATTCAAACCAAGAGCTCAATCGTGTGCAAAGTGCCTCTCCAATGATCTACAAGTGATCTTCAAAGGATTGATCGATTTTGCACTTAATTTCGTGGAGAGAGATGGTTTTTGAGTCTCTTGGGAGGTGTGACGGCGCTAGGGTTCGAGAGAGCTTAAAAGTGGGCCGTGCACCTCTATTTATATGGGGTTTCTAGAAATTACCGTTAGGGTTCAGAAAGATCGGACTAGTCCGAGGTGGAGACCGGACTAGTCCGGTGTGCTGTGTGAAGCAAACCCTAAGTGTCCAGGAATATCGGACTAGTCCGATTGAAAAACGGACTTGTCCGATTTCGCTGCTGGAAATCTTCGGACTTGTCCGGTTGACATCGGACTTGTCCGGACCTGTGAAACCCTAGGTGTTTAGAACGACAAGTCCGCACTGGGAGGACTTGTCCGATTTAGATCAGAGTGTATATCGGACTAGTCCGTGTAGTCACCGGACTTGTCCGAAGTGGATCAGAAAGGGAATCGGACTAGTCCGGTGGCGACCGGACTTGTCCGATCTAGTGACTTGTGCATTGTGTTGAGGACTAGTCCGCACTGGGGAGGACTAGTCCGAAGTGGAACAGAAAGATATCGGACTAGTCCGGTGGGGACCGGACTTGTCCGATCTTGTGCAGAATGTGATATCGGACTAGTCCGGTTGATATCGGACTAGTCCGGTCCTGTATGGTTTTGTGCATTGTGTGTGTGTGATTAAGTGAGATTGAGCTCTTGGGTGTGTTTCCTTAACACACTCCATACATACTAATCTACTAATTTCTTCTTCTTGAGCTCAAATTCATTCTCCTTCTTAATTTCCCTCTTTTTGGCATTTTACTCATTTTTCATCATTTTCCTGCATTCATCTCAACAAAAGGATTAGGATCCCAATTGCTTGTCATAAATCATCCAAAACCCACAAGGGAGTCCTAGATGCACTTTCAGTAGTGTCCCCATTCTCCACACTTGTAGCATTGAACTCCCGCAACATTATTCTTGCCCTTGTTACCTCCTGATTGATTTCTTGGGGGTTGACCGTTGGGACGGTTAGCTGGAGCTGAAGGGCGAGGGGGTTGCATCTGCTAGCGAGGGGGTTGCATTGACTGGCGTGGAGGCTATTCTTGCTAGTGCATTTGCTGATTGTAGGGAGTGGGTGGCCTGTAGTTGGAGCTTGGGAATCTCTGTCCCGAGTAGTTCATAGGATGAGTCATCTAGTTTGCAGGCTGAGGGTTGAGACGAGGGCGTACATTGCTATTAGAGGCATGGCTCAGAGCCAACTTCCTCTTCCTTTCATCATCATCCATTTCTTTCTTAGTCCTATCCACCTCAAAATCTTTGTCAACCAACTTTTGAAAGTCGCTGTAGTCGCTGGAAGACATGGCAAACTTCAATTCCTTGTCCAGTCCATTCTTAAAACAGAATTGTTTCTTGGAATCAGTATCCACATCTGTTGGGGCATAGTGGGATAACTGGGTGAATGCATTCAAGTAGGATCTCACAGTCATGCGGCCGTGCTTTAACATAAGGAACTCCTCACGTCTTGCTTGTATTTCTCCCTCAGGCACAAAGTGATTGCGGAAATTGGTCCTGAATTCTTCCCAAGTAATGTTCTCTGGATCCTGGTGGGCTTTAGTGAAGGTAGTCCACCAGTCAGGTGCCGGTCCTTGGAGTTGATGGGAGGCTAATAGTACCTTCTCTCTTCCTTCACAGTGTATGAGCCTCAACTTGCTTTCAACCGTTCGAAGCCAATCATCGGCATCCATTGGTTCAGTGACTGTGGCAAAGGTGGGTGGATGAGTGTTAAGGAAGTACCTTAGAAAGGACCTGGGTGGAAAAGGTGGTGGTGGTGGAAGGTTGTATTGTGGTGGTGGTGGGGGTGGGGCTTGCTGTAGGTTGGTAACAATTTGGGTGAGGTTGGTGAGTAATTCGGTTTGTATGGCCATCATCTGCTGCATCTACTGCGCTGCTGGGGCTCCTCGAGCACCCCTACCATTCCATCCTGGCACACCTCCAAGTCCTTCCTCTTGGGGCACAACACCCCTTCCACGACCTCTACCTCTACCTCTTCCAGCCATCTGTATAGGGAATAATTTGAAACTTTAGGACAATAGATAATATATAGAAGGGTACGCTATGGTAAACGGTCCCAACTACATGCATCAAGGGAAACATATATATAAAGCAAGCAAATTCATTAATCATCTAGTGCGGATGTGGACAGGATGCTAATGCATTCCACAACTCGCACGACACACTAACAAGCCTATATACAAATGACGTGGATGTGGACAGGATGCCGAAGCATTCCACAACTCACGTCGCACACACACACAACATGTAGCAAACTAATACAATACCAAAGATAATACAACTCAAGACTAGAGAGGGCGCAGCTACACGCTCCTACATACTAAGGATAGGTGTCTTGAGTCGTCCAACAGGATAACAGGTCTACCCCTACTCGTCGGAGTCCTCCTCGGTCTCCTCCTCGGGATCCTCCTCCTCCGTGTCCTCCCCCGATCTCACGGGTGAGTTCTCACGACGATTCGGAGAGTTCGGGTCCCACGACTCAACGTCCGAATCGTACTGAGGAAAGTTCGGGTCAGCTGCAGTGATCCTCGCGTAGCGTCGGCGAAGTCGCTCATAGCTGTCAACAAGGTCTCTGCTGTCCTGAAGCTCCTGCTGACAACGCTGGAGTCGTGAGGACAACTCCACAACGTCGTCCACAAGCCTCTCGCTCTGAGCGTGGTGCAGAGGCCCCTCGATGTCACGTCCAGTGAAGTCGGCTGTTCCACTAGGGCGCTGAGGGGTGTACGCGTGCTCCGTGCACCCGAGGCGGAACCTGTGGGTGTGACTCCAGTAGGTAGTCGCCTACCACGTAGCATCCTCCTCAGCTGCACGCTGGGAGCTCCTCCAAGCCAGAGAGAAGTGTGAGTGCAGCAGCTCCGAGTCGTAGTAGACGGACAGCTGGGAAAACCACTCCAGTCCACCAGTAGAGGGTACATAGACCCTAGTGGTGTGGTAGACGAAGCGAACACGGTACTCACGGTACCCCACAGCACGAAGAAGAGAGCGAAGACGGACATGCATCCTCGGAACAACACGTCCAGAAGAGATCAGCACTGTCTCCCTCCTGGATGTGTGAGGTGCGGAGCGGCTGGCTAGTGCGTGGTGAGGAACATGACCCCCAGTTGACTTACGCGCCGTCTGCTTGGTGCGCGCCATCTACAAACATTTTAAAAGAAGAGAGTAAGATCAATAATCAATAAATTAAGTTAGAATTAAAACAATAAGCACAACAAGATAAGAAGCACAAGGGTTGAGATGGAAAGCACAAAGTTTTGGAAATACTATTTTATAAGAAAATAGTATAGTCCTTATTTTCAACCATTTCTAACTAGGCTTGCGTCCTACGGGCAACACGGCTCTGATACCACTTTGTCACGCCCGGTCATCGTAAAGATGAACAGACGCTAACCACATGTACGCCAGGATCAGTTGAATCGTACATGCGTTGACGAAAGTGAAATACCATTACATAGCCATGTTCGAATACATAAAATAGTTTTACAATTACGACCCGAAGGTCTACAAATACACACCACAAACCTATATACAACATCTAAACAGTTCACCAAGATTAAACTACAGCAGAAGGCTAATTAGATAAGAACAGCTCCATCTCCACAGGCAGTCGCGCGAAGGATCGTCAGCCTAGCCCAAGTCTTCCGGGTTGACGAAGAAGTCTTCTGGTGCTGCTTCTTCTTCATATTCTAATGGAAAAGTAAACGCTTGAGTACATGGAGTACTCAACAAGTGCGGAAAGAGGATGACATGATTGGCTAAAACAAGGGAAGGCCAATTATGGCTTAAGCACTATGCTTAGAACCTAACCTTAGCTTTCAATTAACAATATCACAATTCAAGAAGTAATTCAACACATAATTAAAGATGATGAATGTAACTTGAATCATAAATAACCACCATTTCCCAACCATAAGCTAATTATGAACTGGCCCCAAGCCGCTCTTGTCCGTGAGCATGACTATCATGACAGTTTTACCAAATCTCTGCAGAGAGTGTACCCTTTACCCACAAGTAGTGATTTCATCCCCTGTTGCCAGGTGGACTAAGTGAACCTCCCTGAATGCCCGTGATAGCTAACCACATTACACACTTCCTTTGGTGTGAGGCCAGGAGATCACAACATGGTCTTTACAAAGGTACTCCCGACTAGTGCTAGCCCTCTAAGGTTTCCACCACTGAGGCATTCCCGGAGTAAACCTCCGCCTCAGAGCCCCCTCTTGAGCCTTGCGGTTCCCAGAGCAGTACCCCTGCATCATTCCCCGCACCATCCAACTACTAGCATTTCATCGGGAGAAACCTAATTAATTGACCAAGATGCCCCATCTCAGTCTCGTGGTGGTACTATAAAGCTTAGTGGCTTGCTCTATAAACCGGTCCTTAGAATCCGGTGGTACCAAACCCAATCCCGGGTCTCGTGCAAACTGCACCATACCAAATCTATCCAACCACCAGATTCCTATCCACTACTATTGTGTATCCACCACAATTAAAGTAATCATAAAATTTAACATGTCACAATTGTATGAAAACCCATTCCCAATGTCTAAGCATGGCTAAGCATAATTAATACCTATCTACTTCCCAACCCACATCAGGTGACAAGGAATTATATGGAACAAAGCATGAAATATGAAATAAGACATCAATTTAATTAGCATGCATCTAACTAAAATCCTAAAATTGGTACAAGATGGCCAAGGGCACTTGCCTTCTTCGAAGACTTGATTGTTGGTGAAGTCTTGGTCTTGGAGATTGAAGTTGGGGTCGTAGTACGACTATAAATATATTACCCAAGCATGGCAAGAGAAATAAAGGCTAAAATAAGTAAAGAGCACACAACACATGGCATCAAACATACACATATGCATAAAACTCTATACTAAAGCGTCCCTACGAGGTATTTACTATTTTACATAGCCAAAATATGCATTTTATATTTATCTTACATTTTGGGATTTATTTATGGACCAAAAACATTTTTATTGAATTTTCTATGGCCAAAATGTATTTTAAACATTTTTAATAAATTTTCCATGGTCAAAATATATTTTACTTGAACTCTACAAATTAATTACAGCATAAAAACATTTTATACAAATTTTCCTACTATTTCTACATTTATTTATCATTTTTATCTATTTTCTACATATTAAATATCCCTAAAAACAATATTCATCAATTAAATAAAAGTCCAGAGGCTGGTTAATAAGTTTTCTATACTGTACAGGGGCTAAAACCATAATTCTACAATTTTCCGGGGGCTAGATTGATTATTTAAATGATTAAATCCAATTCCAGAGAGTCTAGTGGCTAGATTGTTAAATCTAGGGGCTAGATTTGAATTCCAGCAAAGGTCAGGGGGTAGCCCGCAAGATTCCAGGGGCCACGGTGTAAATGCGATGGCGGGAAAGGGATGTTTAAATGTGGGCCGTTGGATCTGCGTCGGATGGCTCGGATTTAAAATAACCGAAGCGGTATGGGCCTTCTAATCCTAACCGTTGGTCGGGAACGGACGGCCCTGGTCGAGCCACGTCGGCTCTAACCGACGCCAGCGCGGCGCGCGGCGGCGCCCGACGGCCGACGGTGGCGAGTTTGCCGGAACCGGCTAAATTACGTGCAATCAAGACTAATCCTCGAATCTAAGCGCATAGAATTGAACGGGGAGATCACGCGAACTCACCGGAGACGTCAATTGGCCTTGGGGAAGAGCAGAGAGCGTCGGCGACAGTTGGAGGCGGCGGTGCTCACCGGAGAGAGTTCGGGGAAGAGGGAAAACTGGGGGTGCCGACTCTTTTGTAGCGCGGAGGGGGAGTGCGGTTGAGGGGCGCGTGCGAAACCCGACGGGGGAGAGGTTACGAGGGGGGGGGGGGGACGTGGGCGCGGGGGTCGGGCGGCGGTTGCGTCGCGGGAAGGAAAGAGGGGGAGGGAGAAGGTGCCGACAGGCGGGCCCAGGGTGACAGCGGGAGAGAGGTGAGGGGAGTGGGCGCGACTGGGCTGGGGGGAGGAAGTGGGCCGCGGCCAGATTCGGCTCAGGCGCCAGTTTTCTTTTTATTCTTTTTTTTTCTATTTCTTTTGATTTGATTTGAATTTCAAATTATTTCGAAGTCTACACGTTTTGAATTTAAATTTCACACCAACATGCAAACTCAAATGCATCCTAATATATTTGAAAGGTTGAATTACAAAGTTTGAAAATTTTTGGGTGTTACATCAATCCATTCGGCGACGCGTACTCTCCAGAGCGCCCCTTTCCACAGAAGCAGCAGCAGCCTTATCTGAAGTGATGTACTCCGGCATGTACCGGCACCGCAGACCTGACGCAATAATCTGATGAGTCCTTTTGTACGATGAAATACGCGCAAACTGCATTCCTGCTTTGTCCTGTTTTATTGGCCTTGTGGTTGAACTCTGCATGTTGATATGCACCTGTGCGTTGTTGGTGACATCTGATCGTCTCCATCTGTACCATGAGCCGTGCAATGCTTCCTGTGCACGCCATGACTCCTGATTAGAAGATACAGTATCTTGAACAATTTTGTGAATGAAATGATTCATTTTCATTGTATTGAACCTGAATGTGTCACTGTACTTGTTTGTGAGAACTTCTGATTATACTTTTTGTTCTGTAAATACTCCCATGTTGTTTCTGAATCACTAATTTGCACCCAAAAAACACCTCAATTCAAAAAAACACTTCACACTGGAATCACTAATTTGCAAGCAGCAAACATGAATGCAAGCACAAAACTGTGACAGAAATCACTGAATCTCAGAGCTGTTTACAAGCAAATCACTGAATTCTCCATATTTACAACAAGCTAAGAACAACCAAGAATCTAGTACTGCTAGACCTGTGTAACAGTGTGTAAACATGGAGAATCTAGTAACACTGATAAGAACAGTGTGTATCAAGAGTAAACGTCTTCTTCTTGCTTCCTCCCTTGCACCCAGACAAGAACATCCTCCAGAACAACGACGTCAGGCTGACCCGGTGCTGGCTCCGGCGGCGATCCCCCGCCACCGCCGCCGCAGTAGCAACCCCCTCGTGGCCATCCGTGCCACCGCCGCCGCAGCAGCTCCCTCATGGCCATCCGCGCCGCCCCCGCAGCAGAACTCGAATGGATCGACGCTGATGACGAATCAACTGCTACGGGGCTCGATCGCACCTGTCCAGTTCTGACTCTCGTGCCCCACGACCAGAGTAGAATGAAGGCTAAGATCCGGCGGCGGCTCCTCCTCCCGTGACCACGCCGGCGGCTCCTTGTCCCGTGACCGCGCCGACGGATCCTCTGGCACGCCCGGTCATCGTAAAGATGAACAGATGCTAATCACATGTACGCCAGGATCAGTTGAATCGTACATGCGTTGACGAAAGTAAAATACCATTACATAGCCATGTTCGAATACATAAATAGTCTTACAATACGATCCGAAGGTCTATAAATACACACCACAAACCTATATACAACATCTAAACGGTTCACCATGATTAAACTACAGTGGAAGGCTAATTAGATAAGAACACCTCCATCTCCACAGGCAGTCGCTCGAAGGATCGCCAGCCTAGCCCAAGTCTTCCGGGTTGACGAAGAAGTCTTCTGGTGCCGCTTCTTCTTCACATTCTAATGGAAAAGTAAACGCTTGAGTACATAGAGTACTCAGCAAGTGTGAGAAGAGATGACATGAATGGCTAGAGCAAGGGAAGGCCAATTATGGCTTAAGCACTATGCTTAGAACCTAACCTTAGCTTTCAATTATTATTATCATCATTCAAGAAGTAATTCAACTCATAATTAAAGATGATGAATGTAACTTGAATCATAAATAACTACCATTTCCCAACCATAAGATAATTATGAACTGGCCCCAAACCGCTCTTGTCCGTGAGCACGGCTGTCATGACAGTTTTACCAAATCTCTGCAGAGAGTGTACCCTTTCCCCACAAGCAGTGATCATCCCCTGTTGCCAGGTGGACTAGTGAACCTCCCTGAATGCCCGTGGTAGCTAACCACATTACACACTTCCTTTGGTGTGAGGCCAGGAGATCACAACATGGTCTTTACAAAGGTACTCCCGACTAGTGCTAGCCCTCTAAGGTTTCCACCACTGAGGCATTCCCGGAGTAACCCTCCGCCTCACAGCCCCCTCTTGAGCCTTGCGGTTCCCAGAGCAGTACCCCTGCATCATTCCCCGCACCATCCAACTACTAGCATTTCATCGAGAGAAACCTAATTAATTGACCAAGCTGCCCCATCTCAGTCTTGTGGTGGTACTATAAAGCTTAGTGGCTTCCTCCATAAACCGGTCCTTAGAATCCGGTGGTACCAAACCCAATCCCGGGTCTCGTGCAAACTGCACCATACCAAATATATCCAACCACCAGATTCCTATCCACTACTATTGTGTATCCACCACAATTAAAGTAATCATAGAGTTTAACATGTCACAATTGTATGAAATCCCATTCCCAATGTCTAAGCATGGCTAAGCATAATTAATTACCTATCTACTTCCCAACCCACATCAGGTGACAAGGAATTATATGGAATAAGGCATGAAACATGAAATAGGACATCAATTTAATTAGCATGCATCTAACTAGAATCCTAAAATTGGTACAAGATGGTCAAGGGCACTTGCCTTCTTCGAAGACTTGGTTGTCGGTGAAGTCTTGGTCTTGGAGATTGAAGTTAAGGTCGTAGTACGACTCTAAATATATTGTCCAAGCATGGTAAAGAGAAATAAAGGCTAAGATAAGTAAAGAGCACACAACACATGGCATCAAACATACACATAGGCATAAAACTCTATACTAATGCGTCCCTACGAGGTATTTATTATTTTACATAGCTAAAATATGCATTTTATATTTTTATTACATTTTTAGGATTTATGGCCTAAAATCATTTTTATTGAATTTTCTATGGCCGAAATGTATTTTAAACATTTTTAATAAATTTTCCATGGTCAAAATATATTTTATTTGATCTCTACAAATTAATTACAGCATAAAAACATTTTATACAAATTTTCCTACTGTTTTTATATTTATTTACCATTTTTATCTATTTTCTACACACTTTATACTCATAAAAACAATATTCAGTAATTAAATAAAAGTCCAGGGGCTAGTTAATAAGTTTCCTACACTGTACAGGGGTTATATCCATAATTCTATAAATTTCCAGGGTTTAGATTGACTAATTTACTGATTAAATACAATTCCAGAGAGTCTAGGGGCTAGATTGTAAATTCTGGGGCTAGATCTGAATTCTAGCAAAGGTCAGGGGGTAGCCCGCAAGATTCCAGGGGTCACAGTGTAAATGCGACGGCGGGAAATGAATTTTAAACGTGGACTGTTGGATCCTAGATGAACGCACGAGATTTAATTATACCGAACCGTTACGCACGATATAATCTCGGTCGTTCAGTTTGAACCGAGGGCCGAGATGCGGTCACGTCGCCTCTGGCGACGCCGGCGGCTCACGGCGCGGTGGCGGCCGAGTCCCGCGGCGGCGAGCTCGCTGGAGTAGGCCCAAACCGGCTAATTCTACGCCAAAATAACGCGCTACTTGCATGAAACGAGAGAGGGGGATAAGGGGGACGCACCTAGGGGAGTTTTGGAGTCCAAAATCGGCCGGAGGATAGTCGGCGATGAGGAATGGCGACGGTTGGCGTCGGTGCTCATCGACCTTGACGAATTCCTGGCGATCTCTTCGCACCAGCGTGCCCGGCGTGCTCCTGGTGACACGGCGAAGAGGTTAGGGCGAAGAGGAGAGCAGGGCAACCGCCGGTTAGCCGGGAACAAGGGCGACGGACCTTGGCAACGGCGAGGCTAGGGTTTGAGCGCGGAGAAAAAGAAACAGAGGGGGAGAGGGGGAATTTATAGAGGGGAAGTGTGCAACGGTTGTCGGCGCGCGCAAATGGCAGTTCCCCGGAGTGATTTGGCGCGTGGGGTGGCGGTTTGAGGTGGGGTGGCGCGGTGTGGGCGTGGCGCGGGAAAGAGGGAGGCGGCAGTTGTTCCCTGGGAGGGATGACAGGCGGGCCCCGCCTGGCAGAGAGAGGGAGAGAGGGAGAGGCTGGCTGGGCCGCGGGTGAGGGGAAGGAGAATTGGGCCAGGGGTGGGATTTGGCCCAACAAGGGGTTTCTTTTGTTTTTTCTTTTTCTTTTTCATTTCCTTTCTTTTGATTCGAATTCAAATTCAAATTTCAACGAATTCTACTCGTTTGAACTTCAAAAATTCACACAAAAATGCAACACACAAATACACTATAGTTTGATCAAATTTTGTTACATGAAATATGAGTGTTACATCCTCCTATCGTGCCCCGCAACACCGTCGGATCCTTACAGCCCAACGACCCACGGTGGCGGCTCCTCCGCCTCGCGCCGGTGACGGATCCGTGAGTCCTGGCGGCACACAGGCGGCGGATGCTCGCAACTGCGTGAAAGGAAAGAAGGAAAGCAGAACGAGGGGCAAATTAGTCCAAAAAATTTTGGGGTCATTACGGGAGAACTAAAGACGACAAGGTTTTGAGTACTTTGTGTTTTTGAACTAAGATGTCAAGGTTTCTGGGATGGAGGGAGTATATGATTACATCAGTGTTCACTGTTGTAGCCTCACGCTGTCCTAACAACAGTCGCTATGAATGGACAAAACAAGTTTAACATGGTACACACCACACACACTCCTGCATGCAAACCAGAATGTTCATATGCCTCTCCAAATGTCATACAAGACTGTCTCGACTAAGCATTGGTCTTTCATAATGACGTAGGGTGAATGAGTAGTTACTGCTAGCAATTAATATTTACTTCTGGTATGAATTTACACGAAAAGTGACTTAAATTCATACAAAACTAAGGCTCCGTTTGGTACAGTTCCAAATTCACACAGAATCAGAAACGTTTCAGTTTCAATGCGAAAACAGTTTCACACTCTGGAATAGAATCACTTTAGAAACCGTTTGGCTAGCATGTCTGTTTCAATTTCAGGAGAGAGAAGATAAATGTTGAATTGACCCATTTAACTCTGGCTGGTTTGTGGTTGTTCTTCATTTATGTTTATGATGATGTAATAACGTTGATAATACAAAAAAATAGCATCCGGTCGTAATGTTGACTCCTAGAACGTTGTAACATATCATGGCTATTATTTGGTTCCTGTAAATTTTTACTTTGTTTGTATTATCACGTTGACGAGTTTAGAAAAAAACGAAGATAAAAATTTTTGGCCATTGATCCGAAGCATTCTAAGGTGGTGGCATTTTTTTGTAATTTTTCTAGAACTTAGACCCGAGTTACGATTGACCAAAGCGTTCCAAGGTGAGGAACACATTTTCAGGTGTTTCACCACCACAGTTCAAAAAGTGAATCACTTCACAATGTTTCTCCCCTGAAATGTTTCTCTTTTTTGCCGTTTGGATCAGTTTCAAGTGATTCTATCCAGAATCAGAAACGTTTCATCCATCCAAACGGGCTCTAAATCATCATCGAAACATAGTACTCTTTCTATATCAAAATACTTGTTATTAGAATAATAATTTTAGTTAAAAAAACTAAATTTTTATCTTAATGACCAATATTTTAGAATGGAGGAAGTACAGGCTAACGGAAGTGCGTTCCCTTCCCCACACAATCCTCCCATCATGCATAGCACCGAATGGTGCCAAAATCTATCTTGTTCATGTTTTATCTGTCCATCTCATCAAACGGCCACTGAAACGTCATTAGCCTCTAATTTTGGCAAGTCAGGGAGCATATACAACAAAAGATAGAAATAGACATAACACTTATTAAACAAAATAACACCAAACAAGATCTATGTATTACAAATACTCATCAGAATTGTGTATATATATAGAAGATGATTTTCATAATATCATTAAACACTCTATTTCGAATCTCCTATATCCTAGAACTAATGCTTCAAACAAGGTCAACGTAATACAATTTTTTTTTTGCCAAAACTATATGTCTGTACACAGTTGTAATTGTATATCCATAGTCTGACTCTTTCACGGACCCAACAAACAAGATATTTTTTGGCAGCATTAGTTTTGGCATATGAGAGATTAATAATATAATATTGGCTGCTATGAATAAAATAATCGTCTATCTACACATATGACTGGAATTTGTAATCTAGATATTTTGTTTTATTCTATTTTTTAATAATTATTGTCAGATTTCTCTCCCTCTTGTTTAACATCATTTATTAATAATTGAAATGGAGCCAATTAAATTTTAGCATGGGAGGAGAGAAAATAACATCCCACACTATATAACTGCCAGTTTCATGAGGTACATTAATTACATCATTATTATTTGTATCTACAACATTAATTATGAGAATTTTCTAATTAATTACCAGATATTAAATTCATATCAAGTGCACTAATGACTTATAAGTATTGGGACGACTATGATGCCAACCAAAACAACTCAGTACACATTTAGCTAGGCCATTGATGCTAATGGCTCCTCGCTTACTCCCGCTACTGGAGCTCATCCTCGTGTTTGTGGTCACTGCATCCGGTGGTGCATCTCCTATCAAAGATGATGTGGCGGCAGATAAGTTTCTTCGAGCATGCTGCGCCAACACAACGAGTCCAGTCGTCTGCTACAACTCTCTCCACCAGCATGCGAGATCCTTCAAGGGAAATCTCGTTAAGGTCACCAGCGCTGCCACGGTCATCGCTTTTGCCCATCTCCGTAGCTTCGATGTCGAGCTTCGCAACCTCTTACGCAAGGGCACTCTGGCGCTGGAGAACGTGTGGATATGGAGTACTAAAAGGTTGCATCGACGACATTGAGGATGTTCTCTTTGACGAGGACTCCACGCTAGCAAAACTCCGCCGGCTCGAGAATGCAGACTTCAGAAGAGGGAAGGATGCTGAATTTGATCTTCACGATGTCAACTTAGATATCGGCGCTGTGACGTCTTCAATCGGCCTCACATGTATGGATGACTTTATTAGTTCGGGGTTTGGGGTCCTCGCTTCACCGGTGGGCAAGAAAATGCAGGCGGGGCACGCAATCATTGAACTTTATGGAGAAATTGCGCTAGATCTTGTCAATTCTATCAAGCTATGAATATGTATGTGTTTGAAAAATAAAAGGAAATTTCTTCATTTAAGTTTGTGAAGCAGGGAAGCAAACATTTGTGCATTAGCGTCTCCCAAGGACGGCAAGATATAGGATTGTATATCAGTGCTCTCTGTTGTAACCTCACGCTATCCCAGCAACAGTCGCTTTGAATGGACAAAACAAGTTGAACATAGTGAGCTTTCCGGAAAAAAAAAAAGAACACGGTACACACCACACGCACTCCTGCATGCGAGCAAGCCTCCTCTGATCATAAATATTCATATTCCTCTCCAAATGTCATACTAGACTGTCTCGACTAAGCACTTATTGGTCTTTCATAATGACGTAGGGTGAATTGTAGTTACTGCTGCGTGCTAGCAATTAATTTTTACCCCTAGTATGATTTTACACGGAAAGTGACTTAAAATCACACAAAACCACTACAGGAAACCCGACGATTTACGACGACCAGAACCATCGCAAATAAGCCAAATGCCGTCGCAAATAAGCTATTTGCGACGGCTTTTCTTATTTGCGACAGTTTTTTGCCGTCACAAATAAGTTGTCGCAATTAAGCTTATTTGCGACGGCCACCGTCGCAAATAAGATTAATTGCGACGGCTAGCAGCGGTCGTCGCAAGTTCTTGCCGCGGGCCGGTGGGCCCCGCAACAATATTTGCGACGGTCGGGCCGTCGCAAATAAAGCTTATTTGCGACGACCCGGCCGTTGCAATAAGTGCCTCTATTTGCGACGGCCTGGCCGTCGCAAATAAGCTCAGTGGACAGAGCCCATGTGTCCTCCTCCGGGACCCACGCCGCTATTTGCGACGACCAGGCCGTCGCAATTAACTCTTATTTGTGATGGTCAGGCCGTCGCAAATAGCAGTGGTTTAATTGCGACGGCTTGGAACCTTATTTGCGATGGTACTGTATAAAAAGTCATCACAAATAAGGTTTTTTATTTTTTTAAAAAACAGAAAATACTAACCGGCTCGATGGTCAGAATCACGGAACAGATAATATTTATCACAACATATCACAACAGTTTCAAAACACATCACACACATCATACAAACATCGCATCAACATCAACAAACTAAACATGGGCTCACTTGCCCATCTGACCTCCGTATCCACCTCCGGAGCCACCCCCGAAGTCGAAGACGTCATCGCGCCTCATTCCAGGTGGCGGTAGCGACGGTGACGACGTTTGTGCAGTCGTCGCGGATCCCTGCAATTAATGAAACTTAGAGTTAGAATATAAATGCATCAACATCTCTCTCCCTCCCTTCCTATCCCCCTATCTTCATCTAGACCCCTCTCTCTTCCTCTCTCTTTTCATTTCTCTCTTTGTCTCTCACTCTATCTTTCTCTCTCACTCTATCTCTCTATTGCTATCCTTTTCTCTCTATCTTCCTCCCTCTATCTCCATCTACATCTCCCTCCCTCTATCTTCCCCTCTCTCTATCTCCATCTACATCTTACTCTCTCTCTCTCTTCATTTCCCTCCTACTCTATCTAATTATCTTTCACTCTTTCTTCTGTCTCTCTCTTTCTTCTATCTCGATCCCTTTCTTCTATCTAACTATCTCCCTCTTTCTTCTATCTCAATCTTTTTGCGCTAAAGAAGAAGGATTACATAGAAAATTACCTGACCCGCAGAAGAAGGATCGCCTGGAAGGACCGGTGGTAGTACCGGTAGCTGGATCCCCAGACCTTGCGCCCGAGCCATGGTCTGTCATTGCAAACATTAAATGCTATCTATTAGTAAGTCATTTACGCTGAATTAATAAGAACTTTAGTTTTTATTTTGTTACCTTCATTGCTTCCCGCATCTGCGCCAATGCTGCTGCCTGGGTTTGGATCGTGGCCTCCATCGAGATCCTTTGGCATTCCGACTCCTCCTGTCGCCTGAAGAGGGACTAATAAATAAAAATTGCACTCTATTCTTTACTGCATCTGGCCTGTAGCAGGGCCGGCAGTCAGCTGCTAGGTCAAAAGAAAGAAAGATGCGCTACATTGCAGAACTTGAACGAAGAGTACAGACTCTCCAGACAGAAGCAACTACACTAACGGCTCGGTTTGCCATGTTACAGAGAGATTTCTCTGATTTTGTTTCTGTTTCATGCCCCCCTGTCGGTTCACACGTCCGGTATTAACCAGCGACACGGGCCAGGCCCACACACTCGACCCATATACGGCGCACACACACGGCCCATACACTCGTAGGTCATGACACAGGGATATAGCTAAAATGATCGACAAGCAGGGATATAGCTAAATATACACCAGGATTACAGAACTAATCATATGTAACAGTGCATTATGCAGATAATGTAACCAAAAAGCAGATAAGGGTTGCTGTACAATCGAACTCACTCAGTGGCGCCGGAGGCGTTGGGGGCCGGGGGCAGCAGGGGCGCAGCGGGGGGCGCGACGGTCCGGGGTCGGCGAGGCCGTCGGCGGCGACGCTGGGGGTGCGGCGGGGGCGCGGCGAACCGAGGCTGGGGGCGGCGACGTCGGGGGTGCGACGGACCGGGGGCGATGAGCCGGGGCAGTGGCGGCGCGGCGACGGTAGGGCGGCGACGGGGCGACGACGGCCGGCAGGCGACAGGGTGCGGCAGTGCGGCGGGCAGGCGGCGGGGCTGGTGAGTTGAGTGGACGAGAATGAACCGTCGAGGTCGGGATAAAGGCACTTATTTGCGACGGCCTTCTAAATTGCGACGGCCCGACCATATGGCCGTCGCAATTAATTTTACTTGCGACGGCCTTTTTAGCAACCGTCGCAAATAAACATTTATTTGCGACGGCTGCCTTAGTTGCGACGGTACTAGGGTTGGCCGTCGCAAATAAGTAGTTATTTGCGACGACAATGGGGTTGACCGTCGCAAATAAGCTGTTATTTACGACAGCCATGTTATTTGCGACGGCCAGAGGCGGGCCGTCGCAATTTAATACCGTCGCAAATAAATCTAACCATCGCAAATGATCGCTCGCTTTTCCTGTAGTGAACCACGTCATCATCGAAATATAGTACTTACAAGCTAAGGAAATCGGGTTCCCTTACCCACAAAATCCTCCCATGCATAGCTCCGAATGGTGCAAAAATCTTTCTGGTTCATGTTTTTCTCTCTGTCCAGCTCATCAAACGGTCATTGAAACTTTGTTAGCCTCTAATTTTGACAAGTCAGGGAGCACATACAACAAAAGTTAGAAATAGGCGCAACAATTATTAAATAAATGACACCAAACAAGATTTATGTATTACAAATACTCATCAGAACCGTGTATATATAGAAGATAATTTTCATACATAGCAGTCAGTACTCTAATTTTAATCTCCTAGATCCTAGAACTAATGCTTCAAACAAGGTCCAATGTAATACGAAAATTTCTGCCAAATCTATGTCTATACACAGTTGTAATTGTATATCCATAGCCTGGCTCTATCGAGGACCAAGCAAACAAGATAATTCCTTAGCAACATTAGTTTTGGCATATGATAGATTAATAATATAGTATTGGCTGCTATGAATAAAATAATAGTATATCTATACAAGGCTACGATGGGAATTTGTAATCCAGATATTTTGTTTGATTCTATTTTTTAATAATTCTTGTCTGACTTCTCTTCCTCCCTTGTTTAACATCATTTATTAATAATTGAAACGGAGCCAATTAATTTTAGCGTGGGAGGAGAGAAACCGCGTCCCACACAAACTGCTAGCTGGAATGCTTAATGAGGTACATTAATTACATCATTATTATTTGTATCTACAACATTAAATATGAAATTTTTTAATTAATCACCAGATATGAAATTCATAACAAGTGCACTAATGGATTATAAGTATAGGGACAACTACTATGCCAACCAAACCAACGCTGGACGCATTTAGCTATAAGCCATTGATGCCAAATGGCCCCTCGCTTATTCTCGCTCCTAGGGCTGTTCATCCTCCTGACTGCATCCACGCGTGCTTCTCTTACCAAAGATGAGGCGTCATCCGATGCAGCAGCAGACAAGTTTCTCCGAGCATGTTGCGCCAACACAACGAGTGCGATCGTCTGCTACAACTCCCTCCACCACCGTGTGAGATCCTTCGAGGGCAATCTCGTTAAGGTCACCAGTGCAGCCACAAGCATTGCGTATGCCCGTCTCCGTAGCTTTGCCGCCGAGCTTCGCGGCGTCTTACGCAGAGGCTCTGGCGCCGGAGAATCCGTGGACAAAGTACTAGAATTCTGCATCGAGGACTCCAAGAGTGTTCTCCTCGATGAGGATGATACGCTAGCAAAACTCCGACGTCTTGAGTCGGCAGAATTCAGAAGAGGGGAGCTTGCCGATTCATATCTTAACCTCGTCAACTTACATGTCGGCGACGTGTTATCTGCGATTGGCCTCATTTGTATGGATGACTTTATTTCATCCCGCAACGGGATTCTCGGGTCGCCAATAGGCAAGAAGATGCAGTCTGGAGACGCAATCATTAACCTTTATGGGGGGATTGCGCTAGATCTTGTCAATTCCATCAAATTATAAACATGTACATGCATGGCCTGTATAATAAATTGGAATATCTGTCCGAGTGATTTTTCTTTCGAAAAATCTAAAATGAGTTTTTGCGCTAGCTGTCAGATCGATAATAGACATGTTTTTGCGCTAGCTGTCAGATCGATAATAGACATTTCGTGATAACCCGTGCTTTTCGTCAAAATAGTGACTTGTGAGCATGTGCTAGAGAAAACACATCTTCCCCTTCCCCTGTCCTTGCTTCTCCACGACCCCGGCGGTGGAATCCATGAGCATCTGAGGGCTCCTTTGGCTGCAAGGCATGTAAATCCCAGGGAAGGAAACCCCCGGAGAGGGCATTTCCCTTCCCTGGGCAAATTATCCACCCAGGGGATAAATTCCCTATGGCTGTTTGGGAACTCAAGGGCAAAGAATCCCAGAAAACTAAAACAGTCAAAAACAAATGAGAAATAGTGAGAAAAATTCTAAAAATGAAAAAATCATTGTAAAATCAATAGAACTTCAAAATATGCAACATAATATAAAAGATCGCCGATACATTAACAGAACAACATCTTCGTCTAATTCTTAAAAATTTGTACAACCATAAGTTACAAGGTAAATAATATATGAAGCTCACTTTCAACTAATGTATCTAAGCTAGATCCAATTCTCTCAGCACATATGAGCTCCCATCTCCCAAAATACCAATGTGAACATATCAGATTTTCTTACACTGACCCCAAGCAAGTTTATAGCTCCAAGCACTAAAGAGATACACCAATGCTAAGTTCTAGTGATGCACAATTCAAAATAATAAGGGGTAAAAAATACATATGTGATTGCATAAATGCTCTACATTCTTCCTTCCATGATGTCTAGGCAGCTTCATGACCATCAGGAGATTATTTGCCTCTGCAAATTAATGTGGTTAATAACATAAGTAATTTTTGGAAAATAACCAAAGTTGTCGGTACCCTGGAAACCGTACACCCCTTGAGGTTACAAAGATCTCAAAGGAAAGTCATCTACTTGATTTGAAGACCTTCAGAGGCCCACACGTCAGATATAACCGAACCCGCTTCTCCAACATGGTTAATCCCAGGGTTGCCACGTGTACGATCAAACCGGAGCTACCGCCCACAAGGGGAAGCTCCGGGCCATGTACCGAAATGGCACCTCCGGACTTAACCCCAGACCGAGAGAAGCTACGAACCTGACACGTGTCAGGTAGCTCCGGAGCTGCCTGTTTCCCACAGTATGCTCCGGAGCTGCCACGTGTCCAACCGTCGGAGCTTCAGCCCCTAACCTCCGGAAGACTCCACAACGGCTTCGGATCTTCAAAGGGGAATCAAGGACTTCAAGACCCGATTAAGTGTCATTAATACCATATTAATGACACTTAAACGGACGATCTTAACACCAGTAACGGTGCTGTCAAAGCCCGTTACAGGGCCATTAAGAGCAATTAAATGTGTTAAATAAGTGTTAATATTAGTAACCGTCGGGGCCACATGTCGGGTCAGGCTGACTTGTAACGACCTGCCCTTGTACTATAAAAGGACAGACCGACGACACGTTCAGGGACACACACACATACGCCAGAGACACACACGCCATTGACGCTCAACACAAGCTCAAACAGCTAATACAACACCAACACACCCGTGGAGTAGGGTATTACGCTCAGGCGGCCCGAACCACGTAAACTCTTGTGTCTCCTGTGTCAATTCCTACTCACCTTCTTGATCTCCGCGCGCCCATACCGAACATCAAACTCCCCTATCACTTTAGCAGTGTAGGGAGATCTGTCAGTTCCAAACCATCGACAAATACCATATTAATGACACACGGCCGAATGACCTTAATTATCAGTAACGGTGCTATCAAAGCCCATTACCTGGTCATTAAGGGCAATTAAACGTGTTAAATGAGTATCAATACTAGTAACCACCGGAGCCACATATCGGGCCAGGCTAACTTGTAACGGCCTGCCCTTGTACTATAAAAGGACAGGTCGACGACGGACTCAGGACGTTCAGTGACGCTACACACGCGCCTTAGACGCTCGACACAAGCTCATACAGCTAATACAACACCAACACACCCGTGGAGTAGGGTATTACGCTCAGGCGGCCCGAACCATGTAAACTTCTGTGTCTCTTGTGCTATTCATAACTCACCTTCTTGAATCTTCGCGCGCCCACACCGAACATCAAACTCATCTAACACTTTAGTAGTGTCGGGAGATCTGCCGGATCCAAACCACCGACAAAAGTAACTGGAAAAAAATAAAATAGGTAGCTTATGCCTCTGCTGTGACTACCACTTGCTATCTATACGTTAGGCATCAATAAGAAAGAACAAGATAAAGCACCCCTGATTACTATATACACTCATTAGAAAACAGTTGATTGTGCAGAATCATTGCAAGAAGACACATGCCACTATCAAATGGATGCTTAGTAAAATTTTGCAATTTACGGAGCGATCCAGTCAAGAGAAGACAAACAATGAGTAGGCAACTGCTTACGCCAATCACAGGGGGTGAGTTAAAGCTAACTTTTCAAAACACAATCAATTGACAACCAAACTATAACTGCAATCACATGCTCATGGAAAGCTGTAGAAATTTATAAACAGGTAAGTAGACACCAGCTGGCCATGATTGCGTAAAAACAGGTAAAACAAATCAGTAACAAGTCTATGACATTTTTGCTGATTGATCAAGAAAAACTGGGAGTGGTAGTAGGAAATATTGTGAACGTCGGGGCGTGTCCTGGTGATTTATTCATTTCATTTCCACAGGTTCATTTGAAGCTTCTCCAACCACAGCAACACACCATGCTGTACCACACCCTCGATTGAGTACGCATTGTTCTGCTTGATATCAGGTCTAGGAACAAAGGGCATAATCTTACAACGGGAGGTAATAGAACACATCAACGCACAGCTAACCTAAATCAGAGCACCATATCCAATGTCATAGAAATTTATGGGGGCTGATAGATTAATTTCCACTGACAGGGGTAGCAAATGCAGACAGCACGACAGAACCCCTGCAGCTCACAATAGAATAGCTTTTTCTTTTGAGGCCTTAGAACCGTAGCTAGCCATATAACCCCTACATTATCTTCCCACATTGATGCAGCTCAATACCTCCGACGCGGTCGAGGTCGCCGTCCATGGCAGCCTTGAGGAGAGAGAGTTCACCTGCACACGCAGACACACAACGAAGCCAAAGCAGATCAACATCAGTTCTCTCGTTCAGGAGCGGGGTGGATGGATGGTCGCTCAAAAAAAAATGGAGGAACGGGTGGGCGGGGAAGCGTATTGTTGCCGCTGATGGAGGTACAGTGGTAGAAGCAGGACACCACCATGGCTCGTCAGCCTCGCTCTCGGTCACCATCGTGCGCAGGCACACGGGGGGGGGGGGGGGGGGGGGCAGAATGGCGCAGGGGAGGCGGGGGGGGGGGGGGGGGGGGGGGGGGCGACCGGCGCCAGGCGTGGAAGAGCGGCGGCACAGATTGGTGGTGGGAGGCGAGCGACGCGGGGTAAGGCATGGCGGCGCGGAGTCGTGGGTGGGAGGCGAGCGGCGCGGGGGCGCGCGAGCGAGGCAGGGTTTTCCTGCACGACATGATGAGGCCGGGACGGAAAGCCCTGAGCTCCCCCGTGGGTTGGGCCGGGATTTTTGGCTGCCAAGTACACTGGAGGAAAATGTTGGCCCGCGGTTTCCTGGCCCTGGAATTTTGCCGGGATTCCACCGGTTTTTTAGGCTACCAAAGGGGCCCTGAGTGTGTGTTCCTCTTTCAAGTCCCCAATAATCAACTCTAATACTAGGATTTGGGTAGCTGCTAGCGGACTCGTGTGTGGAGGTGCTGAGGTGGAGAAGCAGCTAGCGCGTCACAGGTCCATGGAGAGCCAGCACTCGATCAGGGCGTAAAATTTAGAGTAGAGACTGCAAAATTAGAAGAAAAATAGTGTATATAGTATGCTTTAGAGAAAACGAGTGCAGATAAGCGAAGGTTGTTGCTGCCAGCTGGACGAACAGGGTATTTTTTTTTCTTTTTCTTTTTATGGAGCATAACTTTTCGTTTATTCTAATGATTCATTTTATTTTGTTTTTCACATGTTTCTTGTACGAACCAGAAGCTCAGATTGAAGATTCCAGGGGTAAGAACAAAAAAAGCTTCTCGACTGAACTTTTTTTTAAAGGAAAAGGTGGCGGGTGTTCTGCCGATTCATTAAAGGAGGAAAAAATAAGTCGGATATAAAGTGAAAAAACACAAAGAAACTTACAAAGGCAACTTAAGTTGCCATAAAAAAAAAAGGGAAGAGACTAAAAACAAAATACAACTATCCAAAGCGCAGATTAATTCATTAGACTGGGACGTGGAGCTCTGTCCAGTCTACTCTTCTCGCCGCTGCTCTCATCTTCCACTCAAAATCCTCCTTTGTTAGATTTGCAATCCTCTCCGAGTCTTCTTCTTTCCCTTGAAAAATTCTTCAATTCCTCTCCTTCAAAGTGTTCCACCACAGGTACAAAAGGTGAGTCCTCCTCTTTTTCGTCTCCTTTCCTTTGGCGCAAGCTGTAGCGTTTAATTGAAGGCTACTGGTAGTTCAAGCCCTTGCGTCGTCAGTAGCAGAGTGTGTTGCGGTAATCCGAACCAGCTCTCTATGAGGCCAGCCACCTGCTTTATGTAGGGGCACTCGAGAAATAAATGCCACACTGTTTTAGTCTCAGCAAGGCAGAGCGGGCAGATAATGTTGCAGTCCCAGCTCCTTTTCTCAAGGTTGTCAGCTGCTAGGACCTTCTCATGCATAAGTATCCATCCAAAGAAATGGACTTTTGGTTCTACCAACGCCCTCCAATGGTGTTGTGATGTAAAAGGTCTCGTCATTCCTGCAAATTGTACGGTGTGTGCGGATTTCGTGGTGTAGGTCTTGTTTCCTGACCATTTCTATGAGATTTTTTCTTCCGCTTGACCTTGCAAGGAGACACCTTGAACCAGTCTCCTATCACACCCAGTTTTATTAAGCATAAAACTAGCTGCAAAATACATGTATGCCAAAATCAGTTTCACTATACATGTACGACAAGTAGTGATAAACAGTTCTATATTGCATGGAAACAACATTTATACCTTTCAAAAGGGTTTTGAATAGCAGCGGAAGGGGAAAAACTATAGAGCAACCACAGGCAAATCGACTGGCAGCAACACAACCTTCTACACACCTCTTCAATAGAAACTTGCCTTCGTTGAATCCTCTCTTCACTGAGCAGCATTTATAAAAAAAATACAACAAAGCAAATGTGAGTACCATCCCGTGGTACTCAGCAAGTGTGAGAAATATATGACATGAAGGCCAATCAAAAGGAAAAGTTGATAGTGGTTTAAGCACTGTGTATTAAATCTATCCTTAGCTTTCGTTAGCAACCTACATCTAGGTGTATATTCTCAATCATAATAATAATGAACCAATACCAATATCATTCCTAAACCATCATCTCAATCATCATCTTAACCTTTGACTAATTATAAATTGGACACCAAGCCGCTCTTGTCCGTGAGCACGGCTGTCATGACAGTTTCTAAATCTCTGCAGAGAATGTACCCTTTACCCACAAGCCGTGATTTCATCCCCTGTTGCCAGGTGGACTAAGTAAACCTCCCTGATGCCTGTGGCAGCCAACCATATTATACACTTCCTTTGGTGTGTGGTCAGGAAATCACTACGAGGTCTTTACAAAGGATTCTCCCGACTAGCACTAGCCCACTGAGGTTTCACCGCTGAGGCATCTACTGGAGTACCCCTCCGCCAACAGAAGCCCCCTCTTGAGTCTTGCAGATCCAAAGGCAGTTACGCTGAACCCATTCACCGCACTATCCAAACACTGGCACTAAGCCGGGAGCAACCTAATTAATTGACCAAGCTGTCCCATTTTCAGTCTTGTAGCGATACTTTAAAGCTTAGTGACTTCCTCTATAAACCGGTCCTTAGAATCCGACAAGGTCCAAACCCCAATCCTGGGTCTTGTGCGTACTGCAGCATACCATTCAAACCAACCCGCCAGATTTCTATCCACTACAATTCATTTTCCGTATCTCGATAAATAATCATAAATCATAGATGACATATATGATCAACATTTTCCCCCATCTATTATGCATGGCTAAGCGTAAATCAATACCCCAAGTACCACCCTTTCCATCACGAGCGACAAGGAATTATATCGAACGGTAAATAGAATAGGATTCACATTAATTAAGCATGCAACTAACTATAATCCTTAAAATAGGCACAAGATGGTCAAGGGCACTTGCCTGTTTTTATATAGCTGCTCAGTTCTTTTCCAATGAACTCTTAATCTTCACATCTTCATGTAGCTTCTTGATCGATATACGAGTGCGTATAAACTACCATCAAAAGAGAAATAAAAACAATCAAGAACAATACACCATACAAGCAATACAAATACTATTATTATGACTTAAATTGGATTTATGGGTGATTTGTTATGTTATAGTTAAGTTTCTAGTTCAAACTATGTAATTATAGTAATTATTCAAATGACAAAATGAATTATATTATGCAAATATGACTTTCTAAGAAAATTAGATATTTTTATGAGTTTATATTATTTTGTCTTCATTTTCTAAGGTTTGACATTATTTTAATAACTTATGGATATTTTATTATATTTATGTATACATATTTTCACAATAAAAATATGTCTAGTATTAATCTTTAATAGTTTAACAATTAATTGAGCAAGTTTGACATTAATTAGAAGTTAAAATAATTAATTCAGGTAAGGTTTAACTATAAATAATTACTATAAAATTTCTAGATCTTATTTTGATTTTGTAGAATTAAATTAGTATTTTATATGTTATTTGGGTATTAATTATATTTATCCTGCAATTCATTCAGATTATTCAAAAATAAACAAGGCTACTATTGGTAATAAAAATTATGAGAGTGACTTCCTAAAATTATATTTACATTTATGTTTTTATTGTAACTTTTGACTAAAGTAGGGACTCTTAGGTAAAAACAGATCATGATCAGGGGCCTAATATTATTTCTAACAGATTAAGGGGCTTCTATGTAAATAACAGATTGCTAAAAAATGTAAATAATCAAGCTAACAGGGGCTCCCGTGCAAGTTTTACACCTTTTAGTAATATTTACAGAATTAATATTAAATACCAGGGCGTTTCTATAATATGGAGGACCTATCTGCGAATTCTTTTTAAGGCGCAAGGGTTTATGTGCAAAACTACGAAGGGGTACGGCTTGATTAAGTCATGACCGTTGGATGTTAGATGGAAGGCTCAGATTTTATTATTCCGAAGGGGTATTTTGCGTTCTAATTTGGGCCGTCCATCACAGATCCAAGGGTTGTGGACATGGGGTTCGTGTGGGGATTCTCACCATGGCGTTGTCGGCGCGAGAAAAAGATCGGGAACGGGCGTGCGACGGCATGGTGCGCCGTTCGCGCTTCGGCGATGTCGGAGAAGGTGCCTTGGCGTTGATTCTTGCCGCGGATGAGTCCGACGATGGGGGTGCGACTTCGCGCGTGCTTGGGAGCGGAGCATGGGCGGGCGGAACACGCGAAATCGTGGGGCGCCGAGCTCCAAGGTGCGGCCATGGTGACTGGAGTTTCGGTAGTGAGGAAAAAGGGGGGAAATGGTGGGCACAGGGATGGCTTTTATAGGGAATATGGGTTGGAGAAATTGGGGGATGAAATCCCCATGGAAGGAAGGCGAGCCGGGCCATAAAGGCGGCGATTTCCTTGCCGAATTTTGGCCTCCGGCGGTGATTGCGCCTGGGCGCGGGCGCGGCTTGGGAAAGGGATGGAGCTGACGTGTGGGACCGCGCTGCAGAGAGAGAGGGAGGAGAGAAGGGCGTACCGGGTGGCGGGTGGGGCGCACGAACACGCGTGCTGCTGGCGGCGGCAGCGTGGACGTGCTCACTAGGGTTGGCAGCCTCCGTGAGTTGGGCCTTGGGCCAATGCAAGGGGTGGTTTTCTCTTTTTTTTTTCTTGTTCAATTGATTTTAGGGTGTTACACCTCCAAAGGACAACAAGTTGTTCAACCTGCTGCATGTTAGTTAAGGTTCGAAGGGACCTAAACCAGGTGTGATTTTGCACTTCAGTAGCCACCGTTTTATTTTTGTGCGTAGACAGGGCGTACAACTCCGGCATTAGATCTTTGAAGGGTAAGCTTTCATTCCAGGTTTCTTGCCAGAACAAGGCCTTTTGTCCATTCCCTACTTCGATGTCCACAGACGTCATAAAGATGGATCTGTCCCTGTCATTGCATGAGATTTTCATCCCCAACCATGGCTTGCTGTCCTCAGTCGACTGCTGCCATAACCACCTTAGTTTCAGAACTGCTGTGAATTTCTGCAGGTCGACACTACAGGAAACACGAAAATAGACGACGGCTAAAGTTATAGACGACGGTGCCGTCGTCTTTAAATTTATAGACGACGGCTAAATGTCACCGTCGTCAATAAAGACTTAATAGACGACGGTTAGTATTAACCGTCATCTATTAGCCGTAATAGACGACGGTTCAAGGACACCGTCGTCTATTACAGTGCGAACAGGGCCCACCCGAGTCGTAACGGACGACGGTGGTCCTAGCCGTCGTCAATTAATACTTTATAGACGACGGTTTTAGGTCACCGTCGTCTATTATAAGTAATGGGCCAGAATCTAGGTCGGCCCAAGTCTTTGTAGACGACGGTTTCTCCACACCGTCGTCTATTGGGAGGTTTATACGCCGCGCGGCGCCCTCATTTGGCCCGTGCCCCGCCGCCCTGCGCCGTGCTCCGCCGCGCCGCGCTCCGCCGCCCTGCGCCTCCGCACCACGCCGCGCCCCCCGCCCGCCGCGCCGCGCTCCTCCTCCCGCCCCCCGCGCCGCCGCGCCGCGCTCCTCCTCCCGCAGCCCCGCGCCGCCCTCTCCGTGTCGTGCGCCGCCGTCGCCCCCGCGCTGGGCGCGTCGCCGCGCCGCCGTCGCCGCCGGTCTGCGCGCCGCCGTGCCTCCGGGAGGCGCGCCGTCGTCTCCCCCCGCGCCTCACGCGCCGCCGTCGCCCCCGCGGCTCCTCCCCCGTCGGCACCGAGCTCCACCTCCGAGTATCCCCACTTCTCTCCTCTTACCAATTGATTGAAGTCATTTAATTGATTCAAATGTTTGATTCATGTGATTTAATTGATTCAAATTGTAGTTTCAAATGCTAGCTAGATGCTACATATTATTGTTTGTGCATAGACTTTAGATTTGTCCACATGCTAGTATTCAGCCATTATGTGTTGTGTGAAAATGTGGATGGGATGGATTCAACCATTTAGACTAGCAAGTTGCTATACCGACCCGACACGGCGGTGTCCCTTTTTGATGAGAACGCCGTGCGCGCGCGCTGCTGCTGTTGTGTGTGTGTGTGTTCCTGACCCCCCTGACGTCGACGTCTGTGGATAGCTGATCGATACACTGATTAGGTGTAGCATCAGGTTTAGTTTAATTAGGTCATTGCATATCATGTTTTTAACGAACGCTCGTGTGTAAGGCCGTCATCTACAAGTTCATCAATAGACGACGGTTCCGGCGGCACCGTCGTCTATTGGTTCAACAATAGACGACGGTTTCAACAGACCGTCGTCTATAATCTCCACCCGGTGCCACGTGGCCGTCTGTGGTTATTGACGACGGCCAGTGAGCACCGTCGTCAATTATTTTATAGACGACGGTAACCGTCGTCTATAAGCTTATAGTTGACTAATAAACGTTGACGGCCGGAAACCGTCGTCTATAAGGAAAAACCGTCGTCTATTCTTTATAGACGACGGTTTTAGCTTATTGACGACGGTTTTCGGCCCTCGTCTATTATCGAGATTGTTGTAGTGCGAGGATGCCCAACCCTCAAAGGTTCTTTGGTCGGCACACCATGTCCCATTTTACTAGGTTGACACCCTCCATGTTTCCCTCCTGCGTTTCCCCAGCCCAGATGAAACGCTTTCTAGTGGAATCGATACTCTTTGTGAGCCATTTAGGTAGTATGAAAACTTGTGCGTGGTAAGAGACCATGCTAGTGAGGACTGATTGTACTAGGGTGAGACGTCCTGCCTTGTTCAGGAGTTTCCCCCTCCATTTTTGTAGCTTGCTGCAAACCTTGTCTGCCAAGGGCTGTAGGTCTCTCCTCTTGAGCTTAGAGGTGTCTGTAGGTAGCACGGCGTCGTTGACCAACAATCGGGTCAGCCGACCATCTTCTCAGGGTGGCGTGTGTGCTGCCCTCCTCCACCGGCCGTTGGGCCGGCGTGTGTGCTGCCCTCCTCCACCGGCCACCAGGCCCCGGCAGTGATACGTGCACACTGCTGCAACTCGTCACCTTCCGTTCAAAGAGTTAAATAACAACTCCCTGAACATCTCTTCTTGGCATAAAATGCTCTCTTCACATTTCCTTTGTGATGAATGGCAATGTGTGTTCTTAAAGGTTAGTCTTTTTGTTCTTTAAAATTTATCATTTTGTAGTTCAAAAATGAACTACAAATCGACAAACTTTTAAAGACGAAGAGAGTTCCTCGCATGAGGTGAAATTAAAAAAGGCAGCAATGTTGTAGCGATGGATTCCTTGCGCGGTGCGCCTTGCTGATTCATCTCGTAGCAGTAGAACGAAAGACAACCTGTTTGATGGGTTGGTACTCTCAAATTTTGGTACTCCCTCCGTTTCTTTTTATTTGTCATCAGCTAGTTGATTTTTGAACTAGCCAGTGACAAATAAAAAAGAAACGAACCGAGTATCTTTTTGTTCAAAAATGAACTAAAGATGATATTTTTTTGAATGGAAAGAGTATAGTTTGTGGCAGGTGAGATTTAGTGTATGGTCGGTGAAAGGGGACTTTGTGTTTATTTGGTTCAGCTTCACAAATTATTCAAAAAAATTACCCACATGTCGGTAGTTATATATTTGAATTATTTTCTTTATTTTTTCTCTCAGGTCATATCATTTTTTTCACAGCTCACAGTTGAAATTAGATATTTTTTCAAGAATTTACAACTAAAACAAACATTCATTTAGTCTACAAATGAACTTATGAGTGCAAAGTTTGGGTGCAACTCGAAAGTGTGAGAGGATGAACATGTTGGTCTATGAAGTTTGTAGTCATGTGTGTTAAATCATCCAGTTACAATCGTCTTGTTCTGGACAATAGAACTATGAGTATCTATGTTCATATTCGGTTTGTAATAGTTTTGTATAATGGAACAGTTGAGTAGCAAAAGTATAGTACATGTGTTGATTGGATAATAGTGATGATATTTTTTAATGGAATTTGCATCAAAATGGAGAGTATTTTCTGTCCAATCAATGTACAATTTTTTTAGTTTGAATACAAATATTTGCCATAATAAGTAGTTGTGAAAATTGAAGATCCCACTAAAGAATACAATATTCACGTGATATTTAAATATGGGTGTAGTTTTAACTAAAGATAATCTACTTAGACGTAATGAAAGTGCATCTAGGTTCCCCGTGGGTTTTGGATGATTGATGACGACAATTAAGTCGCTAATGAGCTCATGTGATCTTAGCACAGGTATGGACTCGATTGGAGACGCAAACTCTCAAAAAGGAAAAAGGAAGGAAACGGAGTCAACTCGAAGCGTAGAAACTAGGGTTTCTAGCGTGTTGAGTTAGACTAGCCGTAGAAATAGGAGGGTGCGTGTGTAAAGTGCATTGAGATCAAGTTTGGGAGCTCAAAGTGGTTTAGAGGTCAAACCCCTTGAAAGAAAAGAGTGGATAAGTAGTCTGGCTGTAGGGCCGGACTAGTCCGTGCAGGCGGCCGGACTAGTCCGCACCTGGCCGGCCAAGTCCGTTGTCGGCCGGACCAGAAGGGTCTGACTGAGATCGGACTAGTCCGTTTGTGGCCGGACTAGTCCGGGTAGCAGTGAGTGGGTTTTGGGGACTAAGTCTCAAAACCACGGACTTGTCCGTTTGAGTCCGGACCAAGAAGTCCTGAGTGAGAACGGACTAGTCCGCCCGTGGGGCCGGACTAGTCCGGGTTGGCATGTTGAAGGTGCTTCTGTGACTAAGTCTGGGAGGACCGGACTAGTCCGCCCTTGGGGTCGGACTAGTCCGTGGTCCTCAGACTAGTCCGTTTTCACACGGAGCAAAAGGCTCTGTGTGAGATCGGACTAGTCCGGTGGTGATCGGACTAGTCCGTTGTTGAAGTGACCGTTTGAATTTGAAGTTTGGCGGGTAGTGTGACGATAGCGTGTCAGCTGTCGGGGCCTGACAAGAGGTCAGTGGTCCCCTAGGCCGGACTAGTCCGGGCCTGAGGCCGGACTAGTCCGCCCTTCTGCTGAAGTCAGCAGTATGGGCGTGGGACCTCTATAAATAGAGGTCCCCTGGGTTCTTTTGAACCAACTCTTGAACTGACTTGAACCCTAGCGCCGCCACAGCCAACTTGGAGCACTCTTGAGCCTCTTTATTGCCAACTTTCCCTCTAAAACTAATTCTTGAGTGGATTAGGGTTTAGTGAGGTGGAGAAGAGGAAGAACATCGCGCTTGTGCTCCCGGTTTGATCTCTTGCACTCATTGAGTCTTTGTGAGCTGTGTGTTGAGTGTGTTTTGCGTTGTTGATCATCTTTGTGGTGTGGGAGCCTCAGATTGTGAGAAGCCCCAACGAATCTTGTATTCACACTTTGAGATAGTGGAGAACCAAGTTAGGCCCGTGCGGTAAACTTGGTGAGGGAAGGGTTGGTGAACCCGGTCCTTTGTGGACTCCTCAACGGGGACGTAGATTCTTGTGTGGAATCGAACCTCGGGATAAAATTCCTTGTGTCTCCGTGTTCTTCGCATTTTGTTTATTGCTTACTTCATTCTAGGGTTGCTAGTCTTGTCTTGCGCTTCACATTGACTTAATCTTGTTAAAACTTGGCTCACTCTTGTGTTGATAGTTTCTAAACTTATCTTAAACATATCCTCACTTGTAGCCTCGAGAAAATCCCCTTAAAACTTGCTAGAAACACTTTTTAGGGTTCTTCAAGCAGGCTGACCGGACTAGTCCGCCCCCAGACCGGACTAGTCCGCCCCCTGTGATTTAATCTCGTTTTATTAAGTCATTTGCAGGTCGATTAGCCTATTCACCCCCCCCTCTAGGCAACTTTCAATTGGTATCAGAGCCTGACTCTCCACAAAGAGTCTAACAACTCGGAGAGATGGCCGGAGTGGTGTTTGAAGAGGTGTCGACCAACGACTCTCAACCGACACGTGAGGAGACAATGGCTTATCAAGACAAGCCAACGGATGATGAGGAGACTCGCCAGCTCAAGGCGAATCTCCGGGAGAAGTTGAAGATTGTTGTGGTTGAGCCGTCAAGCTCATCAAGTGGTGGCGGCGGGGTCAACTACAACCGACAAGGGTTCAACTATGAACGCCTTGCCGCCAACAACCACTACCTCTCCATCCCATTGGGGAAACCTCCTCAATTCGATGGAACCGACTACGGGATGTGGAAACACAACATGAAGATCCACCTCGTGTCACTCAATCCGGCATTGTGGCAAATTGTCATGACCGGGGTGGAGATCCCGAAGGATGAGGACAACATCACGCAAGAACAAGCCATCCTCATCCACCGCAACGCTCAAGCTGCGGGTGTGATTATCTCATCTCTCTCAAGAGATGAGTTCAACCGCGTCGATGGCCTTGAGGTGGCCAAAGACATATGGAACACCCTCAAGACGGCACATGAAGGGAATCGGGTGGTCAAGGAGGCCAAGATCGAGCTCATCGAAGGAGAGCTTGGGAGATTCGCCATCTTGGATGGTGAATCCCCCCAAGACATGTACAACCGGTTGAAGGTACTTATCAACAAGAGCCGATCATATGGCTGCACCAAGTGGACCGACCACGAGGTTGTGAAGAGGATTATCTGAGCATTCATGCCTAGGAACGTCGCTCTTTGCTCCATGATTCGAGAAAGCCCGGGGTTCACTCAAATGACCCCGGAGGAGGTCCTTGGTAGGATCATCAACCACAAGATCATGGAGAAGGAGGCGCTCTTCTACAACGACCTTCAGAAGTTCACCGTCTCCAAGATGAAGAACGTTGCACTCAAGGCAACACCCTCTTCAAAGGAGCAAGAGGAAAGTGATGAGGAGAGCCTCGACACCGATGAGGAAGAGGCCTTCTTCATCAACAAATTCAGGAGAATGATGAGGAGGAAGAAAGGTGGATACAACCATGAGGGCAAAGGGAAGGAAAGAACAAGGCCCAAATCAAAAAGGTCTTGCTACAATTGTGGCGAGTATGGGCACTTCATCGCTGATTGCCCACATGAAGAAGCGAAGAAGAAGAAGGAGGGCAAGCCTCAAGATAAGAAATTCTTCAAGAAGAAGAGGCCCTCCGGACAAGCTCACTTGGGGAAGGAGTGGGACTCTAACGATGAGTCCTCCTCCGAAGATGAAGAGGAGAAGATGGCTACCATAGCCATCGGGAGGAGCTCCAAGGGAAGCAAGCTCTTCCCCAACCTCAACGACAACTACAAACCTACTTGCCTTATGGCAAGGGAGGGAAGGAGAAAGGTAACATCTCATCCCTCCTCCACAACTTTCTCGCAAGATGAATTTGATAGCGCTAGTGAAAATGAGCACATGTTTAAGGACATAAGCAAAAGCACCCTGCATAGGATGAAGTTGCTTATGGATGAGATCTTTGAGAAGGAGGATCTCATCAACAGACAAGAGGACATGCTCATCCTTGAGAAGGAGAGATGTCGAGAGCTTGATGAACTCCTTGAGCTCGAAAGAGAGAAGAGCAAGGCATTGGAACACGAACTTGCTCTAAGTAAGAAAACGTGTTCAAGTCTTGAGAAGAAAACAATTGAGCTCAAGGATGAACTTGGGAACTTGTCAAAAGTTAATAAAATCCTTGAGACTCAAGTTGAGTCTCTCAAGAACAATGTAGCCTCTTCCTCTAAGAGCTCAACCTTCTCAAAGGCCTCATCCAATGCAACTCCGCCTTGCAAGTGCTCTAACTTAATCCTTAAGCTTAAGGATGTAGGATCGAAGAGCACGTGAAAAGCTACCAGAGGGGGGGTGAATGGTAGATTTAAAAATCTTACGCAGCGGAAACAATAAAACCGTAATCCCTTCGGTAGAAAAACGATCTGTTAAAGAAATCGTGTATAAGACTAATCTAAACGTGTTTAACCGTGGCAAAAATGATATATATCAGAGAGAATCAAGTCACGAAGACAACACAAAAAGTATTTCTCAGATCCGTCGAGAAAAACTCAAGTTATGATCAAAAGATCAGACTATGGTCAATCTGACCTACCCGAGAAAAACAGTTTCTGGAATGCTGCAAAGAAACTCGTGTAGATCATAGATCACAAATCCAATGACCGTGAAATTTTGACAGATGATAGACAATCAAGTTGTGAAAACAACCAAAAAGGAATCACGTCAATTGGATCAGTAAAACTCGAGTTATGATAAAACCACCGACGAAAGGTAGTGCTGTCCAGAAACTCGACGAGTAAAACTTGTCTGGAACAAGTCGGACGAACAAGGCACAAAAGTTCCTTCAAACTATGAATTTTATTCAATAGAACACAAGAGGAACATCCCCCAAAGTCGTCTGCAACGAGCTTTGGCCTTCCCTTGCTTATATAATCAGCCCTTAGGCCATCCCAATCTCAACTAGGACTCCAATCCTAATCCGATCACAATCGGAACTTACCATAACTGCTCAAAATTCTTCTATACGCAGATAGAAGCAATCTTAAGACTTCCAAACACCTTAGGAACGTATCCTACATTCCTAAACAACTCAATTTCGTGATACACACGAAATCCTAACATAACCAACTCGATACTTCCCATACCGAGCCATAACCGACTCTGTCGCAGCCAAAGTCTTCAACCGATACGATCCGATCCTTCCGATCAGATCTTCCTTCCATAATCCGTCTCTAGAAGCATATTGCCACGTCATGCACCGCATGCATACGTGCGAACACCTTCCTTCGACCTTCATATGCACTGCCCTTGATTCAATCATCCTGCGCGACCTCCTGACCCGCTCAACCACAGTTCCTCCTGAACTTGATTGTTGGAACCTCATCTCCTCCTGAGACTAGTCCAATGGATCCGTCACCAGCCATGACTTGAACTCAAGCAACACCTGCACATGAACAAACAACCAATCCATACGAGCCCAAGTCCTCGACTTGACTCACGTTAGTTCCGAACACAACACCTTACATGAGAACCTCACATAAGCATGTTGCAAAACCACAGTAGAAACGATATCAACCGTATTCAACCAAAACGCACCAAAAACTCAGCAAATGAATACTAAGCAATCTTTCCAATCTTGTAAAGCAAGTACAAAACATTGCAAATAAACAGTAGAAGCACTTTGGTCAAGTTCCGGACCTTGCCAGAGCAACCCGGAGCTTGAGCCGGAGCTACCAAGAACTAGTAGAACCTAGCGCCGGAGCTTACCAAAACTAGTAGATCCTGGATCCGGAGCTTACCAAAACTAGTAGATCCTAGACCCGGAGCTTACCAAAACTAGTCGATCCTGGATCCGGAGCTTATCAAAACTAGTAGGTCCTGGATCCGGAGCTTATCAAAACTAGTCGAAACTAGTCAACCCAAAACCGGAGCTAGACAAAGTACGTCGGAGCTTAGCAAAAGCATGCTGGAGCTATCAAGTATATGCCGGAGCTATCAAAGACATGCCGGAGCTAACAAGAACATGTCGGAGCTAAAGATAAAGCTCACCGGAGCTAACCAAAGCTGGTCGGACCTTACCAAGAAGTCGGACCTAGCATCAAACGTAACCGGAGCTACCCAAAGCAAGCCGGACCTATCGTCGGACCCTGTTGTAGCTCGGAGCTAGAGTCGGACCTTGATAAAAAGGTGTTTTGGTGATATTAAAAACTTTTATCATCAAAGCCAAGTGTATTTACTACAAGCCAATGTATTCAGCACACATAGGTCTTACAATCTCCCCCTTGATGAATGCATTGGCAACACCATTTAAAATCCAAACATTGGCTTATTCACATAAAAGTTTTGAAAACAATTTCTCAAACGTAAATGAAAATCTCTCCCCCTTTATTATCTCTCCTTTTTTTAATGTGCGATTAATCTCTCCCCCTTTGACAATGTATTCAGCAAGGTAAAAGAGAAATTTTAATTGTTATGAGATATAAACAAATTATCTCTCCGTCTTTAGTTGTTATGAGCATATTATAACATATACTTATAAACAAAGCTCATCCAAGTCATACTATCAAGTAACTTACACTATCACATCAATGAGATACATAATGTAGTGTAAGCCATGCTAGAGAGCAAGTGTGATTTTCAATTTTAGCAGGTCATGATCTCACAAACTTAACTATTTCAAAACCTGAAAGCATGACACTAGTTGCTGCATTTTATTATTTTCAAAGCATAAATCTAGATCATATGAAATTTGCAAGAGATTATATGCGCATCTGCCTTATTCTAACCAACCAAGCCAAGCCTATGTCATTTGACAATCAGAAGCTTAAGGACATGGTTTTAGTCATACACAACTTCTTCCAAGTTCATATCTAAGTGCAATGACAAGCCATCTCGAAAGAAGAAGTGCGATGCATGCATATTCTCTTGATCTTTTGTCAATTTATATTTGTTCATAAAAACTCAACATGTGAGTTGATTACTTGATAAATTCTTAATGATTAAAAACATTTGTGAGCATGCAACAAGTTCAAAACAGCAAGAAAGTTCGACCATGACCAGATTTAGTGTAAGTAATTATTCCAATTACTAGACATGGCAAAAACTACAAAAAGTATAACACGAGTAATGTAGTAAGAACTTTCAGCATGTAAGAGGAATCACAAACTCATATATGTATGAAATAATATGCTCATATTATTTTAATTTCAGATTCACACATAGACTTCCTAAGTTTCAAAAACTCCCCCTCAATTTAAGCCATGAGGATGCATAACCCCTATTTCACTACGAATGTAACAAAAACGAGTGAAATCCAAAGGTTTTGTAAAAATGTCAGCCAATTGTTGTTCGGTATCTACATGGTGAAGCACAATGTTTCCTTTTTCAACATTATCACGGAGAAAGTGATACCTAATGTCAATGTGCTTAGTTCTAGAATGTTGCACGGGGTTTTTAGCAATGCAAATAGCACTAGTGTTATCACAGAACAGTGGAACACTATCTAGATCAACCCCATAGTCTTTAAGTGTTTGAACAATCCAAAGAATTTGTGAACAAGCACTAGCAGCAGCTACATACTCAGATTCGGCTGTGGATTGTGCAACTGAACTTTGTTTTCTAGAGGACCAAGCAACAAGAGAATTACCAAGAAAATGACAAGCACCGGAAGTACTTTTCCTATCAATCCTACAACCCCCAAAATCAGCATCCGAAAAAGCTTTCAAAGAAACGATTGAGGAAGAAGGAAGAAAAATGCCAAATTCTTGAGTTCCATGTAAGTACCTGAGAATCCTTTTGACGGCTTGACGATGTGAAACACGTGGGGAAGCTTGAAACCATGCACAAAGACATACGCTGAATTGTATGTCCGGTCTTGATGCTGTAAGGTACAAAAGTGATCCGATCATACTTCTATATTCTTTTTGATCCACGGATTCACCATCTTCATCAAGTTCAAGTGTTGTTGCTGTTCCCATTGGTGTCCGAAGAGGCTTGCTTTTGTCCATGTTGAAGCGCCTTAGGAGATCTTTGGTATACTTTGTTTGATGCACAAAGGTACCCTCCTTGGTTTGCTTGATTTGCAGCCCCAAAAAGTAAGTGAGTTCACCCATCATACTCATTTCAAATTCAGAACTCATCATTGCTGAAAACTTGGACACAAGATCATGAGAAGCACAACCAAAGATAATATCATCCACATACACTTGAACGAATAATGAGTCATTGCCATGATTAAGCACAAAAAAGGTTTTATCAACCTTTCCCATTGTAAACCCCTTTTCAAGTAAGAATGTTTTTAACCTATCATACCATGCTCTAGGGGCTTGTTTGAGACCATATAAGGCTTTGGACAGTTTGTAAACATGATTAGGAAAATCTGGATTTTCAAAACCTGGTGGTTGTTTGACATAAACCTCCTCATCTATGTAGCCATTAAGAAAAGCACTTTTAACATCCATTTGATATAGCTTAAAACCTTTAGATGTTGCGAAAGCTAACAAAATTCTTATGGCTTCTAATCTAGCGACAGGAGCATAAGTTTCATCAAAATCTAGACCTTCAACTTGAGTGAAACCTTGAGCAACCAACCTAGCCTTATTCCTAATCACAACCCTATCCTCACTTTGTTTATTTTTATATACCCATTTAGTTCCAATTAAAGTGTGGCCTTGAGGTGGAGGTACAAGTTTCCAAACATTATTTCTTTCAAAATTTTCTAACTCTTCTTGCATGGCAATAATCCAAGATTCATTAGTGAGTGCGTGTGATATATCTTTGGGTTCAAAAGAAGCAACAAAAGCAGAATGAGCATGAGAGTTTGGATCGCAAAACCTGGACCGTGTGACTCGTTCATGCAAGCTTCCAATCATCTGTTGTGGGGGATGATCTTTGTAAAAACGTAGGGGAACAGATGTCTCACAAGCTTCTTTTTCATTAGGTTCATTGTAGATTGATGAGCTTGTGATTTGTGGACGATCAGGACCAGCAGAGGTGACGGCCGGAGCTTGTTCAATGTCTGGAGCTGGACACGTGTCAACTTCGGAACTACCAGGCAGTATCACCGGCTCTTCTTCATCTTCGAAAATACCCTCCCCCTGAGAATATGAATCTGGTCCTGCAACACCGGAGCTAGTACCTGGGCTAGCTTCATCAAAAGACACTTCACAAGTCTCCACAATTTTGTTAGTGTCAAGTAAAAGCACACGGTAGCCTCTAGTATGATATGGATAACCAAGAAACATGCCATCATTGGATCTAGGTTCAAATTTATCAAGATTACCATGTTTCTTAACAAAGCATTTGCAACCAAAGACCCGAAAGTGTGTAACACTAGGCCTATGTCCAAACCGGAGCTCATATGGTGTTTTACCTAGCTTAGTACGCAAGAAAACACGATTTGAAACATAACAAGCGGTTGCTAATGCATCAGCCCAAAATTTCCTAGGGGTTTGATATTCATCAAGCATAGTCCTAGCCATCTCAACTAGGGTTCTGTTCTTTCTTTCTACAACACCGTTTTGTTGAGGTACATATGGTGAAGAAAATTGATGATCTATTTTATTTTCAGCACAAAAGTGATCAAAGAATTGATTTTTAAATTCAGTTCCATTATCACTTCTAATTGCTTTTAATGATCCTGGGTGATCAATTGATAATCTAAGAAATAAAGTTCTAAAGTGACTAAAGACTTCATTCTTAGACGCCATAAAATACACCCAAGAATATCTAGAATAATCATCAACAATAACAAGAACATACCATTTACCTCCGAAGGATTGAACACGTGAAGGTCCTACGGTGTCAAGATGCAAAAGTTGACATGGTTCAGTTGTCATGATCATTGTGAGGGGAGTATGTGAACCTGCAACCATCTTAGCATGTCTACAAGAAGAGCACACAATTTCTTTGTCCCCTTTTAGCTTAGGTAGCCCACGTATGCGATCAAGAGCACTAACACGCGTTAGGTGATCAAAGCCTACGTGACCAAGTCTACGATGCCAAAAATATAAGTCCTTTGAATCATTAGCAACTAGACACCTATGCTTAGAATAAGACATATCAAAATCAGCTTTAAAAACTCTTCCAAACCGAGACATGTTAAAAATAAGCTCACTATTTGAATCTACAACTTTGCAGCAGTTTTTATTGAAAGTTATTTCTAGATTTTCATCTAGCAATTATAGGAGATGAAGAATTATCGGCAAAAGTAACATTCTCTACACGTGACACAAAGGTGAGGGAGGAGAACCAATCTTTGTTACCGGTCATGTGGCATGAGCAACCTGAATCCACAATCCAAATATTCTCCTTCCTCAAGCGTGTAACCTACATAGAAGCACAATTCGTCGATGACTCAATACTGGGGTTAGTCAAAAGGCATTTAGGTATCCAGTACTGAGTCACGCGACGTGCACCAAGAAAAACACGCGAAAGCTGAGACAAAACAGCAGGTTTATGAGTCAAAGATTGAGGTTTTCTATTCTTAACAGTTGATTTAGAAGTTGTTACTTGTTTAGAGTGAAAACCGGTAGCTCCGGAGGTAAAAGCGGAAGATCCGGAGGCAAAAACTGAAGCTCCGGAGGGAACAACAGAAGATCCGGGAGCTCTCGGAGCTGTCGGAACTATCGGAGCTGCTTTTGCGGATTTCTTACCAGAAGGTCCGGAAGCTACCTTTTCAAATTTCTGACTCACTAAAGCAGGTTGTGTTTTTCTAATTGCATGAAGGTTATAAGATCTAGTAATTTTTCTTTCCTTTTTCTGTTGTTTAGCTAGTCTATAACAAAAATCTATGACATGACCATCTCTACCACAGAAGGTACAATGAAATTTAACTTTGTGTTCATGTCTAGATGAGCAAGCAATATTTTTATATGAAATCGAATGAGGCAACACTCCTGCAGATTTGAAAACCACTTCTTTTTGTTTAGGAACTGTTTGAATCAAACCACTTCCTAATGACCTTACAATTTTAGGTGGATGTGCCTTAGCATGAACATGAGAATCAAAACCTAAACCAGTTTTATCTTTGCTAGACTTGGAAGAATTCAGTAGCAAGTTTAGATTCTTATCCCCATTACAAAACCGACCTAGTGTCCTATTCATGTCATCAAGTTTCTTAGACAAGTCTAGGCAGTTTGCACATGAAGCTTTTCCTTTTAGTTTGCAATTGGAACAATTTTTAACTTCATGAGATCGTAAAGCATTGTTCAGAATGGAAATTTCATTCATTGCATTTTTTAGTTTCTTATCAAGATTTTCACATGCAGAACAATGCAAATCATCTGTAGAACAAGAAGCATCTTTTAAGTTTTTATCATTAAGTGCAGCAAGCTCTTTGTTCTTTTTAATTTCTTCATCAAGTTTATCTAGAGTGGAGGAATGTGCACTTCTTAATGTGGACAATTGTTCATAGATTAAGTCACATGAGGGACATGCATCGTCACTAGGAATCAAAGTTTTTAAACGGTTAATTTCAGATTCTAGTGATTCAATTTTAGCAGCACTATCCCTAAGCTTTTTGTCCTTTTTCTTGACAATAATAGTTGCACGAGAAATAGCATCACACATTTCATTACAGGTAGCACATACCTCATCATCGTCACTGTTGTGTTCTGCTTCCTCCTGACTTGATCTTGATCTTGCTTTGCCCGCCATGAAGCATAAGTTGGCCAGATCATCATTATCTTCATCACTTTCAAAATCAATGTCACTTGAACTGAGCTCTTGAAGCGCGGTGATGAAGCTGTTGATCATCTTGCGTCCTATGGTACCCTTCTTCTTCTTGTTGGAGTTTCCAGAGGAGGTCCGGACCTTGCTTTGTTTTTCTTCCCGGGTGGTCGGACCTGAAAGGTTAGGGCATTCTGTACGAAAGTGTCCTATTTTACCACATTCAAAAGAGCTTCCTCTCCTTCTAGTTCTCACATTTTGCAATGCTTTTGAGAACCTAGTAGAGATGAGTGCCAACTCCTCTTCTGGAATTTCTTCGATCTGCTCCAGGGTTAGTGAGGACAACAAAGCAAGAGTATTGCAAGATGATGATTGGCCAGAGCTAGACATATCACGTTGTGAGACAAATGCAATAGACTTGTTTGGGTTCTTACGTGCTAGGATGTCAATTTCATGAGTTTTTAGTTTAGAATAAAGTACATCTAATGTAAGAGAACTCATGACAGTTGATTCACGAATGGATGTTACTTTCATCTCCCAAACTGACATGTCTAATGCACTAAGAAGTTGTCTAGCATTCTCAGCATCAGAAAAATTAACATTGACACTACGTAAGTTGCTGAGAATTTTATTGAAACGAGCAAAGAGGTCATCAATCGACTCACCTGGTTGCATCTCAAAATGCATATATTCTTTCTTGAACATATCTTGTTTTACCTCCTTGATTGTGTTGGAGCCTTCATGATAATCACAGAGAGCTCTCCAAACATCGTATGCTGATCGGAGGTGCGCGACACGATCAAAGTCGCTTTGAGTGAGTCCTTGGATGATCAAGTTTCGGGCTTTGTTGTTGTTGTCGACATCCCGGAGGTTCGTAGCCATAACTTGATCGTTAGGCGGGACTTCATAAGGTTTGAACACCTTTTACCATATTGCGAAGCCTTGCGCCTGGATGAAGGCCTCCATGCGTGCCTTCCAAACCTGGAAATCAATACCAGCAAACACACAAGGTTTGGCGGAGTACTTCTCTATGATGATTAGTCAAAAACATGTGCAAATCTCAAAGATTAGAGCACCGTGGCTCTGATACCAATTGTAGGATCGAAGAGCACGTGAAAAGCTACCAGAGGGGGGGTGAATGGTAGATTTAAAAATCTTACGCAGCGGAAACAATAAAACCCTAATCCCTTCGGTAGAAAAACGATTTGTTAAAGAAATCGTGTATAAGACTAATCTAAACGTGTTTCACCGTGGCAAAAATGATATATATCAGAGATAATCAAGTCACGAAGACAACACAAAAAGAATTTCTCAGATCCGTCGAGAAAAACTCAAGTTATGATCAAAAGATCAGACTATGGTCAATCTGACCTACCCGAGAAAAACAGTTTCTGGAATGCTGCAAAGAAACTCGTGTAGATCATAGACCACAAATCCAATGACCGTGAAATTTTGACAGATGATAGAAAATCAAGTTGTGAAAACAACCAAAAAGGAATCACGTCAATTGGATCAGTAAAACTCGAGTTATGATAAAACCACCGACGAAAGGTAGTGCTGTCCAGAAACTCGACGAGTAAAACTTGTCTCGAACAAGTCGGACGAACAAGGCACAAAAGTTCCTTCAAACTATGAATTTTATTCAATAGAACACAAGAGGAACAGCCCCCAAAGTCGTCTGCAACGAGCTTTGGCCTTCCCTTGCTTATATAACCAGCCCTTAGGCCATCCCAATCTCAACTAGGACTCCAATCCTAATCCGATCACAATCGGAACTTACCATAACTGCTCAAAATTCTTCTATATGCAGATAGAAGCAATCTTAAGACTTCCAAACACCTTAGGAACGTATCCTACATTCCTAAACAACTCAATTTCGTGATACACACGAAATCCTAACATAACCAACTCGATACTTCCCATACCGAGCCATAACCGACTCTGCCGCAGCCAAAGTCTTCAACCGATACGATCCGATCCTTCCGATCACATCTTCCTTCCATAATCCGTCTCTAGAAGCATATTGCCACGTCATGCACCGCATGCATACGTGCGAACACCTTCCTTCGACCTTCATATGCACTGCCCTTGATTCAATCATCCTGCGCGACCTCCTGACCCGCTCAACCACAGTTCCTCCTGAACTTGATTGTTGGAACCTCATCTCCTCCTGAGACTAGTCCAATGGATCCGTCACCAGCCATGACTTGAACTCAAGCAACACCTGCACATGAACAAACAACCAATCCATACGAGCCCAAGTCCTCGACTTGACTCACGTTAGTTCCGAACACAACACCTTACATGAGAACCTCACATAAGCATGTTGCAAAACCACAGTAGAAACGATATCAACCGTATTCAACCAAAACGCACCAAAAACTCAGCAAATGAATACTAAGCAATCTTTCCAATCTTGTAAAGCAAGTACAAAACATTACAAATAAACAGTAGAAGCACTTTGGTCAAGTTCCGGACCTTGCCAGAGCAACCCAGAGCTTGAGCCGAAGCTACCAAGAACTAGTAGAACCTAGCGCCGGAGCTTACCAAAACTAGTAGATCCTGGATCCGGAGCTTACCAAAACTAGTAGATCTTAGACCCGGAGCTTACCAAAACTAGTCGATCCTGGATCCGGAGCTTATCAAAACTAGTAGGTCCTGGATCCGGAGCTTATCAAAACTAGTCGGAACTAGTCAACCCAAAACCGGAGCTAGACAAAGTACGTCGGAGCTTAGTAAAAGCATGCCGGAGCTATCAAGTATATGCCGGAGCTATCAAAGACATACCGGAGCTAACAAGAACATGTCGGAGCTAAAGATAAAGCTCACCGGAGCTAACCAAAGCTGGTCGGATCTTACCAAGAAGTCGGACCTAGCATCAAACGTAACCGGAGCTACCCAAAGCAAGCCGGACCTATCGTCGGACCCTGCTGTAGCTCGGAGCTAGAGTCGGACCTTGATAAAAAGGTGTTTTGGTGATATTAAAAACTTTTATCATCAAAGCCAAGTGTATTTACTACAAGCCAATGTATTCAGCACACATAGGTCTTACAAAGGATGAACTCAACTCAGCACAAGGCAAGCAAGCACCTAAGGGTGCCATCTTTGACAAGGAGAAGGTGGCGTATGCACGAAGTGCATACACCAACACAAGACCTCCCCATGTCAAGGATGGTCTTGGCTATACTAGAGGTAGAAGGCATAACGCCAAAACCTCCAAGTATGGCAAAGACATGATTGTCTTTGTTAAGGGGAGTTCATCCCCAACTAAAATTGAAAAGAATTCACCCTCTAGCAACAAATTGCCTAAATCTGAATCGCATCCTCTATTCCATGATTTTGATGCATCTTATGTGCTAAAGAGGAACAAACACGGCAAAGTGTTTGCTAGATATGTTGGGCCACTCCGCAAGAGCCCCAAGCCTTGCGTGTGGGTGCCCAAATGCCTAACTACTAACGTGAAAGGACCCAACTCCGCTTGGGTACCTAAAAGGAAGATATAAACTTGTTTTGTAGGCTTACTCCTCCGGTGGATCGAAATGGGTGTTGGATAGCGGATGTACCAACCACATGACCGGAGAGAGGAGCATGTTCATAGAGTATGAGGAGAACGAGGACCCAAGTGAAGGAATCTTCTTTGGGGATAATAGCCAAGGGAAAATCCTTGGTTCCGGTAAAATTGCTATCTCCTCTTCGCATACTTTATCTAATGCTTTGCATGTTGATTCCCTAGACTATAATCTCCTATCCATATCACAGCTTTGTGATAAAGGATATAAGTGTGTTTTTTCTAGTGAGGGTGTGAATGTTCTGAGAGAGGGTAATGACTCAATAGCCTTTAAGGGAGTGCTCAAGGGAAAGCTGTATCTTGTGGACTTTACCACTGATAAGGCTCAACTTGACACATGCTTAATGGCGAAAGCCAACATGGGATGGCTTTGGCATAGAAGGCTTGCCCATGTTGGAATGAGGAACCTTCAAAAGCTCCTTATAGGAGAGCACGTTCGTGGCCTAAAGGATGTGGTATTTGAAAAGGATAGGCCATGTGGTGCGTGCCAAGCGGGAAAGCAAGTAGGAGCTCAACACCCCTCTAAGAATGTCATGACGACAACTAGACCTTTGGAGTTACTCCATATGGATCTTTTTGGCCCCATTGCTTACATTAGCATCGGTGGCAACAAGTATGGTCTAGTCATCGTTGATGACTTCTCTAGATATACTTGGGTGTTCTTCTTGCATGATAAGAGTGAAACCCCCGGTGTCCTCAAGAAATTCCTAAGGAGAGCTCAAAATGAGTTCACCTTAAGGATAAAGTCTATAAGGAGTGACAATGGCACCGAATTCAAGAACATGCAAGTAGAAGAGTTCCTAGATGAGGAGGGCATCAAGCATGAGTTTTCCGCTCCCTATTCTCCTCAACAAAATGGAATTGCCAAAAGAAAGAATAGGACGCTCATTGAGATGTCAAGGACGATGCTAGATGAGTACAAAACATCGGACCGGTTTTGGGCGGAAGCGGTTAACACCGCTTGCCATGCCGTAAACCGATTGTACCTTCATCGCCTCCTCAAGAAGACTCCTTATGAGCTTCTCGTTGGTAAGAAACCCAATGTTTCTTACTTTCGTGTTTTTGGTAGCAAGTGTTATATCCTCAACAAGAAGCCTAGGACTTCGAAGTTTGCCTCAAAGTCCAATGAGGGTTTCTTGCTTGGATATGACTCAAACACTCATGCGTACCGTGTGTTCAACAAATCCTCCGGAATGGTTGAAGTAGCACGTGACATGGTGTTTGACGAAACCAATGGTTCTCAAGTGGAGCAAGTTGATCAGCATGCCCTTGATGAGTCCGGACCAAGAGGTCCTGAGTGAGAACGGACTAGTCCGCCCATGGGGCTGGACTAGTCCGGGTTGGCGAGTTGAAGGTGCTTCTGTGACTAAATCTGGGAGGACCGGACTAGTCCGCCCTTGGGGTCGGACTAGTCTGTGGTCCTCAGACTAGTCCATTTTCACACGGAGCAAAAGGCTCTGTGTGAGATCGGACTAGTCCGGTGGTGACCGGACTAGTCCGTTGTTGAAGTGACCGTTTGAATTTGAAGTTTGGCGGGTAGTGTGACGATAGCGTGTCAGCTGTCGGGGCGTGACAAGAGGTCAGTGGTCCCCTAGGCCGGACTAGTCCGGGCCTGAGGCCGGACTAGTCCGCCCTTCTGCTGAAGTCAGCAGTATGGGCTTGGGACCTCTATAAATAGAGGTCCCCTGGGTTCTTTTGAACCAACTCTTGAACTGACTTGAACCCTAGCACCGCCACAGCCAACTTGGAGCACTCTTGAGCCTCTTTCTTGCCAACTTTCCCTCTAAAACTAATTCTTGAGTGGATTAGGGTTTAGTGAGGTGGAGAAGAGGAAGAACATCGCGCTTGTGCTCCCGGTTTGATCTCTTGCACTCATTGAGTCTTTGTGAGCTGTGTGTTGAGTGTGTTTTGCGTTGTTGATCATCTTTGTGGTGTGGGAGCCACAGATTGTGAGAAGCCCCAACGAATCTTGTATTCACACTTTGAGATAGTGGAGAACCAAGTTAGGCCCGTGCGGTAAACTTAGTGAGGGAAGGGTTGGTGAACCCGGTCCTTTGTGGACTCCTCAACGGGGACGTAGATTCTTGTGTGGAATCGAACCTCGGGATAAAATTTTTTGTGTCTCTGTTTTCTTCGCATTTTGTTTATTGCTTACTTCATTCTAGGGTTGTTAGTCTTGTCTTGCGCTTCACATTGACTTAATCTTGTTAAAACTTGACTCACTCTTGTGTTGATAGTTTCTAAACTTATCTTAAACATATCCTCACTTGTAGCCTCGAGAAAATCCCCTTAAAACTTGCTAGAAACACTTTTTAGGGTTCTTCACGCAGGCTGACCAGACTAGTCCGCCCCCAGACCGGACTAGTCCGCCCCCTGTGATTTAATCTCGTTTTATTAAGTCATTTGCAGGTCAATTAGCCTATTCACCCCCCCTCTAGGCAACTTTCACGTAATTGGAAAGAACATAAAAAATGTATTTTCCTTTTTATGAAACTATTCAACTTATCTTTCTTGGTTGTCATTATGCATAATTATTTGGTGAGCCTTGCAAGTAAATTTTGGAATAGATATTCCAAATATGTTTTACACACCTAGTTAATGAATGGATGTTCCATTATAATCATGAAACTAGAAGTTTATTGCTAGTCGGTGTTTTAGCTTTATGCTACACTATTTGACTAAGCAGGAATTATATTATTTATGATAAATGCTATTGTAAACATATATATACAGATAATATTCAAGGTAACTTCCTGGTGTCAAACATGAGCGCGCACTAAGGGATACACGTGCATCATTGGAAATTTAGAAATAGGATTACTAATTCATAATAGAACCATTTATATTTGTTAGTGACTCCTCTTTCTTTTGTAATTTTTCTACACTGAGTGTGTCAGATTAGGATATAATAATGAGGTTGTAACCTCTTTGGATAGAAAGATCAGGATCTTACCTATTATCTAAAGAAAATAAGCTGGCTATTATCTTATTGGAGGGGAAGTTCAAGACTTAATTTCACCCATTATTTTAAATACCTCGAAGTATATGTACTGTTCAGTCTACCTTTCAAAAAAATTGTTCGATTTTACTCTCATAAAGTCTTTAGATTTTCATTTCACTTCATAGTAAAAAATTGTTTCTCTACGAGTTATGTTTGAAGATAAAATTTTATAAAATATGTAGTAGATGACATCAAACATCATGCCAAAAAAATTTCAATAATTCTTCATAATTGTTTCTTGCATTATTCCATCCCTCATGCCACAAATATATTATATACATCTGAAATACAATATAATCATAAAAAATAAAATATTTTATGGCATACAGATGCTTTAATCTATAACCTTACAAAATTGTACCCTCTAACATGATGTGTTTATAGAGAAACAAAAAAAGGAAAAATATTATGGAATGAATCTAACCAATCTAAATAGTGTGTGGGAGTAAAGTAAAATGAAGTTCTGTTTATGGGGTTAAGTGTTAGAAAATAGGAGGCAATTTACTGAACAATTCCGGAAAACACGCAAAAACAACAGCGATCAATACCGACAGACAGACGGAACGAGAAATATCGCGTATCGATTTGAAGCCAGTTGAACCGCTGCAGATCTGACGGTGAACAGTCGCTGCAGACATTGGTGATGACGTTGGGCCGCAGCGCCCGATCTCCTCGGTAGACGACCCGTGGTGAAGAACACGAGCAGTCGCGCGGAGCGCTTCCCAAAAACCTTATTCGCCCTCTCTCGGTGTAGGATCGCAAGGGCGGGCGGTTCCGGAGACCTGCTCTCTCGATCGTTGGTGCACGCCGGAGCTCGGGGTGGAGTAGACTAGAAGGCGGCATAAGGAACTCGAACGTGGGAATCAGTCTGGTCGTGGGATGACCTGCCGTACCGCGCACACCCGTATTTATAGAGTCCCACAGAGGCGGTTCTTATACGATCCGGAGGATCCGGATCCGAACTGACTCCGCAGTCGTAGACGCGTCCGTCTCCAACGACTTGGAACCAGTCTCGGTAGTCCAAAAAATTTGGAAGCCCAAAGCCCAATTTGATTTTCTGCAAAAATATAAAATTTGGTCTCGGCTCGAGGCTCGAATTCCCACAAACACAAGCGCGCACGCGTGTGCGGGGCGGGGCAAGGCGTGGCGAGGCGAGCGAGCGGGGAGGAGGAGGAGTAGCGCGCGTGGGCCACCCCTCTCTTCCTCTCTTCTCTCTCACCCAAGGAGTGGAAGAGCAACCTCCCTTATATGTAGGAGTTGCTCCACTTCCACTTCCCATGTAAGACTAAACATTTAGCATCACTCTCTCTTGTCGTAATGGGCTTTTGAGATTTATTTGGAATTAATTCTGAATATTAGATGGGCCTAGCCCATTTATTCCAACAATCCCCCACCAGATCTCAAAACCATTAGGAGAGAGGTCATTCTCGTTCCTTGTTTGATATACTAGTGTTTTGGCAGAGACTGTTAAGTTGAACTTCTGCCTAGATCCTCAAGTTTCATCAGGTCACAACTTGAATAATGGACTACGTCTTGAATTGCAAGTTTTGTGTGAACTGACTTCACTCAAAGATCATTACCAGTACTTGACTATCCGTAGTCTACCCCGCGGGTGGAGCATATGCATCGTACTCCCTGGTCTCTTCATGAGCTTTCCAGAGATCACTCAAATCTCACAGATTGCGACGTTAGACATTCGGAGCTCATATAGGTGTATTTTCTTCAAGATTGCACTGTAGGATGGCATCTTTGCTACACATAGCCATCGGAAACACATTAAGGCAAATCGCCAACCTGCCTTACAGTTTGAGAGTACAAGCGTGCATCTTCACATAGAGAGGGTATAAAGGAAGTACTCTGATCGGTGAACCACTAGCTTGTTTTCTCATGTCCTAATTCATGGGATCTCCGATCATATAGGTTGGGTTACTACTATGGTGTCACATCAATGGGTTCAAACCTATCTCTCTCGATGCACTTTCTATCACATTACGTGATAGACCCTTCGTAAAGGGATCTGCCAGGTTTTTGTTTGTTTGTATGTACGAAATAGTAATAACTCCGGAGTTTCTCATTTTCCTGACAAATTTTAAACGTCTCTTGGCGTGTCTTGATGATTTTGCATTATCCTTAGAACTGGTCACTTTGGCAATCACCGTCTGATTGTCACAGTTCATAAGGATTGCCGACAATGGTTTCTCAACTACAGACAAATCCATCAAGAGCTCTCGCAACCATTCTGCCTCTGCAGTTGCTGTCTCTAAAGCAGTGAGTTCTACTTCCATGGTTGACCTCGTTAGAATGGTCTGTTTGCAAGACCTCCATGATATAGCGCCACCAGCTAGAGTGAACACATATCCACTCGTGGCATAGAGTTCATCAATATCATAGATCCAGTTCAAATCACTATAACCCTTGGGCACGGTCGGATGCCCAGTATAGTGAATTCCATAACTCATTGTACCTCTCAAGTAGCGCATAACCTTTTCAAGTGCATGCCAATGATCTATACCCGGGTTTGACATAAACCTGCTTAGTTTGCTCACAGCAAACGAGATGTCAGGACCTGTTGTGCTCGCTAAGTACATGAGTGAACTGATCATTTGAGAATATTTAAGTTGATCTCTCGATTCTTTCTTGTTCTTTCTGAGTATCACTCTGGAATCATAAGGCGTCGGAGAAATCTTGCTATCCATAAAGCCGAACCGGCTCAAGATTTTCTCAACATAGTGGGATTGACTTAAAGTAATCTCACTCTCATCCTTATTCATCTTAATGTTCAGAATAACATTAGCTTCTCCCAGATCTTTCATATCAAAACACTTTGATAGAAAAGACTTGACCTCAGAAATTATATCAATACTTGTACCAAAATGAGTATATCATACACATACAAGCATAATATAACGCTATCGCCCCCACCATGGCGATAGTACACACACCGATCAGCCTCATTAATGACAAAGCTTGCAGACATCAAAGTATTGTCGAACTTCTCATACTATTGCTTAGGTGCTTGTTTCAGGACATACAAGGATTTTAACAATTTGCACACATTTGTCTCTTCACCTTTTACTATGAACCCATCAGGCTGTTCCATATAAATCTCCTCTTCCAACTCTCCGTTTAGGAAAGTTGTCTTTACATCCATTTGATGGATGATTAGACCATAAGAGGCAGCCAAAGAATGTAGTACACGAATTGTCATCATTCTAGCGATAGGTGAATAAGTGTCAAAATAGTCTTCACCTTCCTTTTAAGTATAGTCCTTTGCAACTAGCCTTGCCCTGTACTTTTCAATAGTACCGTTAGGCCTGAGATTCTTTTTAAACACCCACTCTTGCAGCCTACTGGTTTGCACCCATACGACCGTTCAGTTAACTCCCAGGTTCCATTAGAAAGAATTGAGTCCATCTCACTATGAACTGCTTCTTTCCAGTCATCTGCATCAGGCGATGCATATGCCTCTGCTATGGATCTAGGAGTATCGTTCACAAGGTACACAATGAAATCATCACCGAAGTATTTTGTAATCCGTGATCTCTTACTCGACTGAGTTATTTTATTGTGTTCCTCCTCTGGGATACTCTCAAATGGTGTATTAAGAAACTCGCTAGTTGTGGTGGATTCACGACAAATTTCAGAAGAGATCCTAACAGTGCTATGCATATCTTTCATAGGAAAAATATTCTCGAAAAATGTTGTATCACGGGATTCCATAATAGTATCAACATGCATATCAGGTACCTCAGGTTTAACTACTAAAAATCTATATGCGATGCTCCAATTAGCATAGCCTAGAAAGATACAATCTACTGTCTTTGGTCCCAGCTTGCATTTCTTGGTAATTGGAACATTGACCTTTGCCAAACATCCCCAAGTATGCAAGTATGAAAGTGATGGTTTTCTCCTGACCCACTCCTCATAAGGGGTTTTCTCTTTATTCTTGTTTGAAACGCGGTTTAGGACATGACATGAAGTCAATAGAGCCTTCTTCCACCATGTCTTAGATAAACCAGACGTGTCTAACATGACATTCACCAAGTCACACAATGTGCGATTTTTCCTCTCGACTACCCCGTTTGATTGGGGTGAATAGGGAGGTGTCCTCTCATGTATAATATCGTGTTATGCACAAAAATCATTAAATATTTTGAGAAAATACTCACCACCACGATCTGACCTAAGATGTTTGATCTTTCTCTCTAGTTGAGTTTCTACTTCATATTTATAGATTTTAAAGTAGTCTAAAGCTTCATCTTTATTTTGTAACAAGTAAACATAGCAAAATCTAGTAGAATCATCTATTAATATCATAAAATATTTATTTCCACCTTTTGTCAACACACCATTCATCTCGCATAGTTCAGAATGTATGAGTTCTAATAGTGTCAAGTTTCTCTCCTCGACTGCCTTGTGAGGCTTTCGAGGTTGCTTTGATTGCACATAATTATGGCACTTAGAACCTTTGACAATGGTGAATTCCGGAATTAATTTGAGACTAGATAGCCGATTCATAAAACCAAAATTAATGTGACATAAACGAGAATGCCAAACACATGCATCATCATTAATACTGTCACAAATATGGTTTACTGACTTATTATCAAACTCCGAAAGAGAATACCTCCGCATTCATAGCCTTTACCAATAAATTGTCCATGCTTGGACACAACTATTTTATTGGACTCTAAAACTACTTTAAACCCATCTCTACATAGAAGGGTACCGCTACCAAGATTCTTGTTCATAGTAGGGACATGCTGCACGTTCTTCAGCTGGATAATCTTTCCCGAAGTGAACTTCAGATCGATCGTGCCAACACCACGAACAGAAGCATGTGACCCGTTCCCCATTAGGACGGCGGAATCCCGGATGAACTGGTAAGAAGTAAACATGAACATGTTAGAACATACATGAACATTAGCACCCGTATGAAACTACGAAGATGATGTTTGAGAAACAGAAAGAACAGTAAAAGAATTACTGTACCCATCTGCATTGCTAGACGTCAAAATGTTGACATTCTTTTTCCCTCTGCGGTCTGCCCTCTCAGGACAGTCTTTGGAAAAATGCTCCTGCTCCCCACAGGTGTAGCAGCAGCCATCATTGGCTTTGTTTGACTTATTCTTCTTCTTGAAAGCAGTAGTTTTGTTTGGCTTAAATTGAGACTTGTTCCCTTTGTTCATGACATTGAGTTTCTGCACCATATTAGTATTGGCGCTAGATTGACCCTCACCTCCTTTCTCAGTTGCGTCCTTAGTCTGAGCCTTCTCCTCAATATCAAGAGGTGCTATCAGGTTTTCAACTAATATTTCATGTCTCTTGTGTTTGAGAGTTGTGGCGAAGTTCCTCCATGAAGGAGGTAACTTTGCAATAATGCATCCAGCCACAAACTTATTGGGTAAAGGACACTTAAGGAGATTGAGCTTTCTCGCAAGACACTGTATTCCATGAGCTTGTTCAACTACGAGATAGTTGTTAACCATCTTGTAGTCATAAAAATTCTCTATGATAGTTCACCGCCTACATCGGCTGCACCGTACTTAGCGTTTAGTGCATCCTAGAGCTCCTTACCATCTGGACTGTCAGATAGACATCACAAAGTTTATTGTCAAGAACACTTAAGATGCATCCTCTCAGGACAGAATTGGTTTCCTCGAACTTCGTCTGTTCTTCAACAGACAAAGGACCTTGAGGCCTACTCTCGGTTACCCAGAAGATCTTAAGTGATTGGAGCCAAAGTGTGACCTTAACTTGCTACCTCTTGAAGTGCACGCCAGAGAATTTCTCCGGCCTAAGTGCATCGGCTAAAGTCATCATGTTCAACTCAGGAAATTGCCTAATAAGATTTTTGGATTATTAGAAAAGAGGAGGCAATTCTTGAACAATTTCAAAAAAAAAACATGCGAAAACAGCAGCGATCAATACCGACAGACAGACGGGACGAGAAATATCGCGTACCGATTTGAAACCGGTTGAATCGCTGTAGATCTGATGGCGAACAGTCGCTGCACACGTGGGTGACGACGTTGGGCCGCAACGCCTGATCTCCTCGGTAGACGACTCATGGTGAAGAACGCGAGAAGTCGCACAGAGCGCTTCCGAAAAACCTTATTCGCCCTCTCCCGGTGCAGGATCGCAAGGGCGAGCGGTGCACGCCGGCGCTCGGGATAGAGTAGACTAGAAGGCGGCACAAGGAACTCAAACGTGAGAATTAGTCTAATCGTGGGATGACATGTCGTACCGCGCACGCCCGTATTTATATAGTTCCACGGAGGCGGTTCGTATACGACCCGGAGGATCCGGATCCGAACTGACTCCGCAGTCGTAGACGCGTCCGTCTCCAACGACTTGGACTTTGTCTCAATAGCCTAAAAATTCGAAAGCCCAAAAGTCCAAAGTCCAATTTGATTTTCTGCAAAAATATAAAATCTGGACTCGAGTCGAATTCACACGAACACAAGCGTGCGCGCGTGTGCGGGGCGAGGCAAGCGAGGAGGAGGAGGAGTGCGCGTAGGCCACCTCTCTCTTACTCTCTTCTCTCTCACTCAAGGAGTGGAAGAGCAGCCTCCCTTATATATAGAAGTTGCTCCACTTCCACTTCCCATGTGGGACTAAACATTTAACATCACTCCATCTTGCCTTAATGGGCCTTTGAGATTTATTTGGAATTAATTCTGAATATTAGATGAGCCTAGCCCATTTATTCCAACATTAAGTGAACAATGTATATACTTAGTGATAGTGAAATGATATTTTTTTTCAATTAGTGATAGTGAAACGTTTATAGACCTACGTGACCCGCCGGCCTTCACAATAAGTTTATATGCCACTAGTACACTTTACTGTTTTTCCAATTTATTAGAGAATAAATTTAATGATTTCCAGGCACCATAGAAAAATAATTATCAATGTCCACTAATCAATGCTATGGATAGTGACCATATCCATTGCATCTATATATAGTGTAATTAGTTAATTAGGGGGATTTGGTGAAGAAAAAAAAACAGCATTCTTCACAGCTTATAAGTACATCCATCAATCTGCCATCTTTTTTTAGAAACAATGTCCAGCAATCTGCCATCGGAGTCACCAACAGAACACACGGCAGCAGGACTGCCCTCGTTTGCAATGGCTCCTCGGACGTCGTTTATGTTCCTGGTCCTCCTCCTGGCCGTGCAACAAGTTGCATCGTCCGTGCGTGCGTCTCCTGCCAAAGACGAGGCATCGTCCGAAGTGGCGGTGGACAAGTTTCTCCAAGCATGCTGTGCCAACACGACCAATGCGGTCGTCTGCTACAACTCCCTTCACCCCCGTGCGGGATCCTTCGAGGGCAATCTGGTTAAGGTCACCGGTGCCGCCACCGTCATCGCGTATGCACGGCTCCGTAGCTTCGAGGCCGAGCTCCGCAGCCTCTTGCGCGAAGACACCGGCGCCGCGTATTCCGTGAACAGAGCATTGGAATCGTGCATCAACCACTTCGAGGATGTTCTCTTCGACGAGCGCGATGCGCTAGCGAGACTCCGGCGGCTCGAGACGACGACGGCAGCCTTCCGAAGAGAGAAGCAAGCAAAATCGGATCTTCAAGAGGTCATCTTATATGTCAGTGCCGTGCATGATTCAGTCAGCCTCTTGTGCATGGAGGACTTTGTCAGATCCAGCAACGGGGTCCTCGCGTCGCCAATGGGCAAGATGATGCAGGCCGGGGACGCAACCATGCAACTTTACGGGGGAATTGCACTAGATCTTGTCGCTTCCATAAAGCTATAAACACGTGTGGTCTGAATAAAGGTAAAAGGAAATGTCTTGTCATCTACTGGTGCGATGTCCGAGTGATCTTGCTTTTATAGATATTTGGACACACCGTTCCTCGATCTAACTGTAATCTGTTGGAAGTTATTGTTGTTTATATGGCTCTGCATATTCTCAACTTGCTTCCATCAACCTGCAGCAGTGGGAGGTGGAAACATGGAGGGCGCTCCGGCAGGGTAGGCGTAGTGCTTCAGCGAGACCCTACCCTGCCCAGACGTTGTCCATGTGGGCATGATGCTCCGGAGAGACAATTACAATTCGCCAGTGTGAATGTTGTATAGTCCTATTACTTCCCGGAAAAGAGCTCCACAACTGCTCACCAATTGTAATCAGGAATATGTAAACAAAGCACAGCCAATTAATGCAATAGATCTCAGTTCACTTCCGCAATACGTAGTACAGGACAATTTCAAATCCCAGGGCCAGCAGAACTACGCCACCATAACAGGTCGTTCATCTTACACGTGGAAGGTAAATGCTAATATAGCAGGTTCTCCTAGCTAAACACATGATAACAAACATACTCAATCGAAATAGTCAGACTAGTCTGTAAGATAAAAACGTTACATTGCTGCCCCAAAGTTCTTGGTTTTAGGTCAGCCAGCCTCCTGGGCATGTAAAGCCTCAGACAACGGAGAAACTGGCTCTCAGAATGTCAAGCAGTTGCCGTAAACATGTCCCCGCTTTCAATTGTCAGGTAGATGTGTCTCCGACTCTCCATTCTGAGCATCCTCTGGTTTCAGTTTAGGTTCATCAGAGAGATGGTTAGACTCTCCTGACAAAGTGCTTCCTGCTTTTCTCTTCCGGGTTAACTCCAACTCTTCTGATCTAAGTGTCTCATCAGCACGAGAAGCTTCCTCGCTGCCATAACCCTCATGTCCCATGGGAGCTGCCCAGGATATGGGGTTCACTGAAACGAAAATTTTCAAATTTGGATTCAGAAAAAAAAAATACAATGAATCTAGCAGGTATACAAACTGAAACAAAAGACAGCATAACTAATTAGGTTTCTTGTTAGAGAGGGGAAGAGGTCTAGCTGCATGCATAAGTTAACAGTAGGTAAACCATGTTAAAAATAAAAAGTAAAAGAAAGAGAGAGAATAGTGATGTTTTGACCTATATCATTAATAATTCAACAAGAGAAAACTCTATCTGAGAAGTGAGAAATATTAACTCTTTCATTACATCAACTTATTAGCTTCACAGGTTATGTACTACGAACCTTCTTCTAGTTGAATAGATTTAGATGAAGGTGTACTTGCTTCATCACCAGGACTGGTCAACTTAGCTTTCTTTTTGACATAGTTCTGTCGCAGAGGTCTAGGTATCTGGAATGAAAATTGGGCTATTGTTATACCCTGCGTGAAATACTCCGGGTTCTCTTGAAGGTACCTGCCAAAATAAGGCTTATACTTTAAGACCAGCAGGTTCAACGGTATGTATGTTAGACAAAATTGGTGTAGATAGCATAGAAACGACACATATAGTTCAGACTTCAATTTTTTTTCCAATCGGGACAAGTCCCAACTCCATTAAAACGGAGGTCACAGTACATAACATATAGTTCAGACTTCAATTGAAATATGTAGTCAAGGAATGCTCTAGGAATTTTAGGATTTAGTTATACTTGACCTAGGGGTTTGGTTTTGATTCCTAAGACCACCTTTCCAAACAGACCCTTACAAATTACAGGGAAAACACAACATTTACAGTGAATTGAAAAGGCGATCAAGCAAAAAATTCACGATGTAAGCATGGATACCTATCAATTTCAACCAGAGACCTTAGTTTCCTCCCAGTTGGAGAGGAATAGTACCTGAAAGCATGTTAAAGGATGTTACAAAACATAAATTCAGAAGATGATTATAAAAGAGTGGAAAACCAGTTTGTGAGAAACAACCAGAGCAAAGCAAATACAGTACTGAGGGAAAAAATTACTCACACATCAGCAAATTTGGTGCCTCCTTCACCTCTAATTCTGATCTGCCTTTCCCATCCATGAGGGGGTCGTGCAATATTGGGTTTGTCAATAGCCCAAAGCCTGCTGCCATCCTGAGATATGTCTTCTGGGTCATCACATGTTACATTGGGTCTCCACTCACAAGCTTGTTTGCATACAAAAGGTTTCTGTATAATACGTTCACGAATTTCTTCATACTTCTGTTTTGTTGGAATAAGTCTCCATTTGAAACACTTAGCACACTGGACAGTGAATGCCCCAATAGCTGGTGATATCCCCTTTGTAACAGCTGATTTCTGCAAGGACAGAGAACGGTTTTCACCCAGTTCATCCTGCTCTTTGTCTACTCCTTCAGAGTTGAAAACAACCACTGGATTTGATGCACATTCAGATGAAAAATCATCATTGTCGAAGCGGGTGCCATCAATGCCAGATACCACAATCGAACTCTTCTTTGATGAAAGAGTAGATTTAGAACTTTCCATGGTTGAGATTTTTTTTTTTTGAAGTTTAGATTCCTGGTAAATATAAGTATTCCAAGATGTGAACAGAAAAATTGTTACACGTGAATAATGTGAAAGAAACATGGTATCCCTAACCCACTAATGAACACACATAAAGCTGTAACATGGGATAAACAACCAAATACAGTTGAACGTAAATGAGAAAAAAAAAAACTGAATACAAAAAAGATGGCTGGTACAACCTTGTACATTATTTATACAAATACAATCTAAGTCAATAAAATTATCTCATGATGCCCTTTTAATTTTGTGCCTACAGTGATAATAGATATTCACTATATGCTTGTGATGCAGACCAAATAGGACTAACAAAGTACAAAGTTTGCATATACAATGATAGGACAGTGTAATACAACCAGGCTTGCACATGGGAACCAACATCTAGAGCAATCTACATTTCCAAGTTAGAAACCGGTGTAAGACATGAATTCACGAGGATGAATACCTGAATTAAGTTCCATGAGCCTAAAGGCACAGTTATAATGTCATATTATGTGCTTATTGATCAACAGATGGACTTTTATCACACACCGCACAAAACAAAAGATGCATACTGCTCTCTAATCAAGTCCAGTCTATGAGTCCCTGATCTCATTGTGGCACAACTCTCTAATCAAGTCCAGTCTATGAGTCCCTGATCTCATTGTGGCACAACAAGGACCAGCGACGCAGGTTGCAGGTTGGCCGAACTCGAACCATTTAACTAAAGAACATATAGAAACTTGAAACATTGACCTAACCACAAGCAAGTCGGCTCAATAGGCTCAGTCAAACTTAGAGCGACCAGAGGTATTCGCAGAGAACCATACGCACAGTGGCACAGGCGCGGAGTAAACGTAGAGTATGCCCTTTTTTTTTTTTACAAAATGGGTAGCAGCAGCATATTTGGTAGATCGATCTAGCGAGCTGAAACGGAAGAAACCTAACGCTATATGCGTGGATGAATCAGATTATCATAGCAGGACACTGGTCCAAACAGCAAATGACTCGCACAGAACACAATGGAAGGGAAACGATTTGGATTTGATGTCTCGCGTAGAGGCCTAAGATGAGGATCCCGTACACCACCACAACGAACTCCTAGAACAACCCACCAAAGCTGCCGCCGGATGATTACTCACCAGCGAACGAAAAGCTCGATCCGGACCCGGATGGATCTCCGCTCCCCGCCGGTCCAGTGTCTAGGATGCGAGCATGCGGGCAAAGTCCCGACTCGCGGCCTCCGAGCAGATCGAGGCGGGGAGGGGACGAGCTAGTAACGGGGCCGGGGTTCTCCGGCGGACAACGGCAGGGTTACGGCGGGGGACAGTGGGCTGAGGATGGGGATTCGGGTCGGGGTTAGCTCGCGTTCTCCGCCCCGTGCTGCCCCCGGCCTATGAGCCCGCAAGATTTTTTTTTCTCGATGGAAGAAGTGTGGCAGTGATAGAGACGAGAGAGGAAGGCCGTTGGATTCAGGAACTGGGCGCTGCGACTGTGGATGTGCGGACTGCGGAGGTGGAGAGGATCATGATCGGTGGAGGTGGAATATGGCCATATATTAGCAGTTCACACTTTACACATATAATACTCTTTTCAATTTATTTGTCATTAATACAATTTTTATTAATTTATTTCTAGTTTTTTATTATTTGAAACGACAATTATTTTGAAACGGAAGTAGTATTTTTTTTCTACTCGTAAGTCAGAATATGGATTTCTTTTCATATAAGTATCTCGATAACATTTATTGTTTACACCTTTTAAGCGTCACCTGAAAGAAATGTCAGCTTGTCATGATATAGTTATGCGAAATGACAAGTTGCCCCCTTTTTCCCCTTTTCAATGAAATTGCAGCATCACCGATCTAGAGTTTAGTTCCTTGTCGGTGTCAGCCAGAGGGCGTGTGGCACGGAGCAACACCATTGAATTCTCCCTTATTATCTTGCTATTTTGCTAATCGCCATTAAATCCTCCCATTCTTCTTACTTCTTCCATCCCGTCGTTTAGAAAAAAAATTAGTTCAAAGTACTCCCTCCATCCCGGAAAGCTTGTCGCTTTGTAGTTCATTTTTGAACTACAAAGCGACAAACTTTCCGAGACGGAGGGAGTATTTTGTTAATCAGCCAGACGAGCCGTGCGGCACGCACTGAACTGGCACTGGGCACTGGCACAGGCGCGCTCTACCATGCGCGGCTCATGCATTGCCGATTTCTTTGTTTCTGAATTATAACATGTATACAGATGATCATGCAAAACTGCGGCCCATTTCTTTGTTTCAGAATTATAACCTGTTAGAACGCGACCCAGCTCGTCACGCAGACGGACCCCTATCGCAAGCTCAGGTCGCAACGGGTCTGCTATGCAAACAGGCCTAACCAGAGCCCCAACCAAGGTCATGAGCCACTTCAATCCAAAAGACTAAACTTATAGGTGAGGTGTACTCCTCCAATTTTTAAATATTTGTAATTCAAAAACAAATTACAAACCGAGAGAGTATACAGATGCCACCCAGAAATCCATTCCATTCCATTTCATTCAATTCAATTCAGCTTTACCACGCGACAACAGAGACCATACATCCTGCCTATATGTCATATATGTCCACCGAAGCGAACGGGGTGGACGCCGGGCACATGATTCGCCAGCAGCCGGGCTGCTCATCAGCTTTGCAGCTTGCAAAAAAGATAAAATGGTGAACCGAAATTACCAGAGACCAGGACATCAGGTGGAAACGAGATGAATTATTTCGTTAACAAAACCGTGTTCTTCCATGCGATCCACAACGTTGACAAACTCGGATCCATGAAGCCTTACTGAAAGCCTGAGATTGCCCGAACTGCACACAACGGATGAACATCCACACATCCGTCCTTCTACAGAACGGATGACATAGCCTCATCCCCCAATGCCATCCTCTGCTCAGGCGTTTCACGGCACCCAAAACAAACAAGCGAAGGTAACAGGAACAGGAAGCAATCCTCCGACATCTACTCACTACTGTGCGCAGACGAGGCGTCGTACTACCCTTGCCTTGCTGTTCACCACGACCACGTCACCGGGCTGGCCTGGTAGCTCGCCGCCGGGACCTGCAGCTGCTGCGGCGCCATGCAGTGCTGCGGCGGCCACTGCTGGTGGTAGAACGCCTGCCCCTGCCCCTGCAGCGCGGCGACGGCCGGGGGCACGGGCTGGCTGTGGCTGGCCCCGTCTTGCTCGACCTCCATGGATGCGCCCTCGTCGTCCTGGTCAGCGTCCATCATCTCCGCTGCTGGCGCCAACGACGAAGTGGTGCCGGTGATGTCCTGGGAGAGTTGGGCGGGCGCCCACGGGACCATGGCCAGGTTGGGGTTCTCGTCCCTGGACGCCATCTCCTCGAACAGCGCGCGGTGGTGACTCGCCTCTTGCAGCACGGTGCCTGCAGGATCAAATTCGAAACCCGCTTTTAGTCTCTAAGCACGCACCAACCTTCCAGAATTTGCTAGAACCGGTTGCGGAAGGAATTTGCTGGCACGGTACGTACCCTTGATGCCGCGGATCCAGTCGGGGCTGACGCGGAGAGGAGCTTCCGGCCGGAGCGGGCCGTGCAGGAGGCTGCGCGCGGCCTCCGCTGGCTGGTACACCACGATCGCGCGCTCGTCGTTCGGCGCTGGCGCCACGACCACAGGCGCCACGTCGCCGCTCACCGGCACAGGCACCTCCTCCACCTCGAAAGGTTGCGGCACGCCCGCGCCGGCGGGCTGCACGACGACGGCGCCGTGCTCAACAGGAGGCACCACCACCGAGTCCTGCGCAAACGGCAAACCCAACACGAACGCACGCGTCAGCGACCAAACCGAAACAGGGAACAGAGACGATCGAGCGAGACGCGGTGGGGCGGTCGCGAGGTAGGCTGCAGGCACGTACGAGGCGACGGGTCTTGGTGGCCGGGACGGGGACTCCGTCGAGCCAGGGCTCCGCCGCCTCCGCGGCCTTCCGCTTCAGCAGCATCGGCGCCGCGTCCATGGCTGTCTCTAGCCGTTTTCCTGGATCGCCTGGTTGAATGAACACTCCGATCTGGTTAGTGGTGGCGACGGTTGCAGACGGAGGTGGGCGAGGAGGGAGAGTGGTGGTGGTTAATAAGGAAGGAGGGGGCGGGGAAGCGAGATGGAGAAGGTTCAGTTGCCGCGCGGCTCTCGACGGGTCTAGAAATTTGCTGGGCCTCCCTCTTTTCGCGTCTCTTCCGTTCTGGAATCACAATTTCGACTCGAGTCAACACAATCGTACCACGGTCTCCCACGCCATCACGCCAACGCGCTCCGTACCATTCGCACAAGCGCCGTTGATAAGATTTTGGGCGCACACGTGTATGAATGGGTCACGGCCTGGCCGAGGTACTCACAGGCCACGGCCCAAGGTACAAGGCCCAAGGCCCGAAACTTGAAAAATGTGAACACGGATGCTTTTTGGACAACTATGGGCTGCACGGCCCACTCGGCAGGCCGCCCATCCTGTTTCCTCCAGTCTCCACACATTCCGTCCGTGAAAATAGCCACACGAGACCCCATCACCCATGCCCTCCTCTCTCAGACACACACATCAATAAATACGCGTGTGCACATTCTGTCAATTTTCCACCTAATCCTGAAAAGTTATGGACGAGGGGTACTGTTCCTGAAACTTCTAAATCTGTTAACTTTGTATTACACCTTTACAAAGGACCTGGCAACAATTTAGTTCAAGGTTGACAAGAGAGAGACAACAATTTGCAGATTAAAACGGCATGCAAAGTAGTGGTGTTTCCACCGGGTAGTAAAAGAGGCCCTCTCCCTATGGCAACATTTTTTTCCCTTCCAAAAGCAGCAGCACTAAGTCTCTCATCCCTCTCCTGATGAGGCGTCGAGCGAATCAGAGCGCATCTGCCGACTGGACTGCACACCAGCTGCTGCGACGCGAGGAGGTGCCGCCATGTGCGATCCCTCCATGCACGGCCGCCGGCAGGGGGGTGTACGAGGACGACGTCCCGGCCAGGTTCATTTGCATATATGTCCTCGCGCGGCTAAGCTAACTCCAGTAGTGGACGTATGTCAGCGCACATATTTATATATATTCCTCCCCCCTCTAGCTCGCTTTTTTGTTTTTCTCCTGGTTTTGTGTCCACAAGTGCCGTGTTAGTACTAATCACTCTGTAGTGTTGCTTTGCGATAAGGCGACACGATAATGCATGATTTTTTTTTTCTTTCTAATAATGTAGTAGTACCTATTATTATTGTGAGGCCAGCGTCGAGAGTTATGCTTTTTAGTCTTGCTTTTTTGGAGAAACCGAAGAAAGACGAACTTGCGTGGCAATTGCCAACCAACGCAGACATCAACAAAACCACAGACTTGTAACCCGTCGACCTCAACCGAGACCAAGACCAAAGCAGAGTTCGGGCCTGTGTGGCTGCTCTAACGTGATCGCGAGTTCAGCGGGTAGTGACCAGTGAGGCATCAGCGCTGATCGAGCGCCACACCATTGCACTACTACTCCGGATGGATGGAGGCCGGTCGCGACGTAGCCGGTGGAGGACGGGGACGAGGACCCCAACGAACGACCAACACAAACAGCCGTCCATCCGCAGCTGCTCACTCGAAAAAAGCACACGTAATGATCGGTGTCCCTGTTAGTTATCACGGGAGTATCTGCGTGTCACAGATTCAGATCCCGTACCTATCGCGCACACGCGAAGGTCGTGTTCCATCGAGAGCTGAAAAATTCAGACCCAGGTCCTGCGGATTCCGGTAGCAATCTCATCCAAGCAACCAAGAACCAACTGAGTGAATGGTGGTCATAACACACAAGGCGTCATGTCGTCACCAGACCAAGCGAGGAAGCGCGGCGATTCGGTTACGAGCGGGGTCAGCACAGCACACAGCGCGTGGTGCGATGCGGCACGCGTCCGCGCCCACGAATCGGGCACTGCGCTACTCCTGCGGCCGGCGACCCACCCGCCTGCGGTTTCTGGCACATGAACCGGACACTGGACTCACACCGGCGGCATCGATAACTCGCCGGCGGCTGATTATTTTGGTCAGGCTTCCCTGCTTTGGGTTCCCTCACTACCTACTAATTAAAGATGGTTCGTGGCCTTCGCGTAAGATGCCACTACCTCGTCCGTCCGCGCTCACCATCAGTGTATCTTCGTTCTCTGGAATCCTTGCCACCAGTATATCTCCTCTCACTCTATATATATCTGCACTCGCCGGCTCATGGACAGCTCCAGATCGACGCCAGCTGATATCGGAAAGCAACGCTTATCGGACGCGTCGCATAGATAAGCATTAGGTAGCTAGCTAGTTCGTTTCGTCAAGAAACACGGGCTTTGTTGCTTGGTGCCGGCTGCGTTGGATAATTGGGATTGTTGGTTCGTTTGGTCGATCGATCGATCATGTTGTGGAGGGACAGCTTCCTGGACCTGATACTGATCCCGCTCAGCCTCCTCTTCCCCATGGCGTACCACGCCTGGCTGTGGCGCGCCGTCCGCCTCCGCCCGCTGCGCACCGCGCTCGGCATCAACTCCGCCGCCCGCCGCATCTGGGCCATCAACATGATGAAGGTACGTAGTACGCCCCTCCGGATTATCCAGCTACACCTGGGTTGTCGCGTCGATCGTGGCACCGCCGGCCGGTGACTGACTGACTGGTGCATGCAGGACAACGGGAAGCACGCGGTGACGGTGGTGCAGTCGGTGCGGAACGTGATCATGGGGTCGACGCTGATGGCGACGACGGCGATCCTCTTCTGCACCGGCATCGCGGCGGTGCTGAGCAGCACCTACACCATCAAGAAGCCGCTCAGCGACACCGTCTTCGGCGCGCACGGCGAGTACATGATGGCGCTCAAGTACGTGGCGCTGCTGCTGCTCTTCCTCTTCGCCTTCCTCTGCCACAGCCTCGCCATCTGCTTCCTCAACCAGGCCAGCTTCCTCATCAACACCGCCAACTCCCTCCTCCCCGCCGACGTCGACACCGACTCCGATGGCCGTCTCGGCCTGCCGGACACCAGGGACTACATCGGCGACATCCTGGAGCGCGGGTTCACCCTCAACTTCGTCGGCAACCGGCTCTTCTACGCCGGGGTGCCGCTCCTCCTCTGGATATTCGGCCCGCTCCTCGCCTTCTTGTCCTCCATGGTCATGGTCCCCATCCTCTACAACCTCGACATCGTGAACGTTAAAAGCGACACCGGCTGCGTCAACGGGAAATCCGCAGAGATGAAAGGCGGCGACTGCATGCATGTCTGAAGAAAATAACTCCTCTGAATATATATATACGTGATCAAGGAAGCAACCTGCCTATCCAATCCAAGCTTAATTATCACAGGAAGCTGAAGCTGTGTTCTGAACAATTCATTCACAAGCGCTTTCGTATTCATAATTTCTGTACGACGTGTTAGTATGTTACGTATTCATGTATGATTCAGTAGCTTACTGCCAGTTGGTGTGTAGTGCGTGCATATATATACGCAAATCTTCGTTGCTTGCCACACATTTTCTCGAGTAATCCTAATCTAGTACGGTGCCGTGCTTGCTTTCAGCTAGCTTTCCTTGTTAGGAAGACGATAACTTAGCAAGCTAATGGATCAGTGCTTTCAGCTTTCCTTGTTAGGAGATACTAGGAAAATCTTCCACTGCATGGATGATAAGGAATCCATGCATTCACTCGGTTGCTGCTTGTTTTCGACAAGTTGACACCGCTCTTGCCTGCCTGTTCCACTACAAGGCGTATTCCTAGTTGGTTTTGTCTTCCTGCCTCTTTGTTTTCTTTATTTTGACAGTCGTTTAGAGTTCCTTTAAAATAAAAAAAATAGCAGTTGAAGCAGCAAATGTTGGTGGGTATTAGCATGCGCAGATTATAAATCGCAGAGAGAGAGAGAGAGAGAGAGAGAGAGAGTTTGGCATTTTCCAACAGGGCTGTCGCCCATCACCCGCATTCTCCCAAACCAATTGACATTGTAGTGTGCACACAAACTCGATTAGATAGTTGCACGAGCTTTTGTATATGATTCCTTTTATAATTCCTGGAGGATTAATCCTTTCAATGTTTCTGAATGCGGCTCTCCGCTATGCGTTCTTCAGCTGGCTCAGTGCCGTGTCACTTACTTAAACTCCGGAGACAGGGCTTCTCCAATGACCTCATCACACGGGTTAAATTTGGTTAGTTGTTAACTTAGCTTTTAGTAACCTTTTTTAGTACGGCGTTGATCGAACCTTAATCATACGCTTTTTTTTGTGCAGTTGTCGACAAGTATGTCATCAAGTACATTCTAGGTGGAGCTTTCTTGCTCCCACAAATGGAGGAAGAGAGATTCTTGTGTGATTTCTGTTCTGGCATTTGTGTATCTGTTGAAGCAGCAAATGAGCAGCGTGTATTTTAGCTGGTTATAACCATGCTTGATGTAGAATTATACGATGTACGCGCATGATCTCGTGGCCAATGAGGATATATCAGAATATACAGCACCTTGAAGCCTCCAGATTCACAAAATTAAGAACTGGAGACACCGTTTGAACAAGGTGAAATGTGTTCTACATGGAAGAGATCATTACATTCTTGTTTTTCCATTTAGAAAGCTCATTAAAATCACGTCTTGTGCCACCAGCGTGCGCCTGAACATCCAACAGGAGCGGAAATTTCTATTCGCTCAATCGGACAAAAGGCTTCGTATGACACATAAATATTACTCCCTCCGTTTCGAAATAATTGTCACCGGTTAATTCAAAAATGAACTAGCCGGTGACAATTATTTTGAAACGGAGGGAGTATAAAATACGAGTGTTCGGATAACTTTGCAAAAAGGTGAAAGGGAGGGATAAAGGTGGAATACTTATTTCTTATACAACAAGTTTACATAGTCATACGGATATAACAAACATTTTTTACAGAATTCACAGTTGACAGCACCAAACGGATTTCAACTTTCCAACAACTCTAAGCTCACAACTAGAATCAGATTTTCAGAAATCCACAACTAAACCAAACATACTCTAAATGAGAAAACAACTTTATTTGTACTAGCTTACTGTCCAGTAATGTCAGTCGCTATAAAATGCTCCCCAGTTGCCATGGTCTCAAGCTCATAAACGTTCTAGAACTCCATCTTGCCACCAACGCCCTTCAAGCCCAGCAAGAAGAAAGAAACGTCCAGCAGGAGACCAGTACAATGCATTAGCCTCCTTGGACTTGAGGGTTGTAACTAATAGTACTAGCCGTGTTTCAAAGCTTACAAGTTCAAGGACCTCATTTTGCATGCCCGTTTCCTTGATCCAAAACAGCTTAAACCCAGTGTATGTGCCCTTCTTTGTTTTTGTATGTCTATCAACCAGAATAGCTTCTTTGTTTTTGTATGTCTGTCAACCTGCAGCAAGATATGCACCATTTTTCTGCCAGTACATCTTGCAATCACTAACACTGAAAAGGTTTGCTACCTCAACTCCTCTACCAGGAATTTGCACAAGACTCATTTCAATACAAATAACAGGTTTTAGCCATCGTCATTAAGAATTGAACTCATATACTCCCCCGTCTTAGAAAGCTCGTCGCTTTGTAGTTTTGAACTACAAAGCGACGAGCTTTTTAGGACAGAGGGAGTATCCTGTAAGAGGTTCAGAGCAGAAATTTGTGCTCACCTTTGCAGGCAGATTTCCGCCACCCATTTCAGGCACAGATAGGGCTCTGATGGGATCAGTTGGAGACCAGCTGAAGTCTGCTACATTTTCTATCTTCAAGGTTTCTTGTCAATAAGGGGGAATGTATCTGTTCCATAGACAGATATGATATTCTTCCCAAGCCTCACAAAATATTTGTACTGTCTTCTCTTAACTCATTCATCTGGGACCTATATCACGACCCAGGGTTCTGTGGATTCTAGATTTGCTTTTAACGAGTTCACTTTCACTTTTCTTTTATCATACAAGGACCATGCAAAGAAAGCTCATAACATGAAAATAAGCATTACACTGTAGACTAAACTAACAACATCCAGAAGCTCATACTTTTACCAGAATTCCTTAACAAACATGAACATAATGACACCTGCGTTCAATTTAGTAGTAAAGGTAAAATAATATGAGAAGGTAGCATAAAACATTGAAGATGGCAAACAATACTGCCTCGGTGGCAAAAGTGAATATCTGTTACTATCGTTGAACAAGGCGTCGGGACAAATCAACAAATTTAAAACTTAGATTAGTATCATCAACCACTAGTAAATGTCTTTAGACAAATACTGTTCTCGATGTAACCATTGATTATGCAGGGCTTGCAGTTTTACTCCAAGGCACAAGGCAGTTGACTTGGATACCTAACAAATGATAGAATTGAATGTGTAATGGGTGATTGTTCATGTATTGTATTGTGCCTCTCGGTCCGTATATATAGAATAAGTGAGACTGATATATCACCAATTTATGATACTAATATCAAGACTACTGAATATATTTTCTATATATGTGACAATTTATATAGCCCACCAAATATATTTCAATATATTTGATAATCTATATAGCCTACAAAATATACTTCTGGTATATATGTCAGTCTGCGATACGCATATTTATCCTATCAAATCTACTCTAAGAACAACAATGGAGTTATCCCAGTCATGGATAGGACATACATTACAGATCAATTGAGTGTCAAGGTTCTAGAATTTCGGAATCAATATGGTACATGTACCTTCAGTTACAGAGTAGCTGCAATTGAATAGTCAAAATAGGCTAACTAAAGAGTTTGCATCTCAACCATCCACAAGTTCATGGAGTATGGTGATATGGAGATTGAGCTTCAACAAAGAAAAAGAGCTACATATAAGTTCTATTTCTGCAACATATATTTTTGTTCATTGTGTAAAATACCATTATTTTTACAGCATACAGGAATTTATCTTTCACAGAAATAAAAAAAGTGCATTTGAAAAGGTTTATCAGAAATCAAGGTCTAGAGAAGTTCCCATTCCACTGTCACTAAACTTATTTTCCTATTTGCATATTTATCTTAAGAGAGCCTTAGACACCATGAAATTAACCTTTTTTATCTCACAGCATTCTTTCTAGTTCCTTCCAATAGTCCATAATATGATGTCAAATAAGCATAATTACAAGAAATGAGATTGAATACCGAATGGCAGGTCGGTAATTAAAACTTTGTATTTGTGCTGCCGATCCAAATTCGACAAGACAACACTAAGCTTGTAAATCATGTAGCCAGTAGCCACATCGATGAAGATGGAGGGTGCCACCTTGGATAGCTTGTAAGAAGTGACAAACAAAAGCACCATGCCTATACACATGTACCCAACATCATAAGGGGTCCCATAACCAGCTGAACGAACAAGCATCAGGGGATAAGCCAAAACGTACCCGGGAGCATGGAGCATGCCGACCTGGTAGTCCTTTGGGTTGTAAACGGTGACGAGAGAGAGCATGTTCGCCTGGTTGCATAGGAGGATGTGGGGCATATTGGCAATCCCAACATCCAACGACTGGTTCCTTGGCTTACTGTTGACGTCGGGCTCCTTCATGTGTGGGGGAGGGCCATGCAAGCAGCCAATCAGCGCTATGGAGTAGCAGACAAGCTCAAGATGTCCATACGATTGAACAGTACAACAGATAAAACACTTACCATCGCCGATGGGGATTAGGAGGCTGTTGATGAAGAAACACTTAGGTCAAGCTCTCACCTCCCACCTCTTCGCAAGGTGAGTACAACGCCATAGCCATCCATATTGGTGTGTAACTTGTGTTAATACAAGCTGCTCCAGATAAGTATCGATGCCGACCAAGTGTGTACAACAACAACAACCAAGCCTTTGTCCTAAACAAGTTAGAGTCGGCTAGAAATGAAACCCAACAATTTTGAAGAAAAATAATAGAAAATAAGATGAAAGTAAAAAAATAATAATAGTAATAATAAAATACAAATAAAATAAGATTCTATTAATAAGAAAGAAGATAAGAGTAACAAATTACGAATAAACTAAGATTCTGGCACATGAATTGCTAATTTCCATGCAGTCTTATCATGAGCCAAATCTCTAGGTATGTCTCACTCCTTTAAGTCTCGTTTCACCGTCTTCTGCCATGTCAACCTTGGTCGACCTCTACCCCTCTTAAAATTTTCTCTACTCTTTATAATCTCATTGTTAACCGGTACTTCTGGAGGTCTCCGCTGGATATGCCCAAACCACCGTAGGCGATGTTGGACTAGCTTCTCCTCAATCGGTGTCACCCTACCCTATCACATATCACCTCGTTCTTAATTTTGTCTCTTCTTGTGTGACCGCACATCCACCGTAGCATGCGCATCTCCGCAACACTTATTTGTTGGACATGTTGCCTTTTAGTTGGCCAACATTCTGCTCTATACAGCATCGCAGGTCTGATCACCGTCCTATAGAATTTTCCTTTTATTTTTTGTGAAACTTTCTTATCACATAAAATTCCAGATGCTTGTCGCCACTTCATCCACCCGATCTTGATCCTGTAGCAAACATCTTCGTCAATATCACCATTGCTTTGTAACATTGATCCTAAATATTGAAATGTGTCTCTCCTAGGTACTACTTGTCCTTGTAAACTAACATTACCATCCTCGCACCCGACATCACTAAAGTCGCATCTCATATACTCGGTCTTGGTTCTACTAAGTCTAAACCCCTTAGACTCTAAGGTCTGCCTCCATAGCTCCAATTTTCTATCAACACCATCTCTAGTTTCATCTACCAACACTACATCATCAGCAAAGAGCATACATCAAGGGATATCCCTTGTATATCCTTCAACACCTCATCCATCACTAAGGAAAAGATGTAAGGACTTAAGGCTGATCCTTGGTGTAACCCTATTGTGATAGGAAAAGTGTCGGTCTCACAATCTCTTACGCGCACATTTGTCACCACATTATCGTACATATCCTTGATAAGGTTAATGTACTTTGTTGGGGCTTTGTGTTTCTCTAGTGCCCACCACATGACCGATTTTGGTACCTTATTGTATGTCTTCTCCAAGTCAATGAACACCATATGTAGATCCTTCTTTTGCCCCCTATACCTCTCCATAAGCTCACAGAGTAAGGAAATCGCTTCCATAGTGGACCTCCCAGACATAAAACCAAACTGGTTTTTAGTGATATTGGTCACTTTCCTCGAGCGGTGTTCAATCACCCTCTCCCAAAGCTTCATAGTATGACTTGTGAGCTTAATTCCTCGGTAATTAGTACAACTTTGAACATCTCCTTTATTTTTAAAGATGGGTACTAAAATACTTTTCCGCCACTCTTCAGGCATTTTGTTTGACTGAAAAATGTGGTTGAATAGTTTAGTGAGCCATACTATTGCTACATCCCCCAGACATCTCCACACCTCAATGGGGACATCATCGGGGCCGCGGGCTTTTCCTCCTTTTATCCTTTTTAAGGTCTCTCTAACCTCAGACTCTTGTATCCTCCGCACGAATCGTCTGTTGGTGTCATCAAATGAGTCATCCAACTCGAACCTAATACTCTTATTCCCGTCATTGAATAATCTATTGAAGTAGTCCCGCCATCTGTTCCTAATTTCTTCATCCTTCAATAGAATTTGGCTGTCTCATCCTTAATGCATTTGACTTGGTTGAGATCTCTCACCTTTCTCTCGTGAAGTTTCGCCATCTTGTATATATCCTTTTCACCTTCTTTTGTCCCCAGCCTCTCATATAGCGCATCATAGGACTGCCCCCTTGCTTTACTCACAACACGCCTTGCATTTTTTTTAGCCTCTTTATACTTTGCCATGTTACTTGCGCTTCTCTCATGATGCCAACTCTTATAAGACTCCTTCTTCTCCTTAATAGCTTTTTGTACATCTTCATTCCACCACCAAGTGTCTTTATCTACAAATTTCTTACCTTTTGTCCACCCAAGCACCTCCCTAGTTGCCTTCCTAATGTAAGTCGACATCTTCACCCACATACTATCCGCATCTTCCTCTTCGCTCCAAGGTCCTTCTGCGACCATCCTCTTTTTGAATGATTGTTGCGCTTCATCCTTCAACTTTCACCACTTTGTTCTTGCGGTTTTAACACCTTTGTCTCGTGACACACGCACGTGGAAACGAAAGTAGGCTACCACAAGTTTATGTTGTGGAACAACACATTCCCCAGGAATCACCTTACAATCTAAACATGTCCCTCTCTCCCTTCTCCTGGTGACGATATAGTCGATTTGACTAGAATGTTGGGCACTAGTAAAGGTCACTAAGTGAGATAGCCTCTTCTTAAAGAGGGTGTTAGCTACCAATAGGTCATAGGCTACGGCAAAGTCTAGGATATCCTTACCCTCCTGGTTTCTATCGCCACACCCAAAACCTCCGTGTACCCCGTCAAAACCTAAGTTAGTCGTACCTACACGACCATTGAGATCTCCTCCTATGAAGAGCTTCTCGGTTACCAGTACACTACTAACCATATCCTCTAAGTCCTCCCAAAATTGTCTCTTAGTGCTCATGTCGAGCCCAACTTGTGGGGCATAAGCACTAATGACATTCAAGATAAGGTCCCCCACAACTACCTTGACCAGGATGATCCTATCCCCTCGTCTACGGACATCCACTACTTCATCCTTGAGGCTCTTATCTATTAGGATGCCTACGCCATTCCTAGTTCCAGTCGAGCCAGAATACCAAAGCTTGAAACTGGTATTCTCAACCTCTCGCCTTTTGACCCGCCCATCTAGTCTCTTGTACACAAAGGATGTTTACACGCCTCCTAATCGCAACGTCCACTAACTCTCGTAGCTTTCCCGTCAAGGATCCTACATTCCAACTACCCACCCGAAACCTAGTTTCCTCGGCTAGCTTCCTTACCCTTCGCATCCGTCGAGGAAGATGCAAAGACCCTTGCTCACTTAACACTACATTTGGGCGATGATGTAGCACGCCACTAAGGTGATGGCGATCCAGCCCTCGCTCATTTAACACCACATTCGGGTTCTGATATGGCGCGCCACCAAGGCGGTGGCGACCCGGCCCTCACCCACTTAACAACATACCCGGGTTCCAGCATGGCGCGTCGCTAAGAGGGTTACGCCCCCAACGAATTTCCAATGGGTTTCATTTCCATGAAAATGACTAAGTTTAGTTGCTGGCTCGCCAAGCCTATCACAACCCCTCCTCCTTTACCCGGGCTTGGGACCGGCTATGTCATTACAACATAGGCGGAGTTGTCGACCAAGTGTGTAACTCATGTTAATGCATGATGAATCAAACCCGTAGATGGTTTTCAACTGTGCATAACACCACAATAGTTTAGCTAATACACGGTGAAGAATTGGTAATGCATACAGCTAGACTCTAGTTGATAAGCTCAACGAATTAATGCAATCAACGGTTGCATGTTACACAAGACAAAATGGTTTGGGCCAAGGTGCTCATGAAAAAAAACAGAAAGTTCAGTTGGCTACATATACAACGAAATATTTATGGAAACACAAAAAATGTAGTGATCTTAATACCGGGGAGAACATGCTAAATAAGTTCATCTCATCAACTAAATATAATGCTAGAAAGAATTAGACATAAAAATCTCCTAATCTAAAATTTAAATAAGTCTATGCAATCTAGGCAAAAAAATCCTCTTCCATAATGAAAAGAGAGATCATCTTCAAAAAGAAGATATACACACATCATTTACTCACTAAAGCTAAATATAGAAGGCATTCACTAATTACACTAAATAACAAAGGAGATATAAGAACCATTCGTATCACTTTAAGTGGCTCCAGAGCGCAAGAACAATTGTCATGAAGTGACATACATGTTAAGCTACTATGCGTTGATCGGTTGCACTCAAAAGTTTAAGCCGATAGAAAAGAGTAGGCAATTCACCTACACACTCCAACACTCCCCTCACGTGAGGCTCCTTCGAACCTCAAACATGGAAATATGAGTGGTCTTGCTCCTGCTAGGATTCGAACTCGAGACCTCTGACTCTGATATACGCTGATCGATACACCCATAAACTTAAGCTGATAGAGTAGGTAGGAAATTCACTAATACACTCCAACAATACAAACTTGTAGAATTTCAGAACTTTCTCATATATCACAATAGCCTTAACATATTCTGAATAGGTGACTGTCTAGTAACTTAGAAAAGTCATTGGCAAGGAGAATAGAAGTGAATGCCTTCCTGGCTTCTTGCATAAGCAGCATCACAACCTCTCACATCTTGGTAAAGAAGCCTATTGGAACTGGTGGAGTTAGGTGTTGGAAGATCCACCGGATGCAAATGACCTCTTGGGCGTAACACCATTGCAGAAGTTGTGCAAGCAACTGGTACATCAAAACTTACAACATGAGACAAACTTAACACAACAATGAAAGTGAACTCTGCCACGCTAGTGCTTACCATGTGATAGGGCGGCAAAACGCGAAATGTCTGATGAGCAGGTTACAACTTTTCTTAGCGCGACTAAAGTGAATATGCCCAAGTCCATACTGCTCAGCAAACCTATACGATCAAAGAGGAGTGTGAAACGCATTGATACCAGACTAGTGCACGACACAATCAAAATGTCATGTAGCAACTTGTTTGCTTCTAGGAATGGAAATTTCCACATCCATTGGATGTTCAAGCACACGAAGGTAGTCTAATACCAACGCATTACGCACCTCTTTGATCACATATGCTTGTTGGGCAGTATGGACATCGACGTCTTCACTTATGTCGCGTTAGGAGGAGTAGCAATCCACTGACCACACACTTTGCGTTTCGCGACCCCAACACCTGATAAGCACAGTTCATTTTCATCTGTTGTTCTAGGTGTGATTCGTGTTGCAAGTTTTGACAAAAATTTTAATTGTGTAGCTTTTGCAATTGTGTTGCATCTGAGAGGTCATATGCATCCAATGAATGCAAAGAGCTCGAATGAGGTGTCAAACACCTCACCTCCGTCGCTTCGCACAATCTTCTTTAATAGGATGTGAGAGGTCAAGTTGATCATACAAGAAATTAAGGAGGTCTCCACTTATATTATTTTTTTTTTCATCATTGGCAATTGTTTGTCTCAGTGGAAAAACTCATATTTAGAATATGTTACTATTGGGATCCGCGAGTAGATTGAGAAATTTTTCAAGTTTGTCTATCACTTCATGTCAATTGCTCTTGTGCTCTGAAACTATTTTCAAGTGATGGGTATATTTCTATCTCCTTCACAACCTCTCGCATGTCGGTAAAGAAGCCTATTGAAACTTGGTGGGGGTGGGGTGTTGGAGGATCCACCGGATGCAAATGACCTCTTGGGCGTAACACCATTGCAGAAGTTGTGTAAGCAAAGGGCACATCAAAACTTGCAACATGAGACAAACTTAACACAACAATGAAAAGTGAACTCTGTCACGCTAGTGCTTACCATGTGATAGGGCGGCAAAACGCGAAATGTCTAATGAGCAGGTTACAACTTTTCTTAGCGCGACTAAAGTGAATATGTCGAAGTCCATGCTGCTCAGCAAACCTATACGATCAAAGAGGAGTGTGAAACGCATTGATACCAGACTAGTGCACGACACAATCAAAATGTCATGTAGCAACTTGTTTGTTTCTAGGAATGGAAATTTCCACATCCACTGGATGTTCAAGCACACAAAGGAATGGAAATTTCCACATCCACTGGATGTTCAAGCACACAAAGGTAGTCTAATACCAACACATTATGCACCTCTTTGATCACATATGTTTGTTGGGCAGCATGGGCATCGACGTCTTCACTTATGTCGCGTTAGGAGGAGTAGCAATCCACTTACCACACACTTTGCGTTTCGCGACCCCAACACCTGATAAGCACGGTTCATTTTCATCTGTTGTTCTAGGTGTGATTCGTGTTGCAAGTTTCGACAAAATTTTTGCTTATGTAGCTTTTGCAATTGTGTTGCATCTGAGAGGTCATATGCATCTAATGAATGCAAAAAGCTCGAATGAGGTGTCAAACACCTCACCTCCGTCGCTTCGCACAATCTTCTTTAATAGGATGCGAGAGGTCAAGTTGATCATGCAAGAAATTAAGGAGGTCTCCACTTATATTCTTTTTATTCATATCATTGACAATTGTTTGTCTCAGTGGAAAAACTCCTATTTAGAATATGTTACTATTGGGATCCGCGAGTAGATTGAGAAATTTTTCAAGTTTGTCTATCACTTCATGTCAATTGCTCTTGTGCTCTGAAACTATTTTCAAGTGATGGGTATATTTCTATCTCCTTCACAACCTCTCGCATGTCGGTAAATAAGCCTATTGAAACTTGGTGGGGTGGGGTGTTGGAGGATCCACCGGATGCAAATGACCTCTTGGGCGTAACACTATTGCAGAAGTTGTGCAAGCAAAGGACACATCAAAACTTGCAACATGAGACAAACTTAACACAACAATGAAAAGTGAACTCTGCCACACTAGTGCTTACCATGTGATAGGGCAACAAAACGTGAAATGTCTGATGAGCAGGTTACTATTTTTCTTAGCGCGACTAAAGTGAATATGTCGAAGTCCATGCTGCTCAGCAAACGTATACGATCAAAGAGGAGTGTGAAACGCATTGATACCAGACTACTGCACGACACAATCAAAATGTCATGTAGCAACTTGTTTGTTTCTAGGAATGGAAATTTCCACATCCATTGGATGTTCAAGCACACGAAGGTAGTCTAATACCAACACATTACGCACCTCTTTGATCACATATGCTTGTTGGGCAGCATGGACATCGACGTCTTCACTTATGTCGCGTTAGGAGTAGCAATCCACTTACCACACACTTTGCATTTCGCGACCCCAACACCTGATAAGCACGGTTCATTTTCATCTGTTGTTCTAGGTGTGATTCGTGTTGCAAGTTTCGACAAAATTTTTGCTTGTGTAGCTTTTGCAATTGTGTTGCATCTGAGAGGTCATATGCATCCAGGCTTGTAAAACCACGCCTGGACGCCTAGGCGCCTAGGCGGGCGCCTAGGTGAGCACCAGTCGAGGGAGGCACAGCAGGAATTTGTGTTCCAAAAGCGGTGCAGGAAGGCACAGTAGCAAGCTGCAGAGGCGCGCCTGGTCTGGGAGAAGGAGGAGGAAGGGGGGAGAAGCGGGGGAGCTAAGGCTGGAGGCTGGACTAGGGCTGGATTGAGCGCTGACGGAGAGAAGGGAAGACGGCGGCGCAGGTAGCCGGAGAAGAACGGGATCACGGGAGCGTGGGCGGAGCAGAGCGGGGCATTATAAGGCCCAACCGGCCCAACAAAGACAGATCCCTTCATTTACAATCCAACGGTGCATCTTCTTTCCCCTTCTTTCCCAAGGCATAACCCTAACTCGCCCCCACTCCAGGCCCTGCCCGACGTGCCTCCTCAGCAGCGGCGCAATGCTTCCGGCGCGGTGCTCGGTCCTTCTCCCCTTCTTCCCCCTGTCTTCCGCTACTCCTTCGGTTGCGCGCCACACTCCCCCTTCTCCCCCGCTGCCCTTCCTGCCCGCTGCTCCCCCCGCCATCGCCGTAGGCGCAGCACGCCGTCGACCTAGGCGTCGCCAGGCGAGGCGACCGGCCATGGCGTCCAGGCCGGAGCGCCTGGACGCCTAGGCGGCGACTAGGCGTCGCCTAGGCGACGCCTTAACAACACTGTATGCATCCAATGAATGCAAAGAGCTCGAATGAGGTGTCAAACACCTCATCTCCGTCGCTTCGCACAATCTTCTTTAATAGGATGCGAGAGGTCAAGTTGATCATGCAAGAAATTAAGGAGGTATCCACTTATATTCTTTTTATTCATATCATTGGCAATTGTTTGTCTCAGTGGAAAAACTCCTATTTAGAATATGTTACTATTGGGATCCGCGAGTAGATTGAGAAATTTTTCAAGTTTGTCTATCACTTCATGTCAATTGCTCTTGTGCTCTGAAACTATTTTCAAATGATGGGTATATTTCTATCTCCTTCACAACCTCTCGCATGCCGGTAAAGAAGCCTATTGAAACTTGGTGGGGGTGGGGTGTTGGAGGATCCACCGGATGCAAATGACCTCTTGGGCGTAACACCATTGCAGAAGTTGTGCAAGCAAAGGGCACATCAAAACTTGCAACATGAGACAAACTTAACACAACAATGAAAAGTGAACTCTGTCACGCTAGTGCTTACCATGTGATAGGGCGGCAAAACGTGAAATGTCTGATGAGCAGGTTACAACTTTTCTTAGCGCGACTAAAGTGAATATGTCGAAGTCCATGCTGCTCAGCAAACCTATACGATCAAAGAGGAGTGGTGCACGACACAATCAAAATGTCATGTAGCAACTTGTTTATTTCTAGGAATGAAAATTTCCACATCCATTGGATGTTCAAGCATACAAAGGTAGTCTAATACCAACGCATTACGCACCTCTTTGATCACATATGCTTGTTGGGCAGCATGGACATCGATGTCTTCACTTATGTCGCGTTAGGAGGAGTAGCAATCCACTTACCACACACTTTGCGTTTCGCGACCCCAACACCTGATAAGCACGGTTCATTTTCATCTGTTGTTCTAGGTGTGATTCGTGTTGCAAGTTTCGACAAAATTTTTGCTTGTGTAGCTTTTGCAATTGTGTTGCATCCGAGAGGTCATATGCATCCAATGAATGCAAAGAGCTCGAATGAGGTGTCAAACACCTCACCTCAGTCGCTTCGCACAATCTTCTTTAATTGGATGCGAGAGGTCAAGTTGATCATGCAAGAAATTAAGGAGGTCTCCACTTATATTCTTTTTATTCATATCATTGGCAATTGTTTGTTTCAGTGGAAAAACTCCTATTTAGAATATGTTACTATTGGGATCCGCGGGTAGATTGAGAAATTTTTCAAGTTTGTCTATCACTTCATGTCAATTGCTCTTGTGCTCTGAAACTATTTTCAAGTGATGGGTATATTTCTATCTCCTTCACAACCTCTCGCATGCCGGTAAAGAAGCCTATTGAAACTTGGTGGGGGTGGGGTGTTGGAGGATCCACCGGATGCAAATGACCTCTTGGGCGTAACACCATTGCAGAAGTTGTGCAAGCAAAGGGCACATCAAAACTTGCAACATGAGACAAACTTAACACAACAATGAAAAGTGAACTCTGCCACGCTAGTGCTTACCATGTGATAGGGCGGCAAAACGCGAAATGTCTGATGAGCAGGTTACAACTTTTCTTAGCGCGACTAAAGTGAATATGTCGAAGTCCATGCTGCTCAGCAAACCTATACGATCAAAGAGGAGTGTGAAACGCATTGATACCAGACAAGTGCACGACACAATCAAAATGTCATGTAGCAACTTGTTTGTTTCTAGAAATGGAAATTTCCACATCCATTTGATGTTCAAGCACACAAAGGTAGTCTAATACCAACGCATTACGCACCTCTTTGATCATATATGCTTGTTGGGCAGCATGGACATCGACGTCTTCACTTATGTCGCGTTAGGAGGAGTAGCAATCCACTGACCACACACTTTGCGTTTCGCGACCCCAACACCTGATAAGCACGGTTCATTTTCATCTGTTGTTCTAGGTGTGATTCGTGTTGCAAGTTTCGACAAAATTTTTGCTTGTGTAGCTTCTGCAATTGTGTTGCATCTGAGAGGTCATATGCATCCAATGAATGCAAAGAGCTCGAATGAGGTGTCAAACACCTCACCTCCGTAGCTTCGCACTATCTTCTTTAATAGGATGCGAGAGGTCAAGTTGATCATGCAAGAAATTAAGGAGGTCTCCACTTATATTCTTTTTATTCATATCACTGGCAATTGTTTGTCTCAGTGGAAAAACTCCTATTTAAAATATGTTACTATTGGGATCCGCGAGTAGATTGAGAAATTTTTCAAGTTTGTCTATCACTTCATATCAATTGCTCTTGCGCTCTGAAACTATTTTCAAGTGATGGGTATATTTCTATCTCCTTCACAACCTCTCGCATGCCGGTAAAGAAGCCTATTGGAACTTGGTGGGGGTGGGGTGTTGGAGGATCCACCGGATGCAAATGACCTCTTGGGCGTAACACCATTGCAGAAGTTGTGCAAGCAAAGGACACATCAAAACTTGCAACATGAGACAAACTTAACACAACAATGAAAAGTGAACTTAGCCATGCCAGTGCGTACCATGTGCTAAGGCGAGAAAACGTGAAATGCCTGATGAGCACATTATGAATCCTCTTAACGCGACCAAAATGAATATGTCGAAGTACATGTTGCTCAGCAAACCTATGCGGTCAAAGAGGAGTGTGAAACGCATTGATACCAGACTGGTGCACGACACAATAAAAATGTCATGTAGCAACTTGTTTGTTTCTGGGAATGGAAATTTACACGTCCTTTGGATGTTCAGGCACAAAGGTAGTCTAGTACTAATGTGTCACGCACCTTTTTTATCACATATGCCTGTTGTGCAACATGGACATCGACGTCTTCACTTATGTTGTATTAGGAGCCGCAGTCCGCTCACCGCACACTTTGCGTTTCGTGACCCCAACACCTGATAAGCACGTTTCAATTTCCTCTGTTATTCTAGGTGTGGTTCGTGTTGCAAGTTTCGACAAAGTCTTTGCTTGTGTAGCTTTTGCAATGGTGTTGCGTATGAGAGGTCATATGCATCCAATGAATGCAAAGATCTCGAATGAGGTGTCAAACACCTCACCTCTGTTGCTTGACACGATCTTCTTTAGTAGGATGTGAGAGATCTAAGTTGATCATGCAAGAAATTAAGGTCTCCACTTATATTCTTTTATACATATCCTTGGCAATTGTTTGTCTCATCGGGAAAATTCCTATTTAGAATAGGTTACTATTGGGATCTGCGAGTCGACCGAGAATTTCTTCAAGTTTGTCTATCACTTCATGTCAATTGCTCTGGCGCTCTGAAGCTATTTTCAAGTGATAGGTATACTTTTATCTCCTTCACAACCTCTCGCATCCTGGTAAAGAAGCCTATTGAAATTGGTGGGGGTGGAGTGTTGGAGGATCCACCACATGCAAATAACCTCTTGGATGTAACACCATTGCAGAAGTTGTGCAAACAAAAGGCACATCAAATCTTGCAACATGAGTCAAACATAACACAACAATAAAATGTGAACTTCGCCACGCCAGTGCGTACCACGTGCTAGGGTGGCAAAACGTGAAATGTCTGATGAGCAGGTTACAACTCCTCTTAACGCAACCAAAGTGAATATGTCGAAGTACAAGCCGCACAACAAACCTACGCAATCAAAAAAGTGTGCGAAACGCATTAACACCATACCGGTGCACGACACGATCAAAATTTCATGTAGCAACTTGTTTGTTTCTAGGAATGGAAATTTCCATCAGGCACACGAAGGTAGTCTAGTACCAATGTGTCACACACCTCTTTGATCACATATGTATGTTGTGCAGCATGTATATCGACATCTTCACTTATGTCACGTTAGAAGGAGTCGCAATCCGCTCACCACGCACTTTGCGTTTCGCAACCCCCACTTGATAAGCACATTTCATTTTCCTCTATTATTCTAGGTGTGATTCGTGTTGCTTGTGTAAATTTTGCAATGGTGTTGTGTTTGAGAGGTCATATGCATTCAATGAATGCAAAGAGCTTGAATGGGGTGTCAAACAACTCACCTCCGTCACTTCGCACAATCTTCTTTAGTAGGATGTGATGCGAGAGATCAAGTTGATCGTGCAAGAAATTAAGGTCTCCACTTATATTATTTTATTCATATCATTGGAAATTGTTTGTTTAAATGGGACAACTCCTATTTAGAATATGTTACTATTAGAATCTGCGAGGAGACCGAGAAATTCTTCAGGTTTATCTATCACTTCATGTCAATTGTTCTTGTGCTCTGAAACTACTTTCAAGTGATAGGTATATTTCTATCTCCTTAGTCATTCGGTGTAATTAGGATAACCGGTCCAACACAAACTATAATGTATGGAGAGTGTAGAAGTTTTGATATTTTAACTTCAATGCATAAATGATCTGTGAGCATATATTTCTTTTTATGAAGGTGCTCTCATTTTTTAAAATATAGATTTTTTTCCTAGATTGCATACTAGACATATTTACATTTTTAGATACAGATATTTATGCCTAATTCTCTCTGACATCATACTTATCTGATGAGATAAATTTATTCAACATGTTCTCATTGGTTTTGAGATCACTAATTTTTTTATCCTTAAATAAATGGTTAGTTGCATATATAAACAATTGAATTTCAAGTTTGTCGTGCACACCTTGGTTCAAACCATTTGGTCTTACGTACCATGCAAACATCCATTTCATCATGTTGTAGTTATTCTCAGTAACAAGTTGCATGCATTACCAAGTTACCATGTGTCAACCAAACTGTTCTAACGTATGCTCAGTTAAGGTCATGTACGGATTATTTAATCAAGCATTAACACAAGTTACACACTTGGTCAACATTAATGTCACTTTGAAGCACTTGGTCAACATTAATGTCACTTCGAAGCAGTTTGTATTCAAGATTTTTAAATGGATGCCTAGACGCTTGTTGTGCACCCGTATGTCAAGGCACCCGTCAAGATGCCTAGATGACCAGTTAGGCTTCCAACAAGTCAACAACCCAACAGCTCGCAACAATACAAATTTAATGCACCAACGCTAATCCAAGAACAAATTTGAGACAAACGGTAACAACAACACTCAGCAGTGGTGGGCACCTCTGCTTGGACACGTGACATTGGAAGAGATAGAGGCTGGAGCAGAGAAAAGGGGGTCAGCCATGGCATTCCAGGCGAGGTGGCCAGGCATGCGGACCAGAGCGCCTATACGCCGAGGTGGCGACTTTTAAACATTGCTTGTATTAACACATGTTTTACACCAATAAGAGCATATTAGGTAAAAATGAGCTAAATGCTAGAAACTTGAAAAATTCTCAGAAAAATATATTTATAGGTCTCTACAAAATTAAAAAATCACTATCTATAACTGCAACAGTATTATAGATGCACACAAAATTGCCTACCCTTTGCAAGATACCATTCACAGGAAGAGTAGGCCAGCAATACCCCAGATCTGTGTTGCTGCTCTAGTTACGGACTTCCCATGGTGATTAGGCTATAGCCCAAACCTGATTGTTACTTCTTCTTGCTCGCTTGCTTCTTTCTTTCCAAGTGAAGCTTTATACCCATCTCAAACCCTTGAAAAACAAGAGGATGTGTGCGAGTGTCGACGGGCAGGTGCCTCGAGCACGCATGAGAAGCTCGGCGTGAGGGAGGTTCAACATGCGAGGGAGTGATGACAAGGTTGTGATAATACACTGAGATGGACTGCTGTGACGGGAGCGTTGGCAGGTACATCCAGACAACACAGACTCAGCAATATGGACAACGCTCGCGGTTGACAAGAGGTCACTAGGATGAGGACATAGTGCCCGAAGACATGGCACACGAGGCAGACACGGCAGAACGTGTCAAAGATGAGGTAAGCACGAGCACTAGGATTAGAGGTTACAGCTTAGAGGCGTTAGGGACTCGTGTTTGGTTAGGACTCCTATTCTGGGTAGAAATAAGTGTCCTAGATATATAATTTTTTTGCTGAAGAATAGATTGGGATTAGAAATTCCTAGTCGGAGTAAAATTAGGTGTACCTTGGTTATATAATGCTGGTAGTTCCTTTGGAATAAATTGTCTCTTCCAGAAAAATACCTTTCTCCTTGTTCCGTGCACAACAGCCGCAGCACACCTACATGCACTGATGCACCCAGCAGATCGAATCTGCAAGTACAGCAGCTATTCCGATGACCCACCTTGCCAGATTTCGAATGCAAACTTTTGGTGGTCCCATTCAGTGGTTGAGAAAAATCACTCTTCCTGTTGTAAGTCATAACATTGGATTGCATCAGTAAAAAAATAGATAACTTGTGCACAGCAGCATATACTGAAATCCTCCACACCATCAACTAAGAGTTGTTTCAATAGCTCTCTTAGTGCAGTAAAAAAAATCAATAATGACCATGTTATCATAAACATTGAAATTGTAAGATGTAAAGGAACTGAAAAGGTTTGGCATTGATCCTTAAACTTGGTGCCAAAGCCATGTTATATGTTTCAGCTTGTCTCGTTAGACTGCTAATTACTAGAGACAAAGCTTTAATCGTTTTGAATGAATATACAATCCACTAGGACTGAAGAAGCCTTATTTTCAACCCAAATTCATTTCATCTTTCCACATCCATAGTCACAACACCTCAACACATCCAACATCAGTGACAAACAAGAAATTAACATCATATAAAAAGGGCCTACTTAGTGACGAAGGTTCCCATACATGGGTTGGGGTAGGGTTACTTCTAGACTGTGTTATCCTACTCCTACTCCCGCAGGAAATTAACATCATAACTCAAAGCAAAATACCATACTGCTGAGAACTAGGGACTACCTCTTCAGGAAAGAAAAATGTCAATTCGATTTCAGGAGGCCTTTGTTTTTAAAGATCAAGTAAATGTGGAAACGCTTTATGATTGTGGTAATCCAATAATTAACTTTCCAACAGTTTTGTGGCCCGTACAAATAATGGAAAAGATGACAATACAAGTCAGCTATTTTTTTTTTCAACCGGTTTGAGCAGACCACCCCTACGAGTCTACGACATTCATATAAGAGAAGCTCAAACCCCTGAACTCTGGCAAACTGTGCACCTACTTGGTTCGGAAACCATAGACCATGCTGACAACTGCTGCAACTACTCCCTGTTAGAAGAGCCCGAACCAGCTCATAGCTTGGACACCGGACGCCAAGTCGAACACAGAGCGAGGGCATTTTAAATTTCCACAAATTGTGCACACCAAGGTTAGGACCCTGGTGGGAAGGCCTCACACCTAGAGGCCCTATCGGTCAGTTTGCAGACAAGTCAGCTATAAACGCTCCGATTCAACATCTAGGATGGCAGCCTCATGTTACATGGCCACACAGAAAACCAACATTGATTACGTCCTTTCTATTTTTGAATAAAATTTCCATTCTTGCGGGCGGCTTTTAAACCCATCACAGACCCACATGTTAACACTGTTAGCTTGTTAAGTTTTCATTCAAAGCCAATACATCATTTGGACCCACTGTTTTCTCACTCTGCTTTATGTGCAAAAGCAATCAATAGACAACCTATAATCATCGGATTCACTAAATTGCCGTGCAAAAGCCATAATCATTTGACCCCCTGTTAGGCTGTTAGCTCACTATGCTCGATAAAACTGAACCCAAGCGACCCTTAGACATACTTATGCGATGCGCAGTTGTACATGTTTAAGGTGGTGTATTTGTGTGGTATTGGTATTATCTTCATTTTTTGTGATGTCACTTCTTGCAAAAAAAAAAATTGAATTCAATTATGGCATTTGGTTGATGTCTAATGTTGTGTCATGTTAAATGTCGATCAATATTTTCTCACTCCTACATCGACCAATGAATAATAACTGTCTGCACTATTCTAAAAGAGGAATGATTCTACATATGGTTGTAAGATACAGATGAAGAGAATGAACAACTTTCATGGTTAAGTACAAGCAAAAACTCTACATTCCATTTAGTACATGACGAATTTATGGTTGCAACTATCATGATCTTACATATCATTTTTATGTCTATTCACTCACCTCAGCCAAACCATATGATAAACGGAGAACTCCTTATTTACCATGAAAATATAGTTATTTCTTCCGTGGCACAAAAAATGGAGTCACCTATTCGCCATTGATTTAGTTATTGTTTCCTTGCATACCACTACCATTACATCGGTTTTCCACATTAGGTGTTACACACTAAAATTTCGTTAGCTTTCTCAAGAATGATGAAATTGTTATTGTTGTCAAAATCTAGATATAGCATTAAAACCTTATTCTGGAAAAATCATGAGGCATCATCAAGGCATGTGGTCAGTGGAACTCTAAAGCACCATACCAGCCCCATATAAATTCATGAGGCCAATGGGAGAAGGAGAGAGAATGAAGCGTGAGACCAGGTTGGAAGTACAAAAACCTTTTTAAGTAATGGTGAATAAATAAAACAAAAGAAAATTGATGGTAAAATAAGGTACTCTTTTTGTAAGGAAGAACCATCACCTTTTTCATGGTAAATAAGAAATTATCTTTATAATAAAATAAAAATATATTAATTACTCGATAAAAGGCACGTAAATTGTGAAATTTCATTACTCCACATCATCGCTCCACCCAAACTCAAAAAACACATGAAATTGTAAGATTTCAATTCAACTTAGTTGTCATTCTTCTTATCTAACAACTCAAAACCTACAAAGGAAGTGCAGAAGTCGGTCAAAATTTAGAACATGGTAGTATTTTACTGTGCTGGATGGAAATTCACGAAGACTTCAATATTTCAAGTTTGAATATCTAAATCTCGATGCAACTGTACTAAATGTGTAGATTCCTGGCTATACGTTGCGAGCATCCAGGCGCAAGAACAGTCTCTGTGTTTGCCCAAATCGTGAGATCAACGCGGAGGCGCAGCACCGCCTGCCACCATAAAACTTGGCGCCACAACTGTAAACAATCCGCACACTCCTTTTCATTTGGGCTTGAAGCTCCGCTGCCCGTGGTTCCCTCAGACCGATCGCAGTGGATATGGGACGGGGAAACAAGCGGATATCGCGCTGCAGCAACGCCTTCGAAGTGATACGAGACCATCCCGATCGCTACAGTAGAACTGGACGCCGGGCGTTCCAAAATCCATACGGGATGAGTCCGGCGCTTCCTACGGTTGCTTCGCGCGCGCACGGTACGAGACGGAGCGATGGGGACGAGAATCGGTACCTGGCTTATGGCGGCAGGCGGCGTCCCGCAAGCGCCCGGGGAGATGGTGACGCCGGATCTTGCCTCCGGCCTTGACGAGCACGCAGCGTCGGCAGCATGGCGCGGCTCCAGCGCGTCTGGCCGCGCGCGGTAGATCTTCTGATCTGCGTCGGTTCCTAGAGAGATCATGGCAACCCTGCTACCGCCGTGTCCTGTGTAGATGGATCAAAGCAAGTGGTTGTGAAGGTGGGTGTGGTAGGAGAAGAGGACTGACGGTGGGGGACTGGGGGAGAGGATAAGATAATCCGCACCACCAACCTATAAAGTATATTCTATTTTTTAAAGTCTACTCTAAAGTTTACTCTATATATTTTATATTTTCAGTTTTCTCTCTCTAAATATAGAGTCATCTTTACATTACGCTTTAGAGTTCCTTTTAGAGGTCTCCAGTGCGGATGACCTAAGGAGAGAGGATGAAATAAATCGGGGAAAATAATAGGAAATAAAGTGAGTGAAAAAAGAAAAAAATGAAACAAAGAAATGAGTGAAAATAATAGTTATGTGGACCTTTAGATAATATAAGAGGTTGTCTAAATTTTTAGGTGCCTGAATTTTTTAAAAATTTCAGCTACAGGGTAATTAACAACTAATCACTATTATTAACTATATAATTTATCATTAACCCTTAATTCTAAAGGTTAGTCATTATTTGTTTTATTATTTTACAATTAATATAATCTTAACAAAATTACAGATTAACAATTAATAAAATAAAAAACACTTAATAAACTTCATGTTCTAGCCGCTGCGCGCCCACGCGAGCGCATGTCCGTGCGGTCACCTGAAATGCGGCCCGAAGAAGACTAATAGTATAATATTATTGAAATAGAAGTACTTATATGATATAGCATAGATAGAAGATAGTGATATATTATAATATAGATGGTAGTTGATATAGATGACAAGTTTAGAGATGAATGATATGGAATATTGTGAAATAGAGGAAGGAATCTTTTATAGAAAACAGTAATGAGTATGAATATTCATTTAAAAAACATATTTAGAGGATCACTACCTCGTGCGTGCAACATCCTTGCTTCCTCGAACTCTGCCTCGACATCGATAATGTGTCTGCACCGCCTGCAGCCATTGCGAAGGTGTTGGTGGCAGCGCCACTGCTGAAGCTCGCTTACTGATGGCACAAAATCCAGCAGGATGACATATTGGTATTAGGTTTTGAATTCTTGTTTTGTAATGTGCTGACGTGCTGGTTGCCTGGTTCATCTCTGAAGTTCAGTTTAGTGGAGCTTATTCCTGTTGGTTCCTCTTGAAGATGAGTTGTTTGACTTTTTTTTTAACATGTGTGAGTAATTGAAAAATCATTCAGGTATACTCCATTCGTTTCAATTTATTTGTCGTTAGAACAAATCTCTATTAGTTCATTTCTAATTCTTTTAATTTTTTGAAACGACAATTATTTAAAAACAAAAATAGTATATCGTAAGACTAACAAGTGAATCCTATTCAGTATCACACAGATCTCCATAGCCAACTGCTTGACTGTCACCACAATGTATCCTTCAACGAATAGTGACACTGTGGGAACGGAAGCGATTCGAAAAGATGGTGCGATCGATCAGATCAACGGCGGCAATTCAAAGGACGGGAGAATGGCGGCATCTTGCGGCAAGGATTGAAGCGGAGGGTGTGGCGGCATCCAACAAACGGAAATCAAAGAAGGCAAAGGCGGTAGAATTGAGCGGACAAGATTCGTTCGACTGTAACAGCGTTGCCTTTTTAAGCGCGCGCGCGAAGGAAGATGTGGCGAGTTCGAAATTCAGTTCTTCCCCAATCCTCAAATCCCTAGATCCTCTATCTTCTTTCCCTCTGATCCACTTCATCCCATGTAAAGAGACCAAGAAAGTATCATAATAAGAGGGAGAAGAGTTCGAGGTGGGATATCCATCGTTTTGTTGCGTTTGGATTTCCTGCCTTACGATTTTCTCGCTCGAATTCAACTGCAACCATATGTTCAACACTCTGTTGTTAACAGATCTTGTCCAAAGCTATCTTATAAATATTTCGGCCCCTACAAGATAATAGAGAAAATTGGATCTGTTGCTTATAAATTGGATCTTCCTGCCTCCAGTCTGATCCACCTAGTTTTTCATGTTTCTCAACTCAAGGATTTCACACCAGTTTTCTCTGTAATGACTGACATTCCATCTTTGGACATCTTGGATCTTCTGCCGGTTAAAGTGTTGGACGGACCTATGGTGAAACGAGGAAATTCGGCTATTGTACAAATTTTGGTCCAGTGGCAAGGCCTGCCAGAGTCTTCAGCAACTTGGGAAGATTCTTCGATATTACGAGCCAAATTTCCATCCGCTCCAATCTGGGGACAACCTGGTTCTTCAGCCGGGGGAGGTGTCACCACAGCGTATCCTTCAACGAATGGTGACACGGCGGGAACGGAAGCGATTCGAAAAGATGGCGCGATCGATTAGATCAACGACGGCAATTCAAAGGACGGGAGAACGGCGGCATCGTGCGACAAGGATTGAAGCGGAGAGCGTGGCGGCATCCAACGAATGGAAATCAAAGAAGGCAAAGGCGGTGAAATCGAGCAGACAGGATTCGTTTGGTTGTAACGACGTTGCCTTTTTAAGTGCGCGTGCGAAGGAAGACGCGACGAGTTTGGAATTCAATTCTTTCCCAATCCTCAAATCCCTAGCTCCTCTATCTTCTTTCCCTCTGATCCTCTTCATCCCGTGTAAAGAGACCAAGAAAGTATCATAATAAGAGGGAGAAGAGTTCGAGGTGGGATATCCGTCGTTTTGTTGCGTTTGGATTTCCTCCTTTACGATTTTCTCGCTCGAATTTAGCTGCGCACTTACACTGACCTGGCAGAGGTAGCTCAGGTGAAGAAAATCATTCTCCTCCATTTCCCTTCTTGGGCAGCCAACCATTGGTTATTCGTTGCGGATACAATTTTTTTTTACCATGAAGCCACAAAGGAGCTCCTATCAGCAGTTATTAGAATGCAATATGAGATATGATTGAAAGGTTAAGTAAAAACATACAAGATCTAATAGTTAGGATAGTTGATTGCATGATAACACTATATTCCAAAATGCATTACAGCATTAGATCGCCCCTGTCATATCACCTACACATCGCTGCCTAAATTCAATAACTGTTACCGCATGGGTTACATAATTCAATAGGCACACAATAACATTCCGATGCACCCCCTGACACTGCGGCCTCTCTACACGCCACCAGCCTTCTGCTCACCGACGGAGTGCTTCTTGCGGCCGCTCATGATCGCGGAGGTCTTCATCACGGGTGACGGGGCCATGGGGGTAGCCGTAGGCGTGGAGGTGGTCTGTATGGTGCTCCTGCTCCTGTTCGTCCTGCGCCAGACGTTGTCGATGCTTATGCCGGGCTGGGCGTCCAGCCGCTGCTCACGCACCTCCTCCCGATAAGGTTTTCCCGGCCGGCAGACAAGCTACGTTGGACGTCAGAACATTCTTGGGACGCTGCCGCCGCGGGATGAGGAGGGTGCCACCCCGGCCGGGGCAGCGCCTGGGGAGGACGGGCCGGGGGCGAGGGTCACGGGCAATATGGTGCTTGGTGGGTCTTTTTGCTCTTTTAGGAGAAGCAGAAATGAACGGATGGACATCTACTCCTGCCACCTATGTTGTGCATCTTGCCTCAGAGCCTGTTTGATTTTCAACCATTGCTCACCTTTCCAAATCATTGGCTTGCCACATTTTGATGGAGAATTTAACCGCTCAAATTTTGACCAACATTGATAAGAAAAATGAAATAACTCACCATATGTGTCCATTGACTTACCAAACTTTGACTTCAATACAAATACACGCTCTATACCAATCAACTATCAATTTTTGGTGAAGTAACTATTGATAACAAATCAAACAAATCCTCAATCTCCATGGCCTGTAAACCTGTGACTGTCTGCAATTACTACAAGCCCTAGGAATGATGTATCATCGTTTACTGGCGCATGCTAGATTGCTAGTGCATTCGGTATTTAGTTCGTCACTTTGGTAGGAGATACCTGTAAGGACAAGTATTCCACTACTTAATCTGATTTTGAAATCGTACTTTCCCAGGTTTAACAAAGGGAAACTTGAAACAAAATGAAGGCTCAAACGGGGTGCCCGTTTTCACTATTGAGAGCAGTTAGCAGTTACATGTACATGTATCAAATTTTCCATTAGCATTCTTGCTACAAGGGTGTTGTCTACAAATATTACATGGCAAAATTAACTTCAAATTCTTGAAGCTGTGTAACCATTTCCTATTTTCTCGATATGGTCCCATTTTGTTCACATCCAAATGGATGGCAAGGGGAAAGAAAGGGTCCAAAGGATGTAAAGGACCCCCTGCACTAAGAAAATCAGCTTCTACTTAGCTCAGGAAGATGGAAACTAAAAAAAAAAAAAAAGCAAGCTCCATTGATTCCTTAGCAAAATCGAATCACAGAAAGCGGCAACATTTCATGAGATCAGCCCATTCCAATCGGAAGAATCTCAGCAGATGAATTGCATGCAGCCACCTGGTTTAAATTTTACAGATAAGTGCATTGGCTTCTGAACAGCAGAGCAAAACATTTGCAATACTCGGAATACAAATATACAGAAAAACATGAAAAATGAATACAAAATTAAAAATGCCTTAGAAAAAACATGCAGAATATAGCATGAAACTATGAAAGATGCAAATATGTTTAACGAACTAGGTATGGAATTACCAGTGAATCAGTTCATGATAATATCATAATATGCAGACACAGTTGTGCAGTTTACTATAACAACAACAACAATGCCACCCCAAGCACGTTGGGGTAGGCTAAGTATGCTGCATGCAGTTTTACTTTTTTTTTTCGAATAAGCAAGAGAATTGCACATCTTTGTATTAAGATCTAATAGAGAGAAATAGCAGACCCCGTTACATCGATGCCACCTCATATGAGGACCAGGTATGAGGGGCTGTTAGAATTACAAAGACATGGTACTCATGAAAGAACGCAGTTTTGCTGTCAAAGATATTTCAAAATAGAAGCGGCTAAAGTATAAACAACAACAATTAAAGATCAAACATAACAAGAATGTGCAGCTTCAACTGAGCTACAGGCAGTTCTGTAAATAGAGAACGGATAACATTGGCAAACAACTTTCTAAATCTTAGTGACAGGGAACTAACTAAAAAAAGAAAACATAAAACCACTTGTGTTTTTATCTGCAGATAGTAAAGATAGCATGCACTTGCCTTTGCAGGAGCATCTTATTTTTGTTTCTTGGAAGAACTCGTTGAGGAAGGCTTCTTTGAAGGTATGAGAGCTGCAGAAAGCAAAGACTCAACATCCGCACGTTGCCGTTTCCTTGCTGCAATCAAATGTTGTTGACTAGTTAGAGCTAGGTTAGTAGATTGGCTTTTCTTGAGTTCCGGCATATGGCTGCTTGCTTCATCAAAATGAGATGAAAATGAGGGATCCACTTGATTTGAGTTCCCAAATCTCGGTTTCATATCAGCATCTGCTGGTGGACAGCCACCATCAGCTTGATTTGCTTGACCCAGATCTTTACCATGCTTAAGTGATTGATCCAGTTTATTTGAACTATCGCTTCTGGTTTTTTTAAAAATCTTCCTCACTCCTTTAGCCTTTTGTATCAAATTCTGCAGATCAGAATGTGCAGGTGGAGAAGCATCGCCATTCTTGTCTGCTGATTTAAAATTAACATCATGTTTTCGCAAGTCCTTGATGATTCCCGTAGCATTGTTTTGGCTTGCATTCTTTTTATCCTTATTATGTATTCTCATGTTGGAACTCTGAAATGAATCTTGGTTGATGGAACTCTTATTAGTCTCCTTGCAAACATTTTGCTCTGCAGGTTGATTCAATTCTGCCTGTCTTTTGACACTACAGCTCTCCTGAGGGTCCCCCTTCACCAAACTTTTAGAAAGCTCCCGATGATTATCATGATGCATGCTCGACCTTTTTCCTTTCCATTGTTTCCTCAGCACAGAATGCTGATCAGTATTTTGTGAGCGCTTGGCAGCTCTCAGATCATCATTCTGCTTTTCTGACTCCTCTGAACTAGGTCTTCTCACAATGGACTCTTGGGCTTTAGGAAACTTTTGATCCCAGCGTGAAGCCTGTTTTGATTGTTCAGTTGGCAAGCTTTTACCTTGTTTTTCTACATTTTTGGAAGCACATGTTGATTGTTCTTTCTGGGGTCGCGCAAAACTTCTCTGTGAGCTTGTCGTAGCATTTTTTTTATTATCCTTATGATGATTTGCGTGGCAACTGTTAGTAGTACCATGAGTATCTTTGGAACTAGGATGAACTTCTTCAAAAATCAAACCATATGGTCGCTTAACTGAGATAAACAGATTCCGTTTTTTAGCATTCTGTACCAAGGAACCCCAGTGTGAATCGGTCTGCAAAGTTCTTGCATTTCCAACAATCCATAGAGAGAGCCTGGCACGTGTCAATGCAACATTCATGCGTCTAACATCTGCAACAAATCCAATGCTGCGTGCTTCACCAGTTTGATGCCTATTACCTGAGGAAATTGAGGCTCTAACAGTTGACAACAACAAGATATCAACTTCACGACCTTGAAATCCATCCACAGTGTTAATTTCCATCTCGTCAACAATCTCAGGCCCAAAAAAGGAAGTGAATCTTGAACGGAGTAAAAAGAGTTGACTTCTATATGGAGTGATGATGCCTATTTTCCTAGAGGCGAACTCTGATGGATATCTGTTCAAGAAATGAGTACAGAGCTTCAATTTTCTGTATAATAATAAACCTTAACATGAGGATAAAGATAGCATCCTTACCTGTGCTTTAAAAATTTCAGTATTTCAACAGCTGCCTCAGCTTCAAACTCATTACAGAGCGACTGAGTAGCAGAATTTCTTCCACAATGTTCACGACCATCAGTAATATCAAAGAACATGTATGGACTAAGACAACAATGATCATGGAATAGAGCTGGTTTCTCAGCCACCTTCACACCATCAAGCAGTTTATTGTCGTAAAAATGCAGCGAAGGAAATCTGCTAATCTCTGGATGCATGCGATACTGCAGACAAAGAAATAGCAATTCACAAGCCAGCCTAAAAAGTGAGTGCTATTTCACTTAAATACCTAACAGTACGTGAAATACATATTAAACGATAAAGGCATTTTGATGCACAAAGTTATGATGTATAATAAATTATAAATATGGAAACATTGATATAATTTCAAAATGATGCCAACATTACTGGTAACGGAAGGCTATGAATACGAAAATAAAACACAACATGAATATATGCATTCTAACCCCGCAAGTGCCTGCATTTTTCTTTTTGGGTGGGCACTTTTCAAGCAATGAATTTGCACTGATGAGCAGGCCATGTTAATCAACCATAAATGATACACAGGATTTAAATTGTGCATTCATAATATTAATGTACAGTGAAGAAAAAATAAAGATCACAACATTATGGAAAACATATATCTGACCAAACAATAACCTGTTTGGTAAGCATAATCACTGGGTAACCAGCTCTTTGCAGCCGTTCAAACATGCTGCACTCGTAGAAAAATTTGCTAGCCAATCCAGACATCACAGTAGCAGGTAGCTGCTTGGGATCACCCACCTTCAAAATGGACATCAACAAGGCTTTTAGTCCCAATCAAGTTGGGGTAGGCTAGAGAAGAAACCCCGAGAATTAACAAAGGTAAGCAGAAGAGATGGCCAAAGGTAAACAAATTTAAAAGTAGCATAGTACCATTATACATTTAGTTCCTCTTGACTTCAGGAGCTGAAGTGGAATCAAAGTTGCAGGTTCAAGGGCCTACAGAGAAAGAAACCAGTGTAAATTTATTGTTTGATCTAATGGAAGACAGAGGTAGAGAACCAAGTTAGTACTAAATACCTGTGCGGCTTCATCAATAATGACAACATCAAACAAAGCATGCTCAGAAAAATTCCCAGATTTGTTTGATGAAGCATTCTCCGAGCAAATTCCATAAATGTCACCTCCACACCCACTGAGAGTAGTCACAATAATTTGTGCTTCTCCAAGAATTGACTTTCTTACCTTGTGCTTTAGAAACTTATTTTCATTGGCCATTTTCTTTTCACGTGCATGAGCAGTGGCAAGTTCTGCAGAAACTTTCCTTTTCTGAGCATACAAAGAGTTGAGCTTTCCAGCAAGGGCTTCATCAGAAACTTCATCTGCCTCATCTCCATCAGGTACCGGAGAGTCATTTTCCTTTATATCAGACTCAATTAGTTTTCGCCTTGACTCATAATATCTAATTCTGTCTGTGACCTTCTCCAATTGAGCCCTAAGTGAACTAGAAGATTCAGCATCACAAGAATTGCCATCATTTTTCGTCTTCAGTTCATCTGATAATCTTTGTTCAACAAGTGTGTCAATGAAGAAAGGAATTGACTTTGAATGAACTGTCTTTGCATTACCAACCCTCACAATATATGGCCTATACAGATTTCCATCAGCACCATACAATCCCTCACTGAGTCGTGACACAAGTTCATCAACTGCAGCATTTGACTGCGCACACACTAGAGCTCTTCCTTTTGGAAGTCGATCTGTCATTTGAGGACTTTCTCTTTGATTTATCAGCTGCTTAGCAAGGGCTGCATCCTGCCAGGCTCTAGATACTGCAGCAGATTGACTGATCTTTGCTCTTGGCTTAGTAAAATCAGCTCTATCAATGTGTTCATTCCTTGGTAATTTGTAAAAGTTATCTGTGTGTAGTGACATTAAAGCACTTAAAATCGCTACGATTGTTCTGGTTTTACCTGTACCTGTAGGTAAAATAATAAATACAAACTTTTATGTACCTAGAGGTGACAGCTGAAGTTGCAGAAAATTACTGATAAAAAATCATGAAAGAACATACCTGGAGGGCCCTGAATAAGAGACAAGTCAAATTTTGTTTGATTTTTTGTCAATCCAATGGCAACACTGACAGCATGGAGTTGACTATCATTGTATGACGACCTCAATACTTTCCGCATAGGGTGTGCAAGTTTATCAAGACACACTTTTTCAGATTCATGATAGCTTGCAGCGCAAGAAACAGGATTCAAGATTGCTGGAAGCACTGGGATATCATTTAATGATGAGAGAGCACTAAATTCTCGGATTTGAGGAGTCATGCTCATGACACGATTCAAGAACCACTTACTTCTTTCAACAAGAAGTCGTTTCACTTTATTTAGACGTGCATTGTCATTAGAAAGAAAGAATTTTATAACAAAAATCAATGCCTTACTTTTATCATTCTCACGTCGCTCCACCTGCAAGAGCAATAAAATAAATTACACAGCATTTAAATCATGTTTTCACCGGAATAGAAAAAACAATGATGGGCAACAGCAGCACCTTTCCAAGAACGTGAACTTGCTGTCCAGAAGTTTTCAGGGGATCTTTGGTAAGCAATATTAAATCATTCTCTGTGCAGCCTTTGAATTTGATAGACTCACTATTCTCAGGGCGGCCACGGACAACATGGAAATCATCGACTCTTTCAACTGATAGGATGGATATGCATCCACAGATCATGTCATCTGGAGGGGTTTCTACATAAGCATTCTGCATCTGGGCTTTGAACTCTTCCAGGACTAGTGGCTGGAAAATCTCAACATACTGAGCTTGTGAATCAAAACATACAGGAATCTCTTTTAAAGCAGAGTTCTTTACTATCTCGGAACTAGATAGCCCAATAATGGCAAAGTAGTCCATTTCCAATATGCTCTTAAACCAACTGCTCAGTTTAGGTGGCTGAAGTCGCCGAGCACTTCTAACCATGCTGCCAGAACCTAGTCTTTTCTCAGCAGGCAACGGTAGCTGAACTACTTGTCTCTTAGGAACTAATATGCTAGGTTTTCTTAAAAGAAGTTGTGGCCTTCGGACATTATCAAGTGCATGATCCAGAGGATCATCTTCGTCGTCAGATATATCCCTGAATATTGACTTGAATTTTTCTGCCACTGAAGAAGAATTTGGAATTGATGGTTGAGAAGCTGGAGTAACCGATGTTTTCATAACTTTTGGTAACACCGAAGTATCATATGCATTCGCTGGAACAACCTGCTTTTTCGTTCCACCAAATCCTTTTGAGGCAACAATGCTGCTTCTGCTTTCCACAGGATCATCTTCATCGTCAGATATATCCCTGAGTATTGATTTAAATTTTTCCATATTCGAAGACAAAATTGGACGCAATGGTTGAGAAGCTGGAGTAACAGATGTTTTCACAATATTTGGTAAAAGGGAATTATCATTTGCAGTCACTGGAACACACTGCTTTGTCATTCCATTGGATCCTTTTGAGGCAACAATGTTGCTTCTGCTTTCTGCTGATACAGGTCTAGAAGAGGCGTTACAAACCTGGCTACATATCTGAGGTTGTAAGGAGGATGCATGTCCATCGTCAGTCAGCATTCTTTTTTCATGGGTCCTAACTTCTTTCAGCATACCAGAAGCAGTGGATGCATCGTTGTCCATATCCAATGACAAAACCTCCTCGCTGGACACATCAACAGATGACACATTTTCTTCACTGTCTGAAAGGAGGATTATTTCTTGAATATCTGGTGCATGGGAGGGCTTTGTGCTTTCAACACTCACAACATTATCCGTACTGGTATTCCTCTCCTGAACTGGCTCTGTAAATATTGGTACGTCAATTGACCCTCTCCTTTTAGCTTTTGCAGGAGCCTCTTTGGAAAGTGCAAGCTTAAGATTTGAAATTCTCTCTTCAAGTTTGTCAATATTGACTGCACCTAAAAGCAAGACATAAGGAGTTACCAAATATTTATTAACAACTCTTACATATAAGAACAAATTGAGCATTCTTAAATTCCTAACCATGTGAAATCATATCTTCAAGATCTTCAATGTAGCATTGATGGGTACTATATGAACCTTTTAGTTCTTTCATTAAAGACAGCATGCACTGTTTCCAATGCCTGGTAATCACAAGGAGAGGTGATTTCCCCCAATGAATCAAGTGGAAGAGCCATGAAATATCAGTAAGGTCCGGAACGATTGTAATAGCACTGCAAGATTGAGTGCGACAGTACGAATTGACCCTCTCATAGACCAGGGGAAGCAACTCAAGCAAACGAACACATGATATCTGAGAAGAAAATGTAAATATGAGAAGAGCTGGAAACAACAATAATCAAAATGTGTGATGGCGTTAAACTTATAAAATTAAAGCTAGAGATGTACCTGGCACTGTTTGGTACATGTGAGTGTCTTCCCTTCTCTCAGGCATGTGGAAATGAAAGGCCAGATAGTTGCTGAAAGCAAAGTGCAGAACTTCTCCCAATTGGTAATATCCACAACATATTCTGGTGGGCTACTTGATGAGCTTGAATAGGGTTGCCGCAGAAAGCCCCCTTCCGAAGGTTTTGATGGCCGTGCAACCGAAGTCTTTTGAGCAACAACCTCCTTGAATAGTTTGCACGCGATAAAAAACAAGTGATGAAAACTATGAAAATCTGCCAAAACTGATCTCGTTTCCACCTGTATATTCCAGAGGTAGAGCAAAAGAACAGGTAGGAAAAAAATTAGCATACACATGAGGAAGAGCAAAAGAACTGTTAAGACAAATTAGTGTTCTCGATCTTTAAATGGAATAGTAGTACAACCTTTCAGAACTTAGGAAAAAAACATGATGTTCCCATCCCAATATCATTCATACATTGGCTCATGCTCAGAATCCAACACGATTAAGTGGTATGAATGCGAGAGTTCAGGAACTCGATCTTACCAGTCGCACTGCATATCTCAGACCCAGAAAAACAGCAGACAGTGAAGATGAACTCGAGCACAGAAACTGAAGCCCAGAAGTCAAACCCTTCGCTTGGGATACATGTTCCAAGATAGCCCTTCCAACTTGCCGTGTGTTCTATAATGAGACGGTAGCATCTAATCGTAACTAGTTGGATGTAACCAGGGAAAGGATGGAACAGAATGGAAGTAACCTTACATCATTATGATCAACTAGTGCCAATATCAAGCTTTCTGCCATCATTGGTTCCCAACCCCATTGCTTTTGGAGCCCACATTGCTCAATTTTTGTAATGACATGAATAGCTAATCTAAAAGGTAACATGTTCATGTGAGTACAACATACTGGCAAAATATTTCTGGTGTCAGATTTGCGAATAGTTAAAGATCTCATTGAAAGATATTGATATAGCTTTAGGAAAATAAGGAAAAAGTCTACATAACTTCCCAAACTATAGTACGGTGACTACTTAACCCCCTCAACTTTAAAACCAGTTATTTAGCATCACAAACTTTGTAAAACCGTTTAAATAACCCTCTAATCTGGTTTTGTATGGTGCTTTTGCATAATAACAGTTAGGATGACATTTTTACCCATATCAATTATTTTCTCTCTATTGAAATGTTTAATTATCTAAACATGGTAATTGTGTAACCAGCAAATCTCTCAATTGTTTGTAAAGAGAGGTCTTATCTTTATTCTACCATGAGCAGATCCATACCAAGGATTGAAAATGAAGTTCAAGAGATGATACATGATAGTAGTAAGATTCAACTGAAAGCAACACTCCAAAAATAAAGAAAAAAAATAAAATTATTAGGGGCATAAATGTCATCTTAACTACTACCCATTGCAAAAACAACTATAAAACCAAGTTAGGGGGTTATTTAGACGGTTTTGTAAAGGTTAGGGTACTAAATAACCGGTTTTAAAATTGAGGGGGTTAAATGGTCATCATACCTTAGCTTAGGGGGTTATTTAGACTTTTTCCGAAAAATAAATAATGATTTAAATGAGACAAGAGCGAAACAAACACAACCAACCTTTTAAACATTTTCAATAAGAGAGTGCAAAACTGTGACACCTTAAGAGAATTGATACAATCCATCCCATCTCCACCATCATCGGCACCATTTGGGACTTGCCAAGTAAATGTTGAGGACACGTCTCCAGCATATGACGATAACCAAGCATTCACAGGCACCAATGACTCTGTAGCTAATACAGGCTCTAAAAGAGAAATACGAGAAAGAGCCCAAAACACTGCTTTTGAAAAAGCAATTGGCAGATTAGCAGGTTCCAACTGAATCATGATAAGATACCATAACAAAGGGATACATCTCCAATCATTGCATTCCTGGCATGTCAACTTGTTCAGAACACTGAAGTCATTCCAACAACTCTGATACTTTTCTTCAGCACAATGTGAGAAGGGTAATTCGTCTTCATCATCAGCATATATGACAGAATTGCTTACACCACTCTTTGTAACTGGCTCATAATTCAGTTTGTAGGAAATCAATGCAGAAGCATCAGAAATTATGACAATATTGATGAGATCAAATGCAGGTTGACGCAATGAACCATGCAAGGATGCATCCTCGATTGAGTTGATCAAAGATGGTCCCCTGTTCAACAAATTAAGATCAGGGGATGCAGGATGGCATGTAACAACAGATGAATGAAGACAAACTCAAAGGATTAGTAGCAAACCACTAGTCAGTAAAGTGGGATAGTTTGAGTTGGATTGGGCTACATCACTTAAGTAGCTTATGCAATCCTATTCAATCCATTGAAACGATCAAAACAACTCGACACAACCCATCTTAGCAGATTATTCAAGCATGAATAGCCCATGCTAACCAGTCAACCCAAACCTGGTAACATGTTTGTGGATTGTGTTTCTAACCCTGCAGATCATGTGAAAGGCCCAATAGAATCCTAAGTTCCATATGGCCCATCTAAACATTTTCTAGGATGTTGTTGGTTAGATTTAAATAGTTTAGCAGCATGTCTTTTAGGGGCCGACCCCAACTTGCTTGGGACAAAGGCTTGGCTGTTGTTGTTGTTGTTTGTTGTAGCATGTCTTTTAGGGCATCACGTGATATTTTACGTGGCAACTTCTAAAAACGGCGAGGCAGGTGTATACAAAATTTAGAAATAATGACCATCATCGGAATGCATAATGTTGATGTTGGAACCATCTTCACAAATTAAATATAACACAACAAAATCATGCGTGCCTGCATGAAATAATCAGATCTCGCAAAACATTCAAAAGGCATATCTGCTATGGGATTCTCCGAGAACAGCAAATCACTAGTCTCCTCTCTACTTCTATCACTCAACATCACTATAGGCTTCATAAACTATTATGGACAGCCTCATAATTAGCAATCTGACATATAAAATATTTTCAGGATAAGATATCTGGTCATTACCACATATGGGCGCATTCAGACGGTGGGGAAGGAGGGCTCATGGTGTAGCCTCTTTGTACAATAAGAAGAGCAATCTGGAGAAACATCAGTGACACCAAGTAAAAACATTGTACAACAATTTTGCAACATCAGTAAGCTAGATGTGTGATATGACAAGCCAAACATTGGTATGTCACCGTTGAAGCTTCTTTAGTTCTTTGACATGTGTCATGTGTGTCACCCTCGTCTAGGCTTACTGGAGTCATAGTCTCTAAGGACTGTTGGTCTGGTGGATGGTCAATGTCTAGTTGTTGTCTTGTTAGGTGGCGAAGGTCATGGATTCGTTGTTGTTTCGATGTGGTTGTATGGTTGTGTTGGTCGTTGTAACTGGCTACCTCAGCCCATTTATCATCTATTAATTGTTACCACAGTAAGGGTTTCCCCTACTCCGTTTCCATCAAAAAACATGACAAGCCAAACATTGAAATTTCTATGAAACTAACCATTAGTCTAATTATTCCACGTGTCACCATTGATGATTTAGCATACCGTAAATGGTGATATAGAATGTAAAACAAAATTTAAAATTCCCATGATGAACCAACACATTAAAAGATGAGTCAGCTCCCTAAACCATGACAAATCAAAATAGCTTGTTGCATGTATGTCCAGTGTATATGATGGGGATTCTGAGAACAAATGTTCAATCTAATTCATGTGGCTAGCACCTTATCGTAGCACTACATGGGTGCAGTTCACCCTTCGACCAAAACCAAGGGGCACCCAAATGCTCCTTTATGTTCATCCACTTCATCAATGAATATGGTGTACAATACACTAGTGTTATCAAATATCAATATGGACATATGGTTGAGGGCTGTTTGGATGTTACAAAATTACAATATGTACACGATACGGGTTTTGGAAATCAGTCTTCAGTTCCTTATGCAATACCACAGATTTGTTTGCTCAAAAAAGAAAAATACCAGTCTTTTTGTAGTTTTGAGAAAATTCAAGGTGTGTTTGGATGGCACAGCATCCGATGCCTTATGTTGTTGGATAATCTTTAAGTTTGACGTTAACTTCCACAACTATTCCAAACCTTGAGAAGAATAAGTCTGTTTATTTAACTTTTTATTCAACTAAATATAGATAAATAAAAATGCGTATGCCATGAATTTTGATTTTGAAATTGGGCATAAGAGGAGAGCAAACCTAAACAAACGTTCAAATAACTAAAGTAGTTAGAAGTAAATATTAATACATAGTATAATAGTAGAGGCTTCTCCTACTGTATTTCCCTAAAAATTAAAGAAATAAATATGCACCAATACAAGCTAACCTTAGTAGCATTTTTTCTCATCAGAGCACTGAAATTGCTACTCCGGGTTACTTGATGAAGAAGAAAATACAAAATGTTCCTCCTTTGCTTTTCATGTTCACCATCCTGTAGCGCTTCAAGTGACTGCATATATAGAGTTGACTTATCATAATAATTAATTAAGTTTTGCCTGATGAAAAGGTAAAATCAGTAAAGGAACAACAGATATGCCTGAAGAAATGGGAGGAAAAGATCAAAAACTTCTTTGTGACTTTTCTCATCTCTAGTGTGAAAACAGTGACCCAGTAATGTGTTCCGCATAACACTTGGCGACAACGTTGTTCTCAACCAAAGCTTGCAACCTATAACAGCCAATGTACAAGTTTGATATGTCTGTTGCAAGCGTGATAGGTCAACAGAAACTCATGGCAGATTTACCGAGCATTTCAAATGAAGCTTTGAGGCAACTGACAGCACATGATAAATCATATTTGTCATCACTGACATGGTTAAGCACAATACTCAGGAATACAGGGTATTTCTCCAAAATTCCATCCTCAAAAGCAGGGGCCTCAAGAAATCCAAGACTGCAAATATCAAGTCAGCAGATTAACAGGCATAATGTTTGGAATATATGAAAATGCTGTAAGTCATGTGTTAAACTTACATACAGTGATTTAAATCCAAGCCAAATGTCAGCTCTTTTGAGCTGCACTCTAGGCCTCAAATGTTCTGAAGTAGATGGAAGAACTTCTGTTTCCAAAAAGTTGATATACTTTTGAAGCAAGGGTTGCAACGGATCCAAATCAACTGCTCTCCTGAAAACATAAACAATATTACATATGATGACTTTAGAGTTTAGACTACTAAAACTGGACCTGGTTAAAAAAACACATGTTAAATCTGAACAGGATATAAACCAGGCCAATATGATTTATTTCAGAAGGTAATTCCAGAATTATTGAAGCACAACTTGCATATCCAAGATAGGATGGTGCCATTATATTATACAATTTGCCTGATGATAAACTGTGGATTTACTGACCATGAGACTCGTTCTTTTACCATATAGCGTGTTGCCATCATTATTTAGAGAGTTACTCAAAAAATGGCCAAATACAACTTATTTTTCACTGATTGGTCCATTTAAGGAAAGATTGAAGAGAGGACCTTACCTCAGTTTCCCCATGGATCGAGCTAAACGGAGTCCGATAGCCCGTGCTTTGCAACTTTTGAAGAAAAGTAAAGCATAAGCACCCTAATTTGAAATTTTAAAAACATTATGAGATACAGGTGTCGGCCTGTCAAGTGAAGCTTGTAAGGAAACAACAGAACAACAGGAAAAAAGTAACTTACAGGGTACTGCTGATTAGTTGAAAGGCTCACTTCATATAATTCATCAATTGTTTCAATGAACATCTGAAACTGATCAGCCAATGATTGGTCATCTAACAGAGCCGGATACATCAAAACCTGCAAGTAAAAGAAAAAAACATGATTTTGTACAAGATACTGACATTGTATATTATACAGATAAAAAAGGAGGGAAACCAGTATTGTTAATGCCACAAAAAGGAAACTAAATAGTTTCACATGAATGGAGCGTACTTCGAACATTATGCTAACAACTTCTGCACCATGGCATGAAGGGTCATATTCCTTGATCTGGATCTTTGCACTGATCTGTGTAAGATGCTCTGTTACCCTCTCTTCATCAAGAAGATGCAATACTTTCAGAAGGGGATCAACAGTATCCAATCGATACTCAGTATTGAAAAATTCTTGCCCCTGGTGGTGTTCACACACACATTGTGTGCAAATACCCAGTTCTTTAGAAACTCGTCTCCATATTATTCTAAGAGATGAGTTTTCATCTTCATCATCAAAGAAACCATGGAATGTCTCCAAAAAAGGGCCCATAATATCAGCATATCCGCACCAGATATGCTCTTCTTCTGGCAGATTTACCAGAAAGTTATAACAATGAGAAAACCTGCAGTTGAGTAGACAAAAATGGAACTTCAGAATTCATCAGCGTAATGAGGGAAAATAACAGGCATCATAAACTACCCCATGTACAAACTTTTGGTGATCAGATTCAATGGCTGAGAAAAAACAATGTCTTCCTGTTGTAAGCCATAACAATGGATAACATCAATTAAAAAAAAACTTGATAACTTGTGCACAGCAGCATATAATGAAATCCTCCACACCATCAACTAAGAGTTGTTTCAGTATCTCTATAGTGCAGTAAAAAGAATCAATAATGATCATATTGTTGTAACTATTCAAATTGTAAGATGTAGAACAGGAATTGAAAATTCTTGGTACTGATCCTAACGTTGGAATTCCGGCAAGTTGGATGGCCAGAACAGCTATAAACCCGCGCAACAGATGCAATCTGTTCTGTACAGATCAGTTCCAGCAGCTCAGGTGGAGAGGAGAGAGAGGCAGGTGCGTGCACAGGAGAGAAAAATATGTTTCTGGAACGGATATTTATTCTAGCACCTGCTGGCATTATAGATCCCACTTCGACTCCAACTAGGACTATATTCTAGACCAATGCTACAACAAACTTTCTATATCGAGGACTCTTTATTCCTACCTAAAATAGGAGTCCTAGTGCGACACGGCCCCAGCAGTCATGTCCTGGCCGAGCCGGACTGCAACAGGCTGACCCAGCCTGCTGAGCACCCGGTCCGTGTGCACCAAAGGATCACCCAACATTCTCCTTTTGATCCTGAACTTGCGCATGTTAATGACGCCAATGCATCCTCACATCTTCAGGAATTTCAGCCATCCTAGTGTCTTTCCACTGCGTACTTGTACTTGCCCTGGTTCTCCTTGGTTACGCCACACTCACGATGGGGGGGGGGGGGGGGGGGGGGGGGGTTGCCATTGTAGACTCCCCCTCTAGGTGTTTTGTGTGCACGGAAGGCTGGTTGAGAGCTTGTTACATCCTTTTCCCACATGCGTAGCTGAACTCCTCCCCACACAAGCCAGTCATCATGTCACAACCTGGGGCCCGTTCAATACTTCAATCATTTGCTTGCACCTCGTACACTAGTGCCACAACCCCGGCAAGTCCCACGACCATGTGAACCCGGCTACACAGGTACACATCACCACCATGTTGGCAACGTACTTCGGCGGTATTGCCACTATGCCACTCCACCCGAGCTTGGCGCCCTTCACAGCGCCCACGGCCACTCTGGCCCCGCCAACGTCTATGACCCGTGTTCCAGGAACATTGCGCTCCGCCCAATGCGATCCTCCTTGAACACCTCGCCGGCCATTACCAAGTCATTGTACTAAGCGATCACATCGTTGGTGTTGCGCACGTGCCACAACATCTTCTTCGCCTCCTCAGGGTGGCCGTGCTCCAAAAGGGAGTTTGAACCACATGGCGCATCTCCGGTGGTATCACCCTCATCATCATCAGCGGCAGCAGAAGGCGCAGACTCCTCGACGGCCTTACCCCTGCTTTCGCTGGAAATTAACATCATAACTCATAGCAAAATACAATGCTGCTGAGAACTAGGGACTAACTCTTCAGGAAGAAATATCTATTCAATTTCAGGAGGTCCTTGTTTCTAAAAATGAAGTGAATGTGAAAACAGTTTATGATTGTGGTAATCCAATAATGAATTTTCCAACAGTTCCATGGCTCATACAGATAATGGAAAAGATGACAAAACAAGTCAGCTATAAATGCTGCAATCTAATGTCTAGTACAGCAGCCTGTTGCAAGGCTAGTAGGCTACACCCAAAAAAAACATTGATAATGCCCTTTTGAATGAAATTTCCATTCTTGCAGGTGAATTAAACCCATCAAATCATTCACCCACATGTTAACACTGTTAGCTTGTTAAGTTATCATTCAAAGCCAATAACATCATTTGGACCCACTGATAGCTCCACTATGGTTTATGCGCAAAAGGGATCAGACACAACCAATAATCATCCAATTCACTTATCATGGAAAAACTTGAATTGAACCAAAAATCCTTAAACCCTACATGTTGTGTCCAAATATACTTTGTGTGCATTACCGGTGTTTTCACGGTGTGCCTGGACGCCTAGGCAGGCGCCCACCAGTTCAGCAACCAACATGCTCCTTCCGCTTGGCCCCCTATTCTCGTACCAAAACCAACTCTTCTCCTTCCCCTTCCCCTCTTCCCCACTAAACCCTCCTTCGCCAAAAGAACCCTTCCCCCTCCCTCCTCACCAAATCATGTTGCCTCAGAGAAACCCCACCATTCTCCCTCGCAAGAACCCCTCGGCGACCATCCCAGACTATGGCCACCGCCACACCCATGGAACTGTCGCTGGCACCGCCGAAGAACCCCTCCACGAGGGCGGCACCGAACAGCCTAGTGCTCCCGTTGGAGGTGGAGGCGCTGAGCAGGTACGACCGTACGAGCGGGAGCAAAAGGCCATGATCCAGGAAAACATGGCGTGTAAGCAGAAGTTGAGCATCCTCGACCTCGCACAAGGCCTCGACCAGTCCACCATCGAGGGTGGCAACGAGAGGTGGTGGAAGAAGCCCATGGAGCCTAGCGCCTAGCGATCGCCTGGGTAGGACACCTAGGCACCATGGTGACATCTGGCCGTCCTAGGCGACTGCCAAGAGCACTCCAAGCAAATCGAGCTGGCCCAGCGTCCATGCCTGACCACCTAGATGCCTAGGAGGCTGTGAAAACATTGTGCATTACAGATCGCTAAACCCTACACTTCGTCCGCTAAAGCCATTTGAAAGGTTTAGTTCCACAAAATCAAATTCATTCAAATAAAAACAATGTCATTGGGATTCGGGCGGCTCAAAGTCCGTAGTATCAAAACTCACAGTCGTCATGTTAATTAACTCTGAAAACTACGGAATTTCCTCCAGATGAATACATCCTGTCACATCACAAAGGTAATATGAAGGCAACAAGAGGACCATTAAAAACCTACAGGCATTTCATGATCCAAGCACACAGAAACAAATCCCAAAGCTTATTGTGATGCATCCAAGCTGTGGGAGTCTTGATCAGCCCGAGCACCAAAAGTTCCGATCAGTGAATCCTAAAGCCGCACTAGTACCATTAGACCCATGCAGATTATGCATCGTAACTCCTACCATATGTAAGTAGTCTAGTTCCACATAACCCAATTCCTATAGACAAATAAAAATACTAGCACTGGACTTGCACACCATCAATGTCTGTATTCCCAGATTTTAATACAATCTGAAACCCGCAATAGTTCCTACCAATATATCGATCCCACATCAATTTGAGGGGAATGGGTGAAGCAACATTCGCAACTGTTGACCCAAGTATCCAAAAAACAACTGTCCAAACTGACTACGAAGCTGCTCGATCCAATCAGGGCGAGCACTACTTGTTCCGATTAGCCATATCAGGGGAAGCAGGGATAGACCCGCACGTACCACTCCTCCTTGGCCCGGATGAGGCGACCGTGTTTGGCCGCGGACGGCTCGCCGTCGTCCTCAGCCTCCTCATCCTCCTGAATTTTGCGCCATCTGTCAGCGAGCTGCAGCCGCCGCGCCGCCGCCGACACCACCCTCGCCATCGCCCGGGGCAACTGATCGGCGCCGAGGCACCCGGCGAGGGTTCTAGGGTTCCGACAAGGCGGCGATGTTGCGCGCGTGAGGGAACCGCGGGTAGTGGGGCCTCAAGCCCAAATGGAAAGGAGTCGGCGGATCGTTACGGCGGCGGCGCCAAGTTTTATGGTGAAAGGCGGTGCTCCGCCTCCGCGGCACTCACGATTTGGCCAAACACTGCAAGCGTTCTCGCGCCTGGATGCTCGCAACGTACAGCCGGTAACCTACAATCTACAACTTACAGCCTGTACTGATTTGTGTACAGGTGCATCTTTTTTTCATCATTATACATTTATACTGCATCGAGATAGCTTCAAACTTGAAGTTTTGAAATCTTCGTGAAATTTCAGCCAGCACATTAAAGTACTACTCTTTTCGCATCGTTTTATTTGTCATTGTCTAGTTCATTTTTTAACTAGCCAGTAGTAAATAAAAGATCTGAAAGAAGTATTGTGTTTTGAATTTCGACCACTTCTACGTGTCTCTTGTAGGTTTTGAGTTGTTAGAAAAGAAAAATGACAGCTAAGTTGAAATTTTACAAATCCCGTGTGTGCTTTGAGTTTGGGTGGAATAGTGATATGGAGAAATGGATTATTGTAATTTATATGCATTGTATTGAGTAATGTAATAGAACTTTTATTTTAATACAGAGATAATTTCTTATTAACCATCAAAAAGTATGATGGCTCATTCCTTACTTAAAAAATACTAATCTATCTTCAAATATTTGTCACTGGCTTGTTCATTGAACTAATCGGTGACAAATATTTAAAAACAGATGTAGTATTTTATTTACCAACAAATTTATGTTTATTCACCATTGACTGAAAAGGGTTGTTTTACTTCCAACCCCCACGCTTCATTATCCCCCTTCATTCACATCGGTCTCGTGAATTTAGACGGGGCTGGTATGGTGTTTTAGAGTTGCATTGATCACTTATCTTGATAATGTCTCATGTATATTTTTCATAGTAAGGTTTCCATTGCTCTGTCTAGTTTCGACAACAATTTCGTCATTATTTAGAAAAGCTAACAAGATTTTAGTGTCTAACAACTAACGTGAATACTCCCTCCGTTTCTTTTTATTTGTCACCGGTTAGTTCAAAAATGAACTAGCCGGTGACAAATAAAAAGAAACGGAGGGAGTAACAGATACTCCCTCTAGATTTTTTTAATTGACGTTAGGACAGGAAACCTAAGTCATTTTTAGTTTACATCTTTGTCTAAAATATCAATTAAAAAGATAAGGAGGGAGTATAATGGTAGTGGCATGCAAGGAAACAATAACTAAATCAATGCTGAACAGACAACTTCATTTCTTGTGTCAACTGTCGAGGAAAAAGTAATTATATTTTTATGGTAAATAGGGGATCATCCCATTATTTTAGTGTTTGACTGAGCTCGGTACTTTAAAACAATTGTAAGATATGATAGTGCAACCATAATTTTGTCGTATACTAAATGGAGGGTATAATTTTTTTTCTTGTACTAAACCATAAAAAGTTGATCATGCTCTTCGTCTCTATTTTACAACTGTATATAGAATATTTTCTCATTTAAAATAAAGCAGACAGTAGTTACTCATTGATCGATGGAGATGAGAGAAAATATTTAGCGACATACACATAACATCAGACATCAACAAAATGCCATGACCGAATCTGACTAGTTTTCGTCAATGAAAGAGTGAGATGTCAGGAACGGGGATCATACTAACACAACAACAAAAAAAAAACACCATCCTATACGTGTACAGCTACGTCCATCTCATCTAGCTTATTAACATGCCGCAAAAAACTAGCTTATTAACAAAATTAAATGCTTAGTCACTCAAATGCCTAGCTTTTGATACTACTTACCATAAAAACACTTTTCAAAATGAACTAGCAAGCAATTTGAAGGAAAAAAACTGCCCCTCGCCATCTTTCGACCGATTCTCGCAAATACGGTACAAAACTACCCTTCAAGTTCAGTAAAAATTACCAGCACATGCCACCTGATAAAAGCCTATGGTAACCCCTCCCCTCCCCGACTGTCTCAAAATTCTATCGCCGCACGCCTCTTCCCGATCGTCTATCGTCTCCCTTCCCTGATTCCTCCCATCCCGATGTGCAGAAGACGACGACGCACACTCGATGCTCAGGTGGCGGCAGAGCGCGCTACATAGGTGACAGCGGCAGAGCATGCGACAGCGTTCACTCGTCGATTTTGTCAACTTTCGTGAGTTTTTTCCGTTCTTGGTAGATGGTGTGGGCGCAATCTAGTAGTAGTCTGGTTCTTGGTATATGGTATGAGCGCGATCTGATAGTAATCTGGTTCTTGGTATATGGTGTTGGCACCTGTTCGATTAGATTAGTTGCTTCAGGTTAGGATCATGATTTCATGGGTGCTTTTGGAATATATCGTTTGTGATCATGAATTCCTAATTGACAGTGCCTGTGTTTTGTTTAACAATTTGCCTGATAATTGTTGTTTTTTATGTGCAATATTTTTTTCATTGTTTTCACATGTAACTTTATTTTATGATTTTGTAAACCCATGGTATACTATTTTTCAGATATATGAATATTATATAGTTTGAATTATGTTGAAATTAAAATAAAACATACAAAATAGTCCAGATAATATAGAACATCTGAAAATATCATGGACAATTCAGACATTTATCATCGTGTAATATAAATCAGCACATTAAAAACAATTTGTCAAACACTTAACTTATATTTACAACTACTTCGTCAAACAGCTGGAAATCAAGTTTTCAACAAGTTACAGCTGTGCAAAACAAGATGTAAGGATTGCATAAGTACGTTAATTCGTGCAGAAGGAACAGAGGAATACGCGCCCAAACAGCCGTGACCTCGGGCAGTCGTGCTAACCTTTTTCATATTCGTACCCTTCCTCTAGCCTGTATTTCCATACCCACCCCCGCCGTCCGGGGACCGCAAGGCGCGAACATCAGCGAAAACTTTCTGCCCGACCTCCTAGTTTCCTTTATTAAAACTACACCCCCGTAAATCCAAAAGCAAGACCGCGAGGGAAGCGGTCACGCGCCGCCATGGGCTACCAGGACGCGCCGGGCGGCGGCGGGAAGCTATCGCTCGCCAGCTTGGGCTTCGCCGGCGCTGGCGCTGGCGCGGGTTGGAGAGGCTACAAGGAGCTGCTCGTTATGGCGCTGCCCGGGGACGACGGTCTCGACGGCGCCAAGCTCGCGGAGGTTATCGGCGTCGGGTTGCCGGACGTCGTAGGGGCGGTGAGGGTAAGGAAACCAATCCTCCTCTCATTATCGGTGGTTGAGCTGATTTAGCGACGAGGGCGTGAGATCCCAGCCATTTTACGCGGCTAATTTCTGTAATCTCATTGAGCGGTCGACCGGTGCTTTCTCCCATTGGACGCGTGGTTCTGCTCTAGACTGTTGACGCATCGATTCGTTTTAGCGTTTCGAATTCTTACGTTTCTTTATTCGGGCAAGCAGCACGCCAATTGCCGTACAACTTGTGGACCGTGTTTTCTTCTGCGGGGTTGCGTCCAATGCAGCCTGCTTTACTCAGTCATTTCAGTTGCTGCCGTGTTGCATTTTTTTAGTTCATTTCCGATACAGCAAGCACCTGCAAGTTTAGTATCCAGTGGCGCCTCTGGTTGATAAATGATAAGTGCTATTGATCTTTTAATTTCTTACAAATCTGCTTCGTTTTTTTTTCCATTTCTCGTCAGTCCTAAATTTCAACTTTCCATTGATATGTAAGGTACATCTGAGGTCATACATTATTAAGACCGTATTGATGCACACAATCAATGTGTACATCATGTGCTGTTGTCATATTTCCAATAATATAAGTCAATCATTGTAGTTGGTTAGGGAAATTTTGGATCTGGCTTTAAATAGTGATGTACTCCCTCCGTTTCCGAAAGTTTGTCGCTCTGTAGTTCATTTTTGAACTACAAAGCGATAAACTTTTTAGGACGGAGGTAGTATGTATGTTCAGATTAATGTCTATTTTTCCTTTCCGTGAATCTACTACTTTTGTGCATTAGCCAACTTAGAGAAAATTTTGGAACGTAGTATGTTCTCTATTGCAGGTTTGGACAAAGTGTTTCTTTCACAGATGGAACGATATTTGTCCTTCTATGTCCTTGTTTTTATTGTGGTCTTAATCCGCCAATTTAGAAGATATGTACACATGCATAGAATCGATTCTTTGTTCATTCTCCTATTCCTTCATTTACTTCACGCTCCAACTTTCAAATGGAATTGTGTTAGGTGCAACAAAATATCTGAAATTATCCTTATTGTGATGGTGCTCTTGTTTGAACATTCTGATATTGACAACATTTGCAAAACCTACGCACTGTTTTTGAAACAAACACTTGGTCCATGGGAAAGGTCTAGATGTGGTAGTATTGTTGCCCCCTTACCAAGAAGCTAAATAACCCTGTTTGGATCCTAGCTACAAGAAAACACTGTATGTTGACTTTCAATAACTGGTAAATTGTACTAGTTTCTAAGTATGATGCTTTAATAAATTCTAATTATTTGTGTTCCTTTGCATTCAACGCAGAATATTTTGGGGTCCAGAGAAATCAGAGAATTTGCCAGCGGGGCGTTAGCTGGTGCTATGTCTAAAGCTATTCTTGCCCCTCTTGAGACTATCAGGTATTCACTTACTTTGATCTCACCTGTGCACTTGGTCCATTTACTTGGAAAGTTGTCGACTTAAATCTTTAGACAGGGACAGTATGCTTAGCTGGGTTTCTAGTCTCCAGTGGAATCTCCTATCTCAGGCGGTTTCTCTTCACTAGATGCCTAGCTTCATATGTTATACTCAGTCTCGGTGTAAGGCTGGTCCTTTTAAACTTCGTTTAATATATTCACTGTAGGGGTTTCCCTACAGTTTTCCTTCCAAAAAACATTGAAACTTTAGGATTTGAGGATGATGCATGCACTTCAGAGACCAGATAATGAGATAACTGAAACTTTACATCTTGCATTCTGTGCATGATGTTCTGTTCTGAAGGGTGGTTTGTACTGTCAGTTCACAAATATCTTTAATTTCTCAATGTTTTTGAAAACAACTTTTATTTTCTGATCCCCCCTTCATTTTTTATTTTACTACTCTGAAGTTTAAGTGAAACCATTTAATACTGAAAATGGAGAAACATAGTTACCACAGTCATGTATAAGATACTAGTATTTTTTAGTGTAGGGCCTTTGAATTCATGTTAACATATTTATGCACGTTTGATTCATGCTGACATTAAAATTTGGTTCTGCACCGTGCAATAATTTATAACGTGTCTCTTAAATAAAGCAAAGGAATGGTCACATAATTGCATGGTATACTGATTTCAGGACAAGAATGGTTGTCGGTGTAGGGTCGAGGCATATTTCTGGTAGTTTTGTGGAGATCATGGCACAAAATGGGTGGCAAGGGCTTTGGGCAGGCAACACAATCAACATGGTTCGCATTATTCCAACACAAGCAGTTGAGCTAGGAACATTTGAGTGTGTCAAAAGGAGCATGTCAGAGGCACAAGCTAACTGGAAAGAGAATGGATACCCAAAGATACAACTTGGTAATCTGAAAATTGAACTGCCACTCCACTTCTTATCCCCGATTGCTGTTGCTGGTGCTGCTGCTGGAATCGCTGCCACTTTGATGTGCCATCCTCTTGAAGTTATTAAGGTAATTACTGAACTGTGAGTCTGTGACCTTGTTGACAGTTAGCATTATTTTTTCATCAGCAAGTTCAATTCTAGAAAACATGTTACTTATTGTTACAATATCGATGGTGTTACAGGATCGCTTGACTATCAACCGAGAAACTTATCCTAGCATTAGCCTTGCCTTCAGCAAGATCTACCGAACAGATGGTATTCGTGGTCTCTATGCTGGCCTATGTCCAACTCTAATTGGCATGCTTCCTTACAGCACATGCTACTTTTTTATGTACGATACAATGAAGACCTCTTACTGCCGCTTACATAAGAAGTCATCGTTAACTCGTCCTGAACTACTAATTATTGGGGCTCTATCAGGTAAAAGGTTCAGCATCCCCTAGATTACATCTAGTTTCAGTTAATCACCTCTGGTCTACCAGTTCAAATTTTATCTTCAATAGATATTGCTCAGTAATCAATTCGGAGTTTGAGCAAACAGAATTTGCTGACATTTTGCTACGGAATCCACAGGTTTTACTGCAAGTACAATCAGCTTCCCGTTGGAAGTAGCAAGGAAGCGGCTAATGGTTGGTGCCCTGCAAGGGAAGTGCCCACCCAACATGGTTGCGGCCTTGTCAGAAGTGATTCGGGAGGAGGGCCTCCTGGGGCTTTACCGCGGGTGGGGCGCAAGCTGCCTGAAGGTCATGCCAAATTCCGGCATCACCTGGGTGTTCTATGAAGCTTGGAAGGACATTCTTCTGACTGACAAGGACAAGCAGCGCGCATAGAGAACCAGCTGATGAACAATGAAATCTTTGCCGACTTAACCTAGGAGATATCCTTCCCAGTTTTGATATCCCACCTGTGATCAATGGTTAGATAGGAAGCGCAGTTCTTTTTAGGGGGAGGAGCGACAAGTGGAAGCATTGTTGTTTATCACCATTTCAAAACATCTGATCACCAGTTTTTGTTAACAGACAGATTTCATGAGCTGGTAATATCATAAATGTTGTACGGTTCCCAGAGCAGAGCTTGCACAATCTGAAAACGAGTTTCAAAGCTACTTAAAATTTCATGTTTGTTTGCTTTATGGTTGTACCAGTGTGTTTTTCACGCCGATGCTTCACTAGGGAAAATAAATTACAGTATTATCCCAGTAACAATAATTTAAAAACGGATAGAGTACGAGAAGAAGGAAAAGGGAAAATATCCAGAGACAAGTCTTAGACCGTCTTGTCGAACATGGGCCTAATTTTACGGCCCAGCTAGTGCAAAACGGAACACAACTGTGAATCCGACCTGACCGCACAGGTAAGAGAAAAACGAACAGCCGTCTTTTCTTCCGCGTCAGCCAACCGATCCGCACTCGCGTCCACGGTCCACCCCGGCGAGTTCTCGCTCCTCCCTCCTCTCCTCTCCTCTCCCCCCGACCCCACCGGCTGCTGCGCAGCTAGGGCCCTGCTACCGGCGGCGATGGCGGAGGAGCTGGTTCTGGACACGGCGATCCGGGACTGGGTCCTGGTCCCACTCTCCGTGGTCATGGTCCTCATCGGCGTCCTCCGCTACTTCGTCTCCAAGCTCATGAACTCCCCGGTGCCGTCCACCACGCCGGATCCCAAGCACGTCAAGGAGGGGTGCGTGCTCCACTCGTCTTCTCCGCTTCCAATTCTATCCCGATCTGCTCCCCCGTTCGCCTGATCCGGTCGAGCGATCTGGATCCAGGAACTACCGCCCGGGGCCTTTGCTTGCTCGTGTAATTCGTGTGCTCGAGCCTAGCGGATGCGATGTTTGATGTTGTTGGTGTCGTGCAGACTGACGTGATGGTTTTGGTGCTCTGCAGGCAGGTGGTCATCAGGGCGAGGAACTTGAGGAGCAATTCTCAGTACATCCCGGCCAAGGCCTTTAAGGCACGCAAGTGTTATTACACCAACGAGGTAATTTGGTTTGTAGTAGCTATGTAGGTCACTAGGACCAATTAAGCAAGGATCAGGCTTCAGTAAGCTTATCCTGTTTACTGTTTAGTAGGAACAAAGAGTGCATGGACAGTGTATATTCCAAATGGAATTATTGTGATTTTACATGCTGATTGGAGCATTGGTACATGAATATCATAGTATCTGAATAGTTTACTAAACCCCATTAAGTGAGTTTCAGTGCTCAGTGAAACATGTCCTGTTTAGGTGCAATAGAGAGTGCACAAACAGAACATATTGCAACACGAGTCTTACAAAGTTGTTGAATTGTCACAATGGACCTGTTTATGGTACATGATATGATATTGAGTGAATATTGTGGTGACAATCTCTAATGCTCTGTAGGAAAATGGATTACTTCATGTTCCGAAGGAAGATGCACAGAAGGCTCAGGCTGCCATGTTCTCAGATCCAAACATGGCCATGGACATGATGAAGAAGAATCTATCCATGATAGTTCCACAGGTTCAGTGCTCTAGTTGATCTCTGTATATGGTTGTATCTGTGTATCAGTACATATAATAACATGTTATGCTGTTCTTTTGCAGACACTTACATTTGCATGGGTGAACTTCTTCTTTTCAGGTTTTGTTGCAGGTACGTCCATATGTGCTTTGGTGTGTTTAGTGTTGTGTTACATGGTCTTTTCATATGCCACCTGCACAGTTCCACGTTCATATCTATCAAACAATGTTGGAACTTGTAATATCACCTCTGTTAGTTACAGGAGTGCAATACTGGTATTAATTCGTTGTACTTAAAGCACCTTATCTTATTGACGTTTCTTAGTATGTTCTGCCATTTGGAAAAACAGTAGTTCATATTGTTCTTGCATAGTCAACATAAGCATATATTTCCTACTATATTAGCATGTGATTCCATTCCGATAATAAAATTCTAAAAGGGGCACATATCTTTAAAAATTAAAAGCTTCTGATGAATTTAGTGGCTGGTGAGTGCATCACACTGTTGAGGACATCTAGCTATGCCTATTGAATACTTATATTGTATTTGTACTAACTGAACTACTATTGTAAGCAGTTGCAGTGAGCTCATCATATCTCGTTATATCTTTTCAGCGAAAATCCCTTTTCCATTGACTCAAAGATTTAGGGGAATGCTGCAAAATGGGATTGACCTGAGCACTGTCGATGTCAGCTATGTTAGCAGCCGTTCATGGTGTGTATTTAATTATTTCTTTTCGTCAATGAATGCTCTTGGTGATATAGCATTCAGAAAGTCTAAAGTGATCCAATATTTTGCTGTCATTGATAGGTATTTCCTCAATTTATTTGGCTTGAGGGGTCTCTTTAGTCTGATTCTTGGTGAAGAAAATGGTATGATACATGCTTTAGTCCACATCAACTCAAATGTTTGTAGGAACGTTTACAGCTCATATTTCTTGCTGCTGCTTATGCTGTTTTTTTTTTCATGGATTTTGATTATTTGTGTATGACATGCAGCAACTGATGATGCACAAAAGATGATGCAGATGGGCGGTGGATTTGGAGCCAACCCGGCAATGGTAAATGACACACTTACTTTTTATTGGCGTTCCTGATGCTTAGTAGCATATGAACATGCATGGCACATCACACCATGCATACTTTTACACATATTGAAAAGCGTAAAAATTTACTGGCTTGGTGTTCAGTTTTTCAATTCTTTATGTTGCTCTCCTTCATTTAATTTTAACATTCTCATAAAATAGATCTTATTTGTGCAAAATCTGTATGACTTGATGCAGTTTCAAGAATGAGTTGTGTATCCAATGCATTTATAAGCTGTCATGATTTTGTTGTTAACAGCTAATTAGTGGCCTATGAATTTTGTTCCACTTGCTTGGCTTGTCAAGTTGCTTAGGTTCAGCTGTAAGATCCTTACATGGAACACAAATGCTAGGTTGTTCGATGCTTTCACCTGGTTCTGTTGTCAGCTGCAGTACAATTCTACTAATCCTTTGCAAAGCTGTGGACATACAAGTTTCGCCTACCCAATTACATATGTTACAAAATTCCCTGCTATCTTCTTGAAATTTCAGTACATGTTCTTAGTCCTTTCTTTCTTTACTGATTCCATGGCTACCTAAATGCACGTCAGTAGTTCTTTGCAAGGACTTTATTTTTCACAGAAAGTCTCATCTTTGTCAATTGGCCATTTCCAGAGTTTGGGTGCCGAGAAAGACAGCCTGGCTATCATCCAGCATGAGTGGGCTCTACCAAAGATGGAGCGACATGCTGAGGACACATTGAGGAAGCTGTTGAAGAAATGATGTGAATTTTTGTTGTAGCCTGTTGATTGATGAGGAAATTTACATTCCACTTCTGTAATTGTATTATTTATGATCATGACTGGCTCTACGATGAAGGGTGGGCCTGGCGCAGTGGTAGCGTGTCTTCACTTATGTCTTGAAGTCTTGGGTTCGAACCAGCCACTCTACAAGAGCAAGGGTAAGACTGGTCTAGAAATAACCCTTCCCTGGACCTTACAACCTGTGGGACCTTTTGCCGCTGGGTATGGTTCTATGATAGTACCTTTTGAAGCTGGATTGCAGAGGCTTTTAGCATTTTGGTGCTTCAGTAGAAAGATGTAATCATGTTACATGTTTCTCCATAGTGTATGAGGTCCGATTTGATATTAGTGTTATGATTTGACCTGCTGTTTGAATGTCAGGTTTCCAGAATGATCCTGCGTGTTTCAGGTTACATGAGCATGGTTATTATGGATCTTTCAGTTTCCGAGGTATCACTCACCAGCTTCCCGTTTTTCATCTGGTTGATGCCGTCTATTGCAGCAACGGGGTAGAACGCCCAGAAAGAACCTGCAGAACGCAAGAATACACCAGATTTTTTTTTTACAGATGAATTTTAACTGATCAATCGCTCAACGAGCTGAGATGCTATCGCCGCATAGGTTTCCCTGGCTCTTCACTGGCGCCACCAGCACCTTCCCCTGCCAATCCATTCTTTTCGTTACATCAGAATAATGTTCAGACAATTCACCATTAACCTATAGCAGAGTACAAACCATCAAAAAATTACGAAAAAGAAAATAACGCCAGAAACTCTCAATCTCCACAGATCATGATCGCTGACAGTGTTAATCAGCATTTTGTTTCCTCAGTAAAAAAAACTAGCAATTTGAGAGGAATACAAAATAAACACAAGTCATGGTGGTCTGTGTTTGAGTGCGCACAGTCCCGCTCTGGCGTCCGAAGCCCAGCAACTTGGCTCTGAACTCGTTCCTCAGGTCGGCGAACTTGTTGTCGGTCAGCTTGTACCCACTGCTCATGGAGTTGAACGCCTGAACGAGCTTCTCCCTTGCATCAGAGTACAGGCGGCCATGCCTACCTATCCACTGCTCGAGCCTCTCCAGCATCAGATCGGCATGGGCGGTTGCCGCGCAGATGGAGACCATCAGGACATCACCATCGTTGAAGATTGGTTTGGAGATGCAGGCCGGGGCAATAGGATGTTTAGTGATTGTAAAACTTATAATGGACTGTCGATGCAGAGCGCGGTTCTGTGATAATCTGTCGCATGGACTACTGCATGTGAATTGTGCTGGAAAGAACAATGACACACATGATTCTCGTTTGCACTGTTACCCATTTGCCTGTGGATTATCTTCAGCTTCGACTATCATTCAACAGAAAACTACATAGGAACGAAACATATGTCATTTAAAAGTGTTTATAGCAGCGGCTTCAGGAACTTACAAGAACCACCCCACTTTGTCCTTCAGGAAGTATTACAGCTTTATCTATCACAATGTGCTATTTCACAACAACAGAACATCTGTGAGCTAATGGCCTAGCCATGTCGAGGGTACTGGTTGAAACCTAGTCTTGGCAGCTGACAGCGCATCATGGTAATCAGCCCAGTTCAAACAGTCGCGGAAGTCGGTGAGCAGCTTGTCAAATACCCTCCATAGTACATTGTACGATCTTGAGTATGGAAATGGAAGAAAAAGCTGCAGGTAAAGGATAAAAGACCATTTTTCAGCAAGTGGGACACTATTCATACCATCATATCAAGTCAACATGTTTTCTGTACTCTGCCTTATTTATTGTCCCCTCCTATTGCTTTTTCTATGTTAGGACAGGATGGCCAGTTCAACAGTAATGTTAATAAAAAAAATACAGGCATCACAATGCATCAGAGTAGATATTGATGAAAAAAATGCAACAACTCTTAAGCCCAAAGATCATATCATGAGTCAAATGCATTTACAGATGTTTCAGTGCATAACTTGTATAAAAGGTAAGTAGGTACTCCTCCTTCCCACAATAGTTGTCGTTAGGACAACAAACTTGGTTCAAAATTGAACTAAATTTGCTGTCCTAACGACAACTATTGTGGGAAGGAGGGAGTAACTATTAATTTATTATGTCCACTGCACCGGCACAGCAAAAGTTAGGTTACTTCTTTGTATTCACAGTGCATACAAAATTAGGAATTAGCTCTTACTTCTTCTTGTGCAAGGTGTTTTAACAGAAAGAAAGTTTGCTGGTTTTCTTCCAAGCTGTCAATGACTGCAATCCATATATTCGAAGCAAGTTCATGGGCCTTGTCTCCTGTCTTACCACAAGCAATGAACTGATCTGCACAGAAGATGAGATTATGAGAAAGCAAAATTAAATTAGTGACAGTATAAACATGAGTACCAGTAAAAGAACACTTCACTCCAATAAAACTTGGAACATAACCCCTCACCAATAATGGTACCATGAAGAATGCTGGAAGGAGGCAGGGCAGGGCGCTCAAGCTGCTCTTTTAAGTAGAGGTAAGTGTGACCAATAAGTTCGTCAATTTCCCCAACAGACTGTACAAAGTTCTCACTGACATATAATGCTTGGAATCTCCTAAAGAACGGTACAACAAAAAAGTTTCATTGGATGTTCGAAATGCTAGAAAAAAGTAGCAACTCCCTAACAATGATCTATTGAGTACGCATAGCAGAGGCTGGTTCTTATATTCATTCTCCAAGAGAAGGGACCAGTTCTTAGCAATTCTCACTTGCAATTTAATTCAGAGTGAAATTGGTTAAAGTACATTCAATAGGATTGTAGTTTAGAAAATATATACGATTCTGACACTATTCGTATATGCATACCACATGATAATTCATAATTGAGTCTTTATCTATTTCACATGTGCCAGATTCTTTAAGTCAATTATGATGTGAAAGTTAGAGAATACAACAGAAGCACAAAAAGATTTTTTTTGCAGTACATCTGATGGGGATAAAAGAAACACCAGATTACAAAATTGACCTCTTAGCAGAACCTCTTGGAATTGGCCCAGGCCAGCGTTTCTGGAGACCAGCTGATGGCCAAATTTTTGCGATAGCTGTCTGCCACAAGCATTCTCCTTGAAATATACTTGCCCAATGCTTGTTAACACATCCTATCTGAACCCATTCACTGACTGGTAATCGGATGAATATCTCTACAAGAAGATGTTCTGGGAGCCTACCAATGGGTCCATCACTTCTGTCTGTCATAAGGCTAGGCGCCTAGGCTGAAAACAGAGGGTAAAGTATAAGCATACATGATTTCATGTTTACTTCAGCCCTAACAAATTAAAGAACAATAGCTTTACATTACAAATCATTAAATTTTACTTGGTACCGGTACTAATCTGTTTGTAACATGAATATAAATTTTACAAAATATAGAAGATGGAATCAGAAAGAGAAACAAATTCTTCAAATATATGCACAGAACAAACTAACTACTAGTATCTATCATGAAACGGTATGTTTCACACAGTGGCAGGCAAATGAACCATCAATCATATGGATCTTCTTTGCAGAAGAGACCTGGGAAAGGAGCATGTCTTACAGGCTAAATGTATCACCTACAATCAGAAATGCACTCTACCACTCTCATGTCAGAGAAAATGTGGTCTTAAGCTTACTTTCCCCGTATTAGTAACCTAAAGTAAAGTGGGCTGCAAGAGATCGTGTGTAACAATTTATTCACCAAGTATATGTTCAATTAGGCACGCAACACGGCCCATTGCCCCATTCCTATGAAGCACAGTTAGCCAAAACATATAATATGATACATGTGCAGTGTCCAATATAGTCTACCAAATGTGCACATCGGAGCATAAGCTCAGTGAAGCTGTAACTGATCATGTGTACCAATTTGTTTGCCAACTCTATCCCTGACTAGCCAAGAAACATGGCACTTCTCCCCTTTGCAACTACACAACTGATAACTTACATGTTCTCGTAGCAGGCACAGAGTGCACTAAATCTAGGAAATTACACAAATCCACACAAGTCACCATAAGGCAAACTCACTACGACAGAGATTCTCACTTCCAGTTCGGTGTGGGGACGACGAGAGCACAGCTATGGGGAATGAAACAACCGCAGTTTCATCTAAACAGCTGAGTGAAATCAGAGCCTGCCACGGGCTGCACGAGCCAGCTGGTACCTGAAAAGGTTGAGCAGCTCCTCGGACTCGGAGCCTCACACCGGCCCCCAAAGAGATGGCGCCGGGGACGAACGGGCGGAGGAGCGGACGGTGGAGGAGAAAAAGAGGAAGCGCGACTGTACGAGAGGGCGAGGCTTCTCGTAATCTCGTGTACTCTTCTGGGGGGCGCGTATCAGTATCACTCGAGCAGCCCGTCACATCGATGCGGTTCGAGCTGGTCTGGTTTACTGGCCCAAGTTTCTTGTGGGCCGTATAGTGGTGGGCCTCATTGCCGTTAGATGGCCGTTTCGTGCAGCCAGCTCGCCGGTGATGGCGAGGTCAAAGAGCCGCGGCCCACGGTGCAGCCAGCCAGCGTGCGGAACACCACCACGGCCGTCACGGTGCACGACCACGACCAGCACGTGCCGCCCAACTCATCGTCCCCTCCGCCGCGGCCAGCCAGGCAGGCAGCAAGCACGTCGTCCCGGCAGCCGCGCTCACGACCTCACGTACGCCCTGTCTTCTTGGCGTGAACGGTGAACCCTGCCTACAGAAACAGAGGGCCGAGACGTGGCTCCGGCTCCGAGAAGCGAGGCCGGCGGACTACTTAAGCGACTAGCACGGCGCCCTGTCTCTCGCTGCTCCTCTCTCATTCTCGGAGCCGAGAATCCCGCGCGCTGCTGAAATCTCGCTTGTGATTGTCACGATGCGGCTCCTCTCGGCGGCGGCGCTGCTGCTGCTGCTCGCCTCGGCCAGGGCGGCGGCGGCACAGGACGCGGCGGCGGAGGGCGTGGCGCCGCCGGCGGAGGAGATCGCGGTGAACGCGAGGGTCAAGGAGACGGCGGTACTGGAGGCCGAGGTGGGCCAGCTCAGGGTGAAGATCTCCAGCTTAGGTGGTTCCATTTCCTCTCGGTGCCGTTCCGCCGTCTCTGCTTCCTTTGGTCCTGCTGGGTTTAGTTGACTCGCTAGGGTTTTGGTGGCGATTCGCTGGGTTATGAACGGGGCAATGCGCGATTCGGGGAGCCTGGTGGATGTGGGATTCGGAGATTACCTGACTGGTCGGTGGTTGTTTCGCTGGATTGGTGTTCACAGCTCAGCCGATTTCGGATGTTTCGGTGAGGGCCAAGCTGGCCTAGGGACTGTTCCCGTTAATAGTTTGCAATTTCGAGCCAAAGCCTGGTGGATGTAGGAAGTTAGAGCGCAGCTATGCTTCGTACCATACATCTCACTTTTTTGGCCCGTAATTCAGAATGAATCAAATTGGGTAAAATTGCCTAGTAGCTGAGTGCAAACCATACAGCCCTCTATTCAATACAAAATGCTGCATGATCCTTCCTTAAGTTTTGAATAACTTTAAAGGTTACTGATTGTTCTCATACTGCAGAGTCCCGCATTGTAGGGCAGACCCTGGAGTCGAAGACAAAGGATGATGCAATTGAAACACTGAAAAATGTTATCGAGGAGGAGACACGAAAGATATCCGCTCTTCAGAGCGAGGTAACTTCTGTCAAGGTGGTTTAACGACAGCAAACAACACTGCTGAAGCATGATTATGTACCCTATCAATGTAATTGCATCAATTAACTGTTTCATATACAGGCAAAGGGATCTTTAGATTCAGAGGAGCAGACAAGCAAGGACAATGCACGGGCTGTTGAGCTTGAGAAGCAGGTAATGGGCCGCAGAAATATTTCAGGAACTGTTAATGTGGTAGGATGTCATGGTTTCTAATCTCCCCTCCAGATTAAAAAGCTCAAGATGGATAGTAAAGAACACAATAACAAAAAGGCATCTATGGAGGCTAGGGTTGGCGATGCGGAGAAGAAGGTGCAAGAGTTGAATGCGATGCTCGAAAAAGTAAGCATGCAGCAGTGGTGGTCAAGTTGTTTTTGCTTCAATTTCGCTCTAGTATTTCACTAAAACAATTAAACCGATTGAAGGAAAGCTAGTGCAACACTGACTTATCTCTTATGTTTAAACAAGTACCATGCTTTCTTTGATATGCTTGTGTTCCTGTACTTTTGTGTACATCGTTTCAGAAATTATAGATGGTTTATATCTCTATTTATTTATTTCCTCTGTTCAGTTTAAGAGCAAATATGCAAATTTACCACACAAAGTTCAGGGAAAATAAGGTTAAATTCCTATATGTCAGAATTATGTGATGGTACTGATTGATACAGAAGTCTGAAGTTGAACAGTAGTCAGGGTTGCATGTGTCGTGTAAATTGTAATCCTGATGTATTGCAGTATGGGCCAGGTGTGGACTGCAGGCCTAATAGTCCTTTAAGGGTAGGACTATAATAGATAAGGCAGGAAATCAAGTCTACCATTAGATCTGTCATCATTTTATTTATTATAGATAAAGCTAAGCCTTGTGTGTTATTGAGCCAAACAATTTGTGACACCATGAAAACCGGGGCTCATTTCTGCTAGAATTCAAGCTAGATTATCCTGTATATGTTTTCTTCTCTCGATCATTTCTAAATGTTTCAGTGGGTTAACAGGAAAAGGGTTTTATTCTCTTTTCTTCTTCTTTTTTCATTTGATGATCACCTTCCTTGTTTCAACTCTGTTCGTAATAGCTTTTGTTTGGTGAATACTGTTCTTATTATACTACTCTTAATAGCTACAGAGAACAAGCGATGCACAAAAACGCATGATCCAGAAGACTGAACATGCCCTTAAAGCTGCAGAGGTTTGTGATTAATGATAAATCTGAGTACTGTGTCCGTGTTCTGAAATGTGATCTAGTATCTTCAACCTTTGTCTCTCACGTTTCTAGGAGGAGCTGCTGAAGGTTCAGTTAAAAACAACAACAAAATTGGAACAGCTGAGAGAGGTAAGCATGTATTCTGTTGCTTCCACTGTTGTTCCATCAGTATTTGTCAGGTTATTATTATAAAATCCTTTAAATCTTTTTTGCTCACAATTTCTGTGCAGAATTCAGTTATTTATTAACAAAATTTTCAAATGCTACTTGCTCAGCAAGTTTTATTGTGTTAAAGGAGTAAAAGTAACATTCTGTAACTGAAAAAATCTGTTTTCACTGGACCTGAGGCCACATGATTGTTTTCTGGTACTTATAGTTCATTGGGAAATTGATCATAAATCTCTTCGCTGCTACACAAACATGTGAATGTTACCCTGCATTTTTCTTCACAATTAGTTTTATAGGTGGCTGTCATACTGATTGTTGTTCTTTTGCAGGTTCACGGAGCATGGTTGCCACCTTGGTTAGGGACACATGCAGCTCGCTCAGTGGTAAGTAAAGCTAACTAACAGTAAAGACTGTGCCCTCTTTTTTACTTTCTCTCACCATATTCACGGTCTACCATGCAGGAGGTGATGTCAAATCACTGGAATGAACATGGGAAACCTGTTGTCAACAATTTGTTGCAGAAGGTAATGTGTAGCCTTCTTGAAATTTTCTTTATTTGAACATGGAAAAATATAATTTTCATAGATAATCCATTCTAATCTCTGAACTAAACATTCCAGGCATTAGAGATATCAGTGGAGGCAAAGAAATGGGCCAAATCCCATGCGGAAACTGCTAAGATGGTACAAATTGTTACCTTCCCTCAACCTGTGGTCATAGAAAGTTTTAGGAGCACATATTTTTATTTGAAACATAAAACACACATCTTGTCTGCAAGCATTTTTTGTCAACTCTTACTATATATTCTGTTCATGACAATTTTGTTGCAGATTTTTAGGAGCTTAAAGTGTATTTGGACTTTTTAAAATGCATTATGCTGCATATATTCTACAACGAAATTGTCGGAATGCATTGGTCATGTCATATGGTGTCTTTGTGATGCAAGTTTGTTGTATCTTCATTTGTTTTACACTGATAATGGTGTTTCCCTTTTTTTAAGAAATGGATGCTTGTTGCTAAGGAAAACTGGGTCTTCTTGAAGAGAAATGCAGAACCTTATGTGCAAATGGCCTCAACAAAATCAGTGGAGGTTTATCAAGCGTCAAAAGACTTTATCACACTGCATCTTGTGAATGCACATGAAGTTGTTGATCCCTACTTGCAGGTACACCTTCTGTTCGGCTTGCTCTTTTTAGTGGAATAGCTGGTTGGTTATGATAGGCAATACAGTTTTCTTTGAGAAACCCTGCAAAATGATTAATCAATAACAGACCCTATATCTTTTAGGAAGCCAAGAAGAGATCCAAACCTTACATTGATCAAGTTGCTGTGGCTACTAAACCACATATTGAAAAAATGAGAACTATCCTGAAGCCTTATACTAAAAGAGCAATTCATTTATATGGAAAGTTTCTTAAGAAGACTACTATGTACCATCATCAGGTATTTATGTTGCATTTTCCCTTCTATCTTTCAAAAGTACTCCAGGTTTGGGGCCCCTGGCATATTCAACTGCTCTACACATTTTTATGCTTTGGTGATTCCTATTTGTCTATTTGTACTTGTCTTCAATTTTTGGGTATGTTGCCCTTACATGTAATGCAGTTTTTAGCTGATATTGATTCATACATTCTTATATTGATCTTGATTCATAAATTCTAGATTTGTACATTGAGCACTATTCCATTGTAGCTTTCATTGTTTATAACTGATGGAGAAGCTTTACCCTTTGTGTTGCTGTAATGGTCAGCTAGTCTATGTATTTGGATTTTGCTTCCAGGAAGACGCGGGTCATTGTATTGTGTAGGAGAGTAATGCCTAGCATTAAAGAGTTCTAACTCCTAGAGGCTAAAAAAAAAAGATAAAGTCAAGTGCTCAAATACATGCACACTTGTGAACACAACATATTTGGCATATTGATATTTTGTGTTCATGTTTACATTTCTGAAGATCATAGAGCAACGATTTTCTGTTTTGGGAAGATCAATGTTGTTTACATTATTCCCAAGGTCTTTGGTTGTTGTCTATATTATCTTAAACAATTGCTGAACTGCAATAGTTTTTCTGTTATCTAGGAGGATGAAATGACAATAGATTTAGTTAAGATCATACATAATTGAAGTTAATTTAGTTTATATCTACTACTATAATCAGATGTGTATACTATATACTGGCTTACGCTCATAGGGGAGTCTCAGTCATTTTTTGTTCCAGGCTCAGGCAACTATCCTGGATTACTTTCATCAACATGAATTTACAGAAGAATTTGCAACTCAAGAGGTGGTGTGGTATCTGGTAGGTTCCTATTGAACAATCAGTTAAATACACGTTCTTTACCGATTTAAACCTAAGAAATATCTTGTCTTTCTCTACAGCCTTCTGCTTTGCTGGTTATGCCTGTTTTGGTTGTGTACACACTCCTAGTTGAAACATTCTGGTTTGTGTTTGTTCTTTCATTGTTCAGCTATTTTTTGCTGACATTTCTTTTAAGGATTCGGTTTATTTGTTGTTTTATTTCAATCATCTCCTTTGCATATAGCACTAAAAAGCAGAAGAAATCCCCAAGGAGCGGTAATGCTAACCATGGCCATAGAAGACATAAGTGTCGGCATGCTGACAAGTAGACCATAGATAAACGCTCAAGCTTTTCTGTGGTGTGCCACCCTGTAGTCACATAAGGTATGCCCCCTAGTTGCAGAAGATCCATCTTTTTCTGTTGGCTCGAAAACCAGTTAATTAAACAATTTTCTTGATTAATACAGCAGTAGAACCGTAAATCCTGTTGGCTTGGATACCAGTTAATCGAACAATTTTCTTGTTTGAATCTTCTCAATTCATACAGCAGTGGAGCCTTTATTTGAATATATGAAATTTGATGACTCTGAAGTAAAACTTCGAAATGGATGGCAGTTTGTAGAGTGATTCTTCTATCAGTAGCCTTGGACGTTTCAGCTATAACTGTCATTCCAAGGTATTTTAGTGTGACATTGGTTTTATACCACATGCAGATCGTGAAGCATGACCATGCACTACCTTCCACTGATGAGTTCGATGGGTGGCATCCACAGTTATACACAATGAAGATCCGGAGCCATCACAACCTTGCTGTGTATCAACGAGTTACTCTACACACAAAATCATGTTGTTAGCTCAGTGTGTGGGCATAGTTGTAGTTGCCGTTTGTATCTGCACTTACGAGTTTGATTCTGTGGGTTTTCATTTGTTGTAGATTTGGTCGTATGCAATTTTGTGCTTTGTTATGTGTGGTGTCTCTCGTAGCGCTTCCACTGCGAACGCTTGTTTTCAGCATTCAAGCTTAATGTACAGTGTTGCTGCACAATGCTAATTGCTAAATCATTTAGGCCTTGTTCCGTTATTTCACCCTCAAGTAGATTGCGCAAGAGGTTTACTTCAAACCTCTTCAAGCACGGAATCTGCTGACACCCAGCTGATTTCGTGATGATCATGCACGGAAGTTATCACTAAGACCTTTTCTCGTGCACATATTATGGGGTCAAGCAATCTATATCCTCCAGTCTCTACAAAACCAGACAGAGCAAACAAATGTAAACGTAAACTACAAGAAACCCACGTGAGCATAAGACACCTACTTCAGTTAAAGATACAAACAAAGACGCGCTAAATCAAAGATAGCTCCAATCACATGCTCCTACGACTTGCATAGACCACTACTACAAAAAGCATTTTTACAGGCGCCTCAATTTTTCAAACACAGGCGGTCCTTAAAAATATGCGACTGTGATGACGAATGATATAATAACCGTCTGTGATGAAAGAACAACACAGGCGGATTTTAAAGAACAACCGTCTGGGTAAATACATGATCTTCAGAATCGGTTCTTAATTAAGAACCGTCTGTAATGCAACGAACTTCACAGACGGATTTTAAGAAACAACCGTCTGGGTAAATACATGATCTTCACAGACGGTTATTAATTATTAACCGCCTGCAATGCCATGAACTTCACAAACGGATTTTAAGAAACAACCGTCTGGTTAAATACATGATCTTCGTTGGCGGTTCTTGATTAATAACCGTCTGTAATGCAATGAACTTCACAGATGGATTTTAAGGAACAACCGTCTGAGTAAATACATGATCTTCGTTGGCGGTTCTTAATTAATAACCGTCTGTAATGCAATGAACTTCATAGCCGGTTCTTGATTATATAACAACGGCCTAAGAAGATCATGTATTTTCAGTGGCGGTCATTGTTTAATTATCATAAGCGGTTTTCATTGAAATTACAGGGATGTAGTTGCAATTATATATCACAGCCGCATGTAGTCGTGCAGGCAAAATTGTATCAGGAAAAAAACACAGATGAGCTAGCGGATACTAGTAAAGTAATGCATTATAGGAAATGCTCGATCACCAGTGAGGCTGGCTTAATTGTGATAATACACCATTAGAGGCTTTACAATTGTTCAAAGATAATTTCTTTACACACTGAACAAAAATCATGCTACATTCATTGTAGATCGACGATGAAGCTCCCATCGATCAATCTAAATTGTACCGTCCTGCTTGCTCCCGAACACGTCTCTTATATTCCGCTGGATCCTGAAAATATTGACATTATTTAAATTAACAAATGTCGAAGGAGGAATGAATAACCTACATTGGTCACTAAGTCAAAGTGTCATCTAACCTTGATAAGTAGATTATAGCAATCATTTTCAACATCAGGCACATTTGGCTGATGCAGCAAACGCTGAACTTCAAGTAGTATAGTTTTGATTGTAAAAGCACTGCACCACCCCTACGAAATATAATTTAAGCAATATAAGAAACCAGTTCAAATAAGTTCGACAAAAATTATAAGTAATAATTACATGAACAAAATAGGTCTATCTTACAGTCTCTTGATCAAGAATCCCGATGCAGAGTGCTCCCGAACGATGGACATTTGGGTGGAAGAACCCAAATGGAAAGGAGCATCTTGGAGGCACCAAGGGATAGTCCTCAGAGAAGGAGATTGTCAGGGGGTAGTAACCATCTTCCCATTCAGTCTGCAAAAGAAATTTATTAATAGGAGGACGATAGTTAAACTCATATTGTGCTTGTTCTTCATGACTTACCCCTTCTTTACCGGGGACGATGCACTGCCACTTCAATAAATCTCCCGATTCAGGCTTCGCAGAGAAACCCTACGCGGAGAAATTGAAAATACCAAAAACAAACAACACGGAAAAACAAACTACAGTTAAGTTCATCAGTCCATTACAGATACATATGTATATACAACCATGTGACCGGTGTGCCATATGTACATACATGGGGATGGTTCTTGCGCCACGCCAAGCGCTCCTCCTTCAATCGGCTACACGCCCGAGACATCATTATCTGAAGAAAGACCAAGCTTCCAAACTTCCAAATCATTGAGTCCAAACGCATATGTACACAAATGCAAAAGGACACAATCCATATACCAACATTGTTCTAAGTTGATTTCAGAAGATACAAATATATACAATATATATCATCTCGCATTGCTATATACATTTTTTCCAGCATTGACATCTTCTCGCATATAGGGTTTCAAATTCTTTTTAATGCTTCTCTCTACGCGCTTGATGTTTTCTGGTTCGGTGAAAAGGTACATCTCTTCATACTGATTATATTCCTCTTCATTATCTCCCACATTGTCAACCCCAACAATATTTTGCTTTCCAGAAACAACTACGTGCAACTTCTCAGTTTCTGGATCTTGAACATAAAAAACTTGTGCAACATTATCGGCGAGAACCCACAGGTCATCTTTGTAACCCACTTTATTCAAGTCTACCAGTGTCAGTCCGTAATTGTCCACTTTCAAACCATCAGGATGTTTGACCCATTGGCACTTAAATACGGGCATTACCATTCTTTCGCCATAATCGAGTTCCCATATTTCCTCTATGAACCCGAAGTATGTGGTCTTCTGCCCTTGCGAATCATAAGCCTCAATACGAACACCACTATTTTGTGCAACACTCTTACCGTCTTTTTCTTTAGTGTAAAATGTGTAACCATTGATGTCATATGCTTGCCATGATGTTACCAAAGCAGATGGGCCACAAGCTAACTTTTTCATTGTTGCCTCTTCTATAGTGTTTCCGTATGATATATTTTTGTCCATTAACCATTCAGTGAAACATCTTCTGTGCTCTTTCATGATCCAGTCCTCTTTGCGGTCTTGGTTTTTATCACGAAGCTCAATTTGGTGTTCCTCGATGTACGGCTCAGCTATTGCGAGCTGTTGTAGTACACCAAAATGTGCACGGTGTACATTCTTGTAATCTTGAACAATAAAAGTTTTCTTACCCACTTTGCCTCTCCCACGTAGTCTACCCTCATGTACCGGTATAGGCACACCTATCGATTTTCCATCTTTGATGTAATCAGCGCAACCCTCAATCACTTCTTCAGTGGTGTATCCTTCCATAATTGAACCCTCTGGGTGAGCACGGTTCCGCACATAACCTTTTAATACTCCTAAATATCTCTCCAACGAAAACATATGATGTAAATATAGTGGCCCCAATGCTTTTATCTGATCAACAAGATGTATGATTAGGTGTACTTGCATATCAAAAAAGGATGGTGGGAAACACATCTCAAGCTTGCACATTGTCTCGACGATGTATGTTTTCAGATAGTCTAAATCTTCACGTGCTATCACCTTTTGCGATACTGCATTGAAGAAGTAACACAAACGTGTGATGACAACTTTTATATGCTCAGGTTTGATTACTCTTATTGCAATGGCAAGGAAAACTGTCATCATCATGTGACAGTCGTGAGAATTATAACCGAATAAAGACAAGTCTTTCATCGAGACTAGTTTGCGGATATTGGATGAGAAACTTGTGGGAACTTTGATCCCACGCAAGCATTCGCAAATTGCTTTTTTCTCTTCTAGCGTCAAGTTGTAGCTGGCTGGGGGAAGGTAATGCTTCCCGTTCGCCTTTTCTACTGGATGAAGCTCTGGTCTCAAATCAAGATTTACTAGGTCCATACGTGAATTTAATCCATCCTTTGTCTTCCTCGGCATGTCCAGCAAGGTCCCAATGATGCTGTCAAATACATTCTTTGTAACGTGCATCAAATCAATACTATGGCAACATTCCAGATTCTTCCAATACGGAAGATACTTGAAAAAAATTGATTGTTTCTTGAAAGCCATGTCAGTTGTATCATCCGAAGATGTACTTTTCTTTCTCTTAATTCCTTTACTCTTTTTTCCCTTACCGAAAGCAATATGAATGTTCTTGACCATTTCAAACACAAGTTTTCCACTGTAAGGTTTCGGTGCAGTATCTTTTTCGATTTTGTTATCAAATTGTTCTTTCATCTTCCTATACTTGTGTGTATCTGTCAAGAACCGTCGATGTCTCATGTACACCGTCTTTCTGGATGAAGTGAGGTATAGATATCCAGTTCTATCCACGCACCTAACGCAACCTTTCTTCCCTTTCATTTGTCCCGATAATGTAAACAGTCCGGGATAATCATGCACGGTAACGAATATCATTGCTCTTAGCGTGAAATACTCCCGCTTGTACTCATCCCATGTACGTACCCCTTCATTCCACAATTTCGCCATATCTTCCATTAAAGGTTCCAAGAACACATCAATTTCGATGCCGGGTTGTTTCGGACCTTGGATAAGAACAGATAATAAGATATATTTCCTTTTGTGACACAACCACGTCGGTAGGTTGTACATAGTTAAGACCACGGGCCATGTGCTGTGTATGCTCCTTTTTTCACCAAACGGATTCATTCCATCTGTACCCAAGGCAAACCTCACATTTCTGATTTCCTTCGCAAATTCTGGATACTGAATATCAAAATTTTTCCACTGCGTTGCATCACCAGGGTGTCGTATATGTTTTTCATTCTTCTTGCGTTCCTCGGAATGCCAACGCATAAGTTCAGCCTCCCTAGGGTTTGAGAACAAACGCTTCAAGCGATCAATTACCGGAAGGTACCACATCACCAATGCAGGAATTTTTCTCTTATTCTTTCCGTCTGCATCGCCAGAAGTATCGTCATCGTCACCTTCAGGACCAATAATAAACTTCTTATTCTTCTGAGTCTTTTTCATGTTGGTAACATACTGGTGATTGTAGTCCTTCTTATATCTACTGACACCACAAATGGGGCATCTAGTTGCGAGCTCATGCTCTTTGCGATACAGAATACAATGGTTCACACAAGCGTGTATTTTTGTCACACCTAGTGCCATCGGGCAAAGAAGTTTCTTCGCTTTATAAGTGCTTCTAGGCAGTTTATTTGGATTTGGAAGAATTTCTGCCAGAAGATTCAAAAGATCAGAGAAACTACAATCGGACCATCCGTGCGTAGCTTTCAACTTTAGTAGTTCTAAGACTGCACGCAATGTAGTAAACTCTTTATCACAACCGTTTGATTCATCATATAAAAGCTCTGTGGCCGCATTCTGCAATGTCTCCATTTTACTTAAGCCTTTGCTTGCTCCCATAGAAGTCAGTACATATGGTTCAATGTGACGCAACATCTCCTCACAATCGAACTCATCATCATCATCACCAGCTTGATTGTCACTACCATCATCGATATGAACATTATCATCATCTGAGCCTCTCTCATCATCTTTATCCACATCATGTGTATCTAACTCACCATGCTCTGTCCATATTGTGTAGTTATTTTTGAAACCTCTTTTCACCAAATGAGATTGGATTACTATAGTATCCGTCCAAGCAATCTTATTTTCGCAGTCGATACATGGACATAATATGTCATCTATCTTTTGCAACTTCGCATGTCTCTTGGATGCTTCAATAAAATTTGCAACATTACGAATGTACATAGGATCGGGTCTTGGCATGTTATACATCCACGCTCGACGGTCCATGCTTCAATAATAGAATTTTTTGTCAGATTTACAAAATTTGGCCACAAATATTCTCTAAAGGTCTTCTATAAAATGAATTTACAGAGACATAACAAGTATGATTAGGGCGACTAATGTAGGAGACGGGCGACGTCTTGAGGCGGACGGAGTCAAAGGGGGAAACAGGCCCAGCAGCATGGGCTAGGTCTGGGTGGGATCCAGTCCGTTATATCGGGAAACAAGGCCCAGATGCATCTTATATATATTACAATAGCATCTGTTAATTAAACATCATATTCATGTCACATAATAGGTACAAAAAGAAAACAATCCATATAGTCCATACATCAATATACCAGAACACAATCCATAGTCCTTACACATGCAAAAGGACAGAATCCATATACCAGAACACACAAAACTAACAGCTTATCAGCTAATGAAAATATACAAAGAAAAAGTAAGGAAACTACATTTACCTTGCAGAGGCGTCAGCACGGTGGGCCGGCTGGGTGGAGAAGTGGCGGTGCGGGGTTGAGCGGCGGCGCGGCAGTATGGGCTGGGCGGCGGAGCGGCGGCGCGGCGCAGGGGAAATTTCAACAGCCTGGCGGCGTCGATATAAATTCTCCAGGGTTGCGTTTTGACTGCGGTGAGGGGTCCTTATATAGACGTAGGTTTTTCACAGGCGGTTTTTAACTTTATCGCAGGCGGGTTTTACTTAGCAACCGCCTGAGATGATGTTTATTAATTAAGAAGTAAATATCTTCACAGGCTGTTGGTACTTAATAACCGCCAGGGAAGATTTTTATCTCAGGCGGGTATTACTTAACAACCGCCTGAGATAATGCCAACTGAACAAAATATTTTTAAAACTTGTATACATGTATGAATTTTTTTAATTTTTTTAAAAGCACTCCAACATGTCAAACTTCAAATTATCCACCAGTATTCATTGACACTTGATTGAAATATGTACAAAACACAAGAAAAATGTACAAGAACACTTGATTGAAATCCTAAAACTACACTACGGCCCCGCCTCCTCCATCCTCTCCGCCAGCTTCTCAAACCAAGCCAAGCGGTCCTCCTCCGACTCGTCGTCGTCGTCGTCGTAGTCGTCACCATGGTGGTGGTCGCCGTCGTCGTCGTCGCCGTCGTCAGTGGACGACTCGTCGTCGCCGTCGTCGGTGGACGACTCGTCGTCGCCGTCGTCGGAGGACGACTCGTCGTCGCCGTCGTCGGAGGACGACTCGTCGTCATCATCGTCATCATCGTCGTCGTCGTCGAAGTCGTCCTCCTCCTCCTCCTCCTCCTCCGGCGACGATGCAGCAGGAGAGAGGGTCGGCTTCTCCGGCTGAGCCGATTGCTCCGGCTGTACCGGTGGCTCCGGCTGCACCGGCGGTGGAACGCGCTGGTCGTCATTCACCCTCTCGGGGGAGGTGCAGCGTATCCGCTTGCATGGCTGACTCGGAGGGCTAGGTGGTGGAAGGCTGGCCATGGCTGTGGTGGTTAATCGGCGGCGGGCTAGGAGAAGAAGAAAGGAGTGGAGAAAAGTTTTGTGCTTGTCCATAACCGACGACGCGCCTTATATAGGTCTGTGCGGAGTAGACGAGGGAGCGGTTCGTTTCCCGCGCATTGAACTCTTTGCAGACCTCGTGCGGCGCACAATTAAACCACTGCGGAAGACGATCTTGAGAGATCCTTGCACGCGTCCCTGCACCACGGCTTCTCAACTTCTCCGCAGACCTCGTGCGGCGCGTCAGTTAATTAACACTTCTCAGGCCGTTAAATAACATATTGTAATTTCAAAAATGATTATCTCAGGCGGTTATTACTTATAAACCGCCTGAGAAAAAAGAAGTAAAAATCTTCACAGACGGTTGGTACTTAACAACCGTCTGCAAATATGTTTATCTAAGGCGGGTATAACTTAACAACCGCCTGGGATAATGCCCGATACTCTTCTGCAGTTTCCTTATCCCTTGCTTCTTTTTTATTTAGATTCCAATATAAATACTCAAACATGTTTACATTCTGCAAATTGTGTTCAAATTCGATGATTCTTTCTTCTACATTTGTATTAAATTAACATCTACCAACTGAACAAAATATTTAGTTCATTGCGCATTGAACTCTTTGCAGACCTCGTGCGGCGCACCATTAAACCACTGTGGAAGACGATCTTGAGAGATCCTTGCACGCGTCCCTGCACCACGGCTTCTCAACTTCTCCGCAGACCTCGTGCGGCGCGTCAGTTAATTAACACTTCTCAGGCCGTTAAATAACATATTGTAATTTCAAAAATGATTATCTCAGGCGGTTATTACTTATAAACCGCCTGAGAAAAAAGAAGTAAAGATCTTCACAGCGGTTGGTACTTAACAACCGTCTACAAATACGTTTATCTAAGGCGGGTATAACTTAACAACCGCCTGGGATAATGCCCGATACTGTTCTGCAGTTTCCTTATCCCTTGCTTCTTTTTTATTTAGATTCCAATATAAATACTCAAACATGTTTACATTCTGCAAATTGTGTTCAAATTCGCTGATTCTTTCTTCTACATTTGTATTAAATTAACATCTACCAACTGAACAAAATATTTTGTTCATTGCGCATTGAACTCTTTGCAGACCTCGTGCGGCGCACAATTAAACCACTGTGGAAGACGATCTTCAGAGATCCTTCCGTCGCACGCGTCCCCTGCACCACGGCTTCTTAACTTCTCCGCAGACCTCGTGCGGCGCGTCCCCTGCACCACGGCTTCTTAACATATATAGCATTTGTTGTATGTTTTTTATGTTCTGACCAATTTCAAAGGATTTATGAAGTGAAATTTAATGGTAACCTTTACTTATCAATAATATTACAAGAAGGTGGATTTTTGCCTTTTTAAAGGACCAAATTTAATCAAGAATATTAAATAAGAAGAAGTAAATATCTTCACAGGCGGTTATTGCTTAACAACCGCCTGAGATAATGCCCGATACTGTTCTTCAGTTCCCTTATACCTTGCTTCTTTTTTATTTAGATTCCAATATAAATACTCAAACATGTTTAGATTCTGCAAATTGTGTCCAAATTCGATGATTCTTTCTTCTACATTTGTATAAAATTAACATCTACCACATGAACAAAATATTTTTAAAACTTGTATAGCTGACATTGTAATGTTTTGGTAAATATCAAATTAATTTCTACTCACATATTATTCACATTTGTGTATCTCATAAAAAAAAAGGTTCCTTCACTCAAAATTGTTGGTATGAACATATTTGTATAATTTATACATGTATGAATTCTTTTAATTTTTTTAAAAGCATTCCAACATGTCAAACTTCAAATTATCCACCATTCTAACTAAATGCTCATATTCATATGAGGCATTCATCAAATTATGAACACACATTGATTCCAAAAAATTTAAAAAAATATGAAAAAATTCCTAGATGTTGGTATGATGATTAAAAATGTCCACTGAAAAAATAAATGAAAAAAGCATTATATTCATCAAGATAGAAAAATGAAAAATAGCATTTGTTGTATGTTTTTTATGTTCTGACCAATTTCAAAGGATTTATGAAGTGAAATTTAATGGTAACCTTTACTTATCAATAATATTACAAGAAGGTGGATTTTTGCCTTTTTAAAGGACCAAATTTAATCAAGAATATTAAATAAGAAGAAGTAAATATCTTCACAGGCGGTTATTGCTTAACAACCGCCTGAGATAATGCCCGATACTGTTCTTCAGTTCCCTTATCCCTTGCTTCTTTTTTATTTAGATTCCAATATAAATACTCAAACATGTTTAGATTCTGCAAATTGTGTCCAAATTCGATGATTCTTTCTTCTACATTTGTATAAAATTAACATCTACCACATGAACAAAATATTTTTAAAACTTGTATAGCTGACATTGTAATGTTTTGGTAAATATCAAATTAATTTCTACTCACATATTATTCACATTTGTGTATCTCATAAAAAAAAAGGTTCCTTCACTCAAAATTGTTGGTATGAACATATTTGTATAATTTATACATGTATGAATTCTTTTAATTTTTTTAAAAGCATTCCAACATGTCAAACTTCAAATTATCCACCATTCTAACTAAATGCTCATATTCATATGAGGCATTCATCAAATTATGAACACACATTGATTCCAAAAAATTTAAAAAAATATGAAAAAATTCCTAGATGTTGGTATGATGATTAAAAATGTCCACTGAAAAAATAAATGAAAAAAGCATTATATTCATCAAGATAGAAAAATGAAAAATAGCATTTGTTGTATGTTTTTTATGTTCTGACCAATTTCAAAGGATTTATGAAGTGAAATTTAATGGTAACCTTTACTTATCAATAATATTACAAGAAGGTGGATTTTTGCCTTTTTAAAGGACCAAATTTAATCAAGAATATTAAATAAGAAGAAGTAAATATCTTCACAGGCGGTTATTGCTTAACAACCGCCTGAGATAATGCCCGATACTGTTCTTCAGTTCCCTTATCCCTTGCTTCTTTTTTATTTAGATTCCAATATAAATACTCAAACATGTTTAGATTCTGCAAATTGTGTCCAAATTCGATGATTCTTTCTTCTACATTTGTATAAAATTAACATCTACCACATGAACAAAATATTTTTAAAACTTGTATAGCTGACATTGTAATGTTTTGGTAAATATCAAATTAATTTCTACTCACATATTATTCACATTTGTGTATCTCATAAAAAAAAAGGTTCCTTCACTCAAAATTGTTGGTATGAACATATTTGTATAATTTATACATGTATGAATTCTTTTAATTTTTTTAAAAGCATTCCAACATGTCAAACTTCAAATTATCCACCATTCTAACTAAATGCTCATATTCATATGAGGCATTCATCAAATTATGAACACACATTGATTCCAAAAAATTTAAAAAAATATGAAAAAATTCCTAGATGTTGGTATGATGATTAAAAATGTCCACTGAAAAAATAAATGAAAAAAGCATTATATTCATCAAGATAGAAAAATGAAAAATAGCATTTGTTGTATGTTTTTTATGTTCTGACCAATTTCAAAGGATTTATGAAGTGAAATTTAATGGTAACCTTTACTTATCAATAATATTACAAGAAGGTGGATTTTTGCCTTTTTAAAGGACCAAATTTAATCAAGAATATTAAATAAGAAGAAGTAAATATCTTCACAGGCGGTTATTGCTTAACAACCGCCTGAGATAATGCCCGATACTGTTCTTCAGTTCCCTTATCCCTTGCTTCTTTTTTATTTAGATTCCAATATAAATACTCAAACATGTTTAGATTCTGCAAATTGTGTCCAAATTCGATGATTCTTTCTTCTACATTTGTATAAAATTAACATCTACCACATGAACAAAATATTTTTAAAACTTGTATAGCTGACATTGTAATGTTTTGGTAAATATCAAATTAATTTCTACTCACATATTATTCACATTTGTGTATCTCATAAAAAAAAAGGTTCCTTCACTCAAAATTGTTGGTATGAACATATTTGTATAATTTATACATGTATGAATTCTTTTAATTTTTTTAAAAGCATTCCAACATGTCAAACTTCAAATTATCCACCATTCTAACTAAATGCTCATATTCATATGAGGCATTCATCAAATTATGAACACACATTGATTCCAAAAAATTTAAAAAAATATGAAAAAATTCCTAGATGTTGGTATGATGATTAAAAATGTCCACTGAAAAAATAAATGAAAAAAGCATTATATTCATCAAGATAGAAAAATGAAAAATAGCATTTGTTGTATGTTTTTTATGTTCTGACCAATTTCAAAGGATTTATGAAGTGAAATTTAATGGTAACCTTTACTTATCAATAATATTACAAGAAGGTGGATTTTTGCCTTTTTAAAGGACCAAATTTAATCAAGAATATTAAATAAGAAGAAGTAAATATCTTCACAGGCGGTTATTGCTTAACAACCGCCTGAGATAATGCCCGATACTGTTCTTCAGTTCCCTTATCCCTTGCTTCTTTTTTATTTAGATTCCAATATAAATACTCAAACATGTTTAGATTCTGCAAATTGTGTCCAAATTCGATGATTCTTTCTTCTACATTTGTATAAAATTAACATCTACCACATGAACAAAATATTTTTAAAACTTGTATAGCTGACATTGTAATGTTTTGGTAAATATCAAATTAATTTCTTCTCAGACGTGAAATTTTAATTAACGATGAACACACTACATCCATTAACAATATTCAATCATTCACACAGTTCAAGAACACACAAGATACTCATTCATTAACAATATGCACATCTCACAAAAGAACACACAAGATGCACAATATTTACACAAGAACACACAAGAACACAAAAGATACACAAGTAATATTCAATCACATAGATGAAAAAAGATAGATTTCATTCATTAACAATATTTACAAAACAGAAGCAACTAAAAACAACAAAAAGAAAAACTAATTAAATCCTACTCCTACTCCTCTTCCATCTCCTCCTCCTCGTCCTCCGGCGGCGACTCCGGCACCGGCTGCACCGGCTGCACCGGCTGCACCGGCTGCACCGGCTGCACCGGCGGTGCAACCCCGAGGTTGCTAGCCGTCGCCTCCACCAGCGTTCTACGGCCCTGGGGGCCAAGAACCTGGGCCATCGTCGCGAACAGAATGTCGAGACGATCAGCCACCCCCACGAGGGCGTAGAGGTAGTGGCCCAAGGTACCCATTCCAGTATACTCTGGAAGGGTACCCAGCCCCAAGGCACTCATGGCGCGAGACGTATTGTTGTACGCCTCTCGCGCCATGAGGAGGCGCTGCTCGGCGTTGATCTTCTCGGGGGAGCTGCAACATTGTTTCTTGCAAGGTGGCTCCCTCGGAGGGCTTGGCGGCGGAAGGTCGGCCATAGTGGTGTTGGGTCGTCGGAGCGGAGGAAGACGAAGAAAACAAGAGGATTCAAAGTGAGCGATGCGCTTGTGAGCCATAGTGGTGTTGGGTCTTTAAGGCCGCGCGGAGTGGAAAAGAAAGGTCGCACCTCGGGGAAAAGAAAGGTCGCGCACGCGTGACATGGTCACTGACGTGTGGGACCGGGTCCACATGTCAGTGACCGCTGATTAAGTCAGGGGATCCTCATCCCGGTTGGTGAGGGGTCTTTATGTAGGCGTTCATCAAATTAAGAAGTAAATATCTTCATGTTTAACTCAGGCGGGTGTTACTAACCAACCGCCTGAGATAATTGTATCTTCTCAGACGGGTGTTACTAACCAACCGCCTGAAATAATTGTATCTTCTCAGACGGTTGGTAAGTAAAATCCGACTGAGATAACATTCTTCCCTGACGGTCGGTACTTAAAATCCGCCTGAGAAAATGTGAGTCTATATATACCCCTCGGCAGCATTGGAAAAACCTAACCCGGGCGAAACACTTAGACGCCGTTAGGCTGCCAAAATTTCGTTTGCCGCCAAGTGTTCCCCCTCGTCACTTCCAGGTACGCCGCCGAGCTTCGCCGTCGCCGAGCTTCGCCGTCGCCGCCGAGCTTCGCCCTCCTCACTTCCAGGTACGCCGAGCGAAGCCATTTCCGTCACCGCCGAGCTTCAAGGTAAACCCTAAACCCTTCGACCTTCCATCCTCCTTCGCCGTGCCGCCTCCCTCCCCGCCCTCGCTGCCGCCTTGCATATCCTTGGTTAGGGTTCGGGAATTAGATAATGGTAGGCATCCTTGGTTAGGGTTCGGTGGAATTCGAAAAACTGTCAAGTTCGGTGGCATCTTTGGTTAGGGTTCGGTGGGGCAAGATTTATGTGGATGGTTATATCACGATAAATTGGTAGTTGGTTCTGTGTGTCTGAAACTGTTCCGACACATTAGTGGTAAACATGATTCTAGACTCTAGTAACAGCAGTATATTCCCTATTTCTGTCATCGGCCTTGCATATGCCACATAATTCTCTATTAGGGGCAAGATTTAGCTATATTTGGTTAAGTTGACCAAATTTGGCTAATTTTGGCTAAGTTACATTAGATATAGTTATACTTGACTAATTTTGACTAAGTTATGCTATATTTAGCTATATTTGGCTACTTTTGCTTAGAGTTAGCTATGCTAGACTAAGTTTGGCTAAGTTTGCTTTTATTTCTCTAAGTTTCATTTGAGCAATTGTAGCTAATCTGTGCTACCAAAGATGTCTGCACTTGTGGCTCCATCAGCTTCATTTTAGCAATTGTACCTAATCTGAGCTACCAAAGTTATGCTATATTTAGCTCTGAAGCCAAACAAAAGTTGCTGGCCAACTCATTTGTGATGCCAGGAGCATCCTCACGCCCATATCTAGGTAACACTAGGTGTGGCGATGGAGTCTGAGCATATGATGCCGATCTCTATGATACAAGAATTTAGTTAGACCTATATAACTTCAAAAATGTGTTTTGGCTAAATTTACTTAATTGAGCCAAAATTGAGAAAATTTGTTTTAAATATGACCAAATTTAGTTATGCCATTTATTAGATTTTTTGTCTTATTAGATCTAGCATGGAAAGCCCTAAGAAGACTGGTCCTGATTGTAACAACAAAGAAGACAATATGGAGTTTACTGACTCCAGCAGTTCAGGCTCCTATCACAGTCCTTCGGATCCTTTTCCGAATATAAAAATTAAAAAGACTTCAGTGGATCTAGACCCGGAATATGATCCTGCCGACGAGGTATGGATCACGAATCTTAACTTCAGCAGTTCAAGTTAATGTTGGTTGTCAAGTATACGAAGTCTTATAATTTTTTTCTACCTAGATTAATCTCGAAGACAATGAGGTGACATCGGCTCCTAAAACCGCAGAAGGTTCACCAATGGATGAATCCTCAGCTTCACTCAAGCGGAAACGAGGGCAACGAGGTCCCAATAAGGGTCTATTGGACCGCATCATGTACATAACAAGGGTCGGTCCAAGTGGGCTTCCCCAAGAACCACTGGATTCAGTTACCAAGTACCGTAATGCATGCGGTTTTCTTGTTAGGGAGGTTGTGCCGATCACAACCGAGAATTGGAGGAAATTACCCGAGCAGACCAAGAATGAGTTGTGGGAAAAGATAAAGAAACAATTCAAGTTCCCGAAAGGCACAGAAGAAGCTGTAAAGAAAGCAACATTGGTCTCTTGCGGCAAGAAGTTTCGATGCTGGAAGAGTGAAATGAATGCTTATGTTAAGGCCAATAAGGTCCCTAGCCCGAGGAAGATGGGAAAAATCACACAAGCTCAGTGGCAAGAGTTTGTTCGTCAAAAGAGCACACCTGATGCTAAAGCTCTAAGTGCAACTAGGTCAGAGCTTGCAAAAAAGAACAAATACCATCATCGCTTGGGGTCTGCCGGATATGGCCCCAAAGTCCAGAAATGGAATAAGATAATAGACGACATTCTTAGTAAGGGCAATCCTCACCCATTAGAAGGGTGCGATGAGCGAACTCAACGCTGGGTCTTTGCTCGGTCAGGTTTGACCAGCGAGGGCAAACTTGAAAAGCCCGACTCTCTGAATGAAGTAGAGGATAAAATGAAAGAAGTAATTGAAAAGCAACAGAAGGGTCTCTTCAAGCCGAAGAGGGAGAATGACCAACTTACCGCTATCTTGGGAAACCCTGAACACAGCGGACGGGTTCGAGCGGTCTCTTCTCAAATGTCTTGGCTATATGGTTTCCCTAAAGATAAAGACACATATAGAAGACGTGAGAAGTTTAAGAAAACACTTGATGAAACAATTGCTCAAAAGGTCAAAGAAAATATGCAAGAAATTATGGAACAACTTAGACAATCAGGACAATTAGTGGCACCGAGTACAATGATGGTTCCGGTGCAAAAGGAGCAATTAGTATCTCCAACTGCCTACCCTAGCAGCGTTGGTTCCGTGCCAGGCTCAGGGTCAGCCCATAAGTTCCCTGTCGATGATATTGCTAACGACAAATCTTGTCGTCTTCTTGTCCCGATAGGCAGAGCAGGGAACAAAACCAAACAGGTTGCCACTGCTATGGCAAAGCCTGATCGTGACTTCAACGGGAGTCCACTTCCGTTGTATTATTCTGTGGTGCAAGTTCTTCAGATCATTGATAATGATTATGAAGATTATGAAATAGACCACGTCACACCTGAGGGGATCGCGACTCTGAGGCAGGCTGTCAACCAATTAATCCTTTGGCACCGACGCGATATCGTGTTGGACGATGAGCCAATTTCTAGCCCCGTCGCATCTCCAAATACTGCAACCCCATCTTCTAAGGCGAAAGTGCATGAAGATCCACTCCCAGTCCGGGAAGATCCACTCCCCCTATGTCTGAGCAAGGATGATGATATCCAAGAGCAACAAGTTGGACAACAACTTCAAGCAGTACCAGAGCAAGCTGTTGCTAGTAAAGAGCAACTAGTTGAGCAACAGCTTGAAGTAGTACTAGAGCCAGCTGCTGGGAGTAAAGAGCAATCAGTTGAACAACAGGTTCAACAACAAGCCAGTGTCCAACTTCCGACGACTACTCCTCGATCATCAGTGCCTGTCAAAGTTAGCTCATACGAAAATAAGAAACCTTCATCAGAAGTGACAAAGTATTTGGAAGCTATGAAGGAAAATATTAGAAAATCGAGTGCATCTCGTTCTTCTCATGAGCCAGCATTAGAAGATATCGAGGAGTGGGAAGAAGACGGTGTCATGTATAATCGGCGGACGGCTTTAGTTAAACCAGGAGTTCCAATATACAAGCTTGAGGATGTTCCTCCTAAATTTGAGAATGGGAAGCCGTTAATGACATCCGTACAACTTAGCAAACAACCCGTCGCGCTCAGAAGAATGCATGAGTGGTACATCACTGCCAGCACAAAATATGGTCTTCAGTGCGTCACATTTCGTATTCCAAAAGAAGCATTCTGGAGCACTGGAGTAGATAAACGAGTCATTTTATTTGAAGAGCTGCTTTCCCTTTTCCATCGGGGCATGCTCGAAATCAACCTGCTGCTCGTCTGGTGCTTGTAAGTGCTCTAATATTTTGTATTTGCTTTTCTTACTACACGCATACGCATTTCATGAGATTATAACAATTCTGGACTTCTTCAATAGGATGCAATACATGGATAATGAAAAGTTGGCGCACAAGACAGGTATCCTTGACCCTACTAGGATTGCAAAGTCGCTATTCGACGTCCAGGCAAATCGAGAATCAAGCCAGTACAAACACATGAAAAAAAAAGATTTTGAAAGAGCAATTGCAAAACTTAAGAAGGATAGAAAGGCAGAAGTTGCAGCTTACATAGGACATGCGATGTTTAACTTTGTCAGAGACGGCCAGGACCTCGTAAAGGCTCCGTACCACTTCGAGTAAGTTCGACACATGGCATTGAAATAGCAATTATTGGTAATTGTTAACACGTGTGTTTGTATGTTTGCAGTAATCACTACATAATGATCTTCATCAAGCCAACGCAGGGAATGGCAACAGTCTTGGACTCGGCCGATTACCCACCAGATCGTTACAAAGATTTCCTTTCCATTTTGAAAAAGTACGTTTATTCAATAATTTTAATTTACGCACATTTAGAATGTGTTGACAAGTTTTATATGACATTTCTTGTATTACAGCGCTTGGCGGTTTTACGCGGAACAGCTTGGCGGTCAGAGACCTCCTAATACGAATGCATTGGACATTAAAACGTATTATGCTTGTCCGAAGCAGCCTGCTGGGAGTCTCTTATGCGGGTATTATGTATGCGAGCATCTTCGGACCGCCGCCGTATATAGAGTCAATCGTGAGGATGTAAGTTATCCTTAATGTCGATACCTTATTTTCTTACTTTTGTGTTTCATTTTCATTGTAACTAGCATAGTTTAATGCTTATATTCTCTGCTGTTCAATATTACCAGAAACATTATTTTCATATTTTGATTCCAACTTCAAAATTCAATTGCTCATAGTACAACTGCTCCAAAAATACCTACTAAATTCTTGTATACTCTCACTTTGATATATACTTTGAGATTGTTGAAACCAACACATTCTAAACCTTGTTATGTGTTATATTGCAGCACAAGAAGAATCTGAACGAAGAATGGCCGGTTTGTAGAAGTATTCCTGATGGAGGAGCCGACAGGATTGCTTCTGAACTCTGTCAGTTCATTCGTCGCGAAATTTTGCACAAAACGGGGAAGTTCTTTGATAAGAGAGGTTCAGCAGCTGATGTGCCAGAACTTTGCGACTATACCAATCTAAACAGTTTTTAGTGAAAACTTGTAAACTTTGAGATGAAATTGTATCTGTAACTTGTACATATGTATATTGTTTTAGTGAAATTGACTTCTGTGATGATAATATTGTTGTCTTTTGTTCTGTGATGATTGTTGTTTTTTGTTCTGTGATTATATTGAATTGACCTGGAAATTAGAAATAACAGCAGTAGTACTGCATGACCTGGAAATTAGAAAAACAATTATCACAGGCGGCTAGATACAAGTAAAGAAACATCTGTGATAACCTAATTTTCACAGGCGGTGTCTGTTATGGTAGAAACCGGCTGCGTTAAAGGGTCTTCACAGACGGCTGATATAGGTAAACTCCGTCTGTGATAACTTCATTATCATAGACGGGTTAGTTATGCTTCAATAACCGTCTGTAAAGACACATTATCATTGGCGGTTAGTTATGCTTCAAAACCCGCCTGTGAAGACATATTATCATAGGCGGTTAGTTATGTTTCAAAATCCGCCTATGAATACAAATTATCATAGACGGTTAGTAATGCTTCAATACCCGTCTGTGAAGACTTCTTATCATAGACGGTTAGTTATTCTTCAATAACCGTCTGTGATAAGACCTTTATCACAGACGGTTATATATGCTGCACGACCCGTCTGTGATAAAGTGTTTTCACAGACGGCTAGCCTAAGTAAAGAACCGCCTATGATAATCGATCTTCACAGGCGGCTATCCTTAGTGAAGAACCGTCTATGATAATTACTCTTCACAGGCGGTTTCACTTCTCCGCCTGTGAAATTGCGGATTATCACAGACTCTTCGTTTCAGGCGGTTTTAAAAGCCGTCTGTGATAATAGGTTTGGAGCCGCCTGTGATGAGGCTTATTGTAGCAGTGGACCGTTGCATTCTTGGCGCTTTGGGTAGCAGCGGAGCGGCCAAGCACACACTCCACTCCTGTGCTCCTACACCTGCTGCTGCTGGTAATTAACTAGCAGGCCAGTACCTCTCCACCAGCTGCTCCACGTCCAAGTTGTAGTACCGCACGCCGTCCGTGCCGAAGCCCCCGTCGTCCGGACCCGCTCCGGGCGCAATCACGTCGTAGCTGCCGCCGAGCCCCGGCGCCGCCATCTGCTGTTGCTCGCTTCCCGTCGCCTGATGATGGTCGGCTCCGGCACCGCTCGGCGCTGTCTGGCTCATCGTCGCCGCCATTGACGCCGTCATCGTCATGGCGGCGTGGAGCGCTGGCTGCGGCGATGGCATGGTGGCCGGCGACGGCGAGGCGCCGAGGTTGAGGTTGAGGCCGGCCGGGAGCACGAACGGCGCAGCGGCGGCGGGGTTGATGAACCCGCCCGGCGGGTGCTGCGGCTGGATGTGCGGGAGCAGCCCTGGCGTGCCGCGAGCGTAGCGCGCGAGCTCGGCCAGGTCGGCGGGGGTCATGTACGGGTGGTGGTGGTGGTGGCGCGCGAAGGGGTCGTGCTGGAGCAGCGTCGGCAGGAGGGGTGGCACCATGTCCAGCGTGTACGGGTGGTGGTAGTGGTACGACGACCGGGTGTGCGTGTTGTTGGACGGGTACTTCTTCACGCTGGGGCTCTTGGCGAAGACACGGCACACGACCCACTCATCCTACCATACAGTGTGATCATGATCTTATAAATTCACTTGATAATTAATCATGTGCGTGAACACGAATAATTAAGCTGCTACAAATATACATATAATAGCTTGTGATAAGTAGATGTGGTATACCTTGTTAAATTTGGGGGCCGATTTGGAGTAGTGCACGCGGTACTCGTGCATGACCCAGCTGGTTTTCTCGCCTCGCGGAGCTCTCCCCTTGTAGAACACCAGGGTTTTCTTCATCCCTACGAGCTCTGCTGGCGGCGCGGCTGCAGGTAGTTGGCCCGCCGTGTAGATCTCCCTGTCCTTTCCCGTCGTCTTCCAATAACCGGCACTAGTCGCACGGTTCGTTCGCACGCCTGTTGGGTACTTTCGATCCCGTAGGCTGAAGAAATACCACTCCTTTTCTCCAAGTTTCGCTTTTTCTGGCACCAATACATATATACACAAACCGTAAGTGCTTTTCATATGTATATGAACAACAATGGGACGAATTAGTAGCTGTGGGTTGGTTTCGTTAAAAAGACGACAATAATGCCCGCGGGTTAAAAGTTTCAAGCTTTGGGCAACACGTACATTCAAATAGACTTCCTGTAGTAGTTTTGTTTCAGAACCGATACTTTAAATATTTTATGACCTTATCGTACCTTATAGGTGATTCCATGAGGCATTCATCGTACTTTTATGGTCAGGAAAAATATTTCATGGTATTCAAACTTGCTTCCTCTTCATTTGGGCCATTTTTTCCCGAATGAAAATTTGTAAGTGTGTATGTATAGGTTTGAGACATAACTACTCTAAGTTTATGAGCTAGTATTCACATACATATATGTAGAATTTATTTCAAAAACATACATGTTCACAGCTATAAGATATTCATGTATAATTAGTGCTACATACATGTGCACTACTAGCTAGTCAACTATAGATATATACTATTATAGTTAAAGTACAGATGTGTAATACAACGTCCAAATTCGTTACTAGCCGTTTCTGTTAACATAGATGCAACGAAGACTTAAGTTTTGAAGACCAATGTTCATATCCTTTTGCCTTAAGGACATGCACAAGACCATGTCAATTGCAAGAATTTTTCGTACGGTCTCCTTTCAGAAAATAAGAAGAAAAGGTTTTCATTATATCCCAACATCAAAGCTCTTGTGCATGAGGTAAAAAAAAAGTAGAAGTGAAGACAAAAGACACAAGAAGAAGAGGCAGTTTATATATGACATATATGTGCGTGCTACAAAAGAGAGGGAGAGTATAAGAACTAAGGAATGAAACCACTGATGAAATATATTTAGGCTATATGAACGCGTCGCGGTTTCAAGCTTTTTAACTTTTGAAAATTCGCACCGAACGAGATGAAAATGGGGCACACAACTCCTCCACTATGTAAGATAGATGCTTGGAAATTAACCGTTTTCACATCTACACATACATGCATATTGGTCTTCAAAATATATGGATATTAGGATATACAGTATTTCATTATTACCTGGGAGATCCCACGGCTCGCACTTGTTGAGGTCGACTTCAGCGATAGCCCTCGCCGTGAAGCTGCCGTCGGCGAGCTTCTGCTTCAGGTAGTACGTTATGATCTCCTCATCCGTCGGGTGGAACCTGAACCCTGGCGGCAAGCTCTCCTCCTTCTTGGACCCTCCTCCACCACCACCACCACCTCCTCCTGCTGCTGCAGTTCCACCTGATCCTTCCGTACTCATATCGATCAACCGGTCGATTTCAACACGACACAACTTAACAAAAGGGAAACCCTAACTCTATCCCTTCCTTCCTGCTAAACTTGGCTACTGAAGTTTCACGGTTTCTTGTTGATTGTTGCACTTGGTGAGCGCAGCTAAGGGATTCAAGAATGAAATGATTTGACAAAACAAGAGCAGAGTTCCGCACGTCGGCGATTGACGCGAGAAAGAGGAAGAGCACACACACATTCACACGAAAGCGAAGCTCTTGATCAGGCTTTTGGCTCTCAAACATCTGGGAACGAAGGTTTCTCACGCAAGAGGGGCCGGGCTGAGATATAGGGAGAGACACGCGATCTTGAAGATGTGCTGGGGAAGCTTGTACCAACCGGGGATCGTGAGCTACAAGCTGGAGACCCGATCGATGGACGCGCGTTCTTGTTTCCACGCGCGCGCGCTGCGGCTCGGTCGCCATCGCGACAGTAGCAACGGACATGGTCATCAGACATCAGTACCTCTTTGCCCTGGCTTGTCCTCTCTCATGGCTGATGACGTCCTGATGCTTGATAGTCTCATCGATTCGTTAGATAGTCGGTTAATTGCGTTGTACTCTAGCTAGCTGTGTTGCAGGCTCAAACACATAACACGTCGCATTCTGGTAGCAACGGTCATCCTTAATTTGGTTGTGTACAAAGTACGGGAAGTGAGAAAGTTAATGATCAATCTCCTAGTAAAATACTGTGTACTATTAATCCCTCCTTCTCATATTATTTGTCGTTTAGGATAAGAATTCTAGTTCAAAATGAACTAAAATCTTTGTCCTAAACGACAATTAATATGAGAAGGAGGGAGTATATCCTATCCATAGAAGTAACAAAGAAGTGCACCATCGATCACTCTCAGCCGTTGCATCAGGGTAGCATCAGGAAAACCAACAGAGTCATCATGTATATGTATGGCTTAATTATCTGAGCAGATTGCAGCAACGCAATAATGACCATTGAGCAGAAAATTGCCATACGAGAGTCATTAAACAGGACACGTGCGGGTGGACCCGGGAGCTCGGATGCGGCCACGTCGGCAGGGCCCACACTCCTCTTGACCCGGGGGTAGGGAGCGGACGGCGGCCGGCAGTCCGTCTGGGGCGCCGGGCCTGGGTTCCTGCTAACCCCAACCAACTGGTAGAAAACCATATAGAAGCAGCAAACTGTTCAACACTTCACAGTGGTCTACACAGATCTATATATGTATAGTACAAGCTCAGGATTATTGTTCCCTTACTTTATTATTAGTATTCGTAGCTTATGCTGTATTTTCCTTTGGTCTTTCTTAACCATTGGTGTGTGTGTGAGTGAGAGAGAGAGAGAGTGTACATTCTGGACCATACATCGGTTGGAAACTCAATAGATTCTTTCTTCAGAAGTTGAATAATCCCTAAGCATTTCTGTTAATTTCAGGTGTTTTAGATGGGCCTAATTATTCCTAACTAAGGTTTGGACAATTGAAATGTAAGGAGGATGATGCCCGCCAGCTACAGCTAGAGTGCCATCTTGTCCATATGCGAAACTTTGCCTTGCATTGTAGCAGTCCATAAAGCAGGTCATGTGAATATCAGGACAAGGACAGTAGGATGCAATCTTGACTATGGGCATAGGAATAAGACAGCAATTCATGCAGGTTGGTCAAAATCACAAGCTGTTCAGAAACCTTGAACCTTGGTCATCACTCACATGCCTCAGCGCCTCAAATTATTCCCTCAAGAACAGTTCTTAAATATACTTTGCCTAAATCTAGGGTTCTTGTTCATGTTGACCACTCAAATTGCTCCTCTTAAGTTGGCTCCTGCCACTAATCAGTTTTTGTCAGGGCCGTATCTGTTAGAAAAATAAGAGGCAATTTACTGAATAATTCCGGAAAAACACGAGAAAAACAGCAGCGATCGGAAGACAGACGGGACGAGAAATAACGCGTACCGATTTGAAGTCGAACGCACCGCTGTAGATCCGACGGCGAACAGCCGCTGCAGGCGTTGGTGACGACGTTGAGCCGCAGCGCCCGATCTGCTCGGTAGACGAGCCGTGGTGAAGAACGCGAGCAGTCGCGCGGAGCGCTTCCCAAAAACCTTATTCACCCTCTCCCGGTGCAGGATCGCAAGGGCGAGCGGTTCCGGAGACCTGCTCTCCCGATCGTCGGTGCACGTCGGCGCTCGGAATGGAGTAGACTAGAAGGCGGCGCAAGGAACGCGAACGTGGGAACAATCTGATCGTAGGATACCCTGTCGTACCGCGGACGCCCGTATTTATAGAGTCTCAGGAGACGGTTCGTATGCGATCCGGAGGGTCCAGATCCGAACTGACTCCGCAGTCGTAGACGCGTCCGTCTCCAACGACTTGGACTCTGACTCGGTAGCCCCAAAAATTCGGAGGCCCAAAAGCCCTGAAAGTGCATCTAGGATCCCCGTGAGTTTTGGATGATTGATGACGACAATTAAGTGATTAATGAGCTCAGTGATCTTAAGCACGGGTGTAAACTAAGTGGAAGCACAATCTCTCAAAAAGGAAAAAAAGATGGAAACGGCGATGTCAACTCGAAAAGGGAAATTAGGGTTTCTAGTGTGTCGAGTTTAGACTAGCCAAATTTGTGTGAGGATGTGTGTGTAAAGTGCATTGAGATCAAGTTGGGAGCTCAAAGCGGTTTAGAGGTCAAACATATTGAGAGAAGAGAGTTAGAAGTAGTCTGGCAGTAAGGCCGGACTAGTCCGTGCAGGAGGCCGGACTAGTCCGCCCCTGACCGGCCAAGTCCGTCTTGGGCCGGACCAGAAGGGTCTGACTGAGATCGGACTAGTCCGAATTGGGACGGACTAGTCCGGGTAGTCGTGAAGTGGGTTTTGGGGACTAAGTCCCAAAACCACGGACTTGTCCGTTTTAGTCCGGACCAAGAGGTCCTGACTAAGATCGAACTAGTCCGCCCTGGGGGCCGGACTAGTCCGGGTTAGAGAGGAGACTGTGTTTTATAGACTAAGTTTGGGAAGGCCGGACTAGTCCGCCCATGGGGCCGGACTAGTCCGTGGTCTTCAGACTAGTCCGTTTTCACACGAAACAAAAGGTTTTGTGTGAGATCGGACTAGTCCGGTGAGGGCCGGACTAGTCCGTTGTTGAAGTGACCGTTTGGATTTGAAGTTTGGCGGGTAGTGTGACGATTGCCGCGCAGTGCGACAGTTGTCAGAGGCGTCAGTGGTCCCCTAAGCCGGACTAGTCCGGGCTGTAGGCCGGACTAGTCCGCCCTTCTGCTGAAGTCAACAGTATGGGCTTGGGACCTCTATAAATAGAGGTCCCCTGGGTTCATTTGAACCAATCCTTGAGCAAACTGAAACCCTAGCGCCGCCACAATAACCTTGAGCCTCCAAAAGCCTCTTTCTTGCCTACATTCCCTCTAAAACTAATTCTTATGTGGATTAGGGTTTGGTGAGGTGAAGAAGAGGAAGAACACCGCTCTTTGGCTCTCGGTTTGATCTCTTGCACTTTGTGAATCTTTGTGATCTGTGGCTTGAGTTAATCTTTGTGATTTGCAATTGTAATTGTGGTGGGAGCCTCAGATTGTGAGAAGCCCCAACGAATCTTGTATTCATTCTTTGTGATAGTGGAGAACCAAGTTAGGCCTGTGCGGTAAACTTGGTGAGGGAAGGGTTGTTGAACCCGGTCCTTTGTGGACTCCTCAACGGGGACGTAGATTCCTTGTGTGGGATCGAACCTCGGGATAAAATACTTGTGTCTCCGTGTTCTTCGCATTTCGTTCATCGAATATTTCGTTCTAGGGTTGCTAGTTTTGTTTTGTGCTTCACATTGCCGTTAACTTGTTCCTCTTAGTCATATACTTGTGTTGGTAGTTGCTGAACTTGACATAACCATATCCTCACCTGTAGCTTCGAGAAAATCGCCTTAAAACTTGCTAGAAACACTTTTTAGGGACCTTCTCGCAGGCTGACCAGACTAGTCCGCCCCCTGTAATTTAATCTCGTTTTATTGAGTCATTTGCAGGTCGATTAGCCTATTCACCCCCCCCCCTCTAGGCAACTTTCAATTGGTATCAGAGCAGGACTCTCCACAAAGAGTCTAACAACTCGGAGAGATGGCCGGAGTGGTGTTTGAAGAGGTGTCGACCAATGATTCTCAACTGACACATGAGGAGACAATGGCTTATCAAGACAAGCCAACCGATGATGAGGAGACTCGCCAGCTCAAGGCGAAGCTCCAGGAGAAGCTGAAGATTGTTGCGGTTGAACCGTCAAGCTCATCAAGTGGTGGCGGCGGAGTCAACTACAACCAACAAGGGTTCAACTATGAACGCCTTGCCGTCAACAACCACTACCTTTCCATCCCATTGGGGAAACCTCCCCAATTCGATGGAACTGACTACGGGATGTGAAAGCACAACATGAAGATCCACCTTGTGTCACTCAATCCCTCACTATGACAAATTGTGTTGACCGGGGTGCACATCCCTAAAAATGAAGAAGATATCACTCTGGAGCAAGCCGTGCTTCTTCACCGCAATGCTCAAGCGGCCAGAGTGATCATCTCATCCCTCTCAAGAGATGAGTTCAACCGAGTGGATGGACTTGAGGTGGCGAAAGACATTTGGGACACTCTCAAGACGGCTCATGAAGGCAACCAAGTCGTCAAGGAAGCAAAGATTGAACTCATTGAAAGAGAGCTCGGGAGGTTTGCCATTATGGATGGTGAATCTCCCCAAGAGATGTACAACCGCCTAAAGATACTCATCAACAAGAGTAGATCTTATGGTTGTACCAAGTGGACGGACCACGAGGTGGTGAAGAGAATGATCCGGGCATTCATGCCTAGGAACGTCTCTCTATGCTCCATGATCCGAAAAAGTCCAGGGTTTGCCAAAATGACCCCGGAAGAGGTCCTTGGAAGGATCATTAATCACGAGATCATGGAAAAGGAGGCGCTCTTCTACAACGACCTTCAAAGATACACCGCCTCGAAGATGAAGAATGTTGCGCTCAAAGCAACATCCTCCCCAAAAGAGCAAACGGAAGATGAGGAGGAGAGCCTTGACGCTGATGAGGAAGAGGACTTCTTCATCAACAACTTCAAGAGGATGATGAGGAGAAGAAAAGGAGGATACAAGCATGAAGGAAAAGGCAAAGAAAAGGCAAGGCCCAAAAACAAGAGGGCTTGCTACAATTGTGGCGAGTACGACCACTTCATAGTTGATTGCCCCCATGAAGAAGTGAAGAAGAAAAAGGAGGGCAAGCCTCAAGAGAAGAAGTTCTTCAAGAAGAAGAGGCCCTCCGGACAAGCACACTTGGGCAAGGAATGGGACTCTAACGATGAGTCCTCCTCCGAAGAAGAAGAGGAGAAGATGGCCACCATAGCCATCGGGGAGAGCTCCAAGGGAAGCAAGCTCTTCCCCAACCTCAACAACGACTACAAACCAACTTGCCTTATGGCAAAGGAGGGAAGGAGAAAGGTAACATCTCACTCCTCCTCCTCCATTTCCTCTCATGATGAATTTGATAGCGCCGGTGAAAATGAGCACATGTTTAAGGACATAAGCAAAAGCACCCTGCGTAGGATGAAGTTGCTTATGGATGAGATCTTTGAGAAGGAGGAGCTCATCAACAGACAAGAGGACATGCTCATCCTTGAAAAGGAGAGATGTCAAGAACTTAATGAGCTCCTTGAGCTTGAAAGAGAGAAAAGCAAGGCATTGGAACACGAACTTGCTCTAAGCAAGAAAACGTGTTCAAGTCTTGAGGAGAAATCAATTGAGCTCAAGGATGAACTTGGGAACTTGACAAAAGTTAACAAGATCCTTGAGACTCAAGTTGGATCCCTTAAGAACAATGTAGCCTCTTCCTCCAAGAGCTCAACCTCCTCAAAGGCCTCGTCCAATGCAACCACGCCTTGCAAGTGCTCTAACTTAATCCTTAAACTTAAGGATAAACTGAACTTAGCGCAAGGAAAGCAAGCACCTAAGGGTGCCATCTTTGACAAGGAGAAGGTGGCGTATGCACGAAGTGCATACACCAACACAAGACCTCCCCATGTCAAGGATGGTCTTGGCTATACTAGAAGTGGTAGGCACAACGCCAAAACCTTCAAGTATGGCAAAGACATGATTGTCTTTGTTAAGAGAAGTTCATCTACAACTAAAATTGAGAAGAACACATCCACTAGCAACAAAATGCCTAAATCTGAACCGCATCCTCTATTCCATGATTTTGATGCTTCTTATGTGCTTATGAGGAACAAATATGGCAAGGTGTTTGCTACATATGTTGGGCCACTCCGCAAGAGCCCCAAGCCTTGCGTGTGGGTGCCCAAATGCCTTACCACTAACGTCAAAGGACCCAACTCCGCTTGGGTACCTAAAAGGAAGGCATAATCTTGTTTTGTAGGCATACTCATCTGGTGGTTCCAAATGGGTGCTCGATAGTGGGTGCACAAACCACATGACCGGAGAGAGGATGATGTTCGAGGAGTATGAAGAACACGATGATCTAAATGAAGGAATCCTCTTTGGAGACAACAGCCGAGGAAAAATCCTTGGCTCTGGTAAAATTGTCATCTCTCCTCAACACACTCTTTCGAGCGTTCTACACATTGATTCTTTAGACTATAAACTCTTGTCCATGTCACAACTATGTGACAAAGGTTATAATTGTGTTTTTACTAATGAGGGTGTGAGCGTCCTTAGAAGAAGTGATAACTCAATCGATTTTAAGGGTGTGCTCAAGGGAAAGCTTTATCTTGTGGACTTTGCATCGGATAAAGCTCAACTTGACACATGCTTAATGGCGAAAACCAACATGGGATGGCTTTGTCCTAGACGGTTGGCCCATGTTGGCATGAGGAACTTACAAAAGCTTCTTAAGGGCGATCACATCCATGGCTTGAAGAATGTTGTCTTCGAAAAAGACAGACCATGTAGTGCGTGTCAAGCGGGGAAGCAAGTAGGAGCTCAACATCCCTCCAAGAACATCATGACGACGACAAGACCTTTGGAGCTGCTACACATGGACCTTTTCGGGCCAATAACCTACATAAGCATTGGCGGTAACAAATATGGTCTTGTTATTGTTGATGACTTTTCTCGTTTCACTTGGGTGTTTTTCTTGCATGATAAAGGTGAAACCCACGGTGTCCTCAAGAGGTTCTTGAGGAGAGCTCAAAATGAGTTCGCCTCAAGAATCAAAGCTATAAGAAGTGACAACGACACCGAGTTCAAAAACACTCAAGTAGAAGAATTCTTGGATGAGGAAGGCATCAAGCATGAATTTTCAGCTCCATACTCCCCTCAACAAAACGGGGTGGCGGAACGGAAGAACAGAACACTCATTGAGATGTCAAGGACGATGCTCGATGAGTACAAGACATCGGATCGGTTTTGGGTGGAGGCGGTTAACACCGCTTGCCACGCCGTCAATCGATTATACCTCCACCGCCTCCTCAAGAAGACTCCCTACGAGCTTCTAGTTGGTAAGAAACTCAATGTCTCTTATTTTCGTGTTTTTGGGAGTAAGTGTTATATTCTCGACAAGAAGCCTAGGACTTCAAAGTTTGCTTCAAAGTCCGATGAGGGTTTCTTGCTTGGCTATGACTCAAACACTCACGCCTACCGTGTCTTCAACAAAACCTCCGAAATTGTTGAAATAACACGCGACGTGGTGTTTGATGAAACTAATGGCTCCCAAGTGGAGCAAGTTGATCAAAGTGTGCTAGATCAAGAAGACTCTCCACAAGAAGCACTTAGGAGAATGGCACTTGGAGACGTTCGACCACAAGAACAACCTCAATGCTCAAGTGACCAACCACAAGATGATGCAAGTACTCCTCCATGTAATCAAGCTTTCGACGGTCAAGTAGGACCTCAAAACGATCAAGAAGATGAAAGTCAAGGGAGAGACACTCATCAAGGGGGAGATCAAGAAGAAGAAGAAGATGATGATGACTCAAGAGCTCAACCTCCACATCCTCGCGTACATCAAAGTGTTCAACGGGATCACCCCTTTGACAACATACTAGGAGACATTACTAAAGGGGTAATCACTCGTTCTCGTGTTGTAAACTTTTGTGAACATTACTCTTTTGTCTCTTCTTTGGAGCCCCATAGGGTTGAAGATGCCTTGAGATATCCGGATTGGGTGGTGGCCATACAAGAGGAGCTTAACAACTTCGAGAGGAACAATGTTTAGGAGCTTGTCAAGCGTCCACAAGCAAATGTTGTAGGCACCAAGTGGGTGTTCCGCAACAAGCAAGATGAACATGGTGTTGTGACAAGGAACAAGGCACGACTTGTGGCCAAGGGGTACTCACAAGTCGAAGGTTTGGATTTTGATGAAACATTTGCTCCCGTAGCTAGGTTAGAGTCAATTCGAATATTACTTGCCTTTGCCACTCACCATGATTTTAAGCTCTATCAAATGGACGTCAAGAGTGCGTTCCTAAATGGCCCAATCAAGGAGGAAGTATATGTGGAGCAACCACCGGACTTCGAAGACCAAGAATTCCCAAACCATGTCTTCAAATTGCGTAAGGCTCTCTATGGCCTCAAACAAGCTCCTAGAGCTTGGTATGAGTGTCTTAGAGATTTTCTAATTGAAAATGGTTTTAAGATAGGAAAAGCTGATTACACTTTATTTACGAAGCACTTCAATGATGATCTTTTTGTGTGCCAAATATATGTCGATGACATTATATTTGGTTCTACTAACAAAGAGTTTTGTGATGAGTTTTCAAAGATTATGACGGAAAGATTTGAGATGTCCATGATGGGGGAGTTGAAGTTCTTTTTAGGTTTCCAAGTCAAGCAACTCAAAGAAGGCACGTTCATAAGTCAAACAAAGTACACTCAAGACATATTGAAGAAGTTTGACATGGACAAGGCCAAACCCATTAAGACTCCTATGGCAACGAATGGACACCTAGACCTCAACGAAGATGGTCCAAGTGTTGACCAAAAGGTATATCGTTCCATGATTGGCTCCTTGTTATATCTTTGTGCATCTATGCCCGATATCATGCTAAGTGTGTGTATGTGTGCACGGTTTCAAGCTGCACCAAAGGTGTGTCATTTGACTGCCGTGAAGAGAATTCTTAGATATCTAGTTCACACACCGAGCCTAGGACTTTGGTACCCCAAAGGATCCAAGTTCAACCTCATTGGTTATTCCGATGCGGATTATGCGGGGTGCAAAGTTGATAGAAAGAGCACATCCGGGACATGCCAATTCTTGGGTAAATCATTAGTGTCTTGGTCCTCTAAGAAACAAAATTACATTGCTCTCTCCACAGCCGAAGCGGAGTACGTCACAGCCGGAAGTTGTTGTGCACAACTTCTGTGGATGAGACAAACTCTAAGGGATTATGGTATAAAGTTGCGCCATATCCCTCTCCTATGTGACCATGAGAGCGCCATCAAAATAGCCCATAATCCAGTTGAGCACTCAAGGACCAAACACATAGACATTAGACACCATTTCTTGAGAGATCATTCCTTAAAGGGGGATATAGTTATTTCCCATGTGAGAACCGAGAACCAACTAGCCAACATATTCACCAAGCCCCTAGATGAGAAGCGATTTTGTGAGCTTAGGAGTGAGCTCAATATCTTAGATTCTCGAAATGTGGCTTGAAACTTGCACATCTGAATGTCTACTTATACCTTGTTCAAAAGAATGCATGTGGTTGGAAAACTCTCTCTATCTCAATTTTCTCCTAAATATTTGAAAAACTAGTGACTTTGTGAGTCATGGTCATAGTTTGAATGGTAGATGCCTCTTCATTAAAGTTGTTACTAGTGACCTTGTGATCATATCCTAGGAGTATTGCGACTTGATTCCAAATTTCTTGAAAAACCGTTAGAGTTAGGGTTTAGCCTGTGCAACCCGGACTAGTCCGCCCCTGGAGCGGACAAGTCCGGCCTGCACAGGTCAAACTCACACTTTGGCTGTGTTTCGTGAATTCTTTCGCATTATTCCAACTCCTTGACCTTCTATCTTATGGACTCTACTCCTTTCAGCTAAAATGGCCGCTCCTCGCCGTTCCGCTTCTCCTCCCACTGACCCCGAGTGGGAGGCGGAGCAACTCCGTCTCGCTGAAGAACGAGCAAGAGCCGAAGTTGAGGCTGCAGAGAAGTATCTCGAGCAGCATTCAAGAGCGCAAGCAGCCAAGAAGCAACAAGCTGCTTGGGCCACCGCATTGGCCTACGACGAGGATGAAGCAATGGCTCGGGCCATTGAGGAGTCACGGAAGGATCTCCGGAAGAAGAAGCGAGAGGAGCGTGAAGCTCACAACTCTCAGGCGGCTGCTGCACAAGTCTCCAAGAGAAAGAGACTTGTGACACTTGGAGAGAAGGACAAGGGCAAGGAACCAGCACAAGAAGACATTGCTGAACGCCGGATCGAGAGAGATCCGAAGAAGGGAAAGGCCCCGACTCCTGCTGAGCCAAAGAAAAAGAAGCCCTCAGTGAAGGTCTCGGCTGCGAAGGCAAAGGGCATTGCTATCAAGGAGAAGGGGAAAGCCAAATCGATTGGTCCCCTAGAAGTGCACACTCCCGAGAGGAATACAAACAGGCAGCGTGACATAGCTGCAAATATCTTTCATGTAAAGGGAGCTGAAAAGGCAAGAAGGCTCCGGACGAACAAGGTGTATAAGTATGAAAGGAGCACCACCGACCCTCGGTTTTGGTGCGACTTTCATTGTGATTACTACCGTCTAGTCTACCAAAGCATGAAGAAGCCTGTGATTGAAGCACATTGGGTAGACTGGGAGTACATGGCAAAGAAGCAACACTCTGCATTTGACGCCATCATTGAAGCTGCTGAGCGTCATGAGCTCAAGGAGATCATGGGGTTCAAATATGACTGGAACGTCGAAGTGATCCTGCAATTTTACTCCACTATCTACTTCACCACCTCAGGTGACCGGAGGATCATATGGATGACACATGGAGAGCAATACTCAGTCACTTATGCAGAGTTTGCCAAGATTCTAGGGCTTGAGGCACATCTTGATCATGAGATCATCATCTCCAACCTCAAGGCCGTGGACCGTGATGAGATGGCATACATGTACCCCAGTCATGTCCAATACAGTGCCGGACATGCTCGCAACATCAAGCCCTTCTACAGCATCATGAACAGGATCCTCAGAAGGACAATAGCACCAAAGGATGGTGATGCTGGGGTGATTCAAGGAAACTTGAGGCACTTGCTACTTCTTGTTGATGGGGAGGAGAAATTCAACCTCGTCGATTATATTTTCGACGATATCTTCAACATCTCGCATACCCTCAACCGTGCTTGCGGGTATGCTCCCTACATTATGTGCCTCATAGAGAAGGTGTCAGGTTTGTCCTTTGTCAAGGACGTGTCACATCGCCCGCTTCGTCCTCAGCAGCCTCCAAATGTGCCGGCTCCTCCACGCCGGAAGAATGCATATCCTCCATCTCGTCCCGTGGCGCCTCCTTCTCCGCCTCCACCTCAATCGATGAGCGCTTTCTTCAAGTGCTTCAAGGCGATCTTCACTTCCTGCCGGAAGCAAGAGATCCGAGCTCAGAGGGCACACAAGCACCAAGAAAAGTATCTTAAGGCGGTGTGCGACAAGCTGGAGGTCCCTATGTCCTCTCCGGAAGTGAGTGACGGGGAGATCACTCCTTTCCCCAACTTCACCGCTGACGAGCTCGCCCAGCTCCAAGAGGACGGAAGCTCTTCCTGGGCAGCTCCTTCGGCTCGTGCCTCCGACGATGACGATGAGGATCAAGAGGACCCGGAGGCCACGGAGAGCGACTCCCGCGACGACGACGATGACGAGGAAGACGACGACTAGACTTCGAGGTCGTGTTTCCCCCCTTATTTTCCCTTTTTGGTGTCTTGATGCCAAAGGGGGGGAGATAGTTGGGAGTCAGTCGGGAGAGATATGGAGGAGTGTTAGAAAGGTTGGGCAAGGGTTCTTGGGTGTGGAGTGTCGAGTGTAGTTCCTATGTTGGGTCCGTGTACATGTTGCACTCCTTTATTGTATTATCTATATTTTGTCGATCGCTTAAATTTGTGCAAGACTATGCTCTTAATGTTAAATATCACATATGATGTTTTGAATGTCAATCGTATAATCATATTCATGCATGTTATGTCTTGTCACAAATTGTTGAGCACAACACGTAGGCACCCCACCATAGCGTATGTGTGTATGAAGGACTTCCTCAATCTCTCTTTTATGATGCATTCATTGAGGGGGAGTCACTCATACACCCGCACGTTATGAAAACCACAAATTTACACTCTTATATGTGAAGACTTAATGTGTTGTCATCAATCACCAAAAAGGGGGAGATTGAAAGTGCATCTAGGATCCTCGTGGGTTTTGGATGATTGATGACGACAATTAAGTGACTAATGAGCTCAGTGATCTTAAGCACAGGTGTGGACTAAGTGGAAGCACAATCTCTCAAAAAGGAAAAAAAGATGGAAACGGCGATGTCAACTCGAAAAGGGAAATTAGGGTTTCTAGTGTGTCGAGTTTAGACTAGCCAAATTTGTGTGAGGATGTGTGTGTAAAGTGCATTGAGATCAAGTTGGGAGCTCAAAGCGGTTTAGAGGTCAAACCTATTGAGAGAAGAGAGTTAGAAGTAGTCTGGCAGTAAGGCCAGACTAGTCCGTGCAGGAGGCCGGACTAGTCCGCCCCTGGCCGGCCAAGTTCGTCTTGGGCCGGACCAGAAGGGTCTGACTGAGATCGGACTAGTCCGTATTGGGACGGACTAGTCCGGGTAGTCGTGAAGTGGGTTTTGGGGACTAAGTCCCAAAACCACGGACTTGTCCGTTTTAGTCCGGACCAAGAGGTCCTGACTAAGATCGGACTAGTCCGCCCTGGGGGCCGGACTAGTCCGGGTTTGAGAGGAGACTGCGTTTCATAGACTAAGTCTGGGAAGGCCGGACTAGTCTGCCCATGGGGCCGGACTAGTCCGTGGTCTTCAGACTAGTCCGTTTTCACACGGAACAAAAGGTTCTATGTGAGATCGGACTAGTCCGGTGAGGGCCGGACTAGTCCGTTGTTGAAGTGACCATTTGAATTTGAAGTTTGGCGGGTAGTGTGACGATTGTCGTGTAGTGCGACAGTTGTCAGAGGCGTCAGTGGTCCCCTAGGCCGGACTAGTTCGGGCTGTAGGCCGGACTAGTCCGCCCTTCTGCTGAAGTCAGCAGTATGGGCTTGGGACCTCTATAAATAGTGGTCCTCTGGGTTCATTTGAACCAATCCTTGAGCAAACTGAAACCCTAGCGCCGCCACAGCAACCTTGAGCCTCCAAAAGCCTCTTTCTTGCCTACATTCCTTCTAAAACTAATTCTTGTGTGGATTAGGGTTTGGTGAGGTGAAGAAGAGGAAGAACACCGCTCTTTGGCTCTCGGTTTGATCTCTTGCACTTTGTGAATCTTTGTGATCTGTGGCTTGAGTTAATCTTTGTGATTTGCAATTGTAATTGTGGTGGGAGCCTCAGATTGTGAGAAGCCCCAACGAATCTTGTATTCATTCTTTGTGATAGTGGAGAACCAAGTTAGGCCCGTGCGGTAAACTTGGTGAGGGAAGGGTTGTTGAACCCGATCCTTTGTGGACTCCTCAACGGGGACGTAGATTCCTTGTGTGGGATCGAACCTCGGGATAAAATCATTGTGTCTCCGTGTTCTTCGCATTTCGTTCATCGAATATTTCGTTCTAGGGTTGCTAGTTTTGTCTTGTGCTTCACATTGCCGTTAACTTGTTCCTCTTAGTCATATACTTGTGTTGGTAGTTGCTGAACTTGACATAACCATATCCTCACCTGTAGCTTCGAGAAAATTGCCTTAAAACTTGCTAGAAACACTTTTTAGGGACCTTCTCGCAGGCTGACCGGACTAGTCTGCCCCTGTAATTTAATCTCGTTTTATTGAGTCATTTGCAGGTCGATTAGCCTATTCACCCCCCTCTAGGCAACTTTCAAGCCCAATTTAATTTTCTGCAAAAATATAAAATCTGGGCTCGGCTCGAATTCACACGAACACACACGCGCGCGCGCGTGTGCGGGGCGGGGCGAGGCGAGGCGAGCGAGGAGGAGGAGGAGGAGGAGGAGCACGCGTGAGCCACCCCTCTGTTCCTCTCTTCTCTCTCACTCAAGGAGTGGAAGAGCAACCTCCCTTATATGTAGGAGTTGCTCCACTTCCACTTCCCATGTGGGACTAAACACTTAGCACCACTCTCTCTTGCCCTAATGGGCCTTTGAGATTTATTAAGAATTAATTCTGAATATTATATGGGCCAAGCCCATTTATCAAACAATCCCCCACCAGATCTCAAAGCCATTAGGAGAGAGGTCATTCTCGTTCCTTGTTTAATATACTAGTGTTTTCGGCAGAGACTGTGAAGTTGAACTTCTGCCTAGATCCTCAAGTTTCATCAGGTCACAACATGAACAATGGACTACGCCTTGAATTGCAAGTTTTGTGTGAACTGACTTCGCCCAAAGACTATTACCAGTACTTGACTACCAGTAGTCTACCCCGCGGGTGGAGCATATGTGTCGTACACCCTGGTCTCTTCATGAGCTTTCCAGAGATCACCCAAATCTCACAGACTGCGACGTTAGACAGTCGGAGCTTATATAGGTGTGTTTCCTTCAAGACTGCCCTGTAGGACGACATCTTTGCTACACATATCCAACAGAAATACATTATAGCCAACAGAAACACATTAAGGCAATTCGCCAACCTGCCTTACAGTTTGAGAGTACAAGTGTGCATCTTCACATAGAGAGGGTATAAAGGAAGTACTCTCCTCGGTGAACCACTAGCTTGTTTTTCCATGTCCTAATTCACGGGATCTCCGATCACATAGGTTGGGTTACTATTATGGTGTCACATCAATGGGTCTCAAACTCATCTCTCTCGATGCACTTTCTATCACATTACGTGATAGACCCTTCGTAAAGGGATCTGCCAGGTTTTTGTCTGTTTGTAAACAGTAATAACTCCAGAGTTTCTCATTTTCCTGACAGATTTTAAACGTCTCTTGACGTGTCTTGATGATTTTGCATTATCCTTAGAACTGGTTACTTTGGCAATCACCGTCTGATTGTCACAGCTCATAAGGATTGCCGGCAATGGTTTTTCAACTATAGGCAAATCCATCAAGAGCTCTCGCAGCCATTCTGCCTCCGCGGTGGCTATCTCTAAAGCAGTGAGTTCTGCTTCCATGGTTGACCTCGTCAAAATGGTCTGTTTGCAAGACCTCCATGATATAGTGCCAACAGCTAGAGTGAACACATATCCACTCGTGGCATAGAGTTCATCAACATCAGAGATCCAGTTCGAATCACTATAACCCTCAGGCACGGCCGAATGCTCAGTATAGTGAATTCCATAACTCATTGTACCTCTCAAATAGCGCATAATCCTTTCAAGTGCATGCCAATGATCTGTACCCGGGTTTGACATGAATCTGCTCAGTTTGCTTACAACAAATGAGATATCAGGACGGGTTGCGCTAGCTAAGTACATGAGTGAACCGATCATATGAGAATATCTGAGTTGATCTCTTAACTCTTTCTTGTTCTTTCTAAGTATCACGCTGGGATCATAAGGCGTTAGAGAAATCTTGCTATCCATAAAGCCGAACCGGCTCAAGATTTTCTCAACATAGTGAGATTGACTTAAAGTAATTCCACTCTCATCCTTATTCAGCTTAATGTTCAAAATAGCATTAGCTTCTCCCAGATCTCTCATATCAAAACACTTTGATAGAAAAGACTTGACCTCAGAAATTATATTAATGCTCGTACCAAAAATGAGTATATCATCTACATACAAGCATAACATAAAGCTATCGCCCCCACCATGGCGATAGTACACGCACCGATCAGACTCATTAATGACAAAGGCCGCAGACGTCAAAGTACTATCGAACTTCTCATTCCATTGCTTAGGTGCTTGTTTCAGGCCATACAAGGATTTCAACAATTTGCACACCTTTGTCTCTTCACCTTTTACTACGAACCCATCAGGCTCTTCCATATAAATCTCCTCTTCCAACTCTCCGTTCAGGAAAGCTGTCTTTACATCCATTTGATGGATGATTAGACCATAAGAGGCAGTCAGAGAAAGTAGTACACGAATTGTCGTCATTCTGGCGACGGGTGAATATGTGTCAAAATAGTCTTCACCTTCCTTTTGAGTATAGCCTTTTACAACTAGTATTGCCTTGTACTTTTCAATAGTACCGTCAGGTCTGAGCTTCTTCTTAAACACCCACTTGCAGCCTACTGGTTTGCACCCGTATGGTCGTTCAGTTAACTCTCAGGTTCTATTGGAAAGAATTGAGTCCATCTCACTATGAACTGCTTCTTTCCAGTCATCTGCATCAGGTGATGCATATGCCTCTGCTATGGATCTAGGAGTATCGTCCACAAGGTACACAATGAAATCATCACCAAAGGATTTTGCAATCTGTGATCTCTTACTCGACTGAGTTATTTCATTGTGTTCTTCCTCTGGGACATTCTCAAACGGTGTATCAAGAAATTCGCTAGTTGTGGTGGATTCAAGACAAATTTCAGAAGAGATCCTAGCAGTGCTATGCATATCTTTCATAGGAAAAATATTCTCAAAAAATGTTGCATCACGAGATTCCATAATAGTATCAACATGCATATCAGGTACCTCAGATTTAACTACTAAAAATCTATATGCGACGCTCCGATGAGCATAGCCTAGAAAGATACCAATTCACTGTCTTTGGTCCCAGCTTGCGTTTCTTGGTAATTGGAACATTGACTTTTGCCAAACATCCCCAAGTACGCAAGTATGAAAGTGATGATTTTCTCCCAACTCACTCCTCATAAGGGGATTTCTCTTTATTCTTGTTTGGAACGCGGTTTAGTACATGACATGAAGTCAATAGAGTCTCCCCCCACCATGCCTTAGATAAACCGGACGTGTCTAACATGCCATTCACCAAGTCACACAATGTGCGGTTTTTCCTCTCGGCTATCCCATTTGATTGGGGTGAATAGAGAGGCGTCCTCTCATGTATAATACCGTGTTCCGCACAAAAATCATCAAATATTCTGGGAAAATACTCACCACCACGATCTGACCTAAGACGTTTGATCTTTCTCTTTAATTGAGTTTCTACTTCAAATTTATAGATTTTAAAGTAGTCTAAAGCTTCATCTTTAGTTTGCAACAAGTAAACATAGCAGAATCTAGTAGAATCGTCTATTAATGTCATAAAATATTTCTTTCCACCTTTTGTCAACACACCATTCATCTCGCATAGATCAGAATGTATGAATTCTAATGGTGCCAAGTTTCTCTCCTCGGCTGCCTTGTGAGGCTTTCGAGGTTGCTTTGACTGCACACAACTATAACACTTAGAACCTTTGACAATAGTGAATTCTGGAATTAATTTGAGACTAGATAGCCGATTCATTAAACCAAAATTAACGTGACATAAACGAGAATGCCAAACACTTACATCATCATTAATACCGCCACAAATATGGTTTACTGACTTATTACTAAACTCCGAAAGAGAAAAGCGGAACAGGACTCCGCATTCATAGCCTTTACCAATAAATTATCGATGCTTAGACACAACTATTTTATTGGACTCTAAAACTACTTTAAACCCATCTCTGCATAGAAGGGTACCGCTAACAAGATTCTTGTTCCTAGTAGGGACATGTTGCACGTTCTTCAGCTGGACAATCTTTCCCGAAGTGAACTTCAGATCGACCGTGCCAACACCACGAACAGAAGTATGCGACCCATTCCCCATTAGGACGGTGGAATCCCGGGCGAACTGGTAAGAAGTAAACATGGACATGTCAGAACATACATGAACATTAGCACCCGTATCAAACTACCAAGATGGTGTTTGAGAAACAGAAAGAATAGTAAAGGAATTACTGTACCCATCTGCATTGCTGGATGTCACGATGTTGATATTCTTTTTCCCTTTGTGATATGCCCTCTCAGGATAGTTCTTGGAAATATGTCCCTGCTCCCCATAGGTGTAGCAACAACCATCATTGGCTTTGTTTGACTTCTTCTTCTTGAAAGCAGTAGTTTTGTTTAGCTTGAATAGAGACTTGTTCCCTTTGTTCTTGACATAGGGTTTCTGCACCATATTAGCATTGGCGCTAGATTGACCCTCGCCTCCTTTCTCAGTAGCGTCTTTAGCCCGAGCCTTCTCCTCAACATCAAGAGATGCTATCAGGTTTTCAACTGACATTTCATGTCTCTTGTGTTTGAGGGTTGTGGCGAAGTTCCTTCATGATGGAGGTAACTTTGCAATAATGCACCCAACTACAAACTTGTCAGGTAAAGGACACTTAAGGAGATTGAGCTCTCTCGCAAGGCACTGTATTTCATGAGCTTGTTCAACTACAGGACGGTTGTTAACCATCTTGTAGTCATGAAAATTCTCCATGATATACAGTTTGCAACCTGCATCGGCTGCACCATACTTAGCGTTAAGTGCATCCCAGAGCTCCTTCCCATCTGTGACTGTCAGATAGACATCACAAAGTTTATTATCAAGAACACTTAAGATGCATCCTCTCAGGGAAGAATTGGCTTCCTCGAACTTTGTCTGTTCTTCAACAGACAAAGGATCTTGAGGCCTGCCCTCGGTTACCCAGAAGATCTTAAGCGATTGGAGCCAAAGTGTGGCCTTAACTTGCCACCTCTTGAAGTGCACGCCAGATAATTTCCCCGGCCTCAATGCATCGGCCAAAGTCATCATGTTCAACTCAGGAAATTGCCTAATAAGGTTTTTGGATTGTTAGAAAAATAAGAGGCAATTTACTGAATAATTCCGGAAAACACGAGAAAAACAGCAGCGATCGGAAGACGGACGGGACGAGAAATAATGCGTACCGATTTGAAGTCGAACGCACCGCTGTAGATCCAACGGCGAATAGCCGCTGCAGGCGTTGGTGACGACGTTGAGCCGCAGCGCCCGATCTGCTCGGTAGACGAGTCGTGGTGAAGAACGCGAGCAGTCGCGCGGAGCGCTTCCCAAAAACCTTATTCGCCCTCTCCCGGTGCAGGATCGCAAGGGCGAGCAGTTCCGGAGACCTGCTCTCTCGATCGTCGGTGCACGCCGGCGCTCGGGATGGAGTAGACTAGAAGGCGGCGCAAGGAATGCGAACGTGGGAACGATCTGATCGTGGGATATCCTGTCGTACCGCGGACGCCCGTATTTATAGAGTCACAGGAGATGGTTCGTATGCGATCCGAAGGGTCTAGATCCGAACTGACTCCGCAGTCGTAGACGCGTCCGTCTCCAACGACTTGGACTCTGACTCGGTAGCCCCAAAAATTCGGAGGCCCAAAAGCCTAATTTTCTGCAAAAATATAAAATCTGGGCTCAGCTCGAATTCACACGAACACGCGCGCGCGCTTGTGCGGTGCAGGGCGGGGCGGGGCGAGGCGAAGCGAGGGGGAGGAGCGCGCGTGGGTCACCCCTCTCTTCCTCTCTTCTCTCTCACTCAAGGAGTGGAAGAACAATCTCCCTTATATGTAGGAGTTGCTCCACTCCCACTTCCCATGTGGGACTAAACACTTAGCACCACTCTCTCTTGCCCTAATGGGCCTTTGAGATTTATTAGGAATTAATTGTGAATATTATATGGGTCAAGCCCTTTTATCCAACAGTATCTTTCTCGTTGTTCTTTATTCAAGTGCAGACACTGATAGTTGAGTAGAGCTGAATTTTTGTGTACATTGACTAAATCTTCACTGAAAGATACTGATTCGGTTGTATCTGGAGTTTCTGAATTTTTTGTGCCAAGAATTGATGTCTCAAAACAACAATCAGGTCATGAAATGCTGAAGTGGCCTAATTTATTAGTAAACAATAATACTCTGCATATTACTGGAACAAAATACTTCTATAAAAATTTGACAAGAATCGGTAAAAGCTTTCTCGTGGATAAAATTCTTGCTTCTTCTTTGCAGATAACCACACTGCGCCCAGAAGGCCACCGGAATGCGGGACCAACCACCGCAATGTCTGTTAGGTTTAGTCCATATGAAATATTGACGATGAGGGAACCCAACATATAAGGTGAAGGGAAGCTCACCTATTAGATTAGTCTTTTGGGTTGAAGTGGCTCAGAACCTTGGTTGGAGCTCTGATTGGTCATGTTTGCGTAGCAGTCCTGTTGCGACCTATGTTGGCGGCAGGGGTCTGTCTGCGTGACGGGTTGAGCCGCATTCTAACAAGTAATCAGAGCCATAGTCAGAAATCTAGAACATCTCTCGTACCTCACATGAATATTGGGTTGTCGGAAAAGATCTCCCAAACCACATGGAATCGGGCAGTTAGAGTAGTGTCCACCTAACCCCACATTGGATATTGATGATAGGGAAGACCAACATATAAGTTGGAGGGAACCTCACCTATCAGACTAGTCTTTTGAGTTGAAATGGCTCGGAACCTTTGTTAGAGCTCCGATTAGACCTGTTTACGTAGGAGACCCGTTACAACTTAACCTGACGGCAGGCCAGTCTGCGTGACGGGCTGGCCACGTCGCTGCAGCACCACCCCCAACACGTCACGGCCGCTGGGCCCAAACTTGGTCCGACCGGACCAGTTTGCACACACCCACGGACCGAACCGCACGGCGCCATTCCATGGCCCGGGCGGCGGCAGCTCATCGGGCTCGCCCGCGGGTCGCCGGACGGCGGCGGGGTTCGCGAGCCTGTAGCCTTCGCGCAGAAGAGGGTATGGTCTCCGTAGTAGAGACAACGGCAGGGCGCCCAGGCGAAGTGTGCAACTGAGGGAAGGTGCGGGTGCTTCTGTGTTCGTGGTGACTAGGTTGCAATTATCTTTGCAACGCGTTAAATTTAGTCATCTGGTAGCAGCACTTTGCCTGTTATTCTTTACATCGTGTGAATATTCCTACATTACTGAGAGAGAAAATTATATTTTAGTTCTGCTGATAAGATTATTATATGGTTCGGATTCTCCAGATACACCAGTTATTGATGCTCAAATTGCCCAAGTATTTTGGGTCAAAAAAGTCTATGACGCAAGAATGTTAATCCGGTTGAATAATTCTTCTGAAAGTCATCCTAGGAGCACAATGCCATCACTAGCAAATTGTCGTTAGCGAAATTTCGCATTTGGCAAACCAAACCCTTTGACATTAGGGATATTGGTTTCAATGAACCACCCATTACTTGTGAACCACTTCACCGGCAGAAAGTACATGGCAGCTTCTTTACCACCATCAATATTTCCACAGCCAAGATTTACAATGCTTTGCACGTATGGATATCTTCCTTTGAAATTGCATAGCTAAAAGGGAGCCAGGGTGCTACATTTTAGTTGACCATCTTTGCTTGATAGGAATGAGAGTGGAGTTGGTTCAAACTTAAGAAATACCAAGAACCAGGATATGATAAGAACGATTGATTAATGATTTTTTTTTCCAGAATTTGATCAAATATCTTTAAAAGAAGCCCAAAGGGAGTTGCGATAAGCTTCAGATTGGTTATAAGTCATTTAAGATTCTGATCACCAGACTATTTGCTGTTGCCTGAATATGGGAAGTTAATGGTGGTTGAGTGCAAGAAAAGAATTTTAAACCCTGTGAAAATGCAAGGATATAGAATAGAATAATTATTTGTTACTAACGATGAAAACATGCTAGGTGCTTGTGAAAGGTAGCTTGTACCTTCCTCATCTAAAAAATATTTTTTGTGCAAGACTGCTAACAGGCTGCAAACTTCAAAGGTCATGTTCACATTTCCGTATCCATCTTAATCAGCACTGTCCTTGTAGAGTTGCGTGTGGAACACGGACATTGAGCTATATTATAGTTGTAAGCTTCATGTACAATCCTCACTTAATCCAACGTGATGCCATTATCTAAAAGAACCCAACGTGATGCTGTGTGTGAAAGGAAATTCTTATTTGTGAATGGCAAGTGAGAAGATCTTATGGTAATAACTGATTGTAATAGTTTTTGTTTTATTTGGTGCAGTTGTGTGCCTCAGGTTGAGGGTGCTTTTGTGTGATGGTTTTGGGGTGCTCCTTGACTAGTTGCAGGCAGTGAGGCAGTAGTGTATTGGATGGACAAAATCTGGAATGCCTAGAAAGTGAGGTGCGTCTGTACAGTACAGCAACCTTTACTTCCTTTGTGTGTGCGTGCGTGCGTGTGTGTGCGTGCGTGCGTGTTACTTAGAATTTGTCTGTCTAGGTTCTGAATGCAAGTATGTTACTTAGCCACATTTTAAGGTAAATAAATTTATAATGTTGCTTCAACTCCAAAATAGGAAATCAACTAGTGCCAAGGGGTCCTGGGTTCGATACCGTCTCTCTGCACTGCACATTGCAGGGGTAAAACTGGCCCCATACAATCCTTCTCCATACCCCACCTCGCGTGGGAGCTTCCAACACTGGATCTGTCTTTTTAACTTGCTTCGATTTAAGAACCACCTTTCCAGTTTCAGACAAGAAAATGCTTCCAACACAATAGTTTGCAATATTAGGCTCTTTGATCGATGCCTGCATGAATATAGGTACGCTAGTATGTTACCTTTGTTGTCCACGACCTGGTGCTGCAGTGGATTAGAACGTTTAAACTGTCCATTTCATTTTAATTCTTTCATATGTCAGTCGAAAGACATTTGTTTGAAAAGCGGATATAACCTCAAAATTTTTCCTGTATGATAGTCTGTGATTAGTTCATGTAATGGTGAATGCAAACTCCATGATTGTTGTGGTTAAATTAAAACTAAACTCTTGTGAATTAATACGAACAAGGTAAACTGACAACCATGGATTAAAGTGTGCATACTCAGGTACTATATTTTAATGTAGAAAACATAGCCGAATGTTCAAAAAAAAATCTAACCATTTTCTCAGGGTAGCCATACTCAGGTGATACGAATGTTTCAAAGAATCTAAACAACCTATGTATTATAGAAATCAAGTAAGTATTTTAGGTAGGTCTTATCTTTTGTATGCCCCCTGATTTGCAGAAGTTATGTGTGGGATGTTATCCGTTGTTTAGTGAAAGGTCCTGGGATTATAGTATAAGCTTACGTGTGAAGCACTTCACAATATGATATTATGTGGTGTCATATTTGTGATCCCATCGTTATGAACTGGATGCTAAAGCCATGGCTGGAGTGGACTGCAGAGTAGGAACGGGCCTTATTTGTGCTCTTTCATGTTGAATGGATCAATCCTACGTTTTTGATATGCGAGAGAGATTGACCCGTAACTACTCACAGTGACTGATTGATGGAAACACGTCAATTTGGGTTACTGATAAACTTGTAATGTCATTCAATGGCAGCATCCAAACAACAATCAAATCAACACTTTCACATCAAAGTTGTTTGTAGGAAACTTACACACGCAATAGCTTGTTGCCAATGCACTTATTCCTTAGCCAAGATTTGTTAGCTATGCATTCATATATTCACAGCAGAACTAATTTACATAAATAATTACTGATTTTACATTGGCTGTCCATGTTGAAAACTTGTACACGGTAGCTAGATTATTCTTCTAGATGGATTCGCCACACTGGAGTACCTTCCTTGATTAAGAAAGATAGAAACCAAGTTTGTTTTGTTCTCATAACAGAGGAATGCATAATTAATGTTTTTTCCTAAAAACGGTGCATACAATTTATGCCATTTCTTTCTATCCGTAATTCTGTATGTCATATGTCTTGTTTCTTTTGTGTCACTTTGCTTTTAGAATGAAGCTGTACTCACAAGGATGCGCCATTGCTGTTTATTTTGGGACTGACTTAGAATTTTACCTTTCAGTTTTTGAAATTACTCTGGCTGTCGGGCAATGTGAAATGGATAGATTTTTTTAGGGGAATGTGAAATGGAAATTAAATTTACCAAAGAAATGAAGAAGAAACTGGGCCCAAATCTGTGTTTAATTTAGCCCGAACTTAACCCATAAAAGTTGAAGGCGTGCCCTTTAGCCCAACAATTAAAGAGCCCACACTCGATGAGCCCGAGCCGACAGAAAGCCCATCCCATGCTAATCTTTCATCTCCTCCGTTAAACCCTTTCTCCCAGCACGACGGCGGCGCAGTGTGGAAGAGGGCGGCGAGGGGAGGAAGGCAAGCCATGGTGGTCCGGATCCGGCTTGCACGGTTTGGATGCCGGAACCGGCCGTTCTACCGGGTGATGGCCGCCGACAGCCGCTCCCCGCGCGACGGCAAGCATCTGGAGGTCCTCGGCTACTACAACCCGCTCCCAGGTCAATCCCTGTCCTCTCGAAAATTCGCGTCCGGGTTATCTACTTTTTATCGGTGTAAGATCCTGCGTTGTTCAGCTTGTTCATGGACGTTTTGATGCTAGTGCTGCTGCTGCTGCTTCTAGCCGGCTCATCAATTTCGATTTGTTTCGTTTACCGCTGTGTCAGATGGGGAAAAACGTGTAGCGAAATGTCAATTCGGCGTGCGTTTAGGAGCTTGAGTGGTGACCTCATAACATGTATTTTCTACCCTTGATGCTGTCTGCAGGGAAGGATGGTGGCAAGAGGATGGGTCTGAAATTCGACCGGGTCAAGTAAGTTTCGTCACTCGCAATAAGGCGTGCTTTATTCTGCTCTGATGAAAGTTTTTGCATCCTTTGGTTTTGCCGCACCTAATCTAGAAACTGAGTTGATGTATTAGCTCTTCTGGATGTAGGATAGTACGAATGGGGGCCTGATTCGGACAAACGTTTTTAAAGCTGAATGTGGAAATGATTTGAGCAAAGCATATATTTAGTTTATTTGTCCTTGTGGGTTTCTCGACGTGTCCAATTCTATTATTCGCTCAAAACATTTAAAAGGGGCTTTGTTGTTGTTATTGTGGAATGGGAACTGATTTGAGCAAAGCATATTTAAAATTAGAAGTTAAATGACAGACTGATTTAGACATTTGGTGTTTTAGTTTATGCTTTGCTTGAGGTTGTACATCATACAATTGGGCATGTTGGGGAGGTGGAAAAGGGTTATGTGCTTAGATCATGTGATGCTTCACTCTCTGATTGATTCAAGATGCTGATTTCCATCCATTGTTATACCTATATTTTTTTTCTTTACAAAGTTTAGCGTAGTGGGTTATAGGTCAACCATCAGGATCTTCTGGAGATGTGATTGATAGCATAAATAGGAGACATACCACCTATTTTACCATATTGTCAAGTACCAAAGTTAGATTGTAGTGAAAATTGTTTCTAATGTCAAGTTTCTTTCAGAAGTATAATGTGCTGTTTTCTTTTCTGCTCCCTATGCTACAACGTGCAACTGTCTTTTTAGGTACTGGCTGTCAGTTGGGGCACAACCCTCAGATCCTGTGCAGAGTATTCTCTTTCGGGCCGGACTTCTGCCTCCGCCTCCAATGCTAGCTATGGCTCGTAAGGGTGGTCCTCGTGATAGGCGCCCCATTAATCCAATGACTGGCCGTCCCATGGACCTTGAGGGTGTCACAATTGTTGATGACTCCAATGCTCCTGATGGCGATGCTGAAGAACCTACTGATGAGGTGGCTTCATAAGTCTGCTGTTATGTTAAACTTCGTATTTAGCATTTGTAGTGATGCTGCAAGAGGATATTTGTTTGTTGTCCCCCTGACAAGATCACGAGTGCTTGTACAATATGGCAAACTTTTAGTCATGTAACTCCATTTCTATTGTAAAACGGCAGTACTGTTATTTTTCATCCTAAAAATGTGCAATCTTGTTTTGCGCCATTAGGCATGACAAAGTTGCACTTGCACCTTTATGAATTATTTGTGATTGCTTTTCTAGATGCTTAAATGAAAGAGTGACTTGGAATGTAGGCGATATATGGTTCTGCAGAGTATGCATAGCCAGCACAAGTTTGTTCTTGTATGGTTTATTTTTTGTGATACATTCTGACTGATGCAGTGAGTCCTCTCACCTGGCCCGATTGCAAAGTCGATATCTTGCATATTGCATTTGTTTTATGGGAGGCCGAAAGATACATTCTGCGGATCCTTACTGCCCTTCTGTCCATGCTAATGCATTCTTGTGGGATTACAACAACAGCAACAATTTTATTAAATTGTTTTTTCAAGTAAGTTAACACGTCCACCATTTCCCAAGAAACCAAACAGAATCCGCGTCGTTAGCGCTTTTCTTAAATTGTTTATGTGGCAACTCGCTGCTGTTTACTCCGTCCTGTTCGCTTGTTCGGTGAAAACAGATGGCGTTGCAGTGCATTTTTAAAAGCCGTAAAGCCCAACCATTAGTGTGGTGGTGGATCTACGCGCTACGCAACGCAGATTGTTAAAAGAAGCGAACACTGATATGTTTTGCTGCTTTTATCAAAACAAAGTGAAAGTGACTTTGGGTTTCGTTCTTGGGATCAGGCTTTAATTCTTTTTGATCGGCTAGATTCATCTCACAAAGCAAGCATAAAAATGGACATGGCCAGTGCAGCTGCACATGCCTCATCAAGCAAAACATAACAAAGCAACAACTAACAACGAATCAAAAGCATAATCAATTAACTAACCATCATCATGACCATCTTTTGTTAAATGGTACGTATCCACAGTTTAAACCAGTTCATACACACGCTCTCTCAGGTCAGAGAAAGCAAAGATGACCAAGCTTAGAGACTAACCAACAGTGTTCTCACGCTTAAACGTAGAGTTACTAATTACAAGTGCCAGTGTGCCTGCTATTTTGGAGATCTGACAATGAGAAGGACCTCGGAGACCTGAAGCTCCCATGGCCATTCCTCCGCTCCAATCCCATCTGCGTGTGATCACCCACCCGAGGCGGCGGAGGCAACGGCAATGCCGCCGGGGCGTTGCTGCCGTTCTTGCCTCGGTGCGGGAGGTGGTTGTACTCGTACTCGTCGCCGGAGTCGTCCTCCTCTCCCTCGTTCCCCTCGGCGACGGCGTGGTCCGGAGCGAGGAGCGGGGGCAGGTAGGTGGCCGTGGCGAGCGAGCTGCAGGAGGCTCGCCGGGACCAGTTCGCCAGGATGCGGCGGCGCTTGTTGAAGGGGTTCTCCGGCTTGGCGAGCTCCTTGGCCGCCGCCGTCACCGTCGAGGTCGCCTCGGCGAGGCTGGTGAAGGACTTGGACTTGCCGGAGTAGAAGCTGGAGAGGCCGCTCCTGATAACACCGAAACTAAACACGGGTTAATTCCGCGCGCTACCCGAGGCCATTATGTATCAAAAATCAATTGTTTCCTTCTCTACGATTATTACAAGTTCCCACACCGTTCCCGCGATCCAGAACTTCATTCTCAAATCGGAAACAAAGCGCAGCATTTCTTCTCCTTCTCCAATGAAAGAGTAACTCAATTTTTTGCTAAATCCAAGAGCAGGGGACGAATGAAATGGGAGGTTGGTGAACTCACTTGATGGGCAAGGAGTCCTCGAGCGCCTCCAAGCAACCGAGCCCGTCGTCACCCTCCTTGAGCTTGCTCTCCACCTCCTCCTCCTCCTCCTCCTCCCCCTTGTCCGCACCGGCCTCCGACGAGGAGTTCTCCCCAATCGACGAGCCGGACGGCGACGGCGCGCCGACCGACGAGTTCTCCGTCAGCACTTCCTCGTCCTCCACTATAAAGAACCCGTCGCTGCTGCTGCTCCTCCTCCCGACCGATGATAGCACCTCGTCGTGATCACCGCCGCTCTCCTTCCCGGATCCGGCGGGGAAGCCGTAGACCGCCAGCCGCACCTCCGCCACCGCCGTTGACATGTCGCCTGCGCTGCGGGGTTCGACGGTTCCGACGGTGCCAGCGTGTGGTTCGAGCGAATCTCGGGAGGAATGGATCTGTGTCCGTCCAAGAACAGGGACAACAACTCAGCAACAGCAACTTGGTGTCATCGTGTCCGTGTGACAAATATGAGGCGAACCGCGCGGGATAGGATAAGGGCAAAGGACCAGGAGGCAACGTGGGTAGAGGCGGAGTCTTTGTAGCCAGGCTGATGGGTGCCGCAGGGTCAGGATCCTTTGCAGCGCAGCACAAGCTACGTGGCACGACTTTTCAAAGTACTAGTACACGTATAGGTCGCATCGCAGCATACAGAGTCTGCCCAGCAAGTAGCGTCACGTAACATACGACATCAAATCAGCGAGTCACGAAACGAGAATTCTAGGAAGTGAACACAGCGTCTCTCGTGTAAGTAACATTTATCAATATATCGATCATCTGTACCATGTTCTAGTGTTATTGCTGACGCGTTGTAGGCTACGCCGAAAGCGGAGCACACAGAATCTCATCCCTCCTCTCGGACGCAGAGGATCCCAGCCCCGCGCACCCAATGGATGAGCACCGCTTGCGTGGCCACTGGACCGCGTCCACGCCCGTGGTTTCCCCGTCTGAGCGCGACCCTGCTCCGACGTTCCCGTGGGCTCGGGAACACAGATAGACGTCGACGAGAAAGAAATCAAACCAGCCAGCCGCGTCGGGCCCCACCCTATCCGTTACAGTTGGAGCGCCACCACACGACCACCACCAAGCCACCCGCGTGATTTCTTGGATGAGGTGGCCGAGGCGTTTTGACACGCTCCTTGTATTTAAAAAAAAAAGAATTATTAGCTTTTCATTGCAGACATCTTAGAGCAAGGATAATAGAGTAGCCAGCTACAGGCTGCAACTCAATGTCACGTCATTTAGAGTCAGCAGTTTAGTCTTCTCATATAATAGTCTAGCTATTAGATTGACTGATGGTGAATAAATTAAATATGTAAGTATTTAATGCTTGCATGTACTCAAAGTATGGGAGGAGGTCCAAGCGCCGGTGGAGTCGCCGGCAGCTGCCTCAACACTGACGCTTGTTTCTCGTAAGAAGCATTTTGCCTGGCGATAGAACTTGCGCCCACCTCTCCCTCTCTCTTCTTTACTCCTACCTCCACGTAGGCAGTTTTCTGAGGTGTATTTTTTGTAGCCGGCTGACTAGGCTTCATTATACATGCTCTTACGAACACTTATGTAACCACCACTCTGTCGTTTGGCCGGTCGACTGAATTAAACTTGGAAGGTCACGGGGCTGGCATGTTCAGTGTACTCATCAGCCGCTAGCTTGCGGAGTAGGTACTAGTACTCCCGCTGCCGGCGAATGCGACACGTCAGAAGAAAAAAAAAACCTTCGCTATTGATTCCATGTGCAGGAGCATTCCTTATCCAGTTATCCTTACCTGACGACGATTCAAGCGTTCTTCGTGGACAATCCCATTGCACGCATTTGACTTGGCCAACGCTGTGATTGGGCTCCCTGGGCCTTCTCTTCGAGCTGGTTTCTCTGACTAACAACGCCCGTCAAATGGCTCAGCTCTGCATCTTCAGTACAAACTTTGGTTGCAGAGCATTTTCTCCCTCGTCTTGACATGTCTGGTTCCTTCGCATCGCATATTGCATCGTTTGGGCCAGGCTTGAGCAACCTCGCTCTGTTATCTAGCCCAGCCACGCGAGCGGTACTGTTTACGAGTGGGCTGCGCTGGTCTTGCTCGATTGTGGCCACAGTAGTAGTTCTGGATCCAAAATTGCAATGCTAAGAACCGGAAGCGGGTTTGCGTTTGCAAGACCGCCACCACGCGACACCGTAGATTTTGATGTTAATTGAAGAAAAAAGAACAAAAATTACTCACCCCTTTCACTATAAATAAATTGGTCAGAAATATTACTATATATGTCTTAAAAATTACACAACACTATTATTACAAAAATAAAAAAACGTAAATAAAAAATATTCCAAACTACCAAAATGTTTTTAGATTACCTGTCACTGCCAAACCATTAAAAATAATAGTGATGAAAAATAATGATAACACTGTTAAAATGAAGTGAGACATCTAAATGTAACATAATTAGTATAGTTTCATTTTTAATCACATTGTTGTACTCCCTCCGTTTCTTATTATTTGTCATTGGCTAGTTCATTTTTGAATTGGCCGGTGACAAATAAAAATAAATAGAGAGAGTATTTGATAGTATTGAGTCATCAAAATATCTCTCTATATGTTTCTAAATTACTCATCAGTATCATTAGGAAAATATGACCTAAATACAAGTCTGTAAGTTATACATTGCTGCCTTTAGGAATACAGACGATCGAAAATAATAATGATGATCGACAAAAATAAATCAATACTTTTAAATATAATATAATATACATATAGTTAGAATTTTGTTAATAAATTAATATTTCATTTGTTGATCTTAGTCGCGCAGATGCGGGGCGCCCAACTAGTTGCTTGCAAACGAGAGACTGGGAGAGCGCTTTTGCCAGCAGCTGCAGGTATCTTTGTCAGGTGATTGCAAGTGAAAATCACAAGCTTCCAAACTGTAATTCATCTGCTGACTTACTGCAGTGTGCAGATCAAGTTGATTATTACTGCTAACTAACTCATCACAAAGATGAATGGAAGTAATCGCGAACGAAGAGTACCATGCATCATCATGGGGTGTGACTCAGCGCTGCAAACAAACCAGTCGACCAGAGAATGAAAAGGTGCTACTACCGGTCGATCATCGCAGAGGTGACACGGCTTAAGCTGCCTGTGATCAACGCTCTCTGTTTTTTCCCTCTGAGGGATCGAACGGTAAATTCTCAGTGCAGGGGGGAGAGGAGACAATTGAGCGATCATCGCGAGCTTCTTCTATTTCGATCCACCAGCACATGACTTGGCCAGGCCTGACAACTATAAAGCGTCTCGCTTTTCCGCGCAGCAGCTGCAGCTGATCGTCAGTCTCAGAGCCGACCGATCTCCGCCGCCTCTGAGCCGCCGGCCGCCACCGTGCAGATTGCAGAAGCAGGCCAGCCGGGACCAAGAAACACGTCGTGCTGTATCTGCTTGGAGTGCAGTGCGAGCCTGCAGGGGAGGGGAAAAAGGCGGAGGAGGTAGCTGCAAACTCCGCCTTTCTTCAGGCGGTCGGTCGGTCCTGCAGATTGTCTCCGTCGTCAGCGCGCAGCAGTCGATCTGCAGCTGCCTCCGCTTCATTCCCATCGATCGATGACGACCTGACCATGCATCCGATGATTGTCTTCTTCTCCACCGGCGATCGAGCTGGACGGCCGCCGGTCCCCGCCGCCGGCCGGCTGGCCCGGCCTGCTGGCTGCGTCAATAATTTGTGGATGCAGCATGCGGAGGACCTAGTACACGAACACGTTGGATGAACCTGCATCTTTTTCCCTTTTGCGGTGGGGGCGTCACCAGCTAGATCACGAATGATGCGGTGGGCGCGCCGGGCGACGCCTATGACGGCGAGATGAAAGTGCTTGGCCTTGGAGTGGGAGTCGTCATGCATGCATGTGTGCGTCACAAGCTACCGGAACCTACAGTAGCTCTTTAGGTTCCTCCCAGTGAGGCAGTGACAGCAACAGTGAACTGAAAGAGAAAAGATTCCCTGCAAATTTACAGTGAATGCAGAGCGTGGTACGTACGTCGAGCCTCTTTTCGCTATTCCGTTAAGTTCTCGTAGTTGCCAAACACTTCTGAAATTCCACATTGCATACGATACAAAAGTTGTCAGAGTCATATGCCTTATCTTTCCCAATCGCAAGGCAACAAACACGTCAATCAATCAATCGAGCGTACGTGCACCTTTTTAATTTCGAATTCATATCTTACATACCCATCAAATATTCAAAAATCTTGTCAAGATCGATGCTCCCTCCGGCCCATCAAATATTCAAAATCTAGAGACCCTCTCTCTGTCCTCACTCGACAAATTCCAACGCAGTTGTGCTCTGGGATCAACAACATGCAAAGCTCACACATATCCATGGCACGTGGAGCAGATCAACGACGCCGCCCCCGCGCGCTCATGATTACGGAAGCCGTATTGTAATGGCTCATGAGCCGGTGAATCCCGATCAGTTTGAAGACGCGTGCCCCACATGCATGGCCATGCTGGCGCGTAACCTACAGCTCCTGCATCGGATCCTTGCGTCTAAAGCAAGGTAGCCGCCGACCGATGCCACGGGCGCCCGATCACATGCAAGGCGCGGTCACGTAGCTACCGAGCCACATGCATGGGCCCACATGGATCGATCGTGCATGAGACGTGTCTCGAGGTGATGCATCCGTGCACGCTTCCACAAAAGACCCACCACCGCACCACATCCGCCTTCCAATTCTGACCTCATGGATGCATGCATGCATGCATTATACAAAAACGATACAGATACGCCTTTTCTGTGTGGGCCGGGGCGTAAACTATTAACTCGTGGGGTGCAAGTTGTTAGATCCGCGCGCGCGGGTATGTGTGTATCTATTTAACAATTGTATATGTAGATCCGTGTGTATGAGTGTATATGCAGTTGTATAGCGTGTTCTGTTCTTTGATCCCATAATCTCCATGTTCAGCCCAAATACGCTTTATAATTAAAAGATACAGACAGGAATAGCTTGCAAGAGAAGCAAGCCGTACTCATACACACATGACACATGCATCCACTGTAGAACATGCACAGACTCTTGTTATCAGTAACTATTTATTTTCAGGCACATGCACATTTTGTAAGACCGCCAAAGAAAATAAATTATCCATCGCACACTAGTACTAAATTTGATGATGATCTCCCACGCGTCATGCTCTGTTCACGGGGGACAGTAAAAAAAGTTTCCGCGAGAAGGTTGGGTTAAAATTTTCTGTTCATGCAACAGAGATTACAGGAGCGCCATAGATTTTGCGTTGGGTGGCGTAAAGAATGTGCGAGGCATAGCATCAGCCATCAGCAGCAGTTAATCCGTGACGGGAATAAAGTGGTAGAGAGAGAGATAAAAAAAAAACAAAGGGGGATTAGCAGCTAGGCTAACGACATGTGAGACCCTTCCAACCGAACACGACCCATGTGGCTGCAGCACCGGCTTTTTCTTGTTGCCAACCACCTTTTGTGATGATCCGGTGTGGCCTGATGCCAGAGATCTGGGTCCTCTTCCTTCCTTCCACTGGTCCGGCCGACCCCTTCTCTTCTCTTCTCTCGCAAGCCAGTGGCACTCCCCGTGATTCTTCCACAATTGAGGGGTATTTATACGTTCACCGCCAACTCGCTCGCTTGTTCGTTCGGAATCGAAAGTCAAGCAGCAGGGAAGTCGAAGAAATCCCGGCACTGCCAGCAGTAGTGCATGGAAAGCATGCTATTCTTGCAAGCAATGCCTGTCATAATTTCTTAGTATGGGTTGCCTTTTTTTTTCTAGGCCAGTTATTATTCCTGCCATGAATGAAATGAGAGGCCATTGAGTTTGTTCCGTCTATAGTTCAGCAGCTATTTCTGGCGTGTCGTGAATGAGAGGCCATTCATTTTATTCCGTTTAGTGCACCGACCGAACCGAAAACCCGCGCATCCTTTTTCAAATTACCTTGCCTCATATGTCCCGCCATGAGCTTTTTTTAATATAAGTAAAATAAATGGCATGGTTCTATGACGGAACTTCTATCCTGCCTACTTATATAAATATATCTATCCTACTTATAAATATACCCTTTTGGGTATCCTTCCTTTAATGTACTCTTGAGTGTTCCTCCGGTGGTTCTTCGAGATCCAATTGGTACACACATATGGCTTATTTTTTTGGAGGAAATATGGTACATTAATAATAAAATCCATTACCACGAAACATTAATTAATCTGCACATGCAGTGGAGACTTGCTGTCATATATTTTACAAAAAAATAAAAAGAATTTGCTATAATGAAAAATAAATGTCGGAAATTTACTCTTTCCGTCTCATCTCAACTCTATTTTTAGCTTTAGGCAAACATGTCTTTGACCAGTAATTTATACATGTTCTCTTATTTTTCATAACATGTAAATTCTAAGTTATAATAATATTTTTCCTGATGAATCTAAAAGTACAATTTTTATATTATCAAAGTTGATCAAAATTTCATAAATCATTATTCAAAAGAGGATTTGACCAATCTTAAAAATGAAGTTGAAATGGAACGGAGGTATAGTAGCTTTTTCCTTGGCATGCTATTCATTACCCATCAAAACTGAAAAAAAAAATCTGCCAATTTTCCCGTGACGAGGAAACCCTGCACAAATACCTGGCCACGGCAGCCGGCTCTGCCTCTGGCTGATGGGCCACAGGGACCGTGTGCACGCACAGCGCCATAGCCAAGACGTTGTGGTGATCCGATCGACCGGCGAAAGTGGTGGTGGGTGCGGTCTCTGCGTGCAGTGTAGCGGCTACAGGGACGGCTGAACATTTTTCAGAACTAGAAGAGCAGCCAAAGCCCAGTCCCCGTGGTTGTCGTCTGCTTCCGCCTTGTTCGCTAGCTCGCCGTTCCATTCGCTGGTCAGATGATTATGCTGCTGCCGTAACAAATCCAACTGCTCCTCGATGCTGTGCGAGCAATGCATCACCTTGGCCTTTTGTACCGCACCTGTAGTAGATTACCTGCAGGCACGCAGGCAGGGATTTTTCTATTGATACGGCCCAATTTTGTTGATACCACCGCAAAATTCACCAAATTAAGGTCTACATTCTGGTATATTCTGCCAAAGCTGTACTGTACTTGTGCTGTTGGTAAGCCTTGTGCCATAGTTAACTTGCATATGGATCATTGGATCGACGCTTGATTATTCTACAGGTCCCATAATGAAGGAGTGGTGCAGTAGTACTGCTCGTAAAATTTCCAGAGGCGGGGCTGGTTGGGACCATGATTACACGAACTTGTGTGCACTGAAAGGCACGTATCCTATCAACAAGTTGGGGGAGGACGCAGATGTAAAATACAAGTCTTTGTCCAAGCAACTCCCTCGCCTCAACCGGTTTTTTTAGCATGGTTTATTGCTCATGTTAACAGCATTACCGCCTGCCAGCAATAATTAATTCGTGGTAATGTCCAGCAGATGCCATTGCATTTACACCCCTCGCTAATATCTTGACTTCTAATCGGTGCCCCTCTGTGGCCTGCATTGAAGACCGCCGCTATTTAACAAAGCCTTCGCGCTACCGCCCCAAACTCTCTCTCTCTCTCTCCGATTCTTGCAATTGCACCCCCTCCAAGAACGAGGAGAATACGATCCCAGTTCACCGCTGCTGCGTGCGCGGAGTTCGTCAGCGGTAATTCGGGACCGGGAGGGGGCTATGGCGTCTCCTGCCGAGGAGGCTCTCCCGGCGCTGCCGCCCATCAAGACGACGCCTTTGCCGCGACCCCCGCCGTCTGCCGCCTCGGCCTCTCCGTTCCCGTCGCCGCCAGCGTCGTCGTCGGCAGGGGCCGGCGCGGCGAAGGAGGCGGAGGCGGAGGAGGCGCCGTCTACGCCGACGTCGGAGGAGAGCAGGCTCCAGCCACCCTCGGTGTGCCCGCCGGCTCCCCGCAAGCCGCCCCCGCCGCGGCTGCCGGTCCCGAAGCGGAAGCCGGCGCTGCCGCCCTCGCCCGCTCGGGTGTACGTCACCGTCCCGCGCGACCTCTCCACCGTGTTCCGGTCGCTGCCGCCCAAGAAGCGGATCCGGGTGTCGTGATGCGGCGACCTGCTGGCCGTAATTTAGCATGGCCTTCTTCGTCTTGGCTTGGTCCATTTCTTGTAGAGTTCTTCCGAGTTCTTGGCTTCTTTTCTCCCTCTTTTTCTCTCTCGTTCTCCCCCTTGGGTTTCTGGTATCCACGGCCATGGTATAAATTACAGTTCCTGGTATAAATAACCTGTTCTTTTCTATGTGTGCTTTATTTTCTTCTTCTTCTTGTGTTTGTGTGAGCGAGGATTTGTTGCTCTAGAAAATGAAAATATTGCTGTTACTGAATGGAAGCAGTTCAAAGACAAAAAAAAGGAAGCTTGTAAGAAAATTCACTCTGGTCTTGGTAATTACGCTGGCTACTAACGCCTCAATTTTTCCGATTCTGTTCCTCGTGTCGTATGCCCCAAATGATTATGATTTCGAATTCAGTTGTTAATCGTCGATGGCAATTTGGCGGATGTAAACCTGCGTATGAAGCCATGAACACGGTGACAGAGGTCGAATTTCGGGTAGATCCAGCATTGTTACAACGAGACACCCCGTGATTCTTAATTGTAAGATAACCCTGTGTAAAATTTTAATCTATTGCGAACCTAATCTACCGAATACTCGGCCCATCATTGTTAGCGGTGGATGGATTTGATACCCTGCCCATCAAATCAGCTCGGCAAAAGAAAATGCCTCTGTTGGTTAGAGTACTTTTGGTTGTGTTGTCCGAATGCTACAGAGAGAACAGACAGAGAGAATCTTCCACTGATCAGGACATGCCATGATTTATTTTTTTTCTCTCTATCGATTTGGATCAATCTTTGCAGGGTAAAAAATCTACCTGAAGGCCTAATTTCCAATTTGTATCTCTACTCTCTACCTAGAGCCGTCAAATTTATTCTAATAGAGTGGTTCAGTTGGAACTCTGTTCATCCATGCAAAAAGTCATCTCGAGCCTTGGATCAGGTAACTATCTCCTGTCTTATCACCATAGAAAACTGAGCAGAATCCAAGGTCCCGAGTTTCAAGAGCATGCAGTTGATGGATCATGACAGGGCGAGGCAACAAATTTGCCTCTCGAGTCTCCAGTCTTTTTGCCTCCTGCTACATTGGTCAGTCCGCATCCAGCTTAGTTACAAGCTGTACCAGTGCCTTGTAGTTGTAGGCTTGTAAACATTACCTGCAGAGCACAGTACAGGTAGCATCACTTCAACTGTGCTGTCCTGATGAAAACTGAATCCTCATATGGATTTTTCCTGATAATCCTCAAGCCACAGAGCGCTTCTTACCCACTCCGTTAATTTGCATACAATTAACTTACACACTTTAGCAAGAACCCAAATTACCTGGCTTTCTGAAGATCGATCAAAGCTGGATCATGAACTTACAGAATTATTCAGAGTTACCAGCTTCAGTCAACAACATGCCATGCCTTGCCTCTACAAGATAGCTAGAAAAAGGCTTCGGTGGTACTGGTGCCCTGAAGAAGAGGAGAGCGAGAGCAATGGAAACCAGAAAAGGCCCCCTCGTCACATGGGTTTTTACTTGCAGTGACGGTCAGTGCTGTTCCCTCAGAAACAGGTCGCTTTATCCCACCGAGGTGACGCGAGGGATCAGGATTCCGAAAGCCGTTCTGTTACTCCTGCATCGTGTTCAGTTTTCACCTGCAGTAGAATCTAAGCACAGGGAATGTTCCCAAACATACTTTCCCATTCTCATTTCCACGGGTAGACGGTAGATCTGTCTTTGCTACAACCCTTATTAAAAGTTCTTCCATCATTCTGCAGCCAAGATGATGGAAGCACGTTGTAGGATTTTTCACCCCATAAATCAGGGTAAATGCGAAGGTTTTGAGTCAAAGTGCCAGGCACGTAGTACATACACATGCAGGTAAATAAATAACCTCGGATCCTTTCGATCGATTGATGTACTGTAGTAGTAACTGTAATGTTTTTGTTCATGATCTCTCAACGGGAATTGAAACTCTGCGCAAGTAAATTCGTCTCGTCAACCGTTGCCTGTCCACTCCAACGTTTTCTCTTCTCGCGCAGTAACAGTAGAATCCAAGGTCGTCGATGTACTCGCACCGCGGTAAATATGCAGAGACGTTGCGGTGAAGGACCTCTCTTTCTCTCTTTTCCACGCCCATTTATTTATGAATAGTGAATAATTAACCTAGGTGCGAACGTTTATTGAATTTTACATGCAATCCTCTGCCAAAATTTACATCCTTTTGACCTTTTCTCGCTATATGTGAGCGCAGATGCAGCTGCAGGCTCCATGAAGAGGCATGTTGTATAGGGTGCAAGACCAACGAGTGTATACATTGTTTGCACAGGAATCTGAAACAAACTTGTCAGTAGTCGTTTAAAAATCGTATTTTCAACACATGACATATATAAATACCTCCTCCTGTTTTGAAATATTTGTCACCGGTTAATTCAAAAATAAACTAACCGAAGATAAATATTTTGAATCAAGAGGAGTAATGTTTATTATGCATGTAATAAAATTGTTTTCAGATCAGTCTAAGCGGCTAATAGGAAGGGAAGAGCTGGCCGTGGTGGTGGCGGCGGCCGGAGAGAGATGTCGGTCTGCAACCTCCAAGCGTCGAAGCAGAAGCATCGACCATCACCGTCCTACCACCGGATTTTGATGTACCCGCATTTCATCCAGGTGGCGCCTCATGGGGCTAGATCAGAAGCAAAGGCATCGATCGACTTCCGTTGCAGCCGAAAATGGAGGAGCCAGCACCACCCCTGCTGCATGCTGCTCAAGTTGAAGCCCCGCGAGAGGCAGATAAGATGGATCGGAGGACCATGGTACACGCAGAGACTCGGAGCTCCGGAACAGAGAATCAAATTGACGGGATCACATCCCGGAGAGCCAGCCAGAGCCGCCGCCGCCGGCGCCCTCGGGCAGGCAAGCCGGGCGGTGAAGCCACCACACTGGCTGGGTCCGGGGCCTGCACTTCTGCCTTTTGTTCGTTTATTTTTTCTCTCTTGCTGACCGATTGTGTCAAGGCACATGGGTCATCGGTGGCTTGTCTGGAGCAGAGCAGATTATGCATGACGTATGGATTGGTCTTTATGGTACGTACAAGCTGCTGTTTTTGGGTCGACATGCATTTGCTTCGCACCGATTGGGTCTCATGACTCTCATCTCAGAACAGAAGCTGCATTTGCTTCTGGATCGGTATGGATGAAGCTTTTTTCTTCGCTTGCGGTTTTTGCTTTCTGCAGCAATTGCAGAGCACACGAAAACAGGCAGGCAGGCAGCCCGCACAGTGACTGGACATGACAGTGCGCCGGATTAACATTTGGTAATAATGTTGATTTCAAATGGCCTGCTCTATTGTTTACCCATCCACACGCCACCAACCAGTCCTATTTTTCAGTAGTGGCGCTGGTTTAATCTTTATTGATTCCCGGTAACTACCTTCCTGCCTAGGACAAACCAGTAGGTGGCCTGGCAAGGTTTACAGTAACCTGATCCTTGGAGGAAAGTTGGTTCTCAATTAAAACATGACAACTTGTTTCCTAAAATATACCCCTTCAATTCTTAAAAAAAAAAATAACTGGAGCTATTGTCCTATGATGATAATTTAAAAACAAATAGAGTAAGCCCTAAAGGGAACATATCAACTAATCAAATCTTCCTACATACTGAATTATTTTCACGAATTCAGTATCTTTTTTCCCCGGTGAAACCCAGTATAATTCCTAAAGGCAGTGTTCGAGCGAGCCTTGGCATGCAAGCAAGGCGCGCGCTGTGCTCCGCTTTGGAGCCTTTTGACCGGTGAATTAATCCTTTCGGCTAGATAGAGATCAAGGAAGCCATGCATGGGATGCCATCGCCGAACACCCGTCGATCGGCCGTCGCTGTGTAGCTCGTTCCCCAAGAAGAATCTCCTTTCCTTTCCATCGATCATTCTGTGCATCGTCTTTGTTCCTTCAGCGGCGTGCGCGGTGGCGTCACGTTGATGATTCTGTGACCGCGCGCGCGGGCCGGGGTGCCCTCCATCAATCTTACCCGGGGACATGGCACTCAACTGCTGCAGAGGCCGGCGCGGCCGGTTGATGAGGTAGCCGGCCGGGAGCACGTGCAGAGGACGTGTGCGCGCGTCCGGTCTCCGGTGGGTCGACAGCTACGGGACAACTCGATCGCCGTACGTGCCACCGGCTGTTATGTTAGGTTTGATGGCGCCGGCCGGGCGGCCGGCAGATGCGGTGCGAGACGAGGACGGCAAACGGCAACGTCCACGGCTATATACCTCGATTCCCAACAACATCGGGGCCAGTGTCGTCGGCCAGGAACGCGTCCACACCAAAGCCGCGGGACACTCCGGCTAAGTAATTTCTTCGTCGCTAAATAATTATCGCTTGTTAGTTTATCTTCGAACAAACAAGTGAAAATGTTTAGAGACAAAGGAGTGGTTTAGGATTTTTCATACACTAGTCTCGCGCGGCCGTGGAAAACTCAAGGCCGAGATGCTGCCGTGCAGACAGGCCGTGAAGACCACGTATTCGATCGGGTATTCGGGTTTTAGCAAGCGCTAGCCCAGCCAGCTAGTCTGAAGTACTCCTGAGCGCGAGCCAATCAGGACAGGGAGACACGGCATATGCACATCAGGCAGCCCACATGTGCACCGTGGTGTTCCCTCCTCGAGTCCCCTGATAGTGGGGCATCAGTATAGACGTACTACTCTCCAACATTGGTATCAAAAGGAATCTTCCAACCGTGTACTGTTGTCAACTCCGGTTTTATGCCTTCTTTCTTCATTCCTTCCTCGAGCATCAAGTACTCACTCCTTCCTATATTATTTGTCGTTTAAGATAAGAATTTTAGTTCAAAACGAACTAAAATCCTTGTCCTAAACGACAATTAATATGTGAAGGAGGGAGTAGTTGTTTTATCTGACGCTTCACATCGCTGGGCACCTTCGTGCAAGATCCAACAGGTCTGAAATTTCAGCAATATGCAGGGTCTGAAATTTCAGCAATACGATATTTAAAGCGAGTAATGCCACCCCTACCGATCTTTTTGACAAAAATCTAGGGGTACAACACGGAACACTGACTACCTACAACTCCAGCAGATGCTTATGACCAACTGAAAGAAGGAATTCTCCCAATGGATAGTCACAGAGCAAAGGCTAACTCGTTATACAAATAGGTCGAAAAAAAGGCTCAGATATCACCCTTCATCTTCTGGAGTTCAGGTTGACACTCATGTTGGTGGCTGCCAAGTCCCTGGCTTAAAAGTGGCACCAGTTCCTGTTGGCTCCGGAGACCTAAAAGAAAATGTGCACGAGTTATGCATCCAGTTTTTTGCTTCTCTTGTAACTCCAAGATCAGCTTAAGTTACGCAGAAATCGATGTACTTGCACTTCTGAAATACCTTAAGGAAGTCAGAAACATTTAACCTCAGTATCAATAAGGTACTGCAAAATCCATTAACATTAATATCACATCTAACTTCAGTTCCAAACACTCCATAACGAAAGCATGGATGCATGCACACTATTTACCTAAAACTGAACTGCAGCTGCGAAGTGTACTACTGAACTCTACATCCCTACAACCAAGTCACAGCTGCTGCTACACATGCCTGGAAGAAGGCAGAAGCACAGCTGTATCACGGACCGTTTGACCCACTACATGCATTTTCTCCATAAAGCTATTATGTAAAAGGCTTCAGCCTGCCGATAGGCTTTTATCTATAAAATCAGGTGGGGATGCAATTGACTGTAAAAAAAATACTAATATGCATTTCCTTTATGTTTTATCCTGGAAGCAAGACCTTGTCAAATGCGTTTGATTGCAAATACAGCAAAAATCAAGCACTGGACTCCAAAAAGAAGACAAAAGCATATTCAATTATTTGCCGGCATGACTGACTACAAAATAGGCTATGGAATAAATAATATGGCATCACAAATTACACAGTTTGAAGAGAAGAATTGAACTCGAATGCACCTCTCATAATCAGTTGTAGCATCTGTATTGGATGAATCATTTGGCTTAGATAGCTCCTCAGGTCCTTAAAATGTTGACAGAAATGTCATTATGCATGCCACATTTGTATGCTCATTCAAAACATAATATGAAATAAGACAATGCTACCTTTCTTCCTTGGAGAAGTACCGGTGTACTGTTGCTTCACAAAACTTTGGAGATTTGGAGAGTCAGCTTTTCCTACATGTGAAGGAACATCAGTAGTCAAACAATCAGGAGAAATAGAAAGTTTTACCATCACAAACACACAGGGTAAAATACAAAGGAAACTTAAATGAAAAACCGTGGCATAGTATAACTATTAAGTATCACTGAGGGCTTCAAGTTTCCATTTCGTGGACTTAAATTAGGAAGCAAAATAGGTAAAAAATAGAAAAGGCCACAAGATTGGTCTGGAAGTGTAGAGTTGTGATACAGGAATAATAATAAACCACTGATCAGATAAAGTAGTGTACCAGAAAGTTCATACCAATTTCTTAACTGGTCGGACACCAGCCTTTCTTTCCTCTCCTCCTTTCTTTTTCAGGACTTATTGAACACAGATTAAACATTAGTAGAAATTCATAAAATGTTGTTCATAAAACTTATTAGACAAGGGACTCATAAGTAAGTGAATATCCAAGGAATAAAACAGAATTCAATATGCAAGGATTTTGATCATTGGAAGATCAAACATAGTAGCAACATATGTTATACAATGCAACTAGAAAGAAAGTTTCACAGATGCAATATGTACATATCAGATACATGATCTATAAATTGTGAGAACTGATTTCTAAAATACACAAGTCATATACTGTGATAACCAATTGTAATCACTTCCAACACATCTTCCATATATAAATGCGTGAATCTATTAAGGCAAAGGTAGCTTCATCAACCCTTGGTTTATCAGCATAGCAAGCTAAATGTCAAGCTCATGCTAGTTGAAAGGAGGAACGTCATAGCAAATACCTTTTTAACAATCAACTACACATCAAAGCAATTGAATACCCCTGCTAACATTGGAAATGGTTGATGGAACTCGTACTATAGATATCAAAGCTTGTAATTGATTACGTTTGTTTCACTCTCGTATATGAAGACTCTTGCGACAATATGTGATATAGTTCTCAATTCTTCCATTTCTTTCCTATTGTAGCATAGAGCACATATTATAACAACTATGGCCACAATGATAATAGCTAATGACATCATTAAGATGCAATCAAAATAAATAACAGTCATTACTGTTAAGAGCTATATGTGAGTACGTTTCTCAATATTCATACAGGACTTGCTGTTGCTTGTGGTTGCCGAGTACGTTTCTCAATATTCATACAGAGCTAGATAAAACTAGTCTAGAATAGCTTAATATTCGTATCAGAACGATCTGATGGTTTGATAACGTAATTTAACCATACATACAGAACACGGCAACCACAAGCAACAAACTTGTGTGCTGTGCCATGACGGACGTGTTGGATGCTTGCTCCACACCATGCATAAGGGACAGTAAGTCTTACTAGTAGAAGCATAAGTGCTTTTTCTTAAGAAAATATCAGATACATACACTCAATGTTTTGCTTGATGCGTTCCCGCCTCGCCTCCAGCTCAGCCAATTCCTAAACAGTGTAGCAATGCATGAGCATCAGATGCAACAAACATATTTCTGTTGTTAAACAAAACTTGATGCACAATGCCACGATTTGCAGAAGAAAGCACAGTGTTGGTCATGCACTCTTGATCGTACCTCTGGTGTCGGAGCTTTCTTCCTTTGCCCATTCAACCAGCAAATCCACTCGACTACAAACACGAGACAACTATGAGATCCTGTGAACTCAATCCACATTATGGCAATTCAGAATCAAGGTCGATAATCCATACATGCCTGCAAAAACTATCAGTTATTTTGGAAGTCTTTCGGTCACAGCACAAAGGTCACCAACCAAAGGAGCAAGGCGACAGGTTACCAGGAACAGTGGTCGGGTCCTGGTCAGCGCCTTTGAACTCCACCCACCGCTTCTCCTTCACTATTCCGCCAGGAAGAGGAACATACAACAACACCGAGATTTTATTATTTGCCAGAATCCATGCGCCAACCTCCTTTCATAGGAGATCAAGAGCATACGACGCAATGGAAGGTCTCGCTAGAAGGTAAACAAGCAGGGAAAGGGCGGAAGCACGAACTGGCGCCGTCAACCTCTTCGACGCGGGTGAAGTAGCGGTTGCCGGACTTGTCGACGCCCACGCCCACCTGCGTCCGCGACTGGAGCATCCCCAGCAGCCGCGTCACCAGCCGCTTTGACATCTTGCCACGCCTCGTCACAGCCGCTCCCGGCTCGGTTCGCCGGGACAGGCCGCCGTGTCCGCCTCTTCGCTGCTCACCGGAACGCGCCGCCGCTCCGTTTAACCGCGGCCTCTTTGGCGGAAATCTTCGCTGCCGCGTATGCGGCAGCCATTCTCCCGCTAAGCGGGTGACTCCAGCTGATATTTCCTTCTTTCAGCCCATCATAATCGATCCACAGTATTCAGCCCATTTAGCGGTATTCGTCTTCCAGTTTCCTGCGTACGCAGGCCTCTAATAACGCGAGGGTTTTCAATTTTAGGCCGCGTTGCGGACTTCTGGCCCTCATGTCTGATTCAAGTCTTCTTTATTCTTTCATTTTTATTGCCCATGTGTCTTAGTGGACCATTTAACTACAGCACATGTGACTACTTTTTAGCCCAGGTTTGTTATACCATATTTATCCATTTTTCTACGTGCTATACTTTTAAACGTATTTAATTCTTTTTTATTTCAATTTGAATATTATGCTTTAAATCTTTTTAATTTATGCTGTTTTATGTAAAAATTATTCAATATTTTTATTCAACTGTGGGAACTGAGTATTCAGTTCTCACAACTTTGAGTATTTTAATATGACAGTTGTTAAAAGTATTGTTATCATATTCATTTATATTGTTAAATGTTATAAATTTTACACATTATTTTATTTTATAGCTTCTTAAGATGTTCCAGTAGTGGAATATTATTGCTCCACTAGTAACTTTTTTGGTTGTGTCATATTTTCTAAATATTGTATGGAAATGAAATCGGAACTAAGGTAGAAAATTTTCTTCAATATAGTAAGTTGTTACATTGAAACGAATCATAGGTACACCAATAACCTTTACTATATGGATAGGGATAAGGAATTTTATTTATTGTAGTTGGAACATTTATTTGTGTCACTTGTTCTTCTCACAAGATTTTGTGTGTTGAAGGTGGAATATTATTATGTAGACAGCTACTAGAATACAATATGAGATATGGTGCAATCGTGCAATAAATCATCCTTAATCATTGAATCTACATCTTACGATTGTTACATTTCTTTTCATTTAACTCCCTTCATTCGAGTACTCAATTCCTTCCAAGAATTAAGTGAAAACGTATAACAATGTAGATCCAATAGTCGAAGGTGATTGATTACATAATCGCATTATATCTCGGATTGTATTATAGTAACTATTTACTATCTTTGTTTTGAAATAATTGTCGTTTCAGACAATTAAAAGAACTAGAAATAAACTAATAAATGTTGTCCCAACTACAAATAATTTGAAACGAGAGAGAGTATTATTTAAGACCGAACGCAATGGCAACTGGATAGCACCTGCTGTAGCATTTTTAGCGGTCGGTGCAAGCGCAGCGGGCGGGGGGGGGGGGGGGGGGGGGGCTCTCTACTTTATCGATCGGCACAGTCGACCACCACAGTTGGCGTGTGTCGGTACCCTAAAAACCATACACCCCCTGAGGTTACAAAGATCTCAAGGGAAGGACATCTACTCAAATTGAAGACCCTCGGGGGCCCACTCGCCAGACGTAACCGGACCCGCTTCTCCAACATGGTTAGCCCCTAGGTTGCCACGTGTACTGTCAGACCAGAGCTATTACCCGCAAGGGTGAAGCTCCGGGCTAGGTACTGAAACGGCACCTCCGGAGGTAACCCCTGACCGAGAGAAGCTCCGGACCTGACACGTGCCAGGCCACCCCGGAGCTTTCCGCTTCCCCCAAGCAAGCTCCGGAGCTGCCACGTGTCCATACGTCGGAGCTGACCACTTCAAACCTCCGAAAGACGTTGTAACGGCACCGGATCTTCAAAGGACGACCGCGGACTTCAAGACCCGATTAATTATCATTAATTCCACATTAATGATACTTAATCAGGACGATCTTAACACCTGTAACGGCACTGTCGGAGCCGTTACAGGGTTATTAACAACAATTAATCTCGTGTATCAATACTAGTAACCGCCAGGGCCACATGTCGGGCCAGGCTGACTTGTAACGGTTTGTCCTTGTGCTATAAAAGGACAAACCGACGATACACGAAGGGAGAATTCTCGAACACTCTAAAGTTCACAAGTTAATACAACACACACACACCCGTGGAGTAGGGTATTACGCTCAGGCGGCCCGAACCACGTAAACAACTGTGTCACTCGTATCCAATCGCGTTTCACCTTCTTGAGTCTCCGCGCGCCCAAACCGAACCACAAACTCCTTCAACACTTTCGTAGTGTCAGGGGATCTGCCGACTCCAACAGTCGACAGTTGGCGCGCCAGGTAGGGGCGCCTGAGATCTTCAAGAATGGTGAATTCTGCGGCTGGATCATCCAACGGGCAACCTGCTGCTCAGCCTGTCGGAGGCAATCCCTCCAATATGCAGCCACCGGCAGGAGCCTCAGTTCCAGCAGGAGTCACACTCCCACCACCACCATCTTCTCCGGCAAGACATGCCGGACAACATGATGGTGCACCGGCTTCACATTCTGCGCCGGCAAGTCGTGACAACCCAGAACACGCGCTCCATGCAGCGCGTGCTCTCCTCCAGCGACCACCACCTCCGGATGCATCTCAGGGTGCCATGGAGCAATGGAGGGCTGATGTTGAGCATTTGGTCGCAGCAGCGGCCGAACGCCTCAACAACCAGGGTCCACCTCCTTCAGGGCGGGCCCCGTCGCAGCGACGAACGTTGTCTGGAAGACTTGGTCCACATGTCTCCAACAACCGGAGAAGAGCTGCGTCACAGCAAGTGACGTCGTTGCCCTCTGGGGCACGACGCGCTCATACCGCATCTCGACTTTCGACACATGACCTCCGGGCGGAGCTTGATCGCCGATACCGCCAACAGGATGGCCGTGTCCACATCGAGCGAGCTCGAGAAAGACAAGATGCTCAAGACCTTTCTACTCTGGAAGGAGTAGGAGGAGGCTGTTCCGCCCTAGCCATGCACCTGCGCATGGTTAGATGGCCACAGAAGTTCCGGCCACACTTGCCGGAAAAATTCGACGGGACTGTCAATCCCGTAGAATTTCTACAGATATACTCCACTGCAATCTTAGCAGCTGGAGGAAACGAGGCCGTAATGGCCAATTACTTTCCAGTGGCCTTAACTGGGACCGCCAGGTCCTGGTTTATGAGCCTTCCGCCCAACTCTATTGACAGTTGGGAGGAGCTGTGCCGTCAGTTCACTGCCAACTTCGGGAGTTCATACACCCGACCGGGCACTGAACTAGACCTTTTTGCGGTCGTGCAAAAAGGAGGAGAATCTTTGCGGTCATTCATCCAGAGGTTCTCTCAGGTACGTAACACAATCCCTTCTATCTCAAGCGCTTCTGTCATTATGGCATTCAGACAGGGTGTACGAGACAAGAAGATGTTGGAGAAGCTGGCGATCAAAGAGATCACCAGCGTCACGGAGCTCTTCAGCCTGGCTGACAAATGTGCCAGAGCTGCGGAGGGCCGTGAAATGCACTCCAAACCAGCCTTGGAGGATCATAAAAAATCCTCCAAAGAAGAAGGCGCTACCTCCGGGAGTGGCAAGAAGAAAAAGAAGACCAACGGCAAGAAGAAGCCGTCGGCCGGCACATCCAACGTTGCAGCCACTGCAACTCCTGGTGGCCGGGGGCCACGCCCCGAGAAGCGACCTCGACCGTCTTCTGAAGACGGTGGCAAATCCAAGATGTGGTGCCCCATTCACAAAACGAGCAACCACAGACTGGAGGACTGCCGGGAGGTCCAAAACCTTGCCGAGCGCTACCACAAGCGCCGGGAAGGGTCTCCCTTCCGACAGAGGGAGGGAAAACAAAAGGTCGATGAAGCTCCGGCTGAAGAGGAGTTAGGGTTTCAGGACCCCAAAAAGGTCCTGAAAGCCGTCTACACCTCCGTCGACGATGACTCCGACGTCTCCGACAACGAGCGTCGAAAAACCATGAACACCATCTTTGGTGGATCATGGGACATCACTTCTCGTCGTGTCATCAAGACTATGCGACGGGATATGGCTGCTGTAGCTCCTACAGCTAGACCGGAGCCACATCGAAAGTGGATGGACACACCCATCACTTTTGATGCTTCGGACTGTCCTCAAAGCATGGTCGGAGCTGGCCAATTACCCTTGATGGTATCTCCCACCATCAACAACATCTAGCTCCATCATGTCCTGGTAGACGGAGGTTCGGGGCTTAACCTCATCAGCTTTGAAGCTTTCACTAAGCTCCAGCTCCGACCTTCGGACCTCCAGCCCTCTCGACCTTTCTCCGGAGTAGGTCCGGGGGCCATCACTCCACTCGGAGCTATTACTCTCCCCGTTACCTTCGGGACCCGGGAGAAGTATCGCACCGAGAAGTTGATCTTTGACGTCGCTCAGATCAACTTACCATTCAACGCCATCTTGGGTAGACCTGCCTTGTACAAATTCATGGCAGTTGCTCATTATGGATACCTGGTGTTGAAGATGCCAACACCAGTAGGCGTTCTCCGGATCCGCGGAGATCGCACTGCCGGAGTAACTGCTCTGGAGGAACTCCACGCACTCACCACAGCGCAAGAGGAGGACTCCAGACAGAAGCAAGCTCCACAACCTCCGAGCATTCGTCAACGAGGCTCGACCTCTGCATCCCGTGTGCAGCCAAGCGGCGACACCGACATTCCCGTCAAAGTCGTCCAAATTGGTTCCGATGTCACTCAAACTACCCGCATATCGGGTGGCTTGAACGACAAATAGGAACTCGCGCTCATCACTTTCCTCCGGGCTAACGTTGACGTGTTTGCTTGGCAACCGTCACAAATGCCTGGGATCCCCAGGGAAGTGATTGAGCACAATCTGAAGATTTACCCCGACGCTTGGCCTGTGCATCAGAAACCTCGGAAGCAATCTGTAGAGCGACAGAACTTCATCCGACAAGAAGTGAAGAAGTTGCTCGAAGCCGGATTCATCCGAGAAGTCTACCATCCAAAATGGCTGGCAAACCCAGTCGTTGTGCCCAAGGCCGGCGGGAAACTTCGGATGTGCATCGACTACACCACACTGAATAAGGCATGTCCAAAAGATCCATTCCCACTACCTAGAATAGATCAGATAGTGGATTCCACCTCCGGGTGTGAATTACTGTGTTTTCTAGACGCATATTCTGGATATCATCAAATCAGGATGTCTAGGGAAGATGAAGAACATACTTCATTCATCACAGTGGATGGATTGTATTGTTACACAGCCATGCCTTTTGGTCTCAAGAATGCAGCTTCAACTTTTGTACGAGCTATGTACAAAACTTTCGAAGAACTCATCAGAGACATAGTGGAAGTGTACGTCGATGATATCGTGGTCAAAGTCAAAAACAAGGAATCCCTCTTGGACACCTTGCAGGCTGTCTTCGATAAGCTGCGGGCCACCCGCACGAAGCTAAACCCAGACAAGTGCGTCTTCGGGGTTAGTTCCGGAAAGCTTCTTGGTTTCCTGGTAAGTCACCGGGGCATAGAGGCTAATCCGGCGAAGATAAAAGCCATTGAAGACATGCGGCCACCAACCCGCATCAAAGACGTCCAAAAATTAACTGGATGTCTAGCAGCCCTCAGCCGGTTCATTTCAAGACTGGCGGAAAGGGCACTTCCCTTCTTCAAGTTACTGAGGAAGTCCGGACCATTCCAATGGTCTGAAGAAGCAGAGAAGGCATTCCAGGAGCTGAAACAGTTCCTCACCACCCTACCAGTCTTGGTAGCTCCGAACCCTGGTGAGCCTTTATTGCTTTACATTTCAGCAGCTGACGAAGTCGTCAGTATGGTTCTGGTTGCGGAGAGACCGGAACTACCCAATACTCAGGAATCCAGATCCCTTCGGGAGGATCCGGAGGTCCCTGAAAGCGGGTCTGGGTCCCAGCTCCCAGACTTGAACCCACAAGAAGCCACTTCAGAGGACCCGGATCCTTCCGAGAGGATCCAGGTCATTCCTGAAGAAGCTCCGGGTTCCTCCACCCAGAACCCGGAGATCCCCGAAGAGAGTCTGGACTCCTCCGAGAGGGTCCGGATCAATGAAGAGGAAGCACCGGACCCCTCCGGGAGGGTCCGGACCATTCAACGTCCAGTATACTTCATCAGTGAAGTGTTACATGATGCCAAGACTCGATACCTAGAGGTGCATAAACTGCTCTATGCAGTTCTTATTGCCTCAAGGAAGCTTCGACACTATTTCCAAGCTCACAAAGTCTCGGTGGTAACCTCATATCCACTTCGAGCGATCCTGCATAATCCCAATTCAACTGGGAATATTGCAAAGTGGGCAGCGAAACTGGCTGAATTCGACCTCGAATTCATTCCAAGACAAGCAATCAAGAGTCAAGCATTGGCAGATTTCGTGGCAGAATGGACTCCCTCTCCATTAAACCCTGGGGGCCCCAGCGAGCAAAAGACGGAACCTCAAGTTCCAGCCTTCACTAAGCCTCACTGGACCCTTTACTTCGACGGCTCCATGCAGAAGCAGGGAGCCGGAGCTGGAATCCTTCTCCTCGCACCAACCGGGGAGAAGGTGAAATACATGGTGCACCTTGACTTCAAGGCAACCAACAACATGGCGGAGTACGAAGCACTCATCTATGGATTAAAGGTGGCACTATTATATGGTGTCAAGCAATTGCTGGTCAAAGGAGATTCCCAACTTGTCATCAAACAGGTGAAGGGTGAATGCTCCTGCAATAATCTCCAGCTGGCTGCTTACCTCCTTGAAGTCCAGAGGCTTCAGAAGGACTTCGAAGTCCTAGACCTTCACCATGTTCAGCGTGCTCACAACGCTGAAGCTGACGAACTCTCGACCAAGGCGTCAACCGGAGCTCCAGCTCCTGACGGAACCTTTGTCAGGAGGTTGTCAAAACCCACAGTTCAGCCTGCCGAACTGAACGAAGGGGGCGAGATTAGCATCCCGAAGCTGACGGTCCCGATGGCCCTGTTACCATGGCAGCCATCAAGGGTCGTAGGTGCTGCCGGAAGCTCCGAGCAACCCAGCACGCAAGACTCAAATGCTCAAGTCAGTTCCGATGCATGGATCTCGGAGATCCGGAACTACTTGAAAGACAACATCCTTCCTGACGATGATGTATCCGCTGACCGGGTAGTCAGATTGGCTAAAAGATACACGTTGGTAGAAGGGGATCTCTACCGGCGCGGTGCCAACGGCATCCTAATGCGGTGCATCACAAAGGAAGAAGGCTGCGAGCTCCTCGCAGAAATCCATGGAGGTGAGTGTGGGAACCACGCATCTTCCCGCACGCTGGTCGGAAAAGCCTTTCGGCACGGCTTCTACTGGCCTACAGCGCTCCAGGATGCTACTGATCTAGTGAAGAAATGCAAAGCATGCCAATTTCATGCAAAGCAAATTCATACACCTGCTCAGTCCTTACAAATGATACCTCCTACATGGCCTTTCGCTGTGTGGGGGATGGACATCTTGGGACCCTTCCCAAGAGCCGTCGGAGGTTACAAGTTCCTGTACGTCGCCATCGACAAGTTCACCAAGTGGCCGGAAGCTACTCCTGTTGTGACGATCAACAAACAATCTGCAATCAATTTTCTACAATCTATCGTGAGCAGATTCGGAGTCCCAAATAAGATCATCACTGATAATGGGACTCAGTTCACAAGCTCCGCATTTCAAGGATATTGCGAAGACCTCGGCATACAAGTTTGCTACGCTTCTGTAGCTCACCCTGCCAGCAATGGACAAGCCGAGAGAGCAAACGCAGAGATCCTTAAAGGACTCAAAACGCGCACTTATGAGCGTTTGAAAAAGCACGGAGCCAATTGGATCGAAGAGCTTCCGCCCACTCTATGGGCCAACAGGACTTCTCCAAGTCGGGCAACCGGAGAAACACCCTTCTTCCTGGTGTACGGAGGTGAAGCGATCCTTCCTCCGGAAATCACCTTGGGTTCCCTCCGAGTCCGGACCTTCGACGAAGCCGCGCAGGACCAGCTCCGGCGTGAAGACCTAGACCTCCTCGAGGAGGGAAGGTGCCAAGCAGCTGTTCGGAACGCCCGATACCGCCAAGCTCTACGACGCTATCATCAGCGGCATGTACACAACCGACAGCTCGAGGAAGGCGATCTGGTGCTACGGAGAATACTATCCAGAGAAGGGCAAAACAAACTCTCCCCCGGCTGGGAAGGGCCCTTCCGAGTGATCAAAGTATCCCGTCCCGGAAGCGTTCGCTTGGCTACTGAGGATGGGACACCTCTCCCAAATCCTTGGAACATCGAGCACCTCCGTAAGTTCTACACTTAATTCCACGGAGGTGAGTCTTAAGTAACTTGAAATGTATGTTATAGAGTCATTGAACAGAGTCGGGTAGTTCCTCCGGGAGAGCAGCCGGACCTTTCCCGAAAGGTTTGAAAAGCTCATGCAACACTTGATACAGTCTCCGGACTAGAAGTGTGGCTAACTACCCTGGGTCAAACGAGAAACCAAACACACTTAGCCTGGTTCTGTACCCTAAGAGTGTACTTGTTTCCCCTGTACCCCGGACCTATAATGAAAGACATCTTCATGTGAAATAGACTCCACGTGCATTCATTTTTGCATAGGCTCGACATTTTTATTTTTCTCTTTCTTGTCTATAACAGAAACGTGCAATTCTTAAGAAATTCTAGTTTGACCGGTTTACGTACGATTCGAGTCGAATTGTCGGATTTTTTAGATTTAAATGTCGTCTGTAGCCAACTCGCCTGAAAGCCGCCAAGCCATTCTAGGGCCGGAGTGCGCTATCGACTTAGCCTGGTCAAGCACCCTAAGTACGCCACTCTACCTACATCCCGGCAGGCCAAAGTAAGGTGGGTCCACGGACAATTGGATCTAAAAGAAAAGACAATTCATCCGATCGTACTAAAAATCGTGTTCAACTTGAAATTCTCTTGAGAACCGTAAGCCGCGACGAAGTTACAGATAAGGAACGAATTTTACTATTTTTCTTGGCTTAAGTGTGCAGGAAAAATGAACCCTATATTGATGGAGAAAAACCGGAGCTAACCAAGCTCCGACTCCCACCAGGGCGTCAACCGTCGGCGTTGACTTAAAGATGGTGAGAAGACCCTATCACTAGAGTCTGTTGCCAACAAATCAGGCGTGGCAAGGGTCATTGCCGGAGCTACTAAGCTCCGACACCTTGAAGTATTAACTATCGACACTCAACGTGTTGGTAGAGGCTATTGCCGGAGCTACTAAGCTCCGACGATGGACAGTGCCGGAGCTTCTAAGCTCCGACGACTTCAAGGGACCTTCACTATCGAAAACTTCGGACCTAAATTATACGAGTTCGAAGAAAATTTGTCTTCAACAAAATTCAACATCCTTTTGGTACATGTCCACAATCAAATTGTGCACATCTACCAGGGGGCCAAGTGAAGACAAAGATGTCGAAGACAAAAAAAAATGAAATTCGCAAAAAAGTGAGGATTTCATTTCATCAGAAGACCGGAGATTACATCTGGAAACAAGGGATTACAAAATTGAGGAAGAAGAGAAGATACAAGTAAAGGCTAAGAGAGACAGTCTTAGACCCTATGGAAGAACTCGGCGACCTTCTGGGCGACCTCCGACACGCTGGCTCGGGTAGCTTCGCCTTCTCCTTCGACGGGGCCTTCAAGCACCGGGTCCAGAGGGAATCGAGGGTTCCGGCTAGTGTAGCACGTCAACACATACTCTGTGATGTTTCTAGCCAGGGATTGCCCCTCGACCTCCAGCTGGTCCGCGATGACGTCGCCCACCTTGGAGAGCTTGCTGCCCGCAGCGCTCAACGCTTGCAACGCAAGGTCCGGCTCCGGCTCCGGATCATCCGGTAGCACGGGGCTGAAACCCATCGGCGCCAGCGCATCGTCGGCCTTGCTCAGGAACTCCCAAATTTGCAGGGAGTCCGTCTTCCTCAGGCCCTTCATCTCTTCCAGGGATCTCCGGGCCGCCGCCAGCTCCGAATTCTCGCGGGAGAGACGCTCAACTTCTTTGGCGTTTTGCTGAATCTTCGCAGCAACCCGCTTCTCAAGTCTTCCGAGCTCCTCCTCCCGGAGGTGGATCTTGTTCCGGCGGTCGACCAGGTCCTTCTCCCTAGCCTCTATTTTCTTCTCCCGGGCGACAATGGCACACTCGTACTCGTAGAGTTCCTGCCCCCGCACCCAGGTCTTCTCCTCCTCCTCGAGGCAGCGCTCTTCCAATTTTTTAGTGCGCTCCTCGAGGCCCTTGTCCGCCAGAGCTGTTTTCTCGGCGAGCTCCTCCTCCCATCGCAAGACGTCATCCCGTAGCTCCAGGAGTTTTTGCTCCTCATCCTCGAGCCGCCTTTCCCTTCCTTCAAGTGCCTCTCGGCGCTTGATGAGTGCGGTGCTGATGGCCTCGAGTTGATCGAACCGAGCGTTGGCCGCGTCGTTAGCAGCCTTAGCTTGGTCATGGAACTCCCGGGATTGAGCGTCGAGGGCGTGAGTCATGCTCTCCCTCTCGTCCAGCAGCTCACCCCAGAGCTCCAGGCGGACCTTCTCCCGCGTGATCCATTCCTTGTCATCAGCAATCCTCGACTGCGCCAGCTTAGTCTCAAAGTGGAGCCGATTACGCCACCTCCTAAGGGTTTGGCGCCCCTCTTCAAGAGCTTTGCTGTCGTGGAAGAAGGCCAGTTGAACCTGACGTAGACTGGAGCAGGCATTGTCGATGGACATCGACAGAGAGATGGGCTCCGGACCTGCCGGGATCTCCTCCGCTGGTTCCAGCGGGTCTTCATTTACAAAAATTGGGTCCCACTCTACAAGAGTGGAACCCCGAGCTTCCAAAGCACTAGGGCACTCCTCCGGGATGGCCTCAGTCGCCACCGAAGAAGGTCCTGCCACCAAGTCTTCATTTGCCCCCTCAGGCTGGGGGCCGGCGACTTCATTCAGGCACTCAGGCTCCGCCACGGGTACCATCGACGTCGTCGCCTCCAATGGCTCCGGCCGGGACACTTCTTCTGAGGGAGGCTCGAGCTCCCTCGCCTCTTCGACCACCGGCTCTGTGGCCGGCGCTCCAGCAATCACCGGCTCTGCGGCCGGCGCTTCCACAATCACCGGCCCTGCAGCCGGCGCTCCAATAATTACCGGCTCTGCGACCGGAGCTTCGGAAGTAACCGGCTCAACTGCCGGAACCACTTCAACTTCCGGCTCGCATGCCGGGGCTTCAGCTACCTCCGGCTCAACCGCCGGGGCTTCAGCACTTTCCGGCTCTGAAGCCGGGACCGCTACTTCCTCCGACTCAACAGCCGGAGCTTCTACTTCTGCAGCACCAGGACCCGGAGCTTCAACCTTCGGAACGGGTGCCGCTGGCGCATCTTCAATCCCGTGGTCCGGCGCTACCGCGGGAACTTCTGGAGACGAGTCGAGGTCCATGACCACGACAGCCGGCGCCGGAGCTGTCGCAGCCTCCGCTTGGGGCGGCACCAGAGCTGGAGCAGAAGCCCCCGCAGCCTCAGACACTGTGGCCGAGGGCGGAGCTTCACTCCCCTTTTTGGGAACGCTGCAGATAAAGAACGAAGAAATTGAGCAAATAGATGCTACAATTAAAAGTTAATCGAGGTAAGAAAGAAAAATTACCTTGGGAGGCTCACGCACCAGTTTGCGCGGAACCTCTTTCCCGGACGTTCCGGGCTGGCCACGGTCGGTGTAGGAGCTCCGGGAGGACTCCCAAGACTTGCCGTGGCCGCGGGCGTTTCCCGGGTCGGAGCTCTCCTTGATCGGGAGGAACTCCTGGACCTGGAGGCCCTCACCGCTTCACGTGCCGGAGTCGCCTGCCCGGAACTGGCACCTCCGGAGGGATCCACCACGGGGACAGTCGCACTCCGGGAGGATCCCACTGCCGGAACAGTAGCACTCCGAAAGGACCCCACCACGGGGACAGCCGCTACAGCGGCAGAGGATCTTCCTTCCTGAGGACGGGGAACTGGGGGGGAGGTAGCAAGCCTGACGGACCTTCCGTCAGCATGTCGCAGCTTCCTCTTCCGGCTCTCCGGCTCCTCCGCCAGCTCCTTGCCCTTGCCAATGACCTCAGCTCTTGGCTGAGGGACAGGGGTGGAGCCGCCTTCGGACAACCCGAGGATCGCCAACCGGGCGGTCGATCTTCTCTCGACGACGCCAAGGTCGTCAAGCGCGGGCATCTTCCGCCGGAGCTCCCTGCTGAACTCAACTTCCACGTTCAGGGGGAGGAAAGCCGGCGGCGGAGTCAAGTACTCTCCGTCAACATCGATGCTGTGCTGGAATTTCTTGAGGTGAAACTCCAAGGACTTCCCCACCATGCTGGACTTCAACCCGGTCTCAACCCGGTCCTCGTCCATCACGCTGTTGAGGGCCCAGGCGAGCTTCTCCCTCCTCTTCAGCGGTGCCCACCTGTTGGACAGGAAGTTGCAGAACACCGCCTGGGGAGTCAATCCTCCCTCCACACATTGGCGGATCCTGGACAGGACGGGGTCGAAAGCTGCCGCCAGCACCGGAACTTCGCTCCACACCGACGTGTCAATGCCGGGCAGACCGTCTGGCAACTCCAACCTTTCATGCTCCTCCACCCGAACGACAACCCAATCCTTCTTCCAGTCATCCCACTTCCCGGAAGGGAATGACCGTAGGTACTTGAACGAGCACTTCTTGCGCTTCACAAAGTAGTAGAAGCCAAGGTACTCGTCGCTTCGGCCGGTGGTTTGGACGGTGAAGAAGGTTCGGAAGAGCTCGATGCAGGGAGGGATGCCCACCCACATCTCGCAGAAGTGGACAAAGATGGACACAAGGAGGATGGAGTGAGAGCCAAGGTGGTATAGCTGCAGACCATAGAAGTCCAGCAGCATCAAGAAGAAGGAAGAAAACGGTGGGATCAGCCCCACCATGGCGTACGATGAAAAGTACACCATCTCGCCGGAGTGCTCCTTTTTAAAAGGAAGCTCTCCGCCGGCGCGGACTGAACGATTGAAGAAGTCCGACGACCACCCCATGAGGGCTCGGACCTTCTTCAGATCGCTTTCCGTCTTCAAACGACTCTCACGCAGACCCAACTCCATCGCAACACAGCTAGGCAAGAGAAGAGGAGCAAAGCACGAGTTGGGAGTTTGAGCGCAAGAACAGATGGAAAGCGTAAAGAACCCCCGACGGTGCGCTTTCCTTCTTAAGTAAGCCCTCGCAACGCTTGGATGGAAACTGCAGGGGAGTCAAGGATACTACTCAAGAATTCAACCCAGCCGATGACAAGAGGGCCCGGGACCACCCTGACGATCAAGTCGAGGTTCTTACCCAGGCGAACAGTTGTCATCACGAGGCGAGAAACCCAAAGGCGGCGGACTGACAAGGCGCGCGGAACCGATACGGTTTTCGTATCGGGAACCGGCGACCTTCAATTGCGAGAGATCCGCACGTCAAAGATCTTATCTGCCGCCTGAGGAGCGCCACACGTCGGGACTTAACCGTAAAGCCCCGCCAAAGGCACCTCCGAAGACCCTTGAAGACCCAGTTCAAGAGTCGTAAGTGTGGACCCACCTCCGGCGGAATGACTTCATCCCGTTGGCCTTCCCCGGAGGTAGGTCCAGGGGGCCACTGTCGGTACCCTAAAAACCATACACCCCCTGAGGTTACAAAGATCTCAAGG